>JBBGZY010000006.1:1682500-2882500 GCA_037952925.1 Lithobates clamitans | reverse complement strand
GGATCTAGCTGAACACTGTGAGCAGGACGCACTGCACTAAATGTAAATACCAGGAACGGATCTAGCTGAACACTGTGAGCAGGAGGCACTGCACTGAATGTAAATAGCAGGAACGGATCTAGCTGAACACTGTGAGCAGGACGCACTGCACTGAATGTAAATAGCAGGAACGGATCTAGCTGAACACTGTGAGCAGGACGCACTGCACTAAATGTAAATACCAGGAACGGATCTAGCTGAACACTGTGAGCAGGACGCACTGCACTGAATGTAAATAGCAGGAACGGATCTAGCTGAACACTGTGAGCAGGACGCACTGCACTGAATGTAAATAGCAGGAACGGATCTAGCTGAACACTGTGAGCAGGACGCACTGCACTAAATGTAAATACCAGGAACGGATCTAGCTGAACACTGTGAGCAGGACGCACTGCACTGAATGTAAATAGCAGGAACAGATCTAGCTGAACACTGTGAGCAGGACGCACTGCACTGAATGTAAATAGCAGGAACGGATCTAGCTGAACACTGTGAGCAGGACGCACTGCACTAAATGTAAATACCAGGAACGGATCTAGCTGAACACTGTGAGCAGGACGCACTGCACTGAATGTAAATAGCAGGAACGGATCTAGCTGAACACTGTGAGCAGGACGCACTGCACTAAATGTAAATACCAGGAACGGATCTAGCTGAACACTGTGAGCAGGACGCACTGCACTGAATGTAAATAGCAGGAACGGATCTAGCTGAACACTGTGAGCAGGACGCACTGCACTGAATGTAAATAGCAGGAACGGATCTAGCTGAACACTGTGAGCAGGACGCACTGCACTAAATGTAAATACCAGGAACGGATCTAGCTGAACACTGTGAGCAGGACGCACTGCACTGAATGTAAATAGCAGGAACGGATCTAGCTGAACACTGTGAGCAGGACGCACTGCACTGAATGTAAATAGCAGGAACGGATCTAGCTGAACACTGTGAGCAGGACGCACTGCACTAAATGTAAATACCAGGAACGGATCTAGCTGAACACTGTGAGCAGGACGCACTGCACTGAATGTAAATAGCAGGAACGGATCTAGCTGAACACTGTAAGCAGGACGCACTGCACTGAATGTAAATAGCAGGAACGGATCTAGCTGAACACTGTGAGCAGGACGCACTGCACTAAATGTAAATACCAGGAACGGATCTAGCTGAACACTGTGAGCAGGACGCACTGCACTGAATGTAAATAGCAGGAACGGATCTAGCTGAACACTGTGAGCAGGACGCACTGCACTGAATGTAAATAGCAGGAACGGATCTAGCTGAACACTGTGAGCAGGACGCACTGCACTAAATGTAAATACCAGGAACGGATCTAGCTGAACACTGTGAGCAGGACGCACTGCACTGAATGTAAATAGCAGGAATGGATCTAGCTGAACACTGTGAGCAGGACACACTGCACTAAATGTAAATACCAGGAACGGATCTAGCTGAACACTGTGAGCAGGACGCACTGCACTGAATGTAAATAGCAGGAACGGATCTAGCTGAACACTGTGAGCAGGACACACTGCACTAAATGTAAATAGTCTAGATAGAAGATAACAGGAACGGATCTAGCTAAACTGAATACAGTGTATATATATATATGCAACACCTGGGATGCATATATATACACAATACACTGTAAGTGCAGCTAACTGACTGACTGTTCTGCCTAATCTATCTAACTCAAATCAAATGACACTGTCTCTCTCTCTCTCTATCTCTCAGCACACCGGAACACACACTACACAGGGCCGCCGTGCAGGCGGCCTTATATAGTGTGGGGTGTGTACTAAATCCCCTGAGCCATAATTGGCCAAAGCCACCCTGGCTTTGGCCAATTACAGCTCTCTCTACTGACGGCGCTGTGATTGGCCAAGCATGCGGGTCATAGTGCATGCTTGGCCAATAATCAGCCAGCAATGCACTGCGATGCCGCAGTGAATTATGGGCCGTGACGCGCCACACGAATTTGGCGCGAACGGCCCATATCGTTCGCAATTCGGCGAACGACCGAACAGCCGATGTTCCAGTCGAACATGGGTTCGACTCGAACACGAAGCTCATCCCTAGTTTTGAATATCTGCTGTAGCAAGTTTTTTTTTTAGTTTAATGTGCTATAGATAGTATTGTCTTTCAATGCTCACACTATAGGTTTGTGTAATGGGTTTCTCTTAATGGAATAAATAAACATGTTTGTATTTTATATTTATCCCTGATTATGTATGCAATCTTTCTTTTTTTGTATTGTATACAGTACATTTTTTAACCACTAGCCGATCAGCCGCTGCAGTTATACTGCTACATGTTGGCTCAGCTGGGCAAATCACTGTAGCTGTACGTCGCTCCTTTAAGACGTGACAGCAGACAAGTGTCCCCGGAGCCGATGCGCGTGTTTGGCGGGCGTGGTGAGTGCCAGGCACCCACAATTGCTTGTGACAGAGCGAGAACCAGGATCTGTGTGTGTAAACACACAAATCCGGGTTCTCTCAGGGGAGAGGAGAGAGATTGTATGTTCATACTAAGTATGAACACCGATCTCTCTCCTCCCCTAGTCAGTCCCATCCCCCTACAGTTAGAACACACCCAGGGAACACAGTTAACCCCTTGATCACCCCCTAGTGTTAACCCCTTCCCTGCCAATGACATTTATACAGTAATCAATGGCTATTTTTAGCTCGCTGTATAAATGACAATGGTCCCAAAATAGTGTCAAAAGTGACTGATCTGATAAAAATCGCAGAACGCCACCATCACTAGTAAAAAAATAACAATAATAAAAATGCCATAAATCTATACCCTATTTTGTAGATGCTATAACTTTTGCACAAACCAATCAATATACGCTTATTGCGATTTTTTTACCAAAAATATGTAGAAGAATACATATCGGCCTTAACTGAGGAAGATATATATATTTTTTATGGATATTTATTATAGCAAAAACTACAAAATATTGTGTTTTTAAAAAAAATTGTCACTCTTTTTTTGTTTATAGCACAAAAAATAAAAAGCGCAGAGGTGATCAAATACCACCAAAAGAAAGCTCTATTTGTGGGAAAAAAAAGACATAAATTTTGTTTGGGTACAACATAGTATGACCGCGCAATTGTCAGTTAAAAATTATGCAGTGCTGAATCGCAAAAAATGGCCTGGTCAGGAAGGGGGCAAATCCTTCCGGGGCTGAAGTGGTTAACTGGAAGCATGTAATATAGCTCACCCACACTCGGGATTACATCTCAGGATCCTGGTGCAGGTTACTTACCTTGTCCCCAGGATCCTGCGATGTCCCCCCGCGCTGTCTGCGGGCTCCATCCTCTGCCGAAAGCCTCTCTGTGCCAGGCTCCATTCCCTGGGAGCGTCGCGGCACCTGGCGGCAATTTCAAAAAATGTAAAAATCATAACACATACAGTACTGTAATCTTACAGATTACAGTACTGTATGAAATCATTTCACTTCCCTTTTGTCCCCAGTGCTTTGGTCCATGCCCTGCATGCAGTTTTATATTACATATACTGTTCTTTCTGCCTGAAAACTGGAGATTGCCCATAGCAACCAAAAAGTGTCCCTTTTACATCAAAAGTGGCTTTAGACCAGCTAGAAAACAGCGATAGTAAATTAGAACACTTGCAGAATTGAGTGATAGTGAATCGTGGGGAAATGTATTTTATTATTATTATATTATTTTTTTTTTTTAATTATTTATATTTATTTATTATATTATAATTTATGATTTTGTGTTTAAAACTTCATCATACCCGGGATATCTACTAGACTCTTGGTGGACAGATCTAAGTGTGTTATTGCTAAGAATTACAGACCTACAATATAAAACGCCAAATTTCTTGTACAAAGAGTTTTATTGAAAATATATATCAACAGAATAGTACAAAAGAGTGGTGGATACATCATGAATTAACAGGTATAAGGCTGCCGGAGTCTGGCAGGTAGAACTGATATTCAAGAATTTAAACCTGGTCTCAGGCAGCTCAAGGCCGAGGCCAGGCTACATACTAAGGAGAGTCTTCATCTCGTGTTTACTAGCATAGCGGTAAACTGCAAACACAGAATATTATGTTTGCAAACACTCATAAACATTTAAAGGATGCATAGTGAGATGTTATTGTAATACGTAACATTACATTAATAAAAAAAAAAGGAACCAGAAATAAAATCAGATTAAATTGGTTAACTTCAAAGAAGATAACATACCTTTGTATGGAATAACTTTTTTGTTACCTTAAATATCCAATCTCTATAGACTTAAGCCCAAAGGCCTGAATAAGAACAAGGAAAGAGAAATTGAAAGTGGGAGAAAAGGGGGGGTGGGAAAGGAGATGAGGACCCTGGGGTGGGGGGAACGAAGGCTCATTATAGGGAAAGAAGCGTTAGGTCAAATCTTGATGGACAGTTATGGGTCACCCAGGGTTGCCATAGCCTGAGGAACTTATCATGCGTGTCCAACAATATGGCTGTAAGTTTCTCGTTTATAATGATATCATTCACACAATTTTTAACTGCTTCAAAGCTAAGGTTCAGAGTTTTCCAGGCCCTTGCTATGGTCAATTTAGTTGCGGTAAAAATATGTGCTGCTAATTGACGTTCAGGACGAAGAAGCTCTGCAATCGGTTTCCATAAAAGGGCCTCAAAAGGATCCTGCTTTATAGTGGTATTAAAAAGGTTGCGTAGTAGTGCGTATACTCTAACCCATAATCTGCAAACCCTGGGGCAGGTCCACCAGATATGCGACATCGTGCCCTCCTGTGAGCACCCTCGAAAACAGAGGGGGGAATATGATGGGATGAAGCTTGCTAAACTAGCCGGGATATAGTACCATCTATAAAAGACTTTATAAGCGTTCTCCAAAAAGAGAACATTCTTAGAGCATTTGGATAGCATAATAGCCATGCCTTGCCAGTCCTCCGGGTCCAATTGTTTCCCGAGTTCGGCCTCCCACCGGAGATGATAGGGTCTCAGTGGTGGCGTTTTGGAATTAATTATAGCGATATATATGAGGGAAATTAGACCCGGGGATTGGGGGCGCGATCTACAAAGGCTTTCAATGGGGTCGTGGTAAAGGGGGGCAAATGGGATTTTATAAGCTGTTGGAGAAAATGCCTAATTTGCAGGTAACTGTAGTGCTCCCTAAGGGGGATATCGTGTGAGGAACGTAAAGCCGCAAAAGGGATGATCTTGGTTGGGGTGAGTAATGAATGGATATCTGTAAAGCCGTTATCAGACCACCATTTAAACTGCAGTGGATTATCACTACCTGGTTGAAATAAAGGTCAGCGGAGGAGACAAAGTAGTGAGAGGTGAGGAGAAATTAGGCCTGCTGAGTACTTAACTGCATCCCACAGTTTAAGGGAGTGAGCCAGACAGGGACCTATGGTAGAGGGGCGATGTGCTTTAGGAAGCCAGGGAAGAGAAGCTAGAGGTGTTGGGTGTGCGTCTACTAAATCCATGGTGGCCCATAGTGGCATTTGTCGTTTCTCATGGAGGTGAGATAATGGGGCGATACCTGCAGCTGTGTAATATGCTTGCAGATTAGGAACGGAAAGGCCACCATTGATTTTGCGCGCGTAAAGTACTTGTCTCTTGATCCTGGGTCTCTTGTGGCCCCATATAAACTGCATAATTTTACGTTGATGTATTCAAATGATATGGGGGGGCACATGGACTGGCAAAACTGTAAAATAATAGAGCAATTTAGGGAGGTCATACCGTCGCTATTCTGCAGAACCAAGAAATCGGAAGTGTGGACCAAGAGGCAAGCATAGCCTCCAGCTTTCGGAAAAGCGGAGGAAAATTGGCTTGGTATAATCCCGAGTACCTCGGAGTAAGTTTAATACCCAAATAGGGTAGTGCAGTTAACCACTGAGATGAGAATGCCGATTGCAGGGATTCTAGTTCCGGGGCCCGAAGGTTGATGGACATCGCTTTAGATTTTGCCGGGTTAACTGAAAGGCCTGAGAATGAGGCGAAGGAGTCTAAGAGGGAGAATAAATTGGGAACTGAGATTCTGGGTTTAGTAATGGTTAATAAACTCTTCATCCGCAAACAGTGACAATTTGTGTGCAATGCCTGCTACTTCTACTCCTGATATATCTGGGTGAGAGCGTATGGCCTCCGCCAGGGGTTCAAGTGCTAGTATAAATAGAAGTGGGGAGAGTGGGCATCCCTGACGGGTTCCCCTCTTAATAGGGAAAGTAGGCGATTCATATCCATAATAACGCACTTTAGCCTGGGGGGGAGTGATATATGGCTGAGACCCAACTCAAAAAGGAGGTGCCGAAACCATAGTGGGTGAGGACCTGTGTCAAATAGGGCCAGGATAAGGTATCGAAAGCCTTATTAACATCTAAAGAAAAAACATTGTTTCCAGGGACCTTTCATGAGCTATATGTTGGATTTGGAGGAGTCGTCTAATAGCATCTCCTGCCTGCCTACGGGGGACGAATCCCACCTGATCTTTTTTTATCAGACGCGGTAGAAAGGAATTCAGGCGATTGGCCAGAATTTTTGTCAATATCTTCATGTCAATATTAATTAAAGACATTGGCCGAAAATTTGCCCAGGGAGAGTGGTCCTTGTCTGGTTTAGGAATCATCACTATGTTGGCAGTCAGCAAGTCTGGTGTAAATGGGTGACCTCTTTTGACCGAGTTATACATAGCCGCTAGGTGTGGGGCCAGAACCTCTGCAAATTTTCGATAATACAGAGCAGTAAAGCCATCCGGGCCTGGTCTTTTGCCCACTTTCAGTTCCTTAATGCACTGGAGAACCTCAGAGACCTGTATATCTCGGTCCATTAGGGAGATATGGGATTCGGATAGGGAAGATAAAGATAACTCTTTTAAGAAAGCATTCAGGCCCTGTGTTGAAGAGTGATTGGGGGGGAGTAGAGTTTGGTAAGTAGATGGCAGAATTCTTCCAAGACCCCCTGGGGGTTTCCCGTGAGGATGTTATGGCGGGCGCGCAAGGTTATGGGGGTAAATTTTGGGGTAAAAGTGCGTAGTGTATTGGCCAACTGAGCATTGGGTTTGTTTGCCTTAGCATACCATTTCTGTCAGGCCCAACGTAAGAAACAGTCCGCTTGGTCTGTCAGACATAGCTCCAAGACTGTTCGGGCCTTGTCTAAAGATCTGCAGTTAGCAGGGGTGGGAGCTAATTCAAAGGCCACCGAGCGGTCTTCCAAGCTCTGCTCTAACTTGCGTCGGGCCTGAATCCTCTCTCTTTTGCGTTGAGATGCTATTCGAATAACGTGACCCCGGAGGACAGCTTTATAAGCCTCCCAAAGTGTTATTGGGGATGAGAGAGAACCTGCATTAAGTCTAAAGTATTCCGCAGAAGCTTCTTGGATTTCACTGAGGATCGGTTTGAAGGATAAAAGTGAATCATTCATCACCCAGGGAGCATGCTGTGGTTTGCTGAGTAGGGAGCGACAAACAGTTAGAATAGGATCGTGATCTGACCAAGGGACTGCTAAGATCGAGACTGTGTCTATTAAAGGGTGATGTTTCCGTAAAACGAACGAATGGTCGATTCTAGAGTGGGAGTGATGAGGATGGGAATAGTGGGTGTAGTCACTGCCCATGGGATGAAACTCTCGCCATATATACACTAGGTCAAGATTTTGTAGGGCTAGCAAGATAAAATGCCAAATTTCTGTGCAATTGTACAGCTTTGAGACGCAAAAATCTGAAATAATCATACCGCCAGGGTGGTTAAGGATTGTACACCAATGAGGGTAACAACTAATTTGTGGAGTGGACTATTTCAACTATAGCTTTTATTGGTGTCAAATCAAGGTTCTGTTACAATTTGTTACTTTTATCTTCATTAGTTTTTACTGGTTTTCACCTGGATATTTTTATTACTATATTTGAAGTGATAATATCTGTGATTTTTTTTTTCTTTTTTTAGCCTGCCTTCCTAAAAAGGAAGGATATTCTAATTTGTACTTTGATTTTACTTGAGTTTGCTTAAGGGTATTGCACATCAATTTCAAATAGAGAAGAGAATAAAAGATAAGTAAAAATATGATAAAAATCAGTTGCCTGAGGTTTTTATCATCGTTATGCCATTATCAGAATAATTGTACCGTGCTATTTCTAAAAAATGTCTCTATGTATTGTAACCTTGGCTGTTTCCATGCTGATTTAAAACAAATGCGGACATAGTTAAACAGTTTAATCAGTGTATCCAAAAATGATTAATATTAAAGGAATAGTATTTTTTTTAAACAAGAAATGTATTATGTGGAGATGTCTGACATGACTTTTAAATGCAGATTTTTTTTTAAATATATCTTATGGTTTCAAAATGTAAAAAAAAATAAAATAACATATGCTGGTGATCTGAGCTCTAGTTTAATAATAAAAAGATATCTAATAAAGATACCTTAGATTAAAGCTTGTTGTCCATTTTTTTTTTTTAAATCTTTATTTATCGTTTTTCATGACAAATCATTTCCCACCAGGGGCATTTCAAGGTACAAATCAATCTATATATTCAGAAAATAAACATACTTATCCCCCAAAACCACCCCCCCCTCTACCCTCCCTGCCCACCTACCCCTCCCAACCCTGCAGGACGTTACTCGTTTAGATGCGAATCACGTCTTAGTCGCTCCTATCAGACTGTAAATCCCTTCCTTGTTATACCATTTTATATAATCTCCTTTAAATAGGACCGTGATCTTTTAAATTTGATCCAGCCTGTCCACTTCCCTGTATGCTCCGAATCCTCGTCAGGTTCCGTTCCCCGCCAGTCTAGGCACTCAACATTAAATATTTCATTAAGGCCAAGGAGCCAATCTCACGTGTTGGGACTCGATGGTTTCAGCCAGTTTAAGGCAATCTGCCTCTTGGCCACATCTAATATTATAGGGACCAGCAAGGATTTGTAGCTCTTGACTGATTCCTGAGTCCCATGGAAGAGGCAAGCCCATGGGTCTTCCTCAATTTCCCTCCCCGTAAAGTCCTTAGTCAGTGACAGGATTTTTTTCCAGAAAGCCTTGATGATGGGGCATTCCCACCAGATGTGGGCCATTGTGCCCACAGTTGAGCACCCCCTCCAGCAGGTGTTAGCCTTTGTCCCATCCATTTTACTTACTCTGTCTGGGGTAGCGTACCATCTTGCTAGAACTTTGTAATGGATTTCCGTTCTCCTATTGTCTAATGATGTGTGGTGGGCCAGTCTCAAAATTTTTTCTATCATATTCCTATTACACTGTGACCCCAGTTCCTGCTCCCACCTTTTAATATAAGGAGGCCCTACCTCCTCCTGTTCTGCTCCCAATATTCTATATATTTGGGCAATAACACCTCCTGAGCGCTCCTTCGTACAGAGTTGCTCCAGCGGTCTGAGCTCTTCCATACTTCTGAGTGGCTTCGGTAGTTTACCAATAAAATGGGAGAGCTGGAGGTACCTCCATCTATCCATCACCCAAAGTTCTGATTCTCTGCTCAATTCTGTGAAAGTGCAAATTTTACCCTTACTAATTAAGTTTTTCAGTTGAATAGAATCCTCCTTTAACCAATTCCCCCCCCACCTCCCTCCTCCCAGGTTCAAAAAATAAATTGTTTTTCATATATATCAATGGTGAATTATATGACCATTTGTGCTGTGTATGTATTTTATCCCAATATTTAAAAGTGTTTTGCGTTAACAAGGATGTGTTGGTGCTAAGTGCTCTGAATTTTGGAGGGTTCCATAGTGACTGTGCCAAATTATTATTACTTAAGGAGAACTCGATGTCAACCCACCGTTTGTCCGTCCCTTTCTTGCTCCATTCAGTGACCCTTGAAAGCACAACTGCAATATAGTAAAGCTTGTTGTCCATTTTAAAAGTATAGTCTAGTGATTCATATAAGTAACAACAATACAAGTACACATGGTAAAATTGGTAGTCTGAAAAAACAATAGTCTAATTTCTACCACATTCATTTGACAAACTTTCTTCATTATATCCTGTGTAAATAGTACCTACCGTATATGGCAAGGTGAGGCTACTTGTCACTGGTCTGTAACTATTTTAACTATATACATATATTGGTCCAGTTAGACATACTGTAGATAATGTTGTTTATTCTGTACACTAGAATAGAAATCCTTTTATTAAGGTGATTTTAAA
Source organism: Lithobates clamitans (assembly GCA_037952925.1). Taxonomy (NCBI): domain Eukaryota; kingdom Metazoa; phylum Chordata; class Amphibia; order Anura; family Ranidae; genus Lithobates; species Lithobates clamitans. Next base: position 2,872,317 of record JBBGZY010000006.1, on the reverse strand, counting down.
ACTACAATGGCTATGATGAGACTAATATAGTGACTGCTTACTCATAGTTCCTCATGGGCTGTTACTATGGTATATCATCTTTATAAAGGCAATGTTAGGCTTATACTAAAGCCTTTTTTTGTTATTTACATTGCAACATTAGCTAATGACCCAACTGCTGAAAATTTACTTTAGCTCCAATAAGCTTTTTCATTTGCACTTTCTACTACATTAACATGCATGGTTTGATTTATTATAGACACTTTGCAACACATAGAAATGGCCAAAAGCTTTCAACCTGACCAGGGTTAACAGTATATCTATATATGTCTACAATCAATATTACAATCCTATTCCCTCCCTTTTAATTTGGTAAATATAAAATATTAAGTGGTTTGTTACATATAGTCAATAAGTGCAAAAAAAATTGTTGATCCTATCAGAAGCAATGTTATCAGCTTTGCCCCCGTTACCTCTGTAAACTACAAAACAACCCCCCCCCCATGTTATGGAGATGAGAAGGAGGTTGAAGTTGTAGTCCTCATATACTTTCTGTCCTGTGTCAGGTTTTTTTTTTCCTGGGCGAACTGGGAAAAAAAAAAATGGTACATAAAGTGAAATATTGACAATGCCCTGTTTCCAACAGAGCTAAACACGGTAGTAGACATTGATTCAGCACATATTATTATTATTATACAGGATTTATATAGCGCCAACAGTTTATGCAGCGCTTTACACCATGAGGGTAGACAGTACGCTTACAATACAAATCAATACAGGAGGATCAATACATAATCTTTCTTGTTCCATTATCTCTAATTAGAGAAAGTTTCTGTCAGCTACTGTGAGGGCATTTGCCATAACTTACAATGAAAAAGTCAAGCAACAAAATAACCCAATATTATGTAAGTTTACTTCTGAGTTCAATGTAAGGAACTGACATACTGTCACACTCACACTGACAGACATATTCCTGTCCATTTACATGATCTGCCCATTTTGAAATGACCTCCACTGTCTTTATTTTCCCATGTCATTCATAATCTGAAAATAAATGTTTTCGTAAACAGTGGAGGAGGTATGCTGAGTCAGTGCTTCTGCACAGAGAGCACATTTCATGTCTGAGCAAACTAATATACTGGCAAAGGAATTGATGTTCTATTTATACTTACACTAAATCATTCTCTGCAGCATGAAATATTTCTGTTTTGTGCAGATGTGATGAATTTCCTGGAAATGAATATATCTTTTAGGGCTTCTAAGCGCAAATAAAGATCAGAAAGAGATATTTTACCTTAGCACTTGGCACAGCCTGATGACAAGTAAAGGACAATTAAAATTAAACATAGAGCACCTGCTTGAATCCCTAATCGTTGCTTTATTATTATTTGAGTTGTACCATAAATATTTAATGGCTCAGCATCAAAAAGCTTTATGATTTACAGAAAAGAACAATAGCAGGTAAGACTTGCAGAAAGTAACTTGAAAGGCTTTGGAAATATAAACAGTTATGCAAGGAGAAAGCACAAAGAAGGTAAAGACAGAGGGTGCAGATCTCAGAAGGGATAGCAAAAGTAAAAGTATCATGAAAAATTACTTTTTATTTTTTCCAAATTTGGCCAAAAGTCAAAACTGGGTTCACCCTTGGATTAGGTACTAGGGATGAGCTGCCTGTTTGGTTCAATCCCTGTTTTAGACTGAGTTTTGGCTGTTCAGAAAATTTGGTGAACGGACAAACTAAATGAGTGTTCGGTCATATGGAACCTCTGGCTATTGCGGGTAGTGGTACATTTAACAGTAGTATTACTATCACTGTTGAATGTGACAGCTTTCTTCTCAGAGGTCCTTTTTGTTAGGGAGCCAGCAGTCAGCAGCCTCCAATGTCCTAACTGTAATGGCTCATCCCAACCCAGTCCATTCAACTGTTTACTATTTGGCTCCTACTGACTTCAATAGATTTTAGATTTTACACCCACATTTTCATTTAAGTTCACAAACTTACTCTGAATCTAAACCCTGAGTGCTTGGTTCATTATTTTCAGGTTCCAATGGGCTTCACAGAGACAAAGGCACCACAAGAAGCCACTTAGAAACAGTTTGGAAGATTAGGTTCAGAGTTAAAACTAAACTCCACTTCAGGCAAATAACTAAATATATAAAATACATCCAAGGAGTTGTTTATCTACCAAAGGATTTGTATTTCTGCCCATCCAAGCCTGAAAATTACACAGACCTCTCACACAGCACAGCCAGGTGGATGACAACATTTACAGTTAAAGGGTAACCACTTTCATGGGGAAAAAAATAGCATAAAGAAAAAATAATATAGCACATACATACACATATTGCGACACTAATCATATTGTTATTGAATATTATTAGAATTATTGGAATGTGTACTGACCACTCCCCAGAAACATAATTTCCTGCTTGTTTGATTGGCTCACCAATTTTCCCAGAAGTCTACCTAAGATACAAGTCAGATTTCAGGCATCCCCTTCAACAAAAATTTCATTTTTGGAGAGATACTTTCAATAGGAGCACGTCTAAAGGGATGCAGGCCCAGCAGATTTTCTCATTAGTGCCCTGCAGCTGCACACCTAACAGTTAATTATGAAACCACTCCCATTAGACTCACTCAGTACAGAGGCACAGACAAACACATGGATTTCTTCAGAATAACAAAAGGTAGGAATCTGCAACAAATGTTGTTATAATACTTGCAATATACATCAATCACCCAAAGGAGAATGTTTTTCTCAACAAAAGTGGAGTTATGCTTTAAGGATTGCAAAAGAGTCCTCTCCACACCCCCAGCTTTTTGACTGAGCAGTAAAAGAACAGCAGTAGCCTAATGAAATCATCTCTCTGCTCATTCTGTTTTCTCCTCCTGTCAACATTCCTTGTCAACACATTTACGGATACCACATTGGCTCCAAGTCCTGCCCTCCCTTTCCAAATATAAGGGATTGCAAGAGATAGAAAAAAAATGCCAAATTTAGAGCCCACAGACTCCCACAACCGCCAGGCAAGGTTTGTGGGGATGAGGTCCTTGTCCCCATCAACATAGAGATAAGGTGCTTTGGGGGACCACCCCAAAGCACCCTCCCCATGTTGAGGGCATGTAGCCTGGTACAGTTAAGGAGGGGGGGCGTTCTCTCGTCCCCCCTCTTTTCCCATGGCCTGTCAGGTTGCTTGCTCAGATAAGGGTCTGGTATGGATTTTTGGGGGGACCCCACACCATTTTTTTGTTTAAATTTTGGCACGGGGTTCCCCTTAAGATTCATACCAGACCTGGTATGGATTTTGAGGGGGACCCCACACCATTTTTTTCTAATTTTGGCACGGGGTTCCCCTTAATATCCATACCAGACCTGAAGGGCCTGGTATGGAATTTGAGGGGACCCCACGCAATTTTTTTTAAAATTTTGGTTCGAGGTTCCCCTTATTATTCATACCAGACCCAAAGGGCCTGGTATTGGACTGTGGGGGAATCCCATGCCTTTTTTTCAATTACTTTTATGTGTATTGCCGGGACCAACAATTCATTATAGCCGCGAATACTGTTAAATGACTTTTTTCCTTTAGAAATGTCATTTTGTGCAGGGACTGTTGTAAACACGGGAAACATGTGCCAATTTACAGGCATACTATAGACACCTCCCAGGTACAAAATTTAAAGGAATATTTGATTATTTCACTTTAAGCTTTATTAAAATCACTGCTCCTGAAAAAGCGGCCATTTTTAAAACTTTTTTTGCATTGATACATGTCCCCTGGGGCAGGACCCAGGTCCCCAAACACTTTTTATGACACTACCATGCATATAAGCCTTTAAAATTAGCACTTTTGATTTCTCCCATAGACTTTTAAAGGGTGTTCCACTACTTTTGAATTTGCCGCAATTGTTCGCTATTTGGCGAACAGGCGAACATTCAAGTTGAACTTACGTTCGACTCGAACATCGGGCTCATCCCTAGCCCTCATTATCAGAAATGTATATACAACAGTCAGTGTGAAATACCTTACGCATCCCACCTTGAGTTGCAGTGAGATAATTTCGCTTTAATCTGTGCTCTAATACTACTTTGTTAAGCTGAGTCTTTTCTTCACTTAATAAAAGAAAAGAAAAGATTAGAATAGAGAAAAAATGGAATATAATAGAAGAGAAAAGAATAGAAATAAAATAAACAATAGAAAAGAAAAAATATAACCATTTCCCAAAATTCAAATAAAATCAATTCACATTTGAATAGAATAGAAAAGAATAGATTTGAATAGAATAGAAAATAACAGAATAGTATAGAAAAAAACAACCGAATAGAATAGAATAAACAAATAGAAAGAGAATAGAATTCAAAAAGCAATAGAATAGAAAAGAAAGAATATAACCATTTCCCAAAATTCAAAAAGAATCAATTTGAATTTGAATAGAAAAGAATAGATTACAATAGGAAGATGGTTATATTCTTTCTATTCTATGTTTTTTCTATACTTTTCTGTTATTTTCTATTACATTCTTTTATACTCTATTTGAATTTGAATCGATTATATTTGAAATCTTGGAAATGGTTATATTTATTCTATTTTATTCTATTACATAGTTACATAGTAGGTGGGGTTGAAAAAAAAGACACAAGTCCATCAAGTACAACCTATGTTTGGGATTATATGTCAGTATTACATTGTATATCCCTGTATGTTGTGGTCGTTCAGGTGCTTATCTAATAGTTTTTTGAAACTATCGATGCTCCCCGCTGAAACCACTGCCTGTGGAAGGGAATTCCACATCCTTGCTGCTCTTACAGTAAAGAACCACCTACGCAGTTTAAGGTTAAACCTCTTTTCTACTAATTTTAATGAGTAGCCATTTGTCTTAATAAACTCCCTTCCGCGGAAAAGTTTTATTCCTATCATATTCCCTCTCAAATGTCTCTTCTCCAGAGAGAATAAGTTCAGTGCTTGTAACCTTTCGTCATAACTTTCTTCATAATCCTCCGGTACCTTTCCTTCCCTGCTCAAACATGCACTGATTACCCCCATACTTAAAAAACCCTCACTAGACCCCACCTGTTTGAATAACTTAAGACCCATCTCCCTGCTCCCATTTGCCTCCAGGCTCATGGAACACCTTGTCCATGACTGCATGAGTTGCTACCTCATGGACAACAGGTGCATCAAAGTGTAGCACTGAAGTGCCAAATTAAATAACCGTAGTTAATGTTATAAACATAAAAAACATGGTGAATTATACATATAATACATGTGATGAAAAATTATATGAAAAAAATGAAATAAAAATAATATGAAATAAAGTCTCTAGTAATCTCCAAGTGTCAACAGTGTACGGTGATTAATCGCAGTCCATATTGGAGTGGGATGGTCCTGATCCCCGTGTAAAAATCCAGTAAGGTTGATGGAGAGTAATCACCAGAATAAATGCAGGCTTACCAGAGAGTTTAAACTCAAGAGAACATACGTTCTATGAGTCAAACCAGCTTGTATTGTCAGCCAAAAATGAGGGTGGAACCTTGGGAGTCATCAGTGATTAGAACCTGAAGTCTCCAGAGCCTTCATGGAAGGATCAAACCAACATGGCGGCAGCAAGCCAAGTGCTCACATCTGTAGGCCAAAAGTACAACAACTAAAAAGGGGGAATTGGGGAAATTGGTATTTAAAATGAGGCTAATATGGCTGGGTAAAGCCATGTGCCTCCATCCCTATCATCTAAGGCGAAATATACACTAAAGCGGCCGAAGCAGCAAAGTGTAACAAAAAAGGTGGGACTTTATATGAAGCTCCTGGTGACAAAAAGAACAAGATGGTGGAAAATAGAAATTGTTTAATATTGCATAGAAACATATTTAACCGACATAGAATTGCACATACATGAAGAAGCACCCGTAACTGGGTGCCAAAATCTATAGTAGCAAAAACTGGTAATAACATGTTTATATTCATATACAATAATGGTAAAATTTAAGGGATCCACCAGTGTTCAAGCAATGTAAAAACATTCAAGAAATAACAACTGCACGGTCAATAGTTCTTAAGTCCTTAATGGCTAAATCCTGGTGCCTTACCCTCCGCAACATCTCCAGAATTCTAAATACTTCTAAACATATACTTTAACCACTTGACCACTGGGCACTTAAACCCCCTTCCTAACCAGACCAATTTTCAGCTTTCAGTGCTCTCACATTTTAAATGACAATTACTCAGTCATGCAACACTGTACCCATATGAAATTTTCGTCCTTTTTTTCACACAAATAGAGCTTTCTTTTGGCGGTATTTGATCACCTCTGGGTTTTTTATTTTTTTGTGCTATAAATGAAAAAAGACGGACAATTTTGTAAAAAAATGAATTTTTCTTCATTTTTATTATAACATTTTGCAAATAAGTAATTTTTCTTCATACATTTGGGCCAAAAATTATACTGCTACATATCTTTGGTAAAAATAACCTAAATTAGTGGATATTATTTAGTCTGTGTGAAAGTTATAGAGTCTGCAAGCTATGGTGCCAATCACTGAAAATTGATCACATCTGATCACACCTGATGTACTGAGGCCTATCTCATTTCTTGAGACCCTAACAAGCCAGGCAAGTACAAATACCCACAAAATGACCCCTTTTTGGAAAGTAGACATTCCAAGGTATTTAGTAAGAGGCATAGTGAGTTTTTTGAAGTTGTTATTTTTTCCCACAATTCTTTGCAAAATTAAGATTTTTTTTATTTTTATTTTTTTTCACACCAATTTGTCATTATAACAGGTTATTTCTCTCACATGGACGGAGCGATCACATGGTAAAGGGCCGCTGTCATTGGCCCTTTACCGCGATCCGTGTTGCGCCGGGTCCCGTGGACCCGGCGAACACGGATGTTCCTGTGTGCGCGCCCGGGGGGCGCGCGGGAGCGGTTTTCCGGGATCACATCATTCTGCTGTTGGCGGTTGGCAAGTGGTTAAATTCTCAGTGTATAAAACCATATACCACAAATTTCTTAATATTCCAATAAGCAAAAAGGAACCAGGATAATCCCCACTTTCATATGTGCATAATACAAATAAAAAATACAAATAAAAATCAAAATAAAAATCAAGATATAAAATTATTATCACTATAAATTGGAGATTATAAAGTATTCAAAAAGTCTATGTGCAAAGTGCAATGTGCCATAAATTCTAAAAACTCTATGCAGCCTTCTCATTCAATTCACACTGTTTGTCATCCGGGATTCATCGTGACTTATTCACCATATCCGTGACACACCACCACCATATGGATTGGCCACTCACCACTCACCACTCACCCCCAAAGCCGAGTACGGAGGTAGTTCACACCGCACACCGGTAACCACCTTACTAGAGACACCCATCCTTAACTGCTAGAACAGCTTAGTGTCGGCTCGAGAGCACTTTTAAATGTGAGTTTACATTTTTTACTGTGGCTAAAATAAATAACATTTTTAATTATAATGCGCAATGATCGTTGTCCATATATTTTCTATGAGGAAAACTAAAACTCAGGCATAGCGTTTGTGGGACAGCACATACATCATTCAGGTGGAGTGGTTATCCCTATTAATGAACCGAAGGTGCATTGTCCAATAAGCATCTGGTGAGTGGCCAATCCATATGGTGGTGGTGTGTCACGGATATGGTGAAATGGTGAATAAGTCACGATAAATCACGGATGACAAACAGTGTGAATTGAATGAGAAGGCTGCACAGAGTTTTTAGAATTTATTGCACATTGCACTTTGCACATGGACTTTTTGAATACTTTATAATCTCCAATTTATAGTGATAATAATTTTATATTTTGATTTTTGTTTTTATTTTTATTGTTTTTTTTTATTTGTATTATGCACATATGAAAGTGGGGATTATCCTGGTTCTTTTTTTGCTTGTTGGAATATTAAGTATTTAGCACACTCAATGATATATAGAGTGGTGTATTGGAAATAGAGTAGCGCGTGCAAACACACACATCACAATTATACCTCAATTCACTGTATTTTTTTTTTTTAATGCAGTAACTCAAATCTTAAAGGGGAAATAGTATTGTTTAATCTTTTGCGCTGGTGACTCACACACATTGATCTCCAGAATTCGACCCTTCCTGACTAATGACACCACAAAGCAACTTATTCACTCCTTGATTATTTCCCGCCTTAACTACTGCAACTCTCTCCTTAATGGCCTACCCTTATGCAGGCTATCCCCCCTTCAGTCTATTATGAATGCTGCTGCTATACTAATACACCCCACTAACCGATCCATGACTGCTGCTCCTCTCTGCCAATCCCTTCACTGGCTTCCCCTACCCGAACGTATAAAATTCAAAATGCTAACCACAACATACAAGGCCATCCACAACATTGCCCCCAGCTACATCACCAACCTCATCTGCAGATATCGCCAAAATCGTCCCCATCGCTCCTCCCAGGACCTCCTGCTCTCTAGCTCCCTTGTTACCTCCTCTCATGCTCATCTTCAAGACTTCTCCAGAGCCTCTCCCATCCTCTGGAATTCCTTGCCCCGGTATATCCGATCAGCCCCTAACCTGTCCACCTTTAGGAGATCCCTGAAAACTCACTTATTCAGGGAAGCCTATCCCACACCCACCTAACAACCCCATCAAATCATTCCCCTAATCTATTACTTTTTGTACCACCACCCCCTCCCTTTAGAATGTAAGCTCTATGAGCAGGGCCCTCCTGTCCCTTCTGTATTGTACTGTAATTGTGCTGTCCCCCCTTTACACTGTAAAGCGCTGTGTAAACTGTTGGCACTATATAAATCGTGAATAATAATAATAACTAATATCCTCTAGTCCCTTGATTAGTTTTGTTGCCCTTATCTGTACTCGCTCCATTTCCAGTGCATCCTTCCTGAGGACTGGTGCCCAGAACTGGACAGCATACTCCAGGTGAGGCTGGACCAGAGTCTTGTAGAGTGGGAGAATTATCGCTTTTGAGTTAATCCTGCATGCCAATAATCTGTTTGCTTTGTTAGACGCAGCTTGGCATTGCATGCCATTGCTGAGCCTATCATCTACTAGGACACCCAGGTCCTTTTCCATCTTTGATTCCCCCCGGGGAGTAGATTGCATTCATATTTTTGCCACCCAAATGCATTATTTTACATTTTTCCACATTAAACCTCATTTGCCATGTAGTTGCCCACCCCATTAATTTCTTCAGATCTACTTGGAAGGTTTCCACATCCTGCAGATAAGTTATTGCCCTGCTTAACTTAGTATTGTCCCCAAATACAGAGATTGAGCTGTTTACCCCATCCTGCAGGTCGTTTATGAATAAATTAAATAGGATTTGTCCCAGGATAGAACCCCGAGGGACCCCACTTTCCAACCCTGACCATTCAGAGCACTCCCCATTTATCACTACCCTCTGAACTTTCCCGTTCAGCCAGTTTTCAATTCATGTACTCACCCTATGGTCCATGCCAACGGAACTTACTTTGTACAGTAAACGTTTATGGAGAACTGTGTCAAATGCTTTTGCAAAATCCAGATACAACACATCTACAGGCCTCCCCTTATCTAGATGGCAGCTCGCCTTCTCATAGAAGGTTAATAGATTGGTTTGACAAGAACAATTCTTTATGAATCCATGCTGATTACAGCTAATGATACCGTTTTCATTACTAAAATCGTGTATATAGTCCCTTATCATGCCCTCCAAGAGCTTGAATACTATTGATGTTAAGATAACTGGTCTGTAATTCCCAGTGATGTATTTGGGCCCTTTTTTATATATTGGTACTACATTGGCTTTTCTCCAATTAGCTGGTACCATTCCAGTCAGTAGACTGTCATTAAAAATTAGGAACAATGGTCTGGCAATTACTTGACTGAGTTCCTTAAGACCCTCGGGTGCAATCTGGTCCCAGTGACTTATTAATATTACATTTTCCAAGTCTATTTCTAATTTTGTCCTCTGTTAGCTATGAGGGTGCTTCCTGTGATGTGTCATGAGGAAAAACACTGCAGTTTTGGGTACTGAAGTCCCCCGATTACCTCTTGAAGACTGAGGAGAAGAATACATTCAATACCGTCGTCATCTGACCATCCTTTGTAACCAGATACCCTTCCTCATTTTTTATGGGGCCAAGGCCTCCCCCTTTGCTTTTATATGCATTTTTACATTGGAGTTAAGCCATCCACGACTTTTGTTCGCTGTTTTAAATTTATTTCCCAATGGTATGTATTGTGTTCTTTGTTTCTAAGATTTTATGCCAATTTATATCTTTTAGCAAAGTTCATAAATTAGGGAAGTTGGCTCTTTTAAAATTCATTGTCTTTGTATTCCCCTTATGTTTCCTATTTGTGTGATTTATACTGAAGCTAATTGACCAATGATCGCTGTTTCCTAAATTGCCCCTTATTTCCACTATTGTTTTTTGAATTATATTATTTTCTATTCTATTCTTTTCTATTCGAATTTCAGAAGATGGTCATATTCTTTCTATTTTATTCTATTTTTTTATTCTATTCAATTAGTTTCTATTCCATTATATTCTATTCTTATATTTTCTGTTATATTCTTTTCTATTTTATTTTTTTTTCTATCCTATTCCTTTATTTTCTATTCTATTTTAGTCTTATTGGAAAATGGAAAACTATTCAAATTAGAAAACTATTCAAATACGTTTCAAACTCAAATTTGAAACTATTCGACTTTGAAAACTATTCGAAAGAGATTTGAAAACTTTTTGGATTTTAAAATTATTCAAAATTTATTAGAAACTATTCAAATATAATTTCTGAAAATTTGCATTGATTCAAATACGAATAAACAAAATGAATTCTGAAAATTTAACTAAACTAATTTATGTAAATAACGAATTGAACCGAAACAAATGTTTTCATTCTGCACATGTCCAATCTGTCTTCAAATCAGGTTTAAGTGCATCTATTTAAAAGAGCCTTTGAAAGCTTACAGAAGCCTGGAAGGGTTGAATTTGTCAAAAACAGTCAAAAACTAACACAATTAGAAATACAGGGCAATCAGCGCAAACTAAATCAAATAAAAATATGCAAGCTGGACACTAAAGGATACATCAACCTCATTAAGAAGTGCAGCGCAGAAAAAGAGAAAAAGAGAAAAAGAGAAAACATTAAATGAATAACTAATGGAATCTGTATCAATTAGATCGGAAAAGTTCATAAAGTCAGAAACAGAAAATTCTTCTGATTAAACCCCGATCAGCAGCTTGTCAGCAGATAAAAATTGAAATCATGAGGATGCCCTTACCAGATCAGGTGGACCCCTTGTTATAGGGGGTCTAAGAGGCATAAGAGGATCGATCACACTCTGCTCTGCTAGATGTCATCTGCAGGAAAGGCAGCTCCGATTTCCCAGGGTCCAGAACCGGCTGAGAGATCGGTTGTTTAATTCCCAGGATAAGCGGCAATAATTCCCAATGAAAGGGATAGAAAAAAGGGCAATCCGTTTGCAATATGTTTCAAAAGGTTTATTTAAGCACAACAATAAAAGCGCTCAGCGGCGCTATGTTACATGGAAAGATGAAACTTTCAAATGGATACAATCTGTCCGTGGCAGGACAGCTGTTAGCTTGAAATGGCTGCGGGTGATGACAGCGGTAATGCTCTACCCCCGTATGCGGCGTTAAGTCACTGGGGACCTTTTGAAACATATTGCAAACGGATTGCCCTTAGATCTTTTTTCTATCCCTTTTATTGGGAATTATTGCTTATCCTGGGAATTAAACAACGGATCTCACAGCCGGTTCTGGACCCTGGGAAATCGGAGCTGCCTTTCCTGCAGATGACATCTATCGGAGCAGAGTGTGATCGATCCTCTTATGCCTCTTGGACCCCCTATAACAAGGGGTCCACCTGATCTGGTAAGGGCATCCTCATGATTTCAATTTTTATCTGCTGACAAGCCGCTGATCGGGGTTTAATCAGAAGAATTTTCTGTTTCTGACTATATGAACTTTTCCGGTCTAATTGATACAGATTCCATTAGTTATTCATTTAATGTTTTCTCTTTTTCTGCGCTGCACTTAATTGTTTAATTGATAAAAACTAACACAAACTATTCTGGCTAAAATGACTGTTTAACTAGTTCTATACCAGGCCATAGTAATATGACACCGGGAGGAACAATCTCCCATCCCAGGTGGACATCATATGATGTCCTCCTGTTCTTGCCGCTCCTGCGGGCCCCCAGCATGGCGTTCAGGGATGAGGCATTTCCCTCAGGGCATTTTACCACGTGACCTGCTGTGTCCAATCACAGCCAGTCACAGAATGTAAACAAACTGCAGTAACAAGCTGTTAGCGGGTTCTCCTCCTCAAATACTGATCGTGTGGGAGGAGGAGATTGAAGTAACAGCTTGTAACCACTTACAGTGCACACCAATCAGTACCTGAGTAACTGTCACCAGCCAATCTGAGTACCTGTCACCAGCCCATCTGAGTACTTGAGTACCTGTCATCAGCCCATCTGAGTACCCGAGTACCTGTCACCAGCCCATCTGAGTACCCGAGTACCTGTCACCAGCCCATCTGAGTGCCCGAGTACCTGTCACCAGCCCATCAGAGTACCTGATTACCTGTCACCAGCCCATCAGAGTACCCGAGTACCTGTCACCAGCCCATCAGAGTACCTGAGTACCTATCTTCAGCCCATCAGAGTACCCGAGTACCTGTCTCCAGCCTATCAGAGTACCTGAGTACCTATCTGCAGCCCATCAGAGTGCCCGAGTACCTGTCTCCAGCCCATCAGAGTACCCAAAGACCTGTCACCAGCCCATCAGAGTACCCGAGTACCTGTCAACAGCCCATCAGAATAACCAAGTACCTGTCACCAGCCCATCAGGGTACCAGAGCACCTATCTGCAGCCCATCAGAGTACCTGAGTACCTATCTGCAGCCCATGCCTCATAGAATATACCTTGGGGTGTTTGCTTTGCAAAATGGGGTCATTGTGTGGGTAGTTCCATTGTCCTGGTACTCAAGGACCTTCAAAAGTGTGATATGTAGGAATGAAATTAGATGTGTAATTTATGCTCCTAGAACGCCTGACGGTGCTCCCTGCATATCGGACCACTCTATGTGCCCAGGTTGTGCAAAAGTCACACACATGTAGTATCGCCATACTCGTGAGGAGTAGCAGAATGTATTTTGGGGTATAATTGGAAGTATGCATATGCTGTGTGTGAGAAATAACTTGTTATTAGGACATTTGTGTGTAAAAAATAATAATAACAATCATAATTTCTTAATTTTCCCAAGAATTGTGAAAACTTCAAAAAACTTGCCATGCCTCTTACTAAATACCTTGGACTGTCTACTTTTCAAAAAGGGGTTATTTGGGGGGTATTTGTACTTTCTTGACATTTCAGGGCCTCAAGAAATGAGATAGGCCAGGGGCGTGGCGACCGAGCTCCAAGATGGACTGATCTGAGTGCTCCGCTCAGCCGCTGGAGAGATCCGAAAACTTTGGAGCACACCCAGCCCATCCACGGCCACAAACACCCCAGCTGGACTCCCAAGCAGCTCAGGGATGCCGAGGCACTGGAAAAAACGATGAAGCCGATGAAGTCCCACGGGCTTCCACAAAATGGAGGCAGCTCACACACACAATGGCCGGAGGACAGGGCCATGATCCACAATAACGGATGTGGAGGGCCCCAGAAACCGCCCACATGAGACCCCTGCATAGCAGATCGTCCCACAGCAACCAGGACATGGAGGTAAGCGGGCCACCAGGCTCAGGGCCAAAAACTGACTGACCCCCATAGCGGGCTTCCCCACTGCGGCCACACCCATATCAGACACCATGCTCAAAGAAATGCTGCTCTCCCTCAGATCCTCCCTCCAATCTGATATGGTCAAGGGGATCACCCAATGCCACAAAGAAGTGCAGGCTATTGGGGTCAGAGTGGACAGAGTAGAACAACAGATGGAGGAGTATTCATGTACATACAACACTATGGTGGACGCACATGCAGCCCAGGCAGAGGATATAGCATGGCTTAAAGATAAGGTCACAGACCTCGAGGACAGATCCAGGAGGAACAATATAAAGCTGAGGGGTGTCCCAGAGTCTGTACCGGCCACTAACCTCCTACAGTATGCCCATGCTTTGTTCTCCACTTTGTTTCCCGTGCTGACCACACAGGACCTCATAGTGGACAGAATCCACAGAATCCCCAAGCCGTCCTTCCTTCCAGAGGGTACCCCAGAAGACGTACTACTAAGGGTCCACTTCTACCATATGAAGGAACAGATCCTGCAGGCAGCATGCAGGCCTGACAATATCCCTACACAGTACACTGACATACAACTACTACCAGACCTCTCCAGGCACACACTGCAGAGACACCACAACTTGGCAACCATCACCAAGGCCTTAAGAAACCACAACATTCCACACAAATGGAAGTATCCTGCAACCCTCTACATCAGCCACAATGAGACCACAAAAACCATTACGATAATGGAGGAGGGTATCGTAGTCCTACGCCAATAGGGGATACTCCCAGACCAAGCCCTACAACACAACTCTGCTCCACAGCCACAGTTGCTCCAAAACGAATGGCAAGTGGTGTCACATAAGCGTGCCAACAAAAAACATGCCGGTGGAGGCTCATAAGAGAACCACAATTTATTCTCCTTTAACCCCGTTAACACGTTCAGCAGTTATGTCTGCACGCGGATCCATTGTAAGATTCTTTTTATGAATCCACAGTTAACTTTCTATGCTTTTTGTCTTTTTTGTTTTTTTGTTACATGCCTGTTGCACACAGCAATCTTCATCGCAGGGTACTGTCACCCAATGCTGAGGACGACACGCTGAGTCAACTCAAGGAGGATACCACCACCAGAACTCATAGACACAGTGAGTAATTACACCACGTTACCAATCATCACATCTCCCACCACCATAAATGACCATCACCTGCCTATCAATAAATGCCAAAGGCCTGAACTAACCGACCAAAACATTCTCAGTATGGAAAGAGGCCTGTAAGCAAAGAGCAGATGTTCTCTGCGTACAGGAGACCCATTTTCAACAATAAAAAACCCTGAAATGTACGCACAGAGAGTATCCACACATGTTTATGGCATGCACGCCTGATAGCAAAAAAGGAGGAGTGATGGTAGCCTTGAAAAACTCTTTATCTTTCCAACTCAAAGAGACATTCATAGATGCAGGGGGCAGATACATCATAGTAACTGGGGACATTAACTCCAATCTGTAAACGCTTGTCACATTGCACGCCCCAAACAATCATTAAATCAGCTTCCTAAGGAGAGTGATTTCAACCTTATAGCGGATGCCAATCTGGATACTACCACAGACAAACCAAAAAGATCAGCTACCCTCCATAATATTCTACACGAACAAGAACTGTTTTGATGCATGGAGATGCCTTCCTGCCAACAAGAGAGATTACACTTTTTTTTATGAACAATACACTGTTCGTACTGTCGAATATTTATGTTCTTACCAATAAGTGGCTTCTACAACGTGTTCATACTACTCGGATACATGATATCACATGGTCTGACCATGCCGCAATTTCTATGACCATTGCTGAAAAGGGCGTCTCTCCCTCATCCCCCATCTGGCGCTGCAATGTTAGGCTCCTACAAGAACCCAGAACACTCCCAGTGATCTCTCGGCATCTCCAGGAATTCTTCCACAACACTAGCACATCCATGATAGAACCATTCACTCTATGGAACGCTCACAAAGTGTATATGAGAAGCATACTGATTCAAGTAGGGGCCAGAGAAAAAAACGACATACCACTAAAATTAACCAATTATTTTCTGACTTAAACACGCTGGAATCTCAAAACAAAAATTCCCCTACCATAGCTATAGCAAATACACTTTCTAAACTCTAGAGAAAACCTAAGGGAGCTATATGACAAACATCTAAGACACCTACAACTGAACTCTTACGCTAACGCAAATAGAGCAGGGAAATACCTGGCTAGTAAAATCAGGGCTGCCCGCACAATATCTAGAATAACATATCTGACACATAACACCCTACACCACAAAATCACCAACCCACAGGAGATAGCGAACCAATTTGCAGACTACTACGGGGCTCTGTACAATCTACATACAGATACATCAACCCCACAATCGACACCAAGGTGGAAGAATCCTCTTCATTCCCACAGGAGATGCTGAGAGCCCACATTGTCACTCTACCCAAACCGGGAAAAGATCCCACCACGCCAGCCAACTTTAGGCCATATCCCTTTTAAACTCACACATCAAAATATATGCAAAATTACTAGCCAAGAGATTGTCGGATATTGTTCCCTTCATTATAAAGAGCGACCAGATGGGATTTGTGAGGGGGAGACAAATGTCAGGTGCTACTAGATGTATCATTAATGGTATTCATCATGCTGTTCAAACAGGAACACCTTCTCTGCTGCTAGCTATAGATGCAGAAAAGGCGTTCAACGGGGTCCATTGGACTTATATGGAAATGGTGCTTGCCAAGTTCGGCTTCAAAGGTCTGATTCTCACAGCTATATTGGCTCTTTATTCCTGCCCATCAGCACACTTCGGGTCTCCTATGCAAACCATTTAAAATTACCAATGGTACTCGCCAGGGATGCCCTCTTTCCCCTACAATATTTAATTTAATGATAGAACCCCTAGCTGAGACCATTAGAACAAACACTAATATTAAGGGCTTTACCTTTGGATATGACAAACACATTATAAACTTATGGAGTAAAAAGGGTGCCACTACATCCTAAGCAGATGCCAACCTTAAACCGTTCATAACCAAAATTGAACAACAACTCACAGACATCTCAAAAAGGGAACTATCCTGGCTAGGTAAAATAGCGGCATTTAAAATGTCTATCCTTCCACAAATACTCTACTTGTTCCGCTCCCTGCCAATTCCTATTCCACCCCACTACCTCAGTACACCATATGTAAATTCACATGGGGAGGCAAAAGAGCTAGGTGCCCTCGGAGCAATCTTCTCCCACATAAAATCGTAGGAGGTGCAGGTTTTGCAGATATTCATGATTACCTATGGGCAGCGAGACTAGACCAGCTAAAACACTGGTTCCACACCACAAACGGTCCACTGTGGGTAGAAATAGAAAGATCATAAATCCCGACTAGAAACACGACCTCCTTCCTAAAGGGTGACATATGGGAACCCTGGGAAACCGGGGGTCTATCGCCCTCCATACAAGTATCCCTACAAGCATGGAGATTCCTCCAAAAACTTGACAACAAAGATACGCATAACATAGAATATGAATTCCCTATAGACCTCTTACAGGCAAAAATTCCTATGCTCTCAACCACGACACTCCGCACATACAAGAAAACAATAAAAACAATAAAACACATACAAGACTTAACTATAGGAACAGCACAAAAATCATCAGAACAAATAATGACTGAACACCAACTACCCAAAAATTTGTTGTCCTCCTTTATGCATATTTCCCACTTCCTAAGGTAATCTGGTACACACCTTATGAACATGCCCAAGCGTAACAAGTCTCTGGAACAAAACGTTCCAACTAATCTTGTCAACTACAGGTATCTTAACAACCCCAAACCCTGCACTAGCTATCCTCCATATTGGCATAGAGAAATTTCCTCCAGAAGATAGATCAGTCATCACCCACATACTTCTGGCAACCCACACATTTATATTTAGAAACTGGAAAAACACCTTAGCTATCAACCTATCTGAAATGATTACACTAGTCAATAGAAACCACACATTTGAACACCTACTAGCTATCAACTCTTTAAGATGCAAAAAATTTGATAGCAACTGGAAAATATGAACTGAAAAACATAAAATCTCCTAATTTCTTCTTATAAACAGTATGTAATGACTAATTTGTCCTTCTTGTACTCATAGCACCTATATTTGAATCTACTGAAGTTAATATATATTTTTTATGACATGGTGATATACCTGCTCATGTACCTGCGCAATGTGTGTAACTAATGTTTAACTGTTTAAATGTTTACATGTTTAATTGTTAAAACCTTTAAAAAATTCAATAAAAACTATTGAACGACAAGAAATGAGATAGGCCATCAGTACATCAGGTGTGATCAATTTTCAATGATTAGCACCATAGCTTGTAGACTCTATACCTTCCACACAGACCAAATAACATACATTTGGATTATTTGGGTTATTTTTACCAAAGATATTAAGCCGTATCAACTTTAGCCCAAATTTATGAACAAAAATTACTTATTTGCAAAATTCTATCATAGAAACTAAAAAAAAGTTTTTTTAAAAAAATGTCCCTCTTTTTGCACTTATGTTGCAAAAAATAAAAAAAAAACAGTGGTGATTACATACCACCAAAAAAAATCTCTATTTGTGTGAAAAAAAATGATAAAAATTGTGTTTGGGTACAGTGTTGTATGACTGAGTAACTGACATTCAAAGTGTGAGAGCACTGAAAGCTGAAAATTGATATGGGCAGGAAGGGGGTATAAGTGCCCTGTATTGAAGTGATTAAAAAAAGCACAATACTAGTTAGATTTTAGTTAGTAACACTTTTAATTCAGCTTTAACTCTAAGGGCAGAATGGTGGCTAAGTGGTTAGCTCTTCTGTGTGGCAGCTCTAGGGTCGTCAGTTCATTCCAACTACAGCACTACCTGCACAGAGTTTGCATGTTCTCCATGTGCCTGCATGGATTTCCTCACACACTCCAAAGACATGCTGGTAGGTAAATTGACCCTAGTATGTATGAAAGTGAGTTAGGGACTTTAAAGCGTAAGTTCATCTTTACAGAAAATATGTAAAGTGACCTTACACTGGTCTCCTTCCCCATCCCACCGGTCCAGATGTACCAGACTGCTGTGATCCCCCACTGTCAGACAAACTGAAGACGTTTCACTGGTCAGGGGATTTGAAATCCCCAACAGCTTTTTCTGCTCTCCTTGCAGTGCTGACAGTAGGGGCTAGATGGCATCTAAATGGTCAGCGCCATCAATGTGATGGTGCTAACTAATTAGAATCCGGATACAAGGTTTCAAATCCCTGGACCAGTGAAGCGGCTTTTCTGTGTCTGACATCGGGGGATTGCATTCTGATACAGCCTGGGGGGAGTGGGGAGGGGGTACAGTGTAAGGTCACATTAAAGATTTTCTGTAAAGGTGAACTTACACTCTAACCACTTGCTTACAGGGCACTTATACCCTCTTCCTGATCAGGCCAATTTTCAGCTTTCAGTGCTGTCGCATTTTAAAAGAAAATTGTGCGGCCATGCAACACTTTACCCACATGAAATTATTATTATTTTTTGAGACAGATAGAGCTTTCTTTTGCTGGTATTTAATCACCACTATTTTTTTATCTTTTTGCCAAAAAAACAAAAAAAACTTTTTTTAGTTTTTGTTATAAAAAATTTCTCCTTCACTGATTTGTGCCAAGGAGGCTGCACTGATGGGCACTGATAGGCTGCACTGATATGCAGCCTTGATAGGTGGCACTGATAGGCACTGATAGGTGACACTAACAGACACTGATAGGTGGCACTAATTGGCACTGATATGCAACATTGATAGGCGGCACTGATGGGCATTAATAGACGGCACTTATGTGTACTGATATGCAGCAGCACTGATTGGTATTGATATGCAGCACCGATGAGCACTGATATGCTGCACTGATGGGCAGCATTGATGGGCACTGATGGGCAGCACTGATTGGCACTAATAGGCAGCACTGATGGGCACTAATTGGCACTGATGGGGCTGCACTGATAATCAGAACACATTATCTGTGTACATGTCCCCTGTCAAGATTGGTGGGCACTGCTCTCCTTACACTGTGACAGCTCATGAGGAAAGGAGAGCCCATAACCAGCAACTCTGTTTACATTGTGATCAGCTGTGATTGGACACAGCTGATCACGTGGTAAAGGGCCGCTGTGATTGGCCCTTTACCATGATCTGTGATCAGCTGTGTCTAAAGAACACAGGGGGCTCGCAAGAGGCCTGGTTCCGGGAGGACATCCTTGGACACCCTCCCAGAATGAGGGAGTCCCACTGTAGCTGTATTTTGGCTATAGTGCAGTAAGGAAGTTGGTAAATTGTAAGTTCCTTGATGACAGGGACTGATGTCAATGTATAATAAATGTGTGTAAATTGACAGTGGTATATAAGTAGCTGCAATAAATAAATTCAATATAAAAGTTCATGTCTAAGGGATGATTTATTACTGTAAGTCTGATAGAACTAACTGTTAATTAAGGGTTGATACCTTTCAAAAACTGATATCTAAATGCCAAGATGGCTACTATCCTTGTTTGGGACCATTTCTGAAGATTAATCCTTGACATGCAGTAGTTCCTTTCCCTATTCATTTCACCTTAGAGTCCTAATCCTCTAGGAATACAATGCGTGTTCCAGTACTACAGTTGCATTTACTACAATGTATATTAAAAATCCACCATAAAAGAGTGGAAAGCCCTGTCTAGTAGAACTTTGCTGCAAAATGTTGAATTTATTACTTAAAGTACAACTAAAGGTAACTTTAGTTATGGATATAGATTAGAACTGGTTATATTGCAATAGATAGCTGTCACCATAAACCATGGCTGCTTAATATTCCTAGGGGACAGTTTGTCCGACTGAGGAGAAATTGTAGTAATAAAGAAGAATTTATATAACAGGCATTGCAGTTTGGCGAGAAATTTGTGCAAAAGGGGTATGAGATATTTCAAGAGAGAATTATAAGCGGCTAGGAATATGGAAAGGAAGGATTTAATAATAGCAAAAGAGAAAAAGGGGGGTAAGAATAAAATTGAAGAGGAATTCAGGATAGTATTGGGATATAATATACAGAAAAATAAAATTGTAAAGATAATTAAGAAATATTGGGGAATATTGATGAAAGATAGGGTATTGGGGGCAATACTTCCCCCATACCCATTTTTTGTATATAAAAAAGCCCTGAGTTTAAGGTATCTAGGGATTAGACCCCCGTTAAAGGCAATAGGGACCCTAACACCATTCCTCACTGGTTTCTATTCTTGTGGGAGATGTCTGGTGTGTAGAACCACAAAAGGGAGCGATGTGAAGAAGCGTAAGAAATTTGTAGCGACAGCTATGGGTAAAACTCATAAAATTAAGGAATTTATTACGTGTACATTAGAGGGGGTCATCTATATACTGGAATGTCCATGCCAGCTCCAGTATGTTGGCCGTACCTCCAGACCACTATTGGTGAGGGTGTATAATATTTGAAAGGGACTAAAAGAACATAGCGTATCTAAACATTTCCGAGAGGTCCATGGGAGGGGTCCCAAAGGTTTGAAATTCTGGGGGGTAGAAAAATTCAACCACTACTGGAGGGGCGGGAACTTCATAAGAACCCTAAGTCAATGTGGGTCTGCCTGGGTGTATGAAACCAAGGTTTTGGCACCCAAGGTTTTGGCACTCAACATAGATTTTGACCTGAATTGCTTTATTTTTAATGGTTAAGAAAGGTAAAAGTATAAACAGTGTTATGCCCCGTACACACGATCGGATGTTCCGACAACAAATGTTGGATGTGAGCTTGTTGGCTGAAAGTCTGACCGTGTGTATGCTCCATTGAACATTTGTTGTCGGACTTTCCGCCAACAAATGTTGGCTTTATACCAAATGTAATCATACGGTAACTGTACTAAACCATAATATTACTGGCTGCAGTTAAATAGTGGTGGTGGGATATACTATTCTTATATAATAAATCTAGTGAATATAGTAATTCAATTTTATGCAATTATAATTTGTGATCATGAACAATAAAAATTGCAATCGTATGCGATCCTCTCAATGACAACTTGTGTAGCATACAAACCCCTATATACACACACACATGTAGCATTCATATGCAATAGAGAAATTTGCAACCCTGTGCGATAATTGCAATACTGCGGTAATTGCAATGACAATCCGTAATTTATATAAATCTATATAAAAGTGCATCAATATACAATAATCAATATAGAAATAAAGTGAACTGTGTTTAAAGTGCTCTTGTGCCAAACTAATTCATGCATTAATCTGTGTCCATAAAATTGCAGCATAAAGTCCATTCATAACTACTCCATTCTTCTGGTGCTCATTGCAGATGATAAAACAGATGATATAAAAGTGCTCATGTCCACTCTTGTGCTCCCCTTTGGTGTATGCGCTCACCTTAGAGTGTGTGACCTTGCACCTAAGCTCAGTCAAAACACGCTTTGGGTTTATGGTCAGCGTTTAGATCCTTGGATGGTTGCTTGCAGCAATATTCATATTGTAAACAGAGGAAACTGGATAGTGTATTACCGTTTTAAAAGTTTTAATTAAAATGACAATATTCCCTATATTAAGGTACTCACATTTAATAGGTGCTATAAACGCACCACTCTGTATCAAGCCAAACAAATATAAAGGCGCTGTGCTGATGTGTCCTCTCCCGCTCTGGGAACACTCCACTGTCTCACAAACCGTCCTGTCCCCTCCCCAACATGTATCGATACCGGGAAATGTCGTATATTCCTCAGGGGGAATTCTATTGGACGGTTGAGATGTCATCATTTTATAGTGTCATCACGGCCTTTTTGTTGAAGATCACAGACATTCTATAGTTTATTATATGCCCGCAGCCATTTTCTGATAGGTCGAAATGCTCCACACTACCGATACTGCATGCCGTGTATTGTGACCCAGCACAATAACACACAGCATCATATAACATCAGTTTATAATGGCTTATAAGGCACTCATTAGCCTAAATTGAGCCTTTATATTCCTCTACAGGTTACATTCAAGATGGTATGTAAGGAGAAGGACACATCTTCACAGCGTCTCTAACATAAAAAATATATATAAAAAGATAAAATAAAACAGTATCATTGAAAACAACGACATCCTAACCCCTTCATCTGCCTGTATATAGCAGTTAACAATATCTGCCACATGCTACATCATTCTGCGAAGTGTCATATGATCATAGTGTGTTTATTAACAAAGTACTCTAAAAACCATCATCATTACCTATAGGACAACTCATATAAAATAAAAGACAGGTGAATGCATGTGTAACAAAATGCATGCATGTATGCACAAACACGCACATCCGCACTGGTCCACCCCTAAATGTTGTACCATCAAAGACCAACCTATTTTATTGCATAATCGATGTACTAAAATATATATATATTGATAATAAGAAGAAAATAAAAACAATATTAATTTAAAATCTTTCTCCTAAAGCCAGAAGCTGCCTATTACCAACCTACGAATACATGTATAAAACAACGCATGCGCAGGTGTGAAAACCGAACTCAGCCTAATACCAACCTATATGCGCATATTAACCCGGTACCTAGTGCACATATGCTACTATATAATAGCCCCTACATAGCTGTAACAACATCATAACAATATACAAATTCCATAGAGGAAAATATACAGGGACATATAATAAAAAGAGACATATAATGAAAAGACTATCAACACGCCGTGGCACCCCTCATTAACCCCGTATAACACCCTCCAAAGTATAACGATGAAAGGCAGAATAGGAAAAAGAATGATGACTGGTTAAACATACGGATATGTACTGACCCTATATCAGGTACTAATCACAAGAGCCCTAATGTGTGCCATATCAAAACATCCTCTGCCTAGATCAATCTAAATGGGCATGGGCAATCTCCATCCCTAATAAGCTCTATAAATACCAACTTAAATCTATGGTAACCCAATTCCCAACCATAATACTTATAACCAGGGCTTTTTTTCAGCAGGAACTAGGGGGAACTCAGTTCCACCACCTCTGGCTCAGGTCTTCTGATCCCTGCTCACCACTATCACTTGGTAACACTGAAGTCCAGCTTCTGCATTTACAAGTGATAGCTTATCCCCCAGTAGCTCCCACAGGTCAGATCTCCTGCGCAGATACCACTAAGTGCCGGACAGGCACAAGGGAGATACAGAACAGGTGCCCAGGGTTCAGTGCAGTCATGGGCAGGAGAGGGTGTGTGGTAGGCTGCACCCTCTGTGGTCTCCATTTTTTCCCTGGTGACCAGTTGTTGATGCTCCTACTGCATGATCTCCCTTGCAAGTGACTGTAGTATAGTATAGTATAGTATGCTGGGAGGTACTACAGCCGGATAGGTTCTTCAGCTTAATATTGCAACAAAGGTAACAAATATGACAGATGGTGGAGGTTTTAAGGAAGGGGAGAAGATGAGGGGAGTGGAGGGAGGGGTTGTATGCACTATTTGATGCCATTTGGCAGGTATGTGTGTGTGGCAGGCATGGTTGAGTTCCTGCACCTATTCTCTGAGAAAAAAAGCCCTGCTTATAACCAGATGTAGTGCCTTTAACTATTACTAAGAAAACACTTAAGGTCAAGCTCTTTGTTTAACCCCCCTGGCGCCAAGGATCCCAACTGATAAATCCACCAGGATTCTTTTTTGCTATCTATCTTATATAATTGAACACTCTCCAGTGTCTTTTAGGGGCTTCTATGCCCCAAAATTGCATCCCTGCTGTATTCTGATTGTGGACATCCTAAAAATGTACCGATAAATGATGTTTCTCGAAACCCTTTCAGATATTTCTAATATGCTCTTCCATCCGAACTTTTAAGGCCCTTTTGGTTCTTCCTACATACAGTAAGTTACATGGGCATTTTATAACATATACTGCCCCAATCGTGTTGCATGAGATGAAGTCTCTAATCGTGTGTAGGTGCTGGGTTTTTGGGTTAACAAAACTTTTAACCTTTCTAATATTATTAGGAGTAGGGATGAGCCGAACACCCCCCTGTTCGGTTCGCACTAGAACATGCGAACAGGAAAAATGTTCGCTCGAACACGCGAACACCATTAAAGTCTATGGGACACGAACAAGAATAATCAAAAGTGCTAATTTTAAAGGCTTATATGCAAGTTATTGTCATAAAAAGTGTTTGGGGACCCGGGTCCTGCCCCAGGGGACATGGATCAATGCAAAAAAAGTTTTAAGAACGGCCGTTTTTTCAGGAGCAGTGATTTTAATAATGCTTAAAGTCAAACAATAAAAGTGTAATATCCCTTTAAATTTCATACCTGGGGGGTGTCTATAGTATGCCTGTAAAGGGGCGCATGTTTCCCGTGTTTAGAACAGTCTGACAGCAAAATGACATTTCGAAGGGAAAAAGCCATTTAAAACCACTCGCGGCTATTACATTGCCGACAATACACATAGAAGTTCATTGATAAAAACGGCATGGGAATTCCCCACAGGGTAACCCCCGAACCAAAATTTTTTTTAAAAAATGACGTGGGAGTCCCCCTAAATTCCATACCAGGCCCTTCAGGTCTGGTATGGATATTAGGGGGAACCCCGGCCAAAATTAAAAAAAAAAATGATGTGGGGTTCCCCCTAAATTCTATACCAGACCCTTCAGGTCTCTCGTCACCCCTCTTTTCCTGCGGCCTGCCAGGTTGCGTGCTCGGATAAGGGTCTAGTATGGATTTTTGGGGGGACCCCACGGCGTTTTTTTTTTTTTTTTTTTGGCGCGGGGTTCCCCTCAAAGTCCATACCAGACCTGAAGGGCCTGGTATGGAATTTAGGGGGACTCCCACGTCATTTTTTTTAAAAATTTTGGTTCGGGGTTCCCCTGTGGGGAATTCCCATGCCGTTTTTATCAATGAACTTCTATGTGTATTGTCGGCAATGCAATAGCCGCGGGTAATTTTAAATTGGTTTTTTCCTTCGAAATGTCATTTTGCTGTCAGACTGTTCTAAACACGGGAAACATGCGCCCCTTTACAGGCATACTATAGACACCCCCCAGGTATGACATTTAAAGGGATATTACACTTTTATTGTTTGACTTTAGGCATTATTAAAATCACTGCTCCTGAAAAAACGGCCGTTTTTAGAACTTTTTTTTGCATTGATCCATGTCCCCTGGGGCAGGACCCGGGTCCCCAAACACTTTTTATGACAATAACTTGCATATAAGCCTTTAAAATTAGCACCTTTGATTTCTCCCATAGACTTTTAAAGGGTGTTCTGCGGCATTCGAATTTGCCGCGAACACCCCAAATTGTTCGCTGTTCGGCGCACTTGCGAACAGCCAATGTTCGAGTCGAACATGAGTTCAACTTGAACTCGAAGCTCATCCCTAATTAGGAGCCCTAATGCAACTATAGCACCTACTACATCCATAGAAGCCTTTAACATCCCAAAACATCTTAGGTATAGGTATGGGTGGCTCCACAATGTCGTGTACCAGTTTATCTGTCAGGTTCAGTGCACGCTTGTAGACAATCCTTGGTTTACACTATCATTTAGATGTATATCCTGCTTCAGTACCCCCCAATATTTGCTAATGATCTTTTCCACCTCTCTGTTTTGTAAATTATAGTCCAACACAATGCAAGTGCCCATATGCTCGTTACTACTGTCTCTTACTTCCTTATCTACCAAAAGCTGTTCCCTTTCTATGCTTCTAACTTTGTCTTTCTCTGTCTTGAGAAGATCAGTAACCCTTCTCAGTGAACATTTCCGTTTATCTGTTTGCATCTGAAAATTGTCATTATTTGTACAGTTCTTTTTTAATACGTATAAATTGCCCTCTGGGTATGTTATTAATCCATGGCCTAAAATTGCAACTTGATGTGAGGATGAATGAATTATAATCTGTGGCCTTAAAATATGTATTCGTTTCCAAACCTCTGGTTGTACTTTTAATCTCTAGATCAAGAAAATGCATGACTTCATTACCAATATCCCATGAAAGCATAATATTACACTCATTGTCGTTCATATGTTGAAGAAAGCTTTCCAAATCTACCTTAGACCCCTTCCGTATTATCAAAATATCATTAATAAAATGCCTGTAGAGTGAAATCCTCAAATCAATATTGTACAAAACAACCTCCTCCTCCCATTTAGCCATGTACAAATTGGCGACGCTTGGCGCAAATTTTGTGCCCATGGCGACTCCTTTTATTTGGAGGTAGAAGGTGTTTTTATACCAAAAATAATTATGTTTTAAGCAAAAATCTAAACATTTCAAAATAAAATTGCGTAATCTTCTTTCCATATGGATATTCTTTTTTAAGGCCCATTTGACTGCTTTCATAGCTCCCTGATGGTCTATGTTTGTATATAGTGAGGCCACATGAGCCATTTGTATCACCACTACATCCCTTTAACAACTGTAGAGTATGCTTGGTGTCTTTCAAAAAGCTGTGATATTTTTAACCAAAGGTTGCAGATGTATGTCGATGTATTCCTCTAGTCTTGCAGTAAGTGACTCTATCCCGCTCACTATGGGTCTCCACAGTGGACTTGTTCTATTTTTGCGTATTTTCAGATTATAATATATAATAGGCAATCTACACACCGTGGGGACCAAATACTTCTCTTCATATTCGTTTTTAGTTTTTAGATACTATTTTTTTATTATCACCTTTTTTACCCCATACTGAACCAGAAAAGACAATTCAAGTTTAAACTGTTTGATAGGATTAGTTGCCAATATTTGGTATGTACACCTATCGCCAAGAATTTTACTCATTTCCATTTTATATTGGTCTATGGAGAGTACCACAATCACCCCCCCAATTATCGACTGGGCGGATCACTATATCATTCCTCTTCTCCGGTGTTTTAAGGCCCTCTTTTATATCTCTTTGCTCATAGATTTTTTTACTCGGTAACTGTTCTAGATCAGTAGTAACCAATCTCTTAAATAAATCTATATATTTATTGTTGGCTATTGACGGGTTGAAAACAGATCTATTCTTTAGATTTGTGAAATTGCCTTCCATTGTTGCCCTTTCTCCTGGATTTTGTGCATAGTATTTTTTCACATTGAGCTTCCTAATAAACTTTTGAATCCCTATGTAGGTGTCAAATTTATTCAGTCCTTTCTTAGGCGCATACTTAATCCCCTTATCTAATACCAGGGACTCTTCCCTGGTGAGGGTAGTCCCACTCAAATTATAAATCCTTTCTCCTAATCTTCCCTCCTTCTTTTTTTGTTGTAGCCTTCTTCCTGCTCGTATGCCTATTTTTCTAGATTTCTTTTCTCTTTGTCCAGGTTCCTCCGTCCCTTCTCTAAAAAGAGTTTCCTGTATATTTTCTTGGTTTGATGCTTCATATAATGGTTGGTATCTATTATGGGTGGGTATCTCATAATGATCTGAAAAGTCTTTCTCAAATCTGGGTCTCTGTGGTTTCGGTGGATAATATTGTCCCTCATTATAGGAATAACCCCCATAGGGTGGAGGTCCCCCTTGATGGTAATAGTCCCCCTGTGGTGGACCCCTAAATTGCAGTGGTCCACCTCTTTGTGGTGTCCTCATCTGTTGTTCTTGTGTTTATCGACCCGTTCCCGGGGTCCTCTATAGTAGGGTGCATACCCTTGATGGTTCCCTCTTGGGTTATGATGATATCCCTGTTGACCCCTATTCAAATTACCCCCATTATGGAGGGGACCTTGATAAGGAGGTCTCCCTACATTCGAATGGGGTCCTCTATTCTCATAATAGTTATAATTATAATTGGGCTTTTTATATAGTTGTCCATTCTGACCACTTGAATGCTGTTCTCCATAGTGAACTATTGGTGGTTCCCTATTCTGTGGTTTGCCAGCAGCTTGTACAGAAGTATATTGGCGGCTTCATGTGGGGTACGATCCCCCATGCATTTATTTTCTGCATAATTTCCTTCTCTCCTTGGAGATGTGGTGGGGGCTGGGTTATTCGTTTGCCCCACATTAGCCTGCCATCTAAACACCTCTTTGTTCTGGTAATCCAGATCATGCAGGTATTTTTTCTTTTTGTAGTTCTTATTTTCTGTATCTTTCTTTTGCATATTCTTATGTAATTCACCCATATGTTTTATATGTATAGCGGTGCCTTTATAGGGCTCTATTTTATCTTTAAACTCCTTAATCTGGCTTTCTATTGTCTTCATTTTCCTGTTTTCTTTTTATTAAAAATTCCATAACTTCCCTACCTTTCTCATTAAAAAACCCATACCATTCATCAATATCTTCATCTCCCGCTAGCCCATCATGGATAGGAATATTCCATCTGAGCTTTCTAGGGACAATGTTATCTTTTAAATATTTCTCCATTGTAGATATATCCCACCAAATGTTGTTCTTTTTATCCATATTATGACCTAATTGCTTAAAAAGGTGCACTATACCATTATCTTTATTAACCGTTTATGAAAATAATTCCTCCAAATGTATATCTCTATTATCAAAGAATGAAAACAAATCCATGGTTGCTGCTAGCAAGTATATGAGAGGAAGACAATCTAAAAAACAAACAGAATCTTGCGAGCTACCATGCGAAAATCCAAATGATAATTAGAGATAAAATGTTGGCTAGCAGATTCTCAAATTTTCCGCCAACAAAACTTTGTTGTCAGAATTTCCGATCGTGTGTACACAAGTCCTATGCACAAAAGTTCACGCATGCTCAGAATCCAGCAGAAGGAGCTGCACTGGCTATTGAACCTCCTTTTTCTTGGCTCGTCGTACATCTTGCACGTCACCACGTCACCACGTTCCCACGTTCGTAATTGTTGGCCAACATTTGTGTGACTGTGTGTAGGCAAGACAAGTTGGAGCCAACATCCTTCGAACAAAAATGCACGGTTTTGTAGTCGGAAAGTCCTATCGTGTGTACGGGCATTAAAGTTTACAAAAAGAAAATAAGGAGGACATTATGAATTAATAAGGAAGAATAAGAACTCGATTGGGTGATTTAACAATAGTAATGAATTAATGGAGATAAAAAAAAACCTTGTTTTAGAAAGTGTAATAATTTAGATAATATAATAGTTCGGCTAAGAACTTTATATATATTGTTTGGTTCCATTTCATTTATCAAATTATGCAAAGTGTAAGGGGAATTTTATTGAAATATAATGAATAGAATTTATTGAAATATAAAGAAAGTAAGTTATTTAGTATTAATAGGGAATTTAATAAAGAGGAGGTATCTTATAAATATAGATAGGGGGATTAACAATAAATTCAAATAAATAATAAAGATTTTTTCCATGTAGTAATATTTTAAGAGATACAATAGAATAAAATTATCCCTGGTCTGTAGGGCGGTATCAATTTTAGTTTATTATTTATAATAAGGTTTTATAAATAGTTATAACAAAAAAAAGATATAAAAAATATACTGCAAATAAGATAATACATATGAAGAAAAGACGTTAGGTATAAAAAGGATAGATTTGTCTGGGGTACATAAAAATAAAAATGGACAATAAGGGAAATTGTCTATATTTAATTTAGTTGATGCAGAATGTATCTCATGTTTAGATTGTACCCGAGCGATCCGCAGGGCAGCTTCATAGAGTGTGAATACAGGCTCGTCCCTATAGTGTTATCCATCTTGTGATGTGGTGGTTTAAATTCCATAGGATCAGGGTGGTAATGGCGCTCTTTGGCATTAGGAGTGGGATGTAGTAGAAATATAGTTTCCATGGTCCACAAGAAGTGGGCGGTCCTGTAGTCACTCTTACTGCCAGGGAAAGCTTGGGAGGTTACCGTGGAGACAAAAGAGCATATAAGGATTTGGGCAAGGTGGCCCGCCCATCTTTTGAGAAAGCCCAATCGTAAGACGATATGCGCGTAGAGGGGAGGAGCCGAGCCTGTGACGTCATGCCATCAGAGTGGTGAGCGAGCGGACGTCATGAAATGCTGTGATAAGCGAATTTATCTTTTTACTCTTGTAAGTGCAATTTTTTAAAGGGAATTTGGAATAAATGAGTGAAATGGAGAGCACCATGTTTCTTGCATTTGTATTTGCATTATCACGAACCATATACCGAGAGGAAATATCTCGTCTGTGAGTTGTCTAAGAGAGATATCAGTATTGAACAACAGGCTGGAGCAGGATATCAAGTGATATCGGAGTGGAGAGAAAGGAGGGGGATTTCATTCAGAGCTTTTTTTTGGCTAATTGTTGAGGTGAGCAGGCATAACAGCTGGTGGAGGTGTACACAGCATATTATATTCAAGAATTTTTGTAGAAACACAGTGGTGGAATATTTGTTCACAGCAATCAAGAAGTTGATAAACATATATATGAACATTTATTTTATTTGATGTATGGAAATTTTATGTTTATATATGTTTCACTGTGTTGAGATTTATTTATATACAGTAAATAGTCACATGAGAATCAGTAGCGCTGCACTGTTTGCACAATAGATATTTCTGATAGTGAGGTGATATACTGAGAGTGTTTAGCAGCTGCAGAAAAGTAATTTTCAATTATAGCAATCTTATACACTTGCACAATATCTTAACCTTAATTCATTTTGCACGTAGCACTTTTTTTGTGGCGCTGATTGATCTTTAAACAAAATAATGGCGGTAAGTGAGCATTGCATGTGGGTGAAGGCTGGTGTTTGGAGCACATTTTTTTTACACTTTAGTCACGCGTTTTTTTCTGAAGTGGATATCATTTTAGCAGTATTGCTCTATATATTATTTTCCTGCGTTCCAGCTTCTAAAAAATCCATTCTGATTATGTGACTGGGTTGAATTGGAAGAAGCTGTCTCCAGTGTTACCATCTCACATACGTTTATGCTGCTCTTAAATGAACAGCCTGTTCTGGTGAGTGAGCATTTCAGCTTTACTGGAACGCAGAAGATTTTTTTTTTGTTTAGACATTCACTTTATGAACTTTTTTGGATTGTTTATTTATTTATTTATACCATTTCGCTGGTCGGATGAGTTTGAAATCTATTGGATTCATAGTCACTGTTCAATATTTTATTTTTGAACTATAACACACCAATTAATTATATTCCCTGTATTTAATAATATATATATTTATGGTACTTAGAGCACTGCATTTTGTACTATTGTTTTAAGATCAAGGGAGAGTGTATTGCCTTTACTTGTCAGCGGCTCCTTTTAGTGTGTAGCGCTGAATTTGTTCTATTTTACTTGCCTATAGTTCTACTTTAATAATGGCCTTAAAGAGGAACTCCAAGTATGAATATTTTTACACAGGAGGTCACCCACTCTGCACAGGTCTTATTCAGAGAATGTTTGCATTTTTTCAATGAATGTAAAGCATTGAATAAGGTGGAGTCACCTCCCCACCTTGTCCAATCAGAGAAGGCTTTGCATTAATTGAAAAAATGCAAAGAGATCTCTGAATTGCACCAGTGGTGGCTGGGACTGGGCAACCTCCTGTCTTCACAAGGCAGCTGCTTGCCACAGGAGCCAGACACTAGTTGAGGTCACTGTAGTAGTTTGTCTAATACAGTGATTTCTAGCTTCTATAGCATTCCCACGGGTATGGTATATGCATAGTTACATTGGTCCAAGCTATGAAAAAATATCCATACATGGAATTGTTCTTTAATGGTTTCTCGTGGATTAGACAAAGTTAATAGTGTGTGACTGCAATTTTAGAAATCAGTAGTTAAGAAACCACTGTGTATAATTTCAAATTATAACAAACTTCCTCATAGTATTGGATGAAGTGAGAAGAGTTAGAATATCTATCAGGTCCACCTTGGTGACTCCCTGACACAAAGAATGTTGCTGGGACAGGAGGAGAAGGGAAATATCCCCAGTGGGGAAATAGATAGCAGTAAAAGCTTCAGCAATGTACTCATGGAGATGTGAAAAATTACTTTGACTTATTTATAGGCCATCTGTGCTGTTTGTACTCACAATATAACAACATTTGTCCTTTCTTCTAGGAATTTCTGTTTGCTGTTTAAGTGGGCATACAATGCTTATTGCAAAAAGAATAAACCAGTTTTTGCAAGCCTTTTTCATATACAGAACCATTTCATTGAAGGATGTTGTTTTGGATCAAAAGTACCTATGTTCAGACTTTGCTTTGGGTCATGTGGTCTTCAGTCATACCTCATACAATGCACATCATTTGTTTAGTAGTGTATCTGCCATTTTGCCACAATTGGACAACAATTAGATATGTTGTAGATTGCTCATTGTTTTACAAGGTCAAAGCAAAGATAAAGGTTGGGTTCTGGGCAACAGCCTATGCATCCCCTATAGGATATACAAAAAGAGTAGTAAATGAAAGAAAATCTAAGTGTCACATTTTAATGTCTGACCAGTCACACCTATAACTTTTTTCATATTTGTGAACGCAAAAGCAAATGAATATTGTATTAATGTTTTTTTCTCTGTAGCTAATGATGCCCTTTTTGAAGACTGTATTACTGTTTTATGCAGATGTTACAATATGTCCGACTAATTAGAAACAGTAACACTAACCTCCTAACAAGCAAATATATTTAAGATAATAATGACATAGAATAGTTTTCCTTGAAATAGATTAAATTAGATTAGATTAGATTAGATTAGATTAGATTAGATTAGATTAGATTAGATTAGTCTGTTTAGGCATATTTGGCCCGATTGCATTAAACTATTTCTAAAATTACATGTGCTGGATAAAATTATTCTTCTGCCAATATTATAAAATAAAAAAAGAATGTAACTTTTGTTGGGCAGATATGTGTGAGGCAAATAAACTGTTTCAAATGCCATATCGCCATAGATCTTAACCTGCCCTGAAAATGACACAGTAATTGAGTCATATTCAGATTACAGGACTTTACAAATTTTAAAGTGTAAGAAGACAATAATTCTCCTAAGCCTTGTCTTTGCAATAAACTTAAATTAATCTGTGAGAAAAGCAGGGAGAGTCCAGCTAGAATTATACTAACTAGAGAAAAATAGGAGAAGAAAACCGTGGAACTTACCAAAGGCACAAATAAACACGTTATGATAGCAGCACAATCCCCACTAGGTTTCAGTGGATAATAATACATTAATAACGCAATATAATATAATGAAAACACAATATGCGAGACACAAAAAAACTTACATACTATTCTGATTTGAATTCATTAATCTTGGGATGTCATTCTGTCAATCTTATGTTGAATTATTTAACAACAAGTTACCAGTAGATGCTGCAATAAAAGTGAGTGAATAATTGCGCTGATATTAACCTCTTCTGTGTATACCTAAGTGTAAAGATTCAGTGTGTAACAAAATTTCCTCGCACATAAAAATATATTAAACATACACTAATAGCATCAATAATATAATAAAATGTGCAATATAATACCACAATTATCCGGAGACCCAAAACCTTCTATAATTAATTCTGTGATTTATCAAATTTATAACCAAGTTTCAAAACCTAACTTGCATATAGTATAGCAATCAGTGCTGCTTTTTAACATAAACACTCTGTTGTGCACCAATAACAAAATAAAATAATACGTGAAGAACAATATGAGCAACAATTAATCACAATGTCCTAATTAGTATAGTGCTAATAGCATTCAAATCTGTGCATTGGAGCATGAAAAAAGTCAATAGCAAATGCGTGGATCGCCTATAAAATGAGTGAAGTGCCATAACCTCTGCCTTCAATGGTGGTAGTATTAGTAAGATCACTGTAACTTTTCTCCTCTCCTCTTTCAGTGAGATTTACACTTATTCTCCGCTCATTCACAAGCCATATGAAATAAAAAGAGACAGGTCCATTGCGCAATGATCTCAGCAAGATATGTAAATATCAAGGGTACTAGCCTGTACTCACATATCCCCTGCTTTGGAAGATCGCGTATGGACGGTAATGATCAGCTGCAGATAGCTCTGTATCACGGGCTTGCCGTGCACCGTCAGTGCTCCCACACAGCCGTACTAGCAGTGTCACAGGCTCCTCCTCCCAACGCGTTGCGTCACCGACATGTGACTTTATCAAGGGTGCCTCTGTCACAAGCCTGCTCTGCCTTTATAGTGTGTATTTTTCGTGGCCATGGTTACCCAGGGATTCAATGCGTCATCATTTCATTAGCACTGTCTCTCATATATAACGTTAAAAATAAAATAAAATACGATAATCATTAAAAATCAATAGAAATACCTATCTACATACAATGTAATACAATAGGAAATCTGCCCCTAGCGGGTAAACACTATAATTACCTATACCTCAATCCAATGATAAAAATATATATAATAACCTAAAAAAGGGAAAATAGGGGATGGGGGGATTTTTGCGGTGTCTAGCATAAATTTATACACTTGACTTATTGTAAGTAAAAAATATAGATTTTATTAACATATTCATTTTAAAAGAAAAAAAAAACAGACAATACAAACTTTTGAGTTAGCAATAAAATATTATATGCATTTGGTGGTCATCGTCTTATATAGGTGGGTAATAAATCGCAGCAAGAGATATTGCACATTAGCCCGACATGTTTCACTATTTTAGCTTCCTCAGGGGATGTGCAAGAGATTTATTAAATTGAGACCACTAAATAAACAGAAAAAAGCAGAGTTATAACAAAAATTTACAGATCACTATAACATTTACACATACAGAGTACCTAGATTCTCCTAATCTGGAATTTATGGACAATTTTTTAAAACCACTAGTACCTAAAACACCAGCCTACCTACGAGATACAAAACATTTAATACAGGAACTAAACAAAATTGTAATTCAACCGGATCAAAAATATATACTTGTCACTGCAGATGTATCATCACTGTATACTAATATAGGTCATCAGAATGCCATTGGGGCAACTGAATGGGCCATGAATAAATTCAGTAACTTAATTTCGAAGCAAAAGAGATTTATTTTAAGATGCTTGGCATTTGGCCTAGAGCACAATTATTTTTGGTTCAACTCTGATTTTTATAGACAGTTAAATGGAATAGGTATGGGAGCTAAATATGCTCTGAGTGTCTCAAATATATTCATGGCGGAATGGGAGGAGGAGGCCATATATGCGAACACCCCGCCACAACTTATAATGCACAGACGGTACATAGACAATTGTATAATGCTGTGGAAGGGGGTGGGGGAGCCTCTCCGTGCATTCCTAGAGGAATTAAATAATAATACAAAGAACATCAAACTTACCTATGAACTGAGCACCAAATCTGTGCATTACTTGGACCTGAATGTTGAATTAACAAGTGCTGGAATTTTAACCAAAACATTTTTTAAACCAGTGGAAAGGAACAGTTTTATTCCGGTGGACAGCTGTCACTTTGATCCATGGCTGATTAACATTCCTAAGGGACAGTTTATAAGACTGAAAAGGAATTGCACTGAAAAAAGCACTTTTTTGGAACAGGCTGAGTGTGTTGGAGACAAATTTATTCAAAAAGGATATAATAAATATTTTATACAAGATAAAATTAAAGAGGTGTCGGAAATTAACAGGGATGAGTTAGTTAAAGATAGGATAACACAACCAATACGGTGGGAAGTAATTCCAATGGTTATGGATTATAACATTCAACATCGAAAGATAGAAAAAATCTTTAAAAAGCACTGGTCACTTCTTTTAGCTGATCAACAACTAAGAACGATATTACCAGCTAAACCATGTTTTGTCTACAGAAAAGCATCAACTTTAAGAGACCTAATTGCCAAAAATGTGGTAGATCCTCCCAAAAATCTCAAGAATTGACATTTTTTCAGAGGAAAGGTTTTTACCCTTGCAAGCATTGCTATGCATGTATAAATACTAAACAAAACGGAAGAAATGCTACAAGTAACAACACCCAATATGAGATAAAGGATTTTATGACATGCAGAAGTGAAGGAGTAGTATATGCTCTACAATGTCCATGCTTGTTACAGTACATTGGCAGAACTAAAAGACCAATGTGGAAAAGAATTCGTGAGCATATACAAAACATAGTGAAGGGTTTTCCCAAACACAGCTTCTCACGGCATTTTGCACTACATCATAATAAAGATCCGTCACTCCTAAAGTTTTGGGCTATTGAAAAATAGCACACTGGCGGGGTAGTAATAAAGTAAGAGAATTAAGTAAGCAGGAATCCAAATGGATATTTAATATGCATACTCTCACGCCATCAGGCTTAAATATATATTTCGATCTAAATTGCTTTATATCCGATTTTTAAGTATATGCGATATTGTAGGCTGTATTTTGGGTTTTTCTTATATATTTTTTATATATATTTTTATATGTAATGGAAATTTGTAAGTTCTGTATATAATTTTATTGTATTTTGTATGTATTGCACATTGCCTTCACTGTGCAACAGCACTAATAATGTTTTCAGTAAATGTTTACATTCTTTCGAGTCCTGATTAGAATAAGCCTGCCTATGTAACTCCCCTTGTTACGATAAACCTACAATTGTAATATTAATGTGATACCTACGTAATCATGTGCATAAAAACCTTCAATTGCGTCATAATAAAGCAGAACAGTTATTTCGAAAGATGCGGAGCGTATCTTTTGATGTCTGTTCCCTACTGCAGTAGTTATTATTAATTTGGAACCACTAATCAATATGAGGATAGGAGTTGCCTATCATCAATTTAACCAAGTCATATATATTTAATTAATGTTATTCTTATTTTTTTTCTCCTCTGGGTTTTTAATTAATTTAATTATTGGAATCATAATTAATATTACAAATATATATTAGACAGGATTCTCGTTAGTGTAGATTTTTTTATATTTATATTTGTACGAAACAGGTTATTATATATATTTTTATCATTGGATTGAGGTATAGGTAATTATAGTATTTACCCGCTAGGGGCAGATTTCCTTTTGTATTACATTGTATGTAGATAAGTATTCCTATTGATTTTTAATGATTATCGTATTTTATTTTAATTTTAACGTTATATATGTTTGTAATAAATGTTTGATATGGATTAGATTAGTTAGCATGCTGTATTAGTAAGGCTGTTACGAGCGTTTGAATACTTGAGAGACAGTGCTAATGAAATGATGACGCATTGAATCCCTGGTTAACCATGGCCACGAAAAATACACACTATAAAGGCAGAGCAGGCTTATGACAGAGGCACCCTTGATAAAGTCACGTGTCTGTGACACAACGCGTCGGGAGGAGGAGCCTGTGACACTACTAGTACGGCTGTGTGGGAGCACTGACGGCGCACGGCAAGCCCGTGATACATACGCGATCTTCCAAAGCAGGGGATATGTGAGTACAGACTAGTACCCTTGATATTTACATATCTTGCTGAGATCATTGCGCAATGGACCTGTCTCTTTTTATTTCATATGGCTTGTGAATGAGCGGAACACACCACAACAGAGTGTTTATGTTAAAAAGCAGCACTGATTGCTATACTATATGCAAGTTAGGTTTTGAAACTTGGTTATAAATTTGATAAATCACAGAATTAATTATAGAAGGTTTTGGGTCTCCGGATAATTGTGGTATTATATTGCACATTTTATTATATTATTGATGCTATTAGTGTATGTTTTATATATTTTTATGTGCGAGGAAATTTTGTTACACACTGAATCTTTACACTTAGGTATACACAGAAGAGGTTAATATCAGCGCAATTATTCACTCACTTTTATTGCAGCATCTATTATACATCAATTAATTGCAGCTATATTATTTGGTTATCTCTTAGTAATTTTATTTATTAATTTTTGTTGGTTCTGGTTATTTATTCACTTCAGCGCTCGAGCACCCCCCTTTTTCTTTTAAGTTACCAGTAGAATTACAATGGCCTTAGAAAGGCAGAATTTTCCTCATTAAAGATAAAGAAGAGATGTATCTGTTTATCATCTATAGAGTCAACAGGATGCTGGAACTCACCTTGGTACCTAGCCAACAGTGACAACAGCACATGCACACTAGTTTGATACTTTAATGTTCTGCTAAAAAGTTGATGGACATGGCTTGCTTTAAAAAATATCCCTCTGTTATAACTGTTATAAGTGCCTCCAGCTGTCTGAGGTATTATTATCAGTCACTTGACAAAGCAGATAATTATCACAACCAATGCTTTTGAGATTGACTATGTTTACTTGAGCTTTTCATATTTCTGGCTACATTTCTATGGATTATTTTAAAGATTTAACTGTCATGTCTGCAGTATTTGTCGTCGTACCCCAAAATTCCGACACAGACTCTTCACAACTTTAGTCATGATCTTGGGCTTTCTCACATTTGGGTTTAGGTACGGTCCATACTTCCCATCATAGTCAGCCCTCTTCAATATGTCGACCATCTCCACCATCTCTTCAAAGGACATATTTGAGGCCTTAAATCTTCTCCTCCTGGATCGGGACGTTTCTTGCTCCAGGCTTTCCTCCTCATTACTGCTATTAAGCACCTGCTGTGTCTCCGCAATTTCATCTCCCACTGCCACGAAAGAGACGGGGCAGGGAATATTCTGGAAAGAACTTCAGGGGCGGGTGACACGGGCGTAGTTTCACGCATGCGCAGTGTATATAAAGCGTAATATGCATGCGTCGTACGTACGATCTGTGAGCGGAGGAAGGTGTCACGGAAGCGCCGATCATTATAACGAAGTTACAATTTTGAGTTGGTGCATCAGTGGCCTATACTGCTTATAGATTGAGGCCTATATTGGGTCAAGATTAGGAGAGTTTCGCCTGATATTAGGGTTTGTCTTCTGTTGTGTCTTGCAGAGAAAATGGATCTATTCAATGATGAGGATTTTATGCCTATATTCATTGATATGTACAGGGAGCTGCCCTGTCTGTGGCAGGTAAACCACCCCTATTATAACAATCAAACAAAGAGGAAGGCACCGCTGGATCTTTTGGTGGAATTTGTGAAGCCAGTGATCCCCATGGCAGACATCCCCTATTTGAAGGCCCTTATTGGTGGCATGAGGAGCACTTATAATAGGGAGCTCAAGAAGGTCCAGGATTCCCTGAGATCAGGATCTGCAGCAGATGACATTTATGTCCCCAGGCTGTAGTACTATGACAGACTGCATTTTCTGGCAGACCAGAGTGATCCCAGGCCAGCACTCTCCAATCTTCCTTCCACACTTCCTTCCCCCCAGCTGAGGCTTCTGACGTCCAACCTGGGCCTTCCAGGCAGCAACATGTGGAGGAGCCCAGCTTGAGCCAGGTATAGCATTCTTCAAAATATTTCTGATTGTCAAATCAATGATGTTAAATATATGCTAATTTTGATCACTAATTTCTGATTTCACAAAGTGGTTTACATATCAATAGACAGTAGTGGCGACAAATGATTGGGACAAGAATGAAAAATTCTAGGGTCAGAATGATAGTCTTTTCTATTTATTAACATTAAATTTTCAACAGTCATGAGTTGAAAATTGTGTGTGATGGCGGCAGCGTCCAAGATGGCCGCTTAGCCCGGGAGCTCCGCGCCGCTCTGATCTAACGCCGTCTATAGCGGCGGTGCAAGCCCTCGTTCCGGCCCGGCTCACGTCCCTGCAGCTTGGGGACACCTCCAGCCACACCTGGATGTCCTTGTCTTCCTCCAGGTGGAACCTTATCGACGCCCTAAACGGATCCCTGGAGCGGCCCGGCCATCCCAAAATGGCGGCCGTCTCCTCACAAGGCCGGCCTGTCAGACTCTATTGCAGATCAGGATCAAGGGGCCCTCCCGTCCTCACAAGCATCGGATGCCACAGTGAGTACTCTCCCGTGGTTCCCCTCTCCAGCATCCACCGACTCTTTGTTACGGAGGACATTTGGAGGCG
Organism: Lithobates clamitans; assembly: GCA_037952925.1. Lineage (NCBI taxonomy): Eukaryota > Metazoa > Chordata > Amphibia > Anura > Ranidae > Lithobates > Lithobates clamitans. Next base: position 2,831,720 of record JBBGZY010000006.1, on the reverse strand, counting down.
CAGCTCTCACCCCTCAGCTGGATCAACCTCACAGTCCGGACCCCTGGGACATACAGGCCAAAGATCTCCCTCCCTCCCCTACTGATTTCCCCTCTATGATGGCTGCTTTTACCCAGATGTTATCTAAAGGCCTATCCCACACAGCTACACAGATCACTGCCTCCATACATGCAGATTTGCAGCAGATTGGCGCCAGAATTGAAGTGATTGAACAAAAATCTGATCAGGCCATTCTGAGAATCAACCAAAATACATCCAGAATCCAGGATCTCCAGGATCAACTGGAATCCGCCACCTCCAAAATTGATGACCTCGAGAACAGGTCGAGACGTTACAACTTTCGTCTCAGGGGGCTCCCCGAATCCGTTAAAGACACCCACACGGCCTTTCCCCCATGAGTGGGCCTGCAGCATCAGCAGTCTCTGTTTTTGATCCTCCCCTGGGTCTGCACTGACGACAGACTTGATGTCAGCCTTTTGGTGACTTTCCTCTTCTGAGTTCTCCCCAGGACTTCCTTTCGGATCCCCATGGGTCCAGATTTTCCGGGGAAAAGGTTGTACTGTTCTGTTTTTAATAATGTTTTCTTTTTTCCTATTTCTCCCAAAATACTCGAAGCTTTTTGATCACTATTACCTTGTGATAGCAGGGCTTGCATTGCTTTGTTTATGTACTGCCACGATTTCAATCAGAGGCGGCGTTGACCGGAGTGGTCGTAGTGCGCCTCTCTCTGGCTCCGATAGCTGAACCCTTGTTCATTCACCTATCAGACCCAGACTCTCTCGACCCTTGGGTAGCAGAATTTTTGCTTGGTTTTGGGTACCGGTCCAGGCAGGGGGGGGCCCTCGCTGGTCCGTGGGGATATGGGTAAAAATTTTTTGATGCAATATCTAATGGTTCGTTTTTTCACTCCTCTATACCTCTTTTCTCCGCTCTTCTCTCCTTTCTCCCCCCTCCCCCCCTCCTCCTCAGCTACAGGTTCCCACTGGATCTCCCGTCTGCTGTACCACAGAGCGAGCCCGTCATGCTGCTGGGGATGTCTCCTATCTGCCAGGGACCATTGGGACATCAGGTGAGAATCACAAACACTTAGCACCACACACATTGCCTCCCCATGACTGACTCCACGCCACTGAAGGGGACACTTAAGATTCTCTCCCACAATGTACAGGGCCTTAATTCCCCTGTGAAGAGACGCAAAATACTGCAACAGCTTCACACTCTGAAGGCTGATTTAGTACTGCTCCAGGAAACTCATTTCCCCGCCTCCTATCAGCCCAAATTCCTCCACAAAAGCTTCATGAACTTCCACCTAGCTAATGCTGACAACAAAACGAGAGGCGTGGCAGTCTGCTTCTCCAACAGAACTCAATTCGTACATTCGAACACTATCAAAGACCCAGAGGGACGTTACATACTAGTGTCTGGTACGATTAATGGTGAGGCCTACAGGTTTGTCTCATATTATACTCCCAACACACACCAAGACATCTTTTTCGACACCACACTGAAGGTACTTAAACCGCATTTCGTGGGCACAGTAAAATTGGGGGGAGACTCCAATACCCCATTTGACTACTCCTCTGACAAATCAAACCCCCTGCGGCCCAAATCAAAACGGCCCCCTAAACGTAGCCTTCGGGTAGCGCAAATAGTACGATCTTTTGGCCTGATTGATATCTGGAGGGAAATGAACCCCCAAACTAGAGACTACACGCACTACTCGGTCCCCCACCACACCTTCTCCAGGATTGACCACATATTTGTCCCCCCACACGTAATCCCGAGAGTAACCTCCTCCAAAATATATGACACTCCACTGTCCGACCACTCGATAATGTCTATGTCACTCAGGGGTGGGTCGGGGGTGAAGGGCCCCTTTCAATGGCGCCTTAATGAAACTCTTCTAAGCAACCCAACCCATTGCACGCTCCTAGACAAAGCTCTTTCCGACTACTTCAGTGAGAATGACACGGGGTCAGTCTCCCCGGGATGTCTTTGGGCAGCACACAAAGCGGTGATGAGGGGCAGGATCTTACAACTCTCCTCACAACTTAAAAAGGAAAGCAGGGCGGAAGTCTCGCGCCTCACTGCAGACTTCCGCTTGCTGAGTAAAGCCCACAAACAACACCCCACACCGGATAACTTGGCCAAACTTGACTCAGCTCGAGTGAAACTCAACCTCTCCCTTACTACTTCCGCGGAGAAACACTTACGGTGGTCCGGCACGCGTTTCTATTACCAATCGGATAGGATAGGCGCTAAGTTATCTACTAAGCTTAGCCCGAGGATCCGTACCTTGGTATATTCCAAAATTCGTGCCTCGTCAGGTAATCTGATGCAAAATCCTACCATCATTATGAAATCATTCCACGACTTTTTCTCACATCTTTATGAGACAGTACCCCACACTCATTCCAAGGCCAGAGAGCGGTTTCTCCAAGACATTAACCTACGTCACCTACAGCAAACACACCGCGACCTGCTAGACGCCCCCTTTTCCTCCGAGGAAATCCTAGAAATAATTAAATCCTTGAAAACGAATTCTGCCCCGGGTCCAGACGGTTTTTCGGTATGTTATTACAAGAAGTTTGGCCCTCGTCTGGCTCCTCACATGGCCCGGTTCTTCAACTAGGGATAGGGGATGGAGCCCCTATCCCTAGCGACTTAAACTCGTCTTTTATCTCGGTCATACCTAAACAGGGTAAAGACCCAAGTGAGGTGGGCAGCTACCGCCCTATTTCGTTAATCAATAACAATCTCAAAATAATGACTAAAATACTGGCAAACAGGATGTCTAACTTTATTGCTAATTATATACATAGGGACCAAGTGGGCTTCATCCCAGAGAGACAGGGACCGGACCAGGTTCGCAGAGCTATTGACTTGATTTCCCTTCTGCAGTCCCGGTGGGACGGAGGCCCTGCACAAGAGGGATTCTTGCTGTCGCTGGATCTGCAGAAGGCCTTTGATTCCGTATGGTGGCCCTACATTTTTGACATTCTAGAACGCTGGGAGTTTAGCGACGGTTTTCGCACTATAATTCACACTTTATATTCATTACCCTCAGCCCAGGTGCGACTAATGGGTCATTATTCGGAACCCTTCAGTATTCGTCGGGGAACTAGACAGGGCTGTCCCCTTTCACCCTTGATTTTTGCTATTGCAATCGAGACCCTGGCTATAGCCATCAGATCGAACGAGAACATCAAGGGAGTGAAATGTGATCCTGACGTTCACAAATGCGTCCTATTTGCTGACGACATGCTCTTGTTCCTCACTGCTCCTCTCACATCCACACCTAATGTCCTTAGACTTTTGAGAGACTTCGGTCTCATCTCTGGTCTTCAGGTGAACGTGACTAAATCTGTGGCCCTCAATGTTTCGGTCCCGGTACCTCTCATAGACCAACTCCGACCACACTTTCCCTTCACATGGGCTAGCGCCTCAATCCCCTATTTGGGTATCAAGCTGACGAAAAACATTGGAGACCTATATGCCGCTAACTACCCCCCATGCTCCGCTCCCTAGAGCAGGACCTACGGAAATGGTCGGGGGAGGGCCTGTGATGGTTAGGTAGACTCAACGCAGTCAAAATGAGTCTCCTGCCACGCCTTCTATACCTGTTCCGATCACTTCCAATACCGATTAAAAAATCTGTCTTGACCAAATTTCAGTCCGGGGTGATTAGGTTTGTCTGGGGGGACAGGGGCCATCGCTTTGCTAAAGAAATATTGTTCAGGCTTCGGTCACAAGGGGGCCTGGGACTACCAAACTTGTGGCTATATTACCAGGCAGCACAGCTAGCACAGTTCTCAACCATTTACACTAAAATCTGCAGGCCAGATTGGATCTCCATTGAGAGACAAGCAGTACCACATTTCACACTCGACTTCTTAACATGGAGACATCCCAAACATAGACCGGCCATCTTAGCCCCCACTTTGTCTCACTCCCTAGCCCTCTGCGACCAATTGCATACCCACGCCAACTTGATTTCCCCCTTAAGGCCCCTCACACACCTGTTTCACAACCCTCACTTTCCCCCTGGGATGAACATTCATGCATTTCATTGGTGGCTGAACAAAGGCCTTTTCCGGATAGGACACTTCTTTACTCCCAATGGCCCCATTTCATTAGGCCATTGTTTGGGTTCACTGGAAATGCCTACCTCGGAAAAGTTTTGACTCTTGCAAATTCGTCACTTTCTCCACTCACTTTGTACTGATAGGACGAACACTCCTAAGGCCACGATGTATGAGCAATGGTGCTCTTCGTCAGCCCCCCAAAGGGGTGGGATATCCATTATCTACGCGTCCCTGGCAGATAGGACGGACACCCCGGCATACGCTCGTTCCTGGGAATGGGACCTGGACATTCAGTGGGACCCTACTAAGTGGTTCCAAGCCTTCAGCAGATCATCGAAAGGTATTTTAAATATGGTCTTGATTGGAGCTAACATTAAAATCTTTACTAAATGGTACTACGTCCCGGCCAGACTCTCCAGGATATTCCCGGACTCCTCCCCCCTCTGCTACAGAGGTTGCGGTCATATTGGCACGATGCATCATATCTGGTGGACTTGCCCCCGCATACGGAGTTACTGGAATAAATTCCTCCATATTCTAAGGAGAGTATCTGGGGCAGGGGATCCACAGGACCCCACATACATTCTATTGAATTGCAAAATACCCAACACTTCTAAAAATACACAACAACTTATATTCTTTATGTGTTTGGGAGCCAAAGTCACTCTAGCAAAAGCCTGGAAAACTCCTTCGGTGTCCATTTTGGCCACCAAACGGAAGATCTTTAGGATAATGTCACAGGAACAAATCGTGGCTAAACTGCATGACACGGTCCCATGCTTTGAAGGGATTTGGGAACCTTGGGCTAGGTATATCGGTATCTCACTCTACCCAGGTCACCTACTAACGTAGGGGAGAGTCCGGCGAGATTACCACCTCTATCCATTTACTCCACCCCCCCTCCCTCCCTCTCTATTCTACTAGCTCCCTTTCTCCTCTTCATCTTTCTTATCTGTTCTTTCTTTTCATGTTCTATCCTCATCTTTCTTATACCAGCTAACGGCTAATAACAGTCTTACTAAGCCAAAACATACTCAATTGTTCTTTTAGGCTGTCCTAAACTACTCACTTGGCATATCAGCCTAGATGGCAGCCAGTCACTCTCAGGTTTCTATCCCGGACGATGTGCCTGTCAGCTCCGTCTGGGGGGCTGCTGTGCCTGGGTTCCTTTCCAGTGTGAGCACTTTCCCGGGGGATCTGACAGGAGGTGGGTAGGCACCCCCTTTGGTGGGAACCCTAAAGCTCTCGCACTCCACAGTGTGTTCCCATGGGGGTGGAGTGATGATCTCGGGGGCCTTCCTGGGGGGAGTCCCCAGTTTGAAATTCCTCTCAGGTTGTCCGTTCTCCTAGCGGAAATTAACAATTCATTAATAAGATAGTAAAATAACCAGGAACTTTGCTCCACCTTAGATTCATCATCTGTGTAAGTGCTATGTTGTTCCTGCTTTGTATTTCCCTCTTTTGACTGCCTTGGTCATTGAGGAGTATTATGTGCTATGTTTTGTTCATATTGTATTTTCATTGCAAAATTTCAATAAAAACATTGAAACAGAAAATTGTGTGTGATTGATGAACCAAAAACTAAAACGATGTCCCTTTTTCATACACAGGAAAGCCTCACCCAGGCCGTGGAAAGTGGCAGCCAGGAGGTGGCCGGGCCCAGTAGCCTGACAGAATCGCAGGTCCCTCCCCTCTGCCTGACACCAAAAAGTGTCAGGAAGAGGAGTAACGTGAAGGAGGCAGCAATTGGCCTATTTCTGAAGGCTACGGAGGCCCTTAGAACCCCCCACAGTGTTCAAGAGGACTTTGCATACATTACAGCATGCAAAATGATGCTGGAAATGGAGGAGGGCCAATGCCTCTTATGTGAGGAAGTGATGTTACAAGCCCTAAACAAGGGCTTGAGGGGCCAACTCAAAAGTCAAAGCCACATTTGTGAGTTGAACCATGGTCCTTCTCCACCTCCTGCCACACCTCTAACACCACAGCCACAGCCTGGAAGGAAGTGTCTAAGGAAGACCAGAGAGTGATGGCCTGGGTTCAGTCTGGTCTGGCAAAAGATGCAGGCTGTTGTATGACCACAGCCTGGGGACAGATATGTCATCTGCTGCTGTTCCTGATCTCTTGTAGTCCTGGACCGGATTGTGCTCACTATTATAAGGACTCCTCAGGCCACTAATTTTGACTGTAAAATTATTGATGTCTGCCCTGGGGTACAAAGGCTTTGCAAATCTCACCAGTTTCTCCAGCATTGCCTTCCTCTTTATTTTGTTATGACCCAGAATAAATGGATATTTTATTTTCAGAAAAACTTGCGTTTTACTTCAAAAAGGACAGTTTTTTTTTGAGTAGGCAGGTACATTTAAAAAATACAATGTCAAATTAACAAGGAATACCAACCAACCTCATTGAGATTTACAAAGACAAGATAATAATAATGTTGTGGAAACGTGACATACAAAAAAAATAATGGAGATCACTATAAAATAATTAAAAAAAAAAACAAAAAAAAAAATGGAGATCACTATAAAATAATAAAAAAAAAAAACAGGAGATCTTGATTCCAAAAAAAAATAAAAAATGACTATAAAAATTAATTATCAATACTATTAGGGAGATCTGGCTTTAAAACCAAAAAGATTATATAGGAGATCACAAGAAATGATAAAGAAATACGTTTGTGAGAAGTCTGTGTGAATATCAGCAGCAAAACAACTTCATTCTTCTAGCATTATAAAGAAGAAGAGAATGCGCATTGAAAGATTTAAAAATTTTCAGTGTGACGAATGTGCCATCTCCATTACGAACGGTCGTTTTTACTTGATTCTGAGCATGCGTGGTTTTTTGCGTGTCGGAATTGCATACACACAAACGGAATTTCCGATAGAAACTTTTTCCGTCTGGAAAATTGAGAACATGCTCTCAATCTTTTGCTGGCGGAAATTCAGCCAGCAAAAGTCCGATGGAGCATACACACGGTCGCATTTTCCGACCAAAAGCTCTCATCGGTCTTTTGGCCGAATTTCCGATCATGTGTACGCGGCATAAGAGTTTCTTTTAACTCCTTTAGGATTTTGCTTTTCTATTAAAATAATTAATACCCTTTAAAAGAAAGGACTAATTGATTTATTGTCTTTTGTGCTAACTTCAGAAGAATTGTTTGTTGTTTGTGTAGCTCTCACCCCAAGAGGGGGTGCTGATGTCCAGATCTCCCTTGCTAGTACTGAGGCTGCAAGCTGCAGATACCATTTCAAGCTGACCAACAACGCAGGCTGAGTCTAGGGGGTGTCTTTTTGTGAATTGTATTTGCAGAAATTTGAACAGGAGGGGATTTAAAGGATAAATTCACCTTTTTGGGCAGAGTTTTACTTTTTATATTAAAGCGGAAGTAAACCCATCCTTAAAACAGTTCCATTTCCCGCATGTGCTGGAAATGTAACACTCCCATTGGTTGTGCTTTCAACCAAACTGTGAAACCATCCAATGGCTGGTGTCATCTGATCACATGTGCAGCATCATGACAGTTGTAGATTAAACAGAGGCAAAGATGGCAGCTTCCTTGGCTGAAAACGATAGGGGGGCTTACTTACTCTTTAAATAGAAGTGTTTTCCAATGCCATTTCTGGCCCAGCTATCCCAATGTGTCTTTCACATACTTACCCTATGCACAGGAGGTTTAACCACTTGATGTCCACGCTATAGCCAAGAGACGGCTACAGCGCGGACCTCAAATCCCAGAAGGGCGTCAATGTGCTTCTTCCCATTCTCATGCCGCTTGCACACCCCAGGGGGCACTGGTGCAGTGCGCACTGTGATTGGTGAGTCCTGTGGACTCGGCTGATCACAGAGCAGGGGGCCCTTTACCACATGACCAGGTGTCAGCCAATGACAGCTAAAATGTATATATGAGAGGGTGCTCTGAATGTCAGGATCAGGCAGATATTGTCTTATATATGGACAAGGGGGTCCGGTGGTGAGATCTTTCACACTTAGGGCTGCACTCCTAGAGAAGAGTAATCAAAAAACAAAATAAAAAGAAAAGAGGCGTCTCTAAGTGCATGATTAAAAGTTTTTTAATGTCCCCAAAAGGGTTAAAAACACTTACAGGATCTGAGGGAAGGAAGAGCATGTCATATTATTCGTGGAGCAGGTGATCCAGCATCAGGTAGGTCCCCAGCATATTATAGGTTCCCAGGGATGTCCATGTGCAGCAGCAGAGGGTCCCAGGGTTGCCACCAGATGAATACTCAGAGCCCTAGAGATACCGGTAAACGGTCGCGCTGTCCAAGTCCACGGAGAGCGTAGATCCCGAAAGTGATGTCAGCAGGAGGGGACAACAACCAGGGTGGACCGCAAGCCCGAAGTGGTCATCAGAATGGGACACGTTTCAGAACTAATGATGCGTAATTTATAATCTGTGGGTGGGCTGTGAGTGGGGCTATGGGTGGGGATAGGAAAGAGGAAGGAGATGCAAACGTTCCTCCAGGATTACCTAAATGATAGTACATGGGGGCACGCAAATGCACCACCAAACACAGAAGCAAAACATGCATGCATCACTTCCACAGAAAAGACAAAACAAACACAGCAAGACTAAAAACAAAACATCATAAAAAAGGATAAAAAGGATAAATAGGGGTCACACACAACCGGACCACCAGTAAAACCAGCACAAGAATTTAGAGTGGGATACTGTGGCCAGGTTGTACATTACTCTCCAATGATAATTATCATTGAATGGGGGGCAAAAAGGGGGGGAAGGGGAAAGGGAGGGAAAGGAATCAATCTTATTATATAAAAAACACTAGGATGGACAATAAAAAATTAAAATTAAATTAAAAAAATATCATTAGTACATCATATAGAAGATATGTATATATCTGCATAAAATATTAAAAAAAACGATCAGATGATCGCTATGATTGGAACGTGTGGGTATGCATGTGCATACTTACACACCCACATGCACATGGGTACAGAGCATGCAAAACAAGTCACAAATATTTCATAGGTATGTGCACTGCATCTCTACATGTAAAGCCCCATACACACGATAGGACTTTGTACAAACTTTATCTTGGATTTTTATACAAAGGGCGTTGGCCAGAAGTTTGTCTTGCATACAGACGTCAGGACTTTTCAAGCCAACTTTCACCAAATCATGTGGTTTTTCAGCTCTTTACCACCACCCTTTGGTCAACTTCTGTATTGTTGTCTGATATTGTGTAAATCTCGCCACTTTTATTGGCGAGATTGACACCTTGTGAGCCGGGTTCACACTGGTGCGGGGATCCGAGTTGGATTCCCACCAATACTAGGCACTGTGTTTAGTATAAATCTTGAGGGGGAACTCCACGCCAAATTTTAAATGAAAAACTGGCATGGGTTTCCCTCCAGTGGCATACCAGGCCCTTAGATCTGGTCTGGATTTTAAGGGGAACCCCCTACACCGAAAAAACAGCATGGGGGTCCCTCCAAAATCCATACCAGACCCTTATCCGAGCACGCAGCCTGGCCGATCAAGGGGGTGGGCAAGCAAGAGGGCCCCCCTCCTGAGCCGTACCAGGCCATATGCCCTCAACATGGGGGTGGGTGCTTTGGGGGAGAGGGGGCACCCTGCGGGCCCCCCCCACCCCAAAGCACCTTGTCCCCATGTTCATGAGGACAAGGGCCTCTTCCCGACAACCCTGGCCGTTGGTTGTCGGGGTCTGCGGGTGAGGGGCCTATCGGAATCTGGGAGCCCCCTTTAATAAGGTGGCCCCCAGATTCCGGCCCCCCACCCTTTGTGAATGAGTATGAGGTACATCGTACCCCTACCCATTCACCTAGGGAAAAAAGTGTCAAGAAAAAAACACAGTACACAGGTTTTTAAAGTAATTTATTAGGCTGCTCTGGGGGTCTCCTTCCAACTCTGGGGGTCTTCTTCTGACTTCGGGAGTCTTCTTCTGACTCCGGGGGTCTCTCCGACGTCTTCTCCCGGTGTCTGGATCTTCTGCCGGCTCCTCCGCTATCTTCTGCCACTCTTTTGCTAGCGGTGGCCCGGACATCTGGATCGTCTTCTTCCCTCTTCTCTTCCAGAGATGCTGACACGATGCTCTCTCCGGCTGTAATGCTGTCTGTGCGCTCTGCTATGACTTATATAGGCGGTGACCCTGCCCCCCTATGACATCACAGTCCCGGGGCATGCTGGGACTGTAAGGTCATAAGGGGGTGTGGTCATAGGAGAGAAGCATTGTGTCAACATCTCTGGAAGAGAAGAGGGAAGAAGACGTCTGAAAAGGCCGGGCTCCTCCGCTAGCAAAAGAGCGGCAAAAGAGCAGAAGATAGCGGAGGAGCTCGGCAGAAGGAAGAAGGCACCGGAGAAGAACCAGAAAGCGTGGAGACGACACCGGAGAGAGGGAGAAGAGGCCTGAGAGACCCCCGAAGTTTGAAGAAGACCCCCGGAGCTGCCTAATAAATTACTTTTAAAACCTATGTAGTGTTTTTTTTATTGACACTTTTTTTCCCTAGGTCAATGGGTAGGGGTAGAGGCCCTTGTCCTTATCAATATGAGGACAAGGTGCTTTGGGGTGGGGGGCCACAGGGTGCCCCCCTCCCCCAAAGCACCCACCCCCCATGTTGAGGGTATGCGGCCTGGTATGGCTCAGGAGGGGGGGCGCTTGCTCATCCCCACCCCCTTTCCAGACCGGCCGAGCTGCGTGCTCGGATAAGGGTCTGGTATGGATTTTAGGGGGGCCCCCACACCGTTTTTTTGGCGTAAGGGTTTCCCCTTAAAATCCATACCAGACCTGAGGGCCTGGTATGCCTGCAGAGGGGAATTCCCTCTCGCGCTCGCTGCAATAGGAAAATGTGTTTTTCCTATTGCAGCCAGTGCGAGATGTACAGTACCCTGTCGCCGAGAACCAGCGCAATGGGTTCGTGCTGGAAATATTCTCACGGCCGGGTACTGTAGTTTGTACAAAAGTCCGATGCTTTTGTGTACACACGATCGGACTTTGCTCCATTGGACTTTTGTTGCCGGAAAGTTTGTCCGTTTGCACAGCCAACAAAAGTCCGATGGAAACAGAAAAAGTTTGTCCGATGGAGCGTACACATGGTCGGATGCTGCTCCAAAACAGCTAATTTGCATGGTGGTTGTCAAAAAGTCCGATCGTGTGTACGGGCCTTTAGAATGCATGTGCAATGTGCAGGGAGTGGAACATCACGCACAAACAGTCCATAGTACACACATACATGCCCACACAAAATAAAAGGGGTAATGTAATTATCCAATAAAGGACATACCTAATGAAACACAAACAATATATAGTAACCATAAAGTAAAATAAGAATTTATATATAAAGTGGGGTAGGGATTCTACAATATAGCGCTAATTTCTAAATCCTCATTCAGCCCCCCAGGGGCCAAGACGTTCAAAGAGAAAATCCAATACATTTCTCTATGGCAAAGCCTTCGAAAATGCTCAGCTAAAGGGAGGTCCCTAGGCATCGCCTTGATAACCCAAACCATTAGGCCATCCGTTGATTTGTAATGGTATTAGAGGTAGTGCCTAGGGACACTGTGGGTGTCCAATCCATTGGTGATGAAACTGCAAAGTTCGCCAAATCACTTACGCAATGGCCTGATGGTTCGCCCAATGTAGAAGAGGCCACAAGGGCATGTCAGATAGTAAACCACATGGTCAGAGGAGCATGTGTGAAAAACCTTGATAGGGTATGTTTTACCTTTCACACAGAAGTCCTTCTGACCATGTTTTACAAAATGACAGGTCTTACATTAGGGTTTGCGGCATTGATACATGCCAGAGATGGCTAGAAAAGTGGGGAGAGAGTGGCCTGGGGGAAGGGGTTTCTCTTTACGTTTTGCTAGGTGCTTACTCTTTTTTTTTTTTAACAGAGAAAGAGTTTATTAACAAATCAGCATTACAATATAGTCAGCATTCGACATTCAAGTATTTCTTAGTTACATTGTCATTTTATATATGCATTCCAGGTGTTAGCATCTTAGAAGTCCATATTGCCAATATGTAAATTCCTCTACCCACTGAAGAGGGGTTCTGGTGTCACCCTTTGGAAGCGAGGGATGCAACGGAAACAATACTGACTTGCCTCAGTTTATGCGATCGCCAGAGAATCAACCAAATTCCTCAAATAGGTCTAGTGCCCTCCGCAGCGATTGTGAGGCGTCGGCAAGATAAAGTAGGGTGTCGTCAGCGTATAAGGACATCTTTTCTTCTATCGCTCTGACCGTTATGCCCCTCACCCCTGGGTCTGCTCTGAGAGCAATGGCCAGGGGTTCCACCGCTAGGGCAAATAATCCTGGCGATAGTGGGCAGCCCTGTCTAGTGCCCCTGCCCAAGGGGAAGCTATCAGAGAGTGTGCCATTCATGCGAACCCTTGCTTGGGGACTTGCATAAAGCATCTTCAAACATGTCATAAATTTTGGTCCAAAACCAAACTTCTAGAGTACCCCTCACAGGTATTCCCACTACACCGAATCAAAGGCTTTTTCGGCGTCAAGTGACACCACCACCACCCCCCCCCCCCCGACTCCAGGTGAGCCCTGTCCATGTGTGTGAAAAGCCTTCTAATGTTGATGTCGGTGCCCCTCCCTGGCATGAATCCGGTTTGATCCGGGTGTACTAGAGCAGTTATAACTGTGTTAGGTCTATTGGCCAGTACTTTGGCCAAGAGTTTCGCATCCACATTGATCAAAGAGATAGGGCGGTAGGAGGAGCATAAGGATGGATCTTTGCCTGGTTTGGGGATCACAACTACCACTGCCTTGCTCAGGGAACTCGGGAGCTCACCCAGCCTCTGCGCCTTTGAGAACATTACGTGCAAGTTGCCCGTCAGTTCCTCGGTGTATTGTTTGTAGAACTTGACAGGTATACCATCTGGGCCCGGGGATTTACCCAATTGGAGGGTTTTGAGGGCTCTAACTATTTCGTCTGTGGTTATGGGGGCATCAGGTATCTCACGGTACTTCGCGGTCAGGACCGGAATGTCCATGGGGTCTAGATAGGAGGTCAGTTCGTTAGTGGTGTAAGTTGCCCTAGAGCTGTAGAGGTTTCTGTAGTAGGAAACAAAACAGTCATTTATCTAATCAGGGGCGTAAAGTAGGTCCCCACCAGGTCCCTGTATACAGGACACACCCCCCTGACTGTTCCTGAGACAACCAGGCTAAGAGCTTCCTGGATCTTTCCCCCTGCTCGAAAATGCGGCACGTTTGGGCAAGCAGGTGCTTCTGGGTGAGGGAGGTGTGAATGCGAACTACCTCAGGGACTGAAGTGCGTCATAGTCTCTAGGGTCCTTGGATCTGATGAATTGCGCTTCCTGTAGGTCTGCCTGTTTTTCAGCGTTTATCAAGTCACCTCTTCTCTCCCTACGAACCCTAGCTATGAATGTCTGATACCCCCTGGTGTATGCTTTGAAGGCATCCCATACCATCAGCACACTGGCCGAGCCGGGGTTGAACCCCCAGTATTCCTGCCGTGCCCCTCTGAATTGACCATCCACCGCCTTATCCGTCACCCAGAATCTAGACAGTCTCCAGAGTGTTATCTGGGACCGAAGTCAGGTTCATGGTGAGGAGAAGCGGTGCATGGTCAGATATGCCCCTGGGAAGTATCTTAACGTCCGCTAGTTTTGAGAAAGCCAGACCTCCTAGATATGCCAGGTCGATCCTAGAGAAGGATCTGTGAGATGCAGAGTGACAGGTGTATGCCCTGGAATGAGGATTCCTCCAGCGCCACACTTCCGTCAGGCCATAGAGCTCTGCCCATTCCACAAGTCCAGGGTGGGAGTGCCCGTTTGCTGACATCCTATCCATGTCCGGGTCTGGAACCATATTGAAGTCTCCCAGTATTACCATGTTATCATTAGCAAATTCTGCAGTTTTAGAAGTGATCTGTTTTAGTAGGACCATTGAAGCTGGAGGGGGCAAATATAATCCTGCTATAACCCATTTCATAGTATGAATCTGTGCGTGTATAAGTACATATCTGCCCTCCGGGTCCAATACCAAGTGTAACAGTCTAAAGGGGAGGGACTTGTGGATCAGGACGCTAACACCTCTGGCGAAGTTTGAGTGTGTAGAGTGGTAATGATATCCAGTTCGGGGCTTTTTTAGGGCCAGTGTTCTAATTCCCACCAGGTGCGTTTCCTGGAGGATGCAAATGTGAGGGTTATGGGCCTTAATGAATTGGAACACCAGAGATCTCTTAACTGGGGAGTTTAACCCCCTGGTGTTCCATGGTAAGATGTTAAGGGAAGACACACTTGCGTTTTGGAAGAGGAGCCGCAGGATTGGGAGGACACCCTTCCCCCAGCAGAGGCATACATACAGTGCTGACATTCGTAATGCAGTTACAGAACATAGAAACAACAATATTTTCTTAACCCACAAATTTACTATGAGCCATATTTTTAAGAAAACATTTTTACCAAAACAGCAAAAACGAAACATACCCTCAAAAAGGGAAAAACTGGCCCAATTAGGGCAACATTCCCCACCCCCCACCCCACCCAACCCCCTTAAACTGAGGCGGGTATTTATCCCGAACCGTTCAGCTCGCCGGCTGTAAAAGGGGGTCCGTGTAAGTGGCGATCTCAATCCCCGGGGTACTTCCTGGGGGGCCAAGCAATAGTCTAAGCGGCTCTTTAGCGTGAGACATCCACTTGGTCAATGTACCAGCTGTAAGGGACGTGGGATCCCGAGGGGAAAAGAAAATTGAAATATGTCCCAGCAGCAAATTCGATCCATTAGAGGGCATTCGTACATAGTGTGGCTCTTCATGCCTTAGGAGGGGCCAAAATAAGCTTAGAGAAGCGACAGGTCGCAACTATCTCCTGACTATGTCTTTTGTCAGGGGCACAATCTTGAGTACCCGCAGCACAGGGGGGCTAACTTCCGCTGTCTCGTCAGCACACACCATGGGTACAAATAGGGCACAACAAGTGCAACAAAAGGTGTGGAAGTCCTCTCTGAGGGTTAGACTGGGTTCAACCCAGGCCTAGGCCTGGGTCAAGCTCAGCACCTGTGAGGGTGTCATTTATTACATACCATGTGTTCAGTCAGTGGGTCGGTGGTAGCGAGTCCAGCCAGGTAGATGCCTCTCAAGGAGTGCTGAAGAAGCGGGTTGTCTCTCCATCCTGGACTCTCAGGCGGGCCGGGAAAAGGACACTATAGCGGATGTTGCGTGCTCTCAGTGCCGCCTTGACATGATCGAAGGATTTCCTGAGCTTCTGGGTCTCCATCGAGTAATCCGGGAAAATCATCAATTTGGCATTCTGATAGCGGAGGTTCCCGACAATCCTAGAGGCATGGAGGATCTCGTCTCTGTCCCTGAAGTTGGGAA
Source organism: Lithobates clamitans (assembly GCA_037952925.1). NCBI lineage: Eukaryota > Metazoa > Chordata > Amphibia > Anura > Ranidae > Lithobates > Lithobates clamitans. Next base: position 2,816,275 of record JBBGZY010000006.1, on the reverse strand, counting down.
GACGGAGACTGAAGGTTTCGTGGAGGGGATCTAGGAGGCCCTGGTTTAGTGGTATGCGGTGGGCCCTTCCACCGCATAATGGGGTGACAGGCGAGCGTCAGGGAGTAGGTCGTGCAGCATACCTTCTACAAAGCACGTGAGGTTTCCTTCTGCTCCCTCAGGTAGGCCCACAATGTGGAGGTTGTTGTGCTGATTTCTGTTCTCTGCGTCTTCAGCCCTGTACTCCAGGGCTTTCACTTTGGTTTGAAGGGTGCGGAGTGCAGCTCCATGTTCCGCGACTGTATCTTTGTTATTGCTCACCCTTTGTTCAGTCTCAGTGACTCTGGACCTGAGTTTGTCTAGGTCTTGACGCATGAGGCCCACGTCTATCTGTACAGCCTCTATTTTTGCTGTCAATGTTGATGGGCAAGTGGCAATGGCCGCCATGATGTCCGCCAGCCAGGGAGGTCGGGACTCAGCCGGGTCCATGTGGGCCGTCTGTGAGGCTCTGTGGGCACTGTGGGTGGTATGAACCTCAACTCGGTTGTCGGTGAGTGTTTGGGGGGGTCCGGCTGTGACAAGAAAGCCAGTCTTTTGCCCCCTTTGTTATACTTTGCGCCAGAGCTCTGGCGCCTCATTCAAATACCTTGGGGCCCTCACAATAGGTTGTATAAGGCATGGGCCACAGGAGGGAGTCATCAGTGGGCTCAGCTGGGTCCTGGGTTAGTCTCTCTTAGGGAGTAGGGCCCCCCAAACAGTCTTTCCCCCCTTACCGGCAATTCCTTCAGTGCGGCAGGCGTCTGCTCCGGGTATCTGTCAGGAAAAGCCGCTCTCGCCACGGCTGTGGCCCAGCTGCACGAGGGGACTGGAATGGAAGTCCTCTCTCCTCCGTCTGTGTCCTGCGTGGGGGACAGAGCATCCGTTGCGCTTAACACGGAGTACCTCCAGCCCAGTCCGGAGCCTCGGGGCCTGTTAGGAAAGGCCGCGGCTTCGGGCTAGTTACACGTGGGGGCTGGGATGCGTCCATGGGCGAGCCAGTGCCCACCGGAGTTCAGCCGTCCCCACCGCTGCCTGTGTCTGTGGCGGGATGCCAAGATGCAGCCTTGTGAGCAGGGACCTCCGTCCCATGTGCTTACTCTTAATATTGGGTGTTTTTCTATAAGCAAACTTAGGCTTATTCGATATAGCAGGGAGAAGGTGTTTGTCCTGAATCAACAAAGGCCAGTGCTTCCGTACAATGCTCTCCATCTGTCTAATGCGGGAATGGAATTGAGTAATAAATTGCAGATTGTTCTCGTTAGTATCACAATCAGTAGGGGGGCGTGATGAAAGGGGTGTGTTTTTATAATGGGAATTAGCTGTTTCCACAAGATCAGCTGGAAATCCTTTATCAAGAGATTTATTTTTCAGAATCTTACTATGGATATTATAATCACTGCTTCTAGTGCAGTTCTTTTTAAGTCTGCAAAACTGGCTCTTAGGTATGTTATTGAGCCATTGAGGATGATGGCAGCTTTTGTAGTGTAGAAAAAAATGTCCTGCTGTAGGCTTTGTAATTCTTAGCATGAATTTATTTACCAACAGAGAACAGTTCTAAGTCAAGGAAGGCTAACTTTTCTTCATCTATGACAGAGGTAATTTGCAAACCCATATTGTTATTGTTGTAATGTGCAACAAAATCTGAAACTATGGATGCATTACCATCCCAAGTGATGATCACATCATCTATATATCATCCATAGAACATGATGTGGGAAGAAAGAGGATTGTTGTGCCAGATGTGCAGGGATTCCCAATGCCCCATCGTAAGGTTGGCATATGAAGGTGCGAAATTTGCCCCATAGCTGTCCCATTCACATGTAAGAAAAACTCATTATCAAATTTGAAATAATTGTGAGTAAGGCAAAAGTGCCTTAACAATGAATGAGGCTTGTCTGGGATTCAGCCTTGGGTCCTGGCACAGAAAGGATTGTATGGCACGAAGTCCCACATCTAGTGGTATGGAGGTATACAGTGATTGAACATTGAGGGAAACCCAGAGATAGGTGGGTTCCCAAGAGTAGGGGGAAAGAAGTTCCAGCAGGTGAGTACTGTCTCTAATATATGACTGGACAGATTGGGCAAGTGGCTGGAGAAACTGATCAACATATTGTGAGAGGCCACTAGTTATGCTCCCCATGGCTGCAACGATCAGTCTTCCAGGGGGGTTAACCAAACTTTTATGCACCTTAGGCAGGTGATAAAAATATGGGGTGCAATGAATCGACTTGACCAAAAAGGAGGCTTCCTGCTGAGTGATAATATGATCGCTAAGTGCGTCCTTAACAAAAGAGGTAGCCTCCATAGTAAACCGGGGCAGTGGGTCGATCTTTAATCTGATATATGTGTTGGTGTCAGAGAGCAGTCTAATAGCTTCTGTAACATAATAAGCTCTATTTTGTACAACTATGCCCCCTCCATTATCTGCAGATTTAATAACCAAATCAAAATTATTGGTTAGGGTATCAAGGTCTTTCTTTTCAGATTATGTGAGGTTGTGAGTAATCTTATTTTTATTTTTGGCTGAGTTGCACATATCCTGTATCTCTGCATATACGATACGATAAAAGGCATTGATGCAGGAGCCCTTAGAGTGAGTGGGGTAAAACACAGATGTGTGTCTAAAATTTGTGTTTTGAATGGGTGGAGAGGTCATAAGGTGCTGAGTGTACAATATTTGGTCAGTCTCAGAACTGTTAAGGGGAGAGAGAGAAATTGGGTAATGATTGCTGGATTCTGTGTTTTAGGGAGATAATTACATAGTTACATAGTAGGCGAGGTTGAAAAAAGTCCATCAAGTCCAACCTATGTGTGATTATGTGTCAGTATTACACATTCTTCCAGAAGAGCCAAGCAAACAGCTGAATGACAGCTGATCACGGAAGTAAACAGAAGTCGGTTACCGGCCTTTTTTTATCTTCATGCTGTCAGCAAAAGCATGCTGTCAGCGAAACAAATTGATAATGGTTATATAAAGTATCCCACAAAGGTGAGTACACCCCTCATATTTTTGTAAATATTTTATGATATATTTTCATGTGACAACACTGAAGAAATTATACTTTGCTACAATGTAAAGTAGTGAGTGTACAGCTCGTATAACAGTGTAACTTTGCTGTCCCCTAAAAATAACTCAACATACAGCCAATAATGTCTAAACCTCTGGTAACAAAAGTGAGTACACCCCTTGGTGTTATCGCTCTCACTCTCTCATACTGGTCACTGGAAGTTCAAGAAGGCACTTCATGGCAAAGAACTCTCTGATGATCTGAAACAAAGAATTGTTGCTCTGCATAAAGATGGCCTAGGCTTTAAGAAGATTCCCAAGACCCTGAAACTGAGCTGCAGCACAGTGGCCAAGACCATACAGTGGTTTAACAGGACAGGTTACACTCAGAACAGGCCTTGCCATGGTCGACAAAAGAAGTTGAGTACACAAGCTCAGTGTCATATTCAGAGGTTGTAGAGCGCTGCCAGCTCCTGTTTTTTAAAGTTTCATCATTCCACATAATAAAAACCCTTTTTTTCGGATTCACGCTATGAGATTTTTTTCTTTTTTACTGCATATGGATGTTTTATGTTGGGGACATCGCAACATCAGAGAAGGATAAACACCATTGGGCTGAGGACCGCTTCCCGGGTTCATCATTGCTGGAGTGTTTCTGCATGCCTTTCACCCCTGCAGGGGTTGGGCAGTCCGGTGAGTGAGGGCACGAGTGGGGGTGTAGTGGAAGACGGGGAACACTTGCTGCACTGAGATTACAGTCTTTCCATCAGAGGGACACATCCAAGGAATTTTTTTCTGTACATGAATTTTTTGGGACATTGTTTTTCATCATATTATTAGACTTTTTTCAGCACTGTTTTTTATATTTTATTTTTTATCACTTGGTTTATGAATTAGATTTTCCACGTATTTACGTTGGGGACTTTATTCTAATGGTTTAATTGTTCAAGTTTGTACCAAAGATTTTTCATTACACTTGGAATATTTGGTGATTTTGGGTACATATTTATATATATTTTTTAGCACATTGCAATTTTTTGCCTAGCATTGGTTGGTGGAGCTTTTGCATATAAACTTTTTAGCTCCTAAGAGCACATTGGTTGCACTTAATAATAATTTATTTTCATATATGTAATTTTTATATATGTATTTATTTAGGTACAACATTTAATGCACATATAGCCGAACAGCGCCAATTCCCCTTTTTAAGTTCACATATTCAGAGGTTGTCTTTGGGAAATAGATGTATTAGTGCTACCAGCATTGCTGCAGAGGTTGAAGAGGTGGGGGGTCAGCCTTTCAGTGCTCAGACCATACGCCACACACTGCATCAAAATGGTCTGCATGGCTGTGGTCCCAGAAGGAAGTCTCTTCTAAAGATGATGCACAAGAAAGCCCGCAAACAGTTTGCTGAAGACAAGCAGACTAAGGACATGGTTTACCTAAACCATGTCCTGTGGTCTGATGAGACCTAGATAAATGTATTTGGTTCAGATGGTGTTAAGCGTGTGTGGTGGCAACCAGGTGAGGAGTACAAAGCCAAGTGTGTCTTGCTTACAGTCAAGCATGGTGGTGGGAGTGTCATGGTCTGGAGCTGCATGAGTGTTTCCGGCACTGGGTAGCTCATTGAGGGAACCATGAATGCCAACATGTACTGTGACATACTGAAGCAGAGCATGATCCCCTCCCTTCGGAAACTGGGCCGCAGGGTAGCATTCCAATATTATAATGACCCCAAACACACCTCCAAGACAACCACTGCCTTGCTAAAGAAGCTGAGAGTAAAGGTGAAGGACTGGCCAAGCATGTCTCCAGGGGGGCGTGGCCTGGACGGGCATGTGAGCGGACGCACTGCACGGAGCTCCCGCCACTGATCCTTATATTATCCTGAACCCGCCACCGATCCGAACTCAGAACTGACCCATCAGTACACTGCGACCCTACAGGACACATCACAACATTCCCGAAAGGTTCCGGAGGTCCAGAATGACCAGAAAAGGGGAGAAAGAAGCAGCAGCAGCGGCGGCTATGGAAGGCCAAGATGGCGCCGGCTCATCTTTACCACAGCGTGCGGCCCGCAGCACAGACAGGACGCAGGATCAGAGCGGTAAGACAGCAAAATCTGGCAAACAATGGGGGAAAGAACAGCCCAGGGACATGGTATACTATGCCCAAAAGATGCAGGGACAGAGCGGTGCTTCCCCCCTGAATCAGCAGTCATTGGCAATGGACACTGAGGGACATGAAGGCGCCATGGCGCTGGATGATACGCTGCCATTAGAGGGCTCCCTGATCCTCAATACTGACGGCTCTGACCCCGTGCTTGATGAGGGACAGCAGCCCACGCTAAGTGATATTCTGCGGGCGGTACAGTGCTGCACAGCGTCTGTAAACGGACTGAAAGTACAATTTGGGAGCCTTAATGAAACTGTTTCACTATTGCGCCATGACATTCAAAAGATCAGGGAGAGGACCACAGCTGTGGAGGGAAGGATCAGCGAGGTGGAGGATATATTACCCCCCCTCACTAGAGATACTAGAAGTGCATTACAGCAAGTGGCTCAGGCCAATGCCAAAAATGACGACATCGAGAACCGTCTCAGGAGGAATAATGTACGCATAGTGGGGCTCCCAGAGAAGGTGGAGGGGAGGGACCCCACAGCATTTACAGAAATGTGGCTACAAGACATATTCGGCAAAGATGTTTTTACCGCGCTTTTTGCGGTGGAGCGAGCTCACCGCACACCATTGAGACCCCTCCCCCCAGGCAATCCACCTAGATCAATGCTGGCCAGACTCCTGAACTATAAGGACAGAGAAATAATACTTCGATTGGCCAGGGAGAAGGGAGCAGTGCACTACAATGGAACCAAAATCTCCTTTTACCCTGACTTCTCGTCAGAGGTACAGCGCAAAAGGGCCAAGTTTGCAGAAGTAAAGAAAAGATTGCAGAAGATCCAAGTCACATACGCCATGTTATACCCGGCTAAGTTACGTATTACGGCAAGAGGTCAGTCCACATTCTTTGAATCTGCAGCCGAAGCTTCCGCCTGGTTGGACCGTAACGAACAGGATCTAAGGAGGAGGAGAGAAGCTGATATGGGAGAGTGAGTCACACAACGCGAAGTTGGAAAATTGGTCAGTCATTATTAGACGTTTTATAGTCTACAACATAGTTTGCGGGACAGTATCATTAATCTATAAAGTTAACGCGAGACAAGAGCTTTGTTTATAAGAAAAATACCAAGAAAAGTCGAAAGTCCAGGTGGGACAGTTGTACCCACAGGAAACCCTTTCTTTTTGAACACTCAAGTTTCGGCCCAGTTGCAGGGGCCAGTTAAAATGTGCCCGGTTGGCACCAGTTTGAAGCACAACTCAAGGTGCACAGTCGAAACGGGGGAATCCTCCCCTGACCACTGTGGGAACATTGCTCACATCCACAGGGCGAGATCTACACCGTGGAATACACTGCTACAGAGGAGAGGGACACTTTTGCATACGAAGACACCACGCACTTTTTCCCACAGATGCCTCGGATCGTCATTGCACAACAACGCTGAATGCTGTACCGGGACAGTCTGGGTCATTGAGACATGCATTGATACTTTACGGCCAGAAGATGAGGCGAAGAAACAGGTTCACCCAGGACTTTTCAATCTACAACATCAATCATGGCAAACACCCCAGTTGTGACATGGAACGTCCGAGGTATCCTTGATCCCTTGAAACGTACCATGATAAGCACATGTCTGAGAAAATTTCACCCAGCAATAGTGGGCCTCCAGGAGACTCACCTGACGAAAGAAACAGTCAGTTTTCTGCGGTATTCCTGGGTGGGCAAGGCCTACCATTCCACTCACACTGCATTTTCTCGCGGGGTGAGTGTTTTGGTACACAAATCCTTGGCTTACCAGGAATTAGATGCTGTGATTGATTCCACGGGTAGATTTGTGTTTTTGCATTGCAGGTTGTATACCTTGACATTGATACTGGTATTTGTGTACGTACCTCCTCCGTTCTCCGGGGAAATTTTACAGCTCCTCTTGACTTACCTGGTCGACAAACCTGATGTCCCAATAATGATCATGGGTGACTTTAATGGCTACTTAGATCCCAGACTAGACAGACACCCCCCGGCACAACCACCCTCGGGAAACAGGGGCACCATTCTGAGTAGACTACTGATAGAGGTGGGTTGGATAGACTTATGGAGAGCTAAATACCCGAACACAAAACAATTTTCCTGCTTCTCCAAAACCCATGGGTCACTTTCCCGTATTGACCTGTGTGTGGGGTCCCCCCAACTCCTAAGTGTGATACACAAGGTGGAATATTTACCTCGAGGGGTCTCGGACCACTCTCCTCTAGTCGCTTATCTTGTTACTAGACCGGCGACCACACTGCCTAGAGCACCGTGGAAGCTAAACGCTTTTTGGCTAAAGCTCTTCACCTCTCACGACAGAGTAACGAAACAGATAGAACAATACTTTCTAGACAACCGAAGACAGACTGATCTCTTAGTAAGATGGGATGCCTTTAAAGCATGCCTGAGAGGCACATTTATAGCTGAAATTGCTGACGTAAAACACAACTCCGCAACCGTACTGATACAGGTGGAAGACCGGGTGAAGCAATTGGAGCTCGCTTTTATTTTAGACTCATCAGAGTCCGCGAGGGAGGCATGGATATCGGCCCAGGAGTCCCTGGATCGGTTGAGGTCCTCCGCCGCGGAACGTAAACGGTTCTTTACTAAACAAGCTTTTTACGAAGAGGGTGAAAAAACTGGTAGGCTGTTGGCTAGAATAGCCAGATCTCAACAGTTGTCCCCCGCTATAGGAGCGATACGCGGCTCCTCGGGACGTCTGGTGAATGATCCGGAGAAAATTATAGAGGAGCTAGCATCTTTCTACGCAGAGTTATATAAACCATGTGACAACTATACAGACGAAGAACTGCAGACATACATGGGCACTATAACGCTTCCAGCTCTGACCCACCAGGCTAGGGGGGAGCTGGAGGCACCAATTTCGCTGGATGAACTGAGGGAGGCGGTTGCCTCTTTCCCTACATGTAAGGCCCCCGGGGACGATGGGCTCCCCATGGAGGTATACACCCAATATGGCGAAATAATCCTACCTAAACTGCTCGAAGTATTAAATGCATCCTTTAAATTGGGAAGGCTACCAACCACTATGACTAGAGCTAACATTATATTATTGTTAAAAATGGGTAAAGACCCTTTAGATCCGGGCTCCTACAGGCCTATATCGCTCCTTCAGAGCGACATTAAATTACTAGCAAAAGTACTGGCCATGCGGGTTAATAAGATTGTTAGAACAATAGTCCACTTAGATCAAGCGGGATTTATGCCTCGAACATCTACGGCGACCAACCTTAGACGCCTATACCTAAACATGCAGACCCCCTCGGAGTCTATGGGCTCTAGGGCCTTGCTGTCTCTTGATGCCAATAAGGCATTTGACAGCGTATGCTGGAGATATTTGTGGGCGGTTCTGGCCAAATTTGGGTTTGGGCCCAGGTTCATCAGGTGGGTTGGGCTGCTGTATGATACACCCCGGGCGGCTATACGTGTGGCGGATCGAATGTCCCATGCCTTTGGGCTGGGCAGGGGGACCAGACAGGGATGTCCCCTGTCCCCCCTGCTCTTCGCACTGGCTATAGAGCCCCTAGCGGCACAGGTGAGAGACTGCCCACAGATCAAAGGTTTTCAATATGGTGAATTGCATGAAAAAATCATGCTCTACGCCGATGACATGCTTTTGTTTTTGGAAGACGCAGAGGGATCCCTGGAACAGGCAATGTCACTTATAACTGAATTTGGTCGTTATTCAGGCCTCACTATCAACTGGACTAAATCTGCCTTAATGTTTATAGACGGTTCCCCGATAACCAACATGAGACCCCCGACCCAGATACCGGTGGTTTCTACATTTAAATATTTGGGTATACACATCTCGCCTACACTCACAGACTTTTGTAGTCTAAATGTCTACCCCCTGCTGTCACGGTTTAGGGACAAGATAAATGTTTGGAATAAACTTAGGATGTCCCTAGCAGGAAAAGTAAATCTCATAAAAATGATTTTGATGCCACAATTTCTATACATGCTACACAACACGCCTGTAGTTATCACCCTGAAGATATTCAGAGTGGTTAACTCCTTATTCCGGCTGTTGCTGTGGCATACCAAGCCCCCCAGAATCAAGCTGGAACAGCTGCAGCGCTCTAAGGAGGGGGGGGGCCTGGCCCTACCCAACCCATGGATATACTATCTAGCGGCGCAGCTGCAGCAACTGATAGGCGCTATGGCCCCTCTCCCACTGGGCTCATCGGCTAAACTTATGCTGGTGGGCACAGGGGCGGAGTCAATACCTGAGGGATTGGAGGCCCACCTCTTCCAAAAACCCAATAAACAAATGCCTACATATACACTGCTGCAGAAAGTATGGAACAAAGCTAAACAACTACAAAATGTTCTGGGCTTTACTAAGTATAGCCCGATATGGGAAAATAAAACATATGTTGAGCTGGCTAAGATCCAACAAGGGCACAGATGGCGCTGCAGGGGTATCACACATCTGCACCAGATTTTCAGTAATGGAACATTATTATCGTTTAAAGATCTACAAGATAAATACTCATTACCTGCCAATATGCTGTTTTATTATCTACAATTGAAGCATGCAATTAAAGCACAGGGGGACGCAGCTGACTGGTCCCAATCCCCCACACCGGTTTTTCATATCATGCAGGAGGCATTGGAGACTAAGGGCATGATTTCACAATGCTACAACATGTTACTAGCGTCACTGTTAGAGGGGTATCCCACAAAGGCGGCTGCTCAGTGGGAGGCAGATTTAGGTCCCCTACCAGGGGAGGTATGGGAAGAAGCTCTGCAAGCAGTTAACTCCTGCTCACTAAACGTGGCACAGAGGGTATCCCAACTATACATCTTGTTGAGAGTACATTATACACCTGTTAAGTTGTTCAGAATGGGCAAGGCGCCTGACCCATTGTGTGGCAGATGCAGGGCGGCATCTGGGGACTTGATTCACCTCCTCTGGAGATGCCCCAAACTCCATAGGTACTGGGCGGAGGTCCTGGCTACACTAAATCAGGTGTTCCAGGTCACTGTCCCATTAGATCCATTATGTTGCTTATTGGGAGTTCTGGAGGGGGTGATTGCGGAGGAGGTGACGAGAGTCGCTTTTGCACGGGCCCTATTTCAGGCCAGAAAGGTAATACTGATGGGATGGAAGTCTGCTGCGCCGCCTGGTAGCAAAACATGGATACTAAATATGGGAAAAACGCTTATAATGGAAAAATATATTTACCAGCACAGGGGCAATCCCGGAAAGTTTGACAGATTGTGGGACCCATGGCTGGATGTGCCAGGTATAAGCCCCACGGAATTGGTACAGATGAGGTTGCTGAGGGGTGTTTAAAGATACGACAGATAGACACAGAGAATGGGTATTGGAGAGCGGAGGAGGAGAGTATGGGGACATTGGAGAATATGTTTTTGATTTGATTAGTTGGAATATAGAGTCCGAATGTTGAAAGATCCAAAATGTAAACTATAACACCTTATCGATGGATATGTTAATATGTGGGAAAAAGAAAAACTGATTACGGTGCAAATATCAATGTAATGTAATATATGTCTTTTCATATGAGCAATAAAACCTTTTATGATTTAAAAAAAAAGCATGTCTCCAGACCTAAACCATATTGCACATCTGTGAGACATCCTTAAATGAAAGGTGGAGGAGCGCAAGGTCTCCAACATCCACCATCTCGGTGATGTTGTCATGGAGATGTGGAAGAGGACTCCAGTGGAAACCTGTGAAGCTCTGGTGAACTCCATGCCCAAGAGGGTTAAAGCAGTGCTGGAAAATAATGGTGGCCACACAAAATATAGACATTTTGGGCCCAATTTGGGCATTATCACTTAGGTGTATACTCGCTTTTGTTGCCAGCAGTTTAGACATTAATGGCTGTGTGTTGAGTAGGCATGAGCTGAACACCCCCAGTTTCGGTTCGCACCAGAACCTGCGAACGGACCGAAAATTTATGCAAACTTTAGAACCCCATTGAAGTCTATGGGACTTGAACGTTCTAAATCAAAAGTGCTAATTTTAAAGGCTAATTTGCATGGTATTGTCCTAGAAAGGGTTTGGGGACCCGGGTCCTGCCCCAGGGGACATGTATCAATGCAAAGAAAAGTTTTAAAACAGATGTTTTTTTCGGGAGCAGTGATTTTAATGATGCTTAAAGTGAAAAAAAAAGGTGAAATATTCCTTTAAATATCATACCTGGGGGGTGTCTATAGTATGCCTGTAAAGTGGTACGTGTTTCCCGTGCTCAGAATAGTCCCTGCACAAAATGATATTTTTAAAGGAATAAAAGTCATTAAAAACTGCTTGCGGCTTTAATGTAATGTCGGGTCCTGGCAATATGAATGAAAATCAGTGAGACAAATGGCATGGGTACCCCCCCCAGTCCATTACCAGGCCCTTTGGGTCTTGTATGGATATTAAGGGGAACCCTGCACCCAAATTAAAAAAAGGAAAGGCGTGGGGCCCCGAGGCCCTATATACTCTGAACAGCAGTATACAGGGACTGTAGGTTTGTTGTTAAGTAGAATCTGTTTGTAATTTGGAACTGGTACATTTTTAAAGTGTAGCTCAAGCCAAAAAATCTATTTTTAAGCTTTTTGGAAAACATGGGGAAGGGTTATCACCCCTGTAACATTTGTTTTGCTGTCTGAACCTCTTCAGAAGATTTCCCCTCACTTTCTGTCCCAATGACAAATGTTTTTTGAAAATGTGGGGTTTTTAGTGAAACAAGGATTGGTGATAAAGCATCAGTGAAGAGGAGACACGTTTTCCTTTATTAACTCTTACAGGAGAGAATTTCCCTTCCTAGGGGTAGATTTCATCTCACTTCCTGTTGTCTCCTTCTGTTTGCAAGTAGGAGTCGTTTATAAGTTGGATGTTTGAAAGTAGGGGCCTGCCCTATATACTCTGCAGAAATTGGGGCCTCGGGCATTGGTGTTTCCACAACACTGTAAGCCCTCACAGTTACTCTTGGTGGGCACGGGAACAGGCCCTGCTGTGAAATATTAGACCAAGAAAAGTAATTACATGTCATTGTTGAACAGTGGTAGAAAAATTGGGCCTTTGGTGGTGGTGGTGGTGGTGGTGGTGCCACAACATGTAAGTCCTCACAGTTACTCTTGATGGGCGCTGGAACGGGCCCTTCTGTGAAATATTATATCAAGAATTGTAATTACATGTCCCTGTTGAACAGGGGCTGAAAAATTGGGCCACAACACTGCAACCCCTCACAGATACTCTAATTGGAGCGCAGGAATGAGCCCTCCCGCAAAATAATGCATCAAAAATTGTAATTGCACGCCCCTGTTAAACAAGGGCTGAAAAATTGGGCCTTAGGCACTGGTGGTGCAACAATACTGAAACCCCTCACAGATACTCTAGTTGGAGTGCAGGAACGAGCCCTGCTGCAAAGTATTGAATCAAAAATTGTAATTACACGCCCCTGCTAAACATGGGCTGAAAATTGGGCCTTAGGCACTGGTGGTGGTGCCAATACACTGCAAACCCTCACAAATACTCTAGCTGAGCACAGCAACTAACCCTCCTGCAAAATATTGCACCAAAAATTGCTATTACACACCCCTGTTAAACAGGGGCTGAAAAATTGGGCTTTAGGCACTGGTGCTGGTGTCACAACACTGCAACCCCTCACAAATACTCTAGTTGAGCGCAGCAATGAACTCTCCTGCAAAATATTGCATCAAAAATTGTAATTACACGCCCCTGTTAAACAGGGGCTGAAAAATTGGGCCTTAGCCACTGGTGGCGGTGCCCAGAACCAAATATATTCTTCCAAGCTATTAGCATGATCATTGAGGAGGAAGAGGATAGTCACTCAGCATAACAGGATAGTCACTCAGCATCAGCATAGGCAGTCTTGAAGGGATCTGACATTTCAAAAAAAAATATTCGGTTACATCAGCATCAGGTGCTTGGTATCTGGTGGTGATCCAAGACTGATTCATTTTTATGAAGGTCAGTCGATCGATCAAGTCGGTGGACAGGCACACCCTGTGATCAGTTACAAAGCCTCCAGCAGCACTGAATGTGCGTTCCGAAAGAACGCTGGATGCAGGACAGGCCAGTAGCTCAATTGCATACTGTGCAAGCTCTGGCCAGTGATCCATCCTCAAGACCCAGTAACCCAGAGGATTTACGGTGGGAAAGGTGTCCAAGTCAGATCTTGCCCCTAGGTATTCGTGCACCATGTAAAACAGACGCTGACGATGGTTGCTGGAACCGATCATACCTTGGGGTTGCAGACTAAAAAATTGTCTGGATACTTCCGGTTCCGGCGCCACATGAGGAGGAGGTGAGCAGCCCCAGCTCCCGCACAGCTCCTCACATAACCGGCATTTAAGCCAGCCACAGCACCGGGGGAAACCCCTACTGCCTCTGCTCCATCTCAGGCAGACATGGATCGCTTCGTGGAGTGATCCTACGCTCGGGCGCTGTCCTTGCCCCCCTCCACAGCTCTGCCGGCGGGACACATAGCGGCTGACACAGCCAAGATGGCGGCCGCTCCGGACACAGCAGAGCGGCCTCAGCAGCAGCCACAACCTCCCCCTGCCCCTGCTATGGCAGAAACTGACCCTGCATCCCCTGCCAACATTGCCCAGGCTGTAGTTCAACTACTGGGGCCAACACTAACAGCCACTGTGGACGCAGCGGTACACAGAGGGCTGGAACAGCTACACATAGAGCTCCAGGCTCAGGCCCAGCGCATCACCCAGGTGGAGGAAGAGATTTCTATAATTGAAGATGACTGCACAGCCTCATCTGCAGCACTTGCACGTATCAATGCTTCATATAGGGACATATGGGACAAGCTGGACGATTTGGAAAATCGCTCAAGAAGGAACAACCTGCACATCATTGGCTTGCCAGAGTCGATCCCAGCTTCCCACCTCACAAACATATGTGCGAAAACCATCCCAGAGCAACTTGGCCTCCGTATACCATGCACTGTTGAACGAGCGCACCGTATGGGTCAATATTCTGACACGCGCGCTAAACCTCGGCATGTGATAGTAAAATACTTAAACTACGCCGACAAAAACCCATTATGCAAAAATTTCGTCGCACGCGCTTACTGGTGGTAGATGGCGCGAAACTGTTGCTTTTCACGGACTATTCCATAGAGGTAATGAAACAACGTAAGGCATTCTCCTCGGTATGTTCCACTCTGCACCGCACTCAAACCCGATTCTCCCTAGCCTATCCAGCTGTCCTCCGCGTTCAAACATCTGAAGGGGAGCAACTTACCTTTCATACACCTGAAGAGGCGGAAACCTACCTAACCAACAGAAGCTCTGAAATGGAACACAGCGCCGCGACAGAGGGATCTCCATCGTCATCTTCACAGCATGCATATGGACCCCCTAAACACCCCCAAAGCCCAACCAAACCTCCATACAAGCGCAGCCGCTCCACCAACCAGGAAGACCGCTCTGGGAATCGTTGAAGGAATCGTCGAAGGACCCCACATCACCACCTTTTCCACATCGCCATCTTCTAACGGGTAGTATCAACCCATCTTATACTTTTTCTTTTTCTTGAATTTTTTATTCTTAAGATGAGGATGCTATTGATGCCTCTATAAACTGCCGTACATGCTCTCTGTGGAGCACTACCCCTCCCAACCTGTAGCTGCAAAGTATGCAGCTAAAAGTTATGCAGCTATACTGCTAGGGTCATGTAACTCAATAACAGAGATAGTCCCCCACTACCTGGGAAACTTTCCTTTTCAGGGACACTTGCAATGTTGTAATTTCTTATATTTTCTATTTTATGGTTTGTTTATGCCTAATTTTAAGAGGGGGGCCCTCCCCTGTGTTTAGCATACCTCACCATCGATTAATTTAAACCTACACTACCTCCTCAGGGGATCCCCCCCTAGACTACTCTCCCTTCCTATGCTGTACCCCCCCATCCCCCTTTCCTCTCCCCTACCATCCCTATCCCCACCCCCCGTTGCTACCACCCTGCCCCTAAGTGAGGAGCTGGCAATCAATGGGAGCTATGCTAACTAGATAGGTGAGACCTCATGTGGAAAAAAGAGAAGTCCACAACTCATGTTATGTATTTCCTTATACGATATACTGCCTTATTAATGTTTATAACTTGTTGTTGCTTAGAGAAGTTTAAGTTCATGTTTGCCAGCTTAGTTCATATGTCTTCAGGGGCTCTGAGGCGCTTTGATGGCTCTCAAAAGGTAGATAGCACAACTACAAAGGGGTCCTTATACAAACCCCTCAACCAAAACGCTTTTAACTATCAATTATGTCACAATCTGCAGTTGGGAGTCACCTAAAGTTTGTCTCGTGGAATGTTAAGGGGCTGCGCTCCCCAAACAAACGCATGTCTATCCTCAGACACTTGCGTCGTCTCCGGGCTGATGTGGCTCTACTTCAGGAGACACATCTGGCTGCAGACGACCTACAGCGTCTTCGTAAATTGTGGGTGGGCTCTGTGTATGGTTCACCAGCAGTAGGCCGTAAAGCGGGTGTTGCAATCCTTCTGCACAAGAATTTACAGCACACTGTCAGGGACGTCAAGGTTGACTCGGAAGGAAGGAAACTGACTCTACATCTGACTATAGATGACAAACCTGTAGCACTTACCAACATCTATGCTCCCAATTCTCCTGACACCTCCTTCTTTCAAGACTTAGTAAAATGGGTGCTAACCACACCAGAGACGCTACACCTATTGGGTGGGGATTTTAATTCAGTCATGTCCTCCTTAGCTGATCACACAGGTTCCCCTACACATAGATCACACACCCGTACCCCCTCATCATCTGCATCTACCCTACTGTCACAAGCCATCGCCTCCATGCACTTTGTGGATGTCTGGTGCTTAATGCACCCAACGGATCGGGAATACACTTTTTTTTCGCCCCCGCACAATACGTTCTCACGTATAGACTATTTTTTTTCCTCCCCAGCCCTAAGCTCTGTAATCAGCACACCAGACATACAAGACGCAGTAATCTCAGACCACAGCCCAATCATGGTTCATCTAACCCAAACAGCTCGCTCCTCTCCCTCCCCTACTTGGCGCTTCCCCTCCTATTTAGTTGACAATGACGACTTTCAACATACACTATACTGTGCCTGGGAGGAATACATCTCCACTAATGGATCTCACATTACAGACCCTAACCTATTCTGGGAAGCAGGCAAGGCCTTCTTATGGGGTAAAATAATCTCATACACAACACAGTTTAAAAAAAGAGCCAAGCAACAATATAGTGAGTCAAGCGAAGCCCTACGCTTGGCACATGAACAGCTCACATTAAACCGCACCACAGAGAACATACAAAAATGGAGACAGGCCAAAAGCACCTTTGACCTCTGGGCAGAACAGCATGAAGCGGCCAAAACGTCATACTCTCAGCTACATTTTCATAGATTTGGAAACAAGGCTGGTAGGCTCCTGGCCAAGATGTGCTCAGGCCCCAGACGTCCTACCCGTATCTCTGCTCTTAGAGCTAAGACAGGCTCTCTGGTCACCTCCCCAGCTGAAATTAACAACCTACTCGTGGAATACTACACTAATTTATACAAAGCTGACCCAACTGACTTACCTACTACTGACTTACTGCTCAACAAAATACGTCAACCCAAACTCCACCACACACAATTAGAGACGATTAATGCCCCCATTACTGTTGATGATATTCGATTTACGATCAAAGACATGGCTTCGGCCAAAGCCCCGGGACCCGACGGATACACCGCCGAATTCTATAAAATGACCAGGGAATTTATCCCGGACACCTTAAAACATGTATACGCAGCTATGTGGGACGGAGGGCCCTATCTTCCCACGGGAACACAGGCCCACATCAAACTAATCTCTAAGAAAGGGAAAGATCCCCTATTACCGGGCTCATACCGACCGATATCATTAATCAATGTCGATGTCAAAATCCTATCCAAAATAATTGCGTCGCGGTTAGCTCCCCTACTGCCATCATTATTACACCTAGCCCAATCTGGCTTTGTTTCGGGCAGATCGGCCACCCTAAACATTCGCAAAGTGTTAATGGCTCTGGAATACGCCAAAACTCACCCTAACCAAGACATTGCCATCATGTCATTAGACGCGGAAAAGGCCTTTGACAACATCAGTTTCTCTTGGCTCTTCAGAGTGATGACACAATTTGGATTCTCAGGACCGATTATGCGATTTCTTTTACAAATGTACGCATCCCCTACCGCACGTCTTGTCACCCCTGACTTTATCTCAGACACGATTCCATTAACAAAAGGAATGAGACAGGGCTGCCCCCTGTCTCCACACCTGTTCAATCTATCAATCGAACTCCTGTCCAGAATACTAAATTCAGCTGATGGAATCAGTGGCATCACTCTGGACAACCACACTCTTCGTTCGTCGCTATTTGCAGACGACATACTATTGTTCTCCACCGACCCCATAACAGACTTTGACAGACTCAAACAACTTTTTTCAGACTTCAGACTTTGCTCGGGATTCAGAATCAATTTTTAAAAAAGCGAGATCCTACCATTACACCCCCATCTCTCCAGTAAATGGAAACATCTATCCCCCCTGGCCATAGCCAACCAACATATTACATAACTGGGCATTAAAATAGGACGTGAACCATCATCTCTGTACTCTTTAAATTACCCCCCATTGATAACCAAAATTGTGAAGGAGCTGGAGGCTTGGGGGTCCCTACCTCTCTCGCTCTTTGGGAGATGCCACCTTTTCAAAATGGTGTCTTTCGCACGCTTACTTTACCCAATGCAGACCATACCTCTTCTAATTAAGCATTCAGACATCCAAAAACTCCAGAAGGCCCTAACTGCCTTTATATGGTCTCACAAGAAACCTTGCATAGCGCTACAGAAATTATGTCTCCCGAAGGGCGAGGGGACTGCCCAATATGCGTTTTTACAACCTGGCATGTTTACTTAGACAGGGCTTAGACTGGCTAACTGGTGGGTCTAAATATTCTAACCTATCCTTAGAAGAGGCTATGGTACACCCATATGACCTCTCGGCCATCCTTCATTCTAATCCCAATACATTACCCCCCCACCTCAAAACAAGTGTAATCATTAAGGACACGGTCATTGCATGGAGAGAAGTAAGAAAATTGCTCAAAGTGCCATCCAGCATCTCCAAATACCTCAAAATACAAGGGAACCCTATGTTCCATCCATCTATCATCCATAAAGCCTTTGGCCAATGGAAACTTAAAGGCCTCACAGATGTCTCGTCTCTTTATCTCAACAAGCCAGGCAAATTCAAACCATTTTAAACCCTGATGAGGGAGTACTCCCTACCACCAACTCATGTCTTCTTCTATCACCAACTCATCAGCTATCTCAAATCATGCTCGGGACCTAGTACCAACCCACTTGAAACATCCTGCATTGATACTCTCATCAAAAGCAATAACTACTCCATCTCCAATATTTACTCTTGTCTCATACAACATCAAACACGGAAATATGCCCTCAAACCCTTTCAAAAATGGTCACACTTATTAGATGACGAATCTCTGCCAGAAAAAATCCTTGAGGGGTACAAGACAGTCCGCAACCTTACAGCTTCTGAATCTTGGAGGGAAACACAATTCAAGATCATCCACAGAGCTTATTTCCCTTTCCGCTTCAACAAGAAGAACCCCACCCAAGCGCAATGTTCCTGGTGTAACTTACCTCGCCCCACTTTACTACACAGGCTTTGGGACTGTAACAAGATTGATGCTTACTGGACTAAGGTGATCACTTACATCAACGAGGTCCACAAAATTCAGTGCACTAAGGACCGCCTATTATGCTTGTTCAGCATACCCCCTTCATCCTCATCGCCAACGACGGTCTCACAAAATATTCCACACTGGGCTCACCTATGTCTCCTAGTGGCTCGCAGGACTATTATGTCTCACTGGATATCAGCTACTCCTCCTACCCTAACAATGTTTAAAAAAGCCCTGGCATCACTCTTCCACCTAGAGAGACTGGACACCATCACCCTTAATCTCCGATCAACTTCCCGTTTTTTCAAAAGAGGGAGGAAATACATTGAAGCCACATTCACTTCGCAGGCACTGATCGAGATAATGAACCCATTTCGCTACACGAAATGGTACTTGACAAAAGATCTCACCAACTCTCTTGGCTGACTCAAAATACCCCCCACCCCAGATTCCTTTACTTTTAACCCACCGTAGGATATCCACAAATCCATTGTGTCCCTTGGCATCCACCCCCCCCCCCCACGTTTATTCAAACGCTGCCTCCACTCCTGAAGGTATTTAGATGTTAAGATTTCATATGTCAAGCAAAGTTACACTCCATAGTGTTGATAAGATGGCAAACATGAACTCCCCCATCTTCCCTTTCCCCTAATTTTCTTTTTATTTTTATGTTTTCTGTTACTTCTCCCTTGTTCTAACTGATATGACAAGCTTGTATTTCAACTATTATGAGAAGTCATTGAATGTTATAGATTGTAACGAATAATACTCTGTAACTTTTGTTACATTAAGTTTTTATACTTTTGTATGCTATAAAACCCAATAAATATTTTTCAAAAAAAATAAAAAATTTGTCTGAATGCATCAGTCAGATGGCCACCTTCTCCACAGCTCTTTCTTTGACTGACCGAAGCCTCAGCAACACGTTGTCCAGGAACAGGAATTTGTAACCTCCCAGTCTCTGGGAACGCGTTGCACAGACCTTTCTGCAAGGCCTCCCAAAGATGTTTCATCCTCTGCTCCCTCTGCGACGGCAAGATAAGGTCCACAACCTTACCCTTGTAACTTGGATCAAGGAGGGTTGCCAGCCAGTAACAATCCCCCTCCTTGATACCACGAATACAAGGATCTTTCCGCAGGCTTTGCAGGATCAGGGAGGCCATGCAGCGTAGGTTTGTTGAGGCATTCGGTCTGGAGTCCTCTGGGTCACTAAGGACTACATGATCCGCAGCCACCTCCTCCCAGCCAGGTACAAGTCCGTGGGTTTCTTGGGACTGTAAATGATCCCTTAAAGACTGCTGCTGATGCTGAGTGCCAGGCTCCACCTCCATGCTGACGCAATCCTCCTCCTCCTATTCCTGTGTGATTGGCAGGCACGCAGAAACACTGTCTGGATCAAGGGGGCCTTGCGAGCTAAGGAAGTCCTCCTCTTCCTGCCTCTGTTCTGCCTCAAGTGCCCTGTCCATTATTCCACGCAGCGTGGACAAGGGGGACAGTGTCACTGATGCATGCACTGTCACTGCTCACCATCCTCGTGGCCTCCACAAATGGTGACAGGACAGTGCATGCATCCCTGATCATGGCCCACTGGCATGGGGAAAAAAAACAAGCTCCCCTGACCCTGTCCTGGTGCCATAGTCGCACAGGTACTCATTGATGGCCCTCAGCTGCGTGCAGCATGGCCAACGTTGAGTTCCACCTTTTAGGCATATCACAGATTAGGCGGTTCTTGGGCAGGTTAAATTCCTTTTGGAGGTCAGCCAGCCGAGCACTGGCATTATATGACCGGCGGAAATGCACACAGACTTTCCTGGCCTGCCTTAGGACATCCTGTAAGCCCGGGTACCTGCCCAAGGACCACTGCACCACCAAGTTAAGGACGTGAGCCAAACAGGGCACATGGGTCAGTTGTCCCTGTCGGAGGGCAGAGAGGAGGTTGGTGCCATTGTCGCAAACCACCATTCCTGCCTTAAGCTGGCAAGGCGTCAACCACCTCTGAGCCTGCCCTTGCAGAGCTGACATAATCTTTGCCCCAGTGTGGCTCCTTTCCCCCAAGCACACCATCTCAAGCACCGCATGGCATCTTTTGGCCTGCGTACTTGCGTAGCCCCTTGGAGGCCTACAGAGCACCGCTGGTTCCAAGGACAAAGCACAGGAAAAAGCCATGGAGGAAGAAGAAGAGGAGGGGGTGGAGGAGAGAGGTGTGTCAGAATCACCAGTAGTAGCATTTTGGAGGCGTGGTGGTGGAACAACCTCCAACACTACTGCACCTTCTCCTGCAACCTTCCCAGCTGCCAGCAGAGTCACCCAATGTGCCAATAAAAGATAGGTAACATCCCTATCCATGCCTGCTGGACCATGATTCAGCAGTAATATGCACCTTACCACTGACCGCCTGTCCAGCGAGTCCAAGACATTGCCTTCCACATGCCGGTAGAGAGCCGGAATCGCCTTCGGTGAGAAAAAGTGGCATTTGGGAACCTGCAACTGAGGAACCGCACATTCTACAAACTCACGGAAGGGGCAGAGTCTACCAACTGAAAAGGCAGCAGTTGAAGTGCTAGCAATTTAGCCAAGCTAACATTCAACCACTGGGCATGTGGATGGCTGGGAGCGAACTTCTTTCGGCGGTGCAGCAGCTGGGGCAGGGAAATTTGCCTGTTACAATCTGACATCGGTGTACTGATAGCAGATTGCCCGCAAGTACTTGGCTGTGACACACTTAATTCTATAACTTCATTCCTCTCAGTGCAGGTCTCAGAGGACTATAGGTATAGTGAGGTTGGAGATCCCAGCTGATGAGGAG
Organism: Lithobates clamitans; assembly: GCA_037952925.1. Taxonomy (NCBI): domain Eukaryota; kingdom Metazoa; phylum Chordata; class Amphibia; order Anura; family Ranidae; genus Lithobates; species Lithobates clamitans. The sequence goes on along the minus strand of JBBGZY010000006.1, from coordinate 2,794,562 downwards.
CAAGGAGAGGCCCTTGGTGTGGGTCTTTTAGGTACGCTTGCCAATGAACTGCATGGCAGGTCAACATATGTCTGGTCAAGCATGTGGTGCCCAAGCGGGTGATGTTTTGGCCACGCGAGATATGCTTGAGACATATGTTGCAAATAGCAGCGGTGCGATCTGATGCACTCGTCTCAAAAAAGGCCCACGCCAAAGAACTTTTGGAATAACGCGCAGAGACAGCAGCGCCCTGCACATGCGGAGCTCTGCGGTGTGATGCAGTCGGTGGGCTGCCCTTAAGCTGGCCCCTGAAGGGCATCCTGCCTCGTTGGTGATGTGCCTCCTCCTCCTCTCTCCAATCAGGCACCCACGTGGAGTCAGTGACCTCATCATTCCCTTCCTCCTCATCACTGGAGCAAACCTAACAGTATGCTGCAGCTGGGGGAACATGACTGCCGGATTGCTTTTCTTCTTGGGCACCCCCTCTGGGCTCACGTTACTTCCTCTAGCTGAGTACCATCATCGGAGCTTTCAAAATGCTGGGCATCCTCCTGGAGCATGTACCCAAAACTGTGGTCAAACAGTTCGGGGGACTGTCCTCAGGAGGATATGGTGGGGGCTAGGGAAGGAGTGACTGATGCCATTGAGCCAAGGGAAGAGGCCACGTTGGCAGCTGCTTTGTCAAACAAAGTACCCTGAGCCTGGGTGAGAGAGGATGAGGAGGATAAGGACTGCTTGGTCATCCACTCTACCAAGTCTTCCACATGTTGCGGCTCAACACGGCCAGCTGCCGAAAAAAAGGACCGTGTCCCAAGGCCACGTGCTGATGAGGATGCACTGTGTCCATGACCAGCACTGTTGCCTCTAGACACAGAGCCTGCTTGCCCTCTTTCATTGGCTTGTGACTGTCTGCCTCTCCTTGTTGGCCTTCCAGACATACTAATGGCCTGCAGTGAGATGTAGCTGCACAAAACTGGGATGTATATATATATATACTGATTATACAGTAGCTAGCAGAATGCTTGCCTGCGGTATTAATAGGATCAGAAAAAGCACACCAGCACTTGTCTTCAGGTAGCTATAGGGGCAACTGTCCAGGGGTACACAGTACACTAACTGTAAATACTTCAAAAGCCTGCCTGTGCTATTAATAGGATCAGAAGCACACAAGCACTTGTCTTCAGGTAGCTATACTGTAGGTGCAACTGTGCAGCGATACACAGTACACTAACTGTAAATACTTCAAGAGCCTGCCTGTGCTATTAATAGGATCAGAAGAAGCACACACGCACTTGTCTTCAGGTAGCTATACTGTAGGTTCAATTGTGCAGGGTACACAGTACACTAACTGTAAATAATTCAAGAGCCTTCCTGTGCTATTAATAGGATCAGAAGAAGCACACAAGCTCTTGTCTTCATGTAGCTATACTGTAGGTGCAACTGGGCAGGGTACACAGTACACTAAATGTAAATACTTCAAGAGCCTGCTTGTGCTATTAATAGGATCAGTTGCACACAAGCACTTGTCTTCGGGTAGCTATACTGTAGGTGCAAATGTGCAGGGTACATAGTACACTAACTGTAAATACTTCAAGAGCCTGCCTGTGCTATTAATAGGATCAGAAGCACACAAGCACTTGTCTTCAGGTAGCTATACTATAGGTGCAACTGTGCAGGGGTATACAGTACACTAACTGTAAATACTTCAAGAGCCTACATGTGCTATTAATAGAATCAGAAGCACACAAGCACTTGTCTTCAGGTAGCTATACTGTAGGTGCAACTGTGCAGGGGTACACAGTACGCTAACTGTAAATAATTCAAGAGCCTGCCTGTGCTATTAATAGGATCAGAAGAAGCACACAAACACTTGTCTTCAGGTAGCTATACTGTGGGTGCAACTGTGCAGGGGTACACAGTACACTAACTGTAAATACTTCAAGAGCTTGCCTGTGCTATTAATAGGATCAGAAGCACACAAGCACTTGACTTCAGGTGTAGGGATGAGCTTCGAGTTCGAGTCGAACTCATGTTCGACTCGAACATTGGCTGTTCGTAAGTTCGCCGAACAGCGAATTTGCCGCGGAACACCCTTTAAAAGTCTATGGGAGAAATCAAAAGTGCTAATTTTAAAGGCTAATATGCAAGTTATTGTCAGAAAAAGTGTTTGGGGACCTGGGTCCTGCCCCAGGGGACATGGATCAATGCAAAAAAAAGTTTTAAAAACGGCCGTTTTTTCAGGAGCAGTGATTTTAATAATGCTTAAAGTCAAACAATAAAAGTGTAATATCCCTTTAAATTTCACACCTGGGGGGTGTCTATAGTATGCCTGTAAAGGGGCGCATGTTTCCCGTGTTTAAAACAGTCTGACAGCAAAATGACATTTTGAAGGAAAAAACTCATTTAAAACTACCCGCGGCTATTGCATTGCCAACAATACACATAGAAGTTCATTGATAAAAATGGTGGTAGTCCCCCTAAATTTCATACCAGTCCCTTCAGGTCTGATATGGATATTAAGGGGAACCCCGGCCAAAATTTTAAAAAAAAATGACGTGGGGTTCCCCCTAAATTCCATACCAGACCCTTCAGGTCCGGTATGGATTTTAAGGGGAACCCCACGCAAAAAAAAAAAAAAAAACGGCGTGGGGTCCCCCCAAAAATCCATACCAGACCCTTATCCGAGCACGCAACCTGGCAGGCCGCAGGAAAAGAGGGGGGGACGAGAGTGCGCCCCCCCCCTCCTGAACCGTACCAGGCCACATGCCCTCAACATTGGGAGGGTGCTTTGTGGTAGCCCCCCAAAACACCTTGTCCCCATGTTGATGAGGACAAGGGCCTCATCCCTACAACCCTGGCCGGTGGTTGTGGGGGTCTTATCGGAATCTGGAAGCCCCTTTTAACAAGGGGACCCGCAGATCCCGCCCCCCCGTGTGAAATGGTAAGGGGGTACTTACCCCTACCATTTCACTAAAAAACTGTCAAAAATGTTAAAAATGATAAGAGACAGTTTTTGACAATTCCTTTATTTAAATGCTTCTTCGTTCTTCTATCTTCCTTCATCTTCTGGTTCTTCTGGCTCTTCTGGTTCTTCCTCTGGCGTTCTCGTCCAGCATCTCCTCCACGGCGTCTTCTATCTTCTTCTCCTCGGGCCGCTCCGCACCCATGGCATGGGGGGGAGGCTCCCACTCTTCTCTTCTTCTTTTCTTCTCTTCTTCTCCTCTTCTCTTCTTCATTTTCTTCTCCGGGCCGCTCCGCATCCATGCTGGCATGGAGGGAGGCTCCCGCTGTGTGACGGCGCTCCTCGTCTGAAAGTTCTTAAATAACGGGACGCACGGGACATGACGGGACTTCCCTGTGGCATTCCCCGTGACGTCACAGGGAAGTCCCGTCAAGTCACCGTGCGTCAGAGGGGGGCGGGGTCATCGGGTGGCCCCACCCCCTGTTATTTAAGAACTGTCAGACGAGGAGCGCCGTCACACAGCGGGAGCCTCCCTCCCGGAGAAGAAAATGAGGAAGAGAAGAAGAGAAGAAAAGAAGAAGAGAAGAGCAGAGCGGGAGCCTCCCCCCCATGCCATGGGTGTGGAGCGGCCCGAGGAGAAGAAGATAGAAGATGCCGCGGAGGAGATGCTGGACGAGAACACCAGAGGAAGAACCAGAAGAGCCAGAAGAACCAGTAGATGAAGGAAGATAGAAAAAAGAAGAAGCATTTAAATAAAGGAATTGTCAAAAACCGTCTCTTGTCATTTTTAACATTTTTGACAGTTTTTTAGTGAAATGGTAGGGGTAAGTACCCCCTTACCATTTCACACGGGGGGGTTGGGATCTGGGGGTCCCCTTGTTAAAGGGGGCTTCCAGATTCTGATAAGCCCCCCGCCCGCAGACCCCCACAACCACCGGCCAGGGTTGTGGGGATGAGGCCCTTGTCCTCATCAACATGGGGACAAGGTGTTTTGGGGGGCTACCCCAAAGCACCCTCCCAATGTTGAGGGCATGTGGCCTGGTACGGTTCAGGAGGGGGGGCGCACTCTCGTCCCCCCCTCTTTTCCTGCGGCCTGCCAGGTTGCGTGCTCGGATAAGGGTCTGGTATGGATTTTTGGGGGGACCCCACACCGTTTTTTTTTTTTTTGGCGCGGAGTTCCCCTTAAAACCCATACCAGACCTGAAGGGTCTGGTATGGAATTTAGAGGAAACCCCACATCATTTTTTTTTTTAATTTTGGCCGGGGTTCCCCTTAATATCCATACCAGACCTGAAGGGCCTGGTATGGAATTTGGGGGGACTCTCACGTAATTTTTTTTTTTAAATTTTGATTCGGGGTTCCCCTTTGGGGAATTCCCATGCCGTTTTTATCAATGAACTTCTATGTGTATTGTCGGCAATGCAATAGCCGCGGGTAGTTTTAAATGAGTTTTTTCCTTCAAAATGTCATTTTGCTGTCAGACTGTTCTAAACGCAGGAAACATGCGCCCTTTTACAGGCATACTATAGACACCCCCCAGGTACGAAATTTAAAATGATATTACACTTTTATTGTTTGACTTTAAGCATTATTAAAATCACTGCTCCTGAAAAAACGTCCGTTTTTAAAACTTTTTTTTGCATTGATCCATGTCCCCTGGGGCAGGACCTGGGTCCCCAAACACTTTTTATGACAAAACTTGCATATTAGCCTTTAAAATGATCACTTTTGATTATTCATGTTCATGTCCCATAGACTTTAACGGTGTTCGCGCGTTCGAACAAACTTTTTTCCTGTTCGCATGTTCTTGTGCGAACCGAACAGGGGGGTATTCGGCTCATCCCTATTCAGGTGCTATACTATAGGTGCAACTGTACAGGGGTACACTAACTGTAAATACTTCAAGAGCCTTTCTGTGCTATTAATAGGATCAGAAGATCCTATTAACTGCAGCGTTCGCAGAGTCAGGCCTGATCCCTGCGATTGCTAACAGTTTTTTTGGTAGCTTTTTATTGAACTGGCAAGCGCCAGCGGACTAGTACACCCCGGTCATAGTCAAACCAGCACTGCAGTAACACTTGGTGACGTGGCGAGTCCCATAAGTGCAGTTCAAGCTGGTGAGGTGGCAAGCACAAGTAGTGTCCCGCTGCCACCAAGAAGACAAACACAGGCCCGTCGTGCCCATAGTGCTCTTCCTGCTGCATTCGCCAATCCTAATTGGGAACCCACCGCTTCTGCAGCGCCCGTACTTCCCCCATTCACATCCCCAACCAAATGCAGTCGGCTGCATGAGAGGCATTTTCTTTATGTCCTCCCGAGTACCCCTACCCAACAAACCCCCCCAAAAAATATGTTGTGTCTGCAGCAAGCGCGGATATAGGCGTGACACCCGCTATTATTGTCCATCCTGTCCTGACAATCCTGGTCTTTGCATTGGTGAATGTTTTGAACGCTACCATGCACTAGTTGAGTATTAGCATAGGGTACAGCATTCCACAGACTAGGCACACTTTCACAGGGTCTCCCAAGATGCCATCGCATTTTGAGAGACCCGAACCTGGAACCGGTTACCGTTATAAAAGTTAGTTACAAAAAAAGTGTAAAAAAAAAAATATATATAAAATAAAAAAAAAATAGTTGTCGTTTTATTGTTCTCTCTCTCTCTATTCTCTCTATTGTTCTGCTCTTTTTTACTGTATTCTATTCTGCAATGTTTTATTGTTATTATGTTTTATCATGTTTGCTTTTCAGGTATGCAATTTTTTTATACTTTACTGTTTACTGTGCTTTATTGTTAACCATTTTTTTGTCTTCATGTACGCCATTCACGACTTTGAGTGGTTATACCAGAATGATGCCTGCAGGTTTAGGTATCATCTTGGTATCATTCTTTTCAGCCAGCGGTCGGCTTTCATGTAAAAGCAATCCTAGCGGCTAATTAGCCTCTAGACTGCTTTTACAAGCCGTGGGAGGGAATGCCCCCCACCACCGTCTTCCGTGTTTTTCTCTGGCTCTCCTGTCTCAACAGGGAACCTGAGAATGCAGCCGGTGATTCAGCCAGCTGACCATAGAGCTGATCAGAGACCAGAGTGGCTCCAAACATCTCTATGGCCTAAGAAACCGGAAGTTATGAGCAATTTATGACTCCATGCGCCATTGGGAAATTGGGGAAGCATTTTATCACACCGATCTTGGTGTCGTCAGATGCTTTGAGGGCAGAGGAGAGATCTAGGGTCTAATAGACCCCAATTTTTTCAAAAAAGAGTACCTGTCACTACCTATTGCTATCATAGGGGATATTTACATTCCCCGAGATAACAATAAAAATGATTAAAAAAAAAAATGTAAGGAATAGTTTAAAAATAAGATAAAAAAGCAAAAAAATAATAAAGAAAAAAAAAAAAAAAAAAAAGCACCCCTGTCGCCCCCTGCTCTCGCGCTAAGGCGAACGCAAGCGGCGGTCTGTCGTCAAACGTAAACAGCAATTGCACCATGCATGTGAGGTATCACCGCGAAGGTCAGATCGAGGGCAGTAATTTTTGCAGTAGACCTCCTCTGTAAATCTAAAGTGGTAACCTGTAAAGGCTTTTAAAGGCTTTTAAAAATGTATTTATTTTGTTGCCACTGCACGTTTGTGCGCAATTTTCAAGCATGTCATGTTTGGTATCTATGTACTCGGCCTAAGATCATCTTTTTTATTTCATCAAACATTTGGGCAATATAGTGTGTTTTAGTGCATTAAAATTTAAAAAAGTGTGTTTTTTCCCCAAAAAATGCATTTGAAAAATCGCTGCGCAAATACTGTGTGAAAAAAAAAATGAAACACCCACCATTTTAATCTGTAGGGCATTTGCTTTAAAAAAATATATAATGTTTGGGGGTTCAAAGTAATTTTTTTGCAAAAAAAATAACTTTTTCATGTAAACAATAAGTGTCAGAAAGGGCTTTGTCTTCAAGTGGTTAGAAGAGTGGGTGATGTGTGACATAAGCTTCTAAATGTTGTGCATAAATTGCCAGGACAGTTCAAACCCCCCCCCCAAATGACCCTATTTTGGAAAGTAGACACCCCAAGCTATTTGCTGAGAGGCATGTCGAGTCCATGGAATATTTTATATTGCGACACAAGTTGCGGGAAAGAGACAATTTTTTTTTTTTTTTGCACAAAGTTGTCACTAAATGATATATTGCTCAAACATGCCATGGGAATATGTGAAATTGCACCCCAAAATACATTCTGCTGCTTCTCCTGAGTACGGGGATACCACATATGTGAGACTTTTTGGGAGCCTAGCCGCGTACGGGACCCCGAAAACCAAGCACCGCCTTCAGGCTTTCTAAGGGCGTGAATTTTTTATTTCACTCTTCACTGCCTATCACAGTTTCAGAGGCCATGGAAAGCCCCCCAAATGACCCCATTTTGGAAAGTAGACACCCAAAGCTATTTGCTGAGAGGTATAGTGAGTATTTTGCAGACCTCACTTTTTGTCACAAAGTTTTGAAAATTGAAAAAAGAAAACAAAAAATGTTTTTTCTTGTCTTTCTTCATTTTCAAAAACAAATGAGAGCTGCAAAATACTCACCATGCCTCTCAGCAAATAGCTTGGGGTGTCTACTTTCCAAAATGGGGTCATTTGGGGGGGGTTTGTGGCCTGTGTGGGCAATATATCATTTAGTGACAACTTTTTGTAAATATTTTTTTTTTTTGTCATTATTCAATCACTTGGCACAAAAAAAAAATATTCAATGGGTTCAACATGCCTCTCAGCAATTTTCTTGGGGTGTCTACTTTCCAAAATGGGGTCATTTGGGGGGGTTTTGTACTGCCCTGCCATTTTAGCACCTCAAGAAATGACATAGGCAGTCATAAACTAAAAGCTGTGTAAATTACAGAAAATGTACCCTAGTTTGTAGACGCTATAACTTTTGCGCAAACCAATAAATATACGCTTATTGACATTTTTTTTACCAAAGACATGTGATGTGGCCGAATACATTTTGGCCTAAATGTATGACTAAAATTTAGTTTGGATTTTTTTTATAACAAAAAGTAGAAAATATCATTTTTTTTCAAAATTTTCGGTCTTTTTCCGTTTATAGCACAAAAAATAAAAACCGCAGAGGTGATCAAATACCATCAAAAGAAAGCTCTATTTGTGGGAAGAAAAGGACACAAATTTCGTTTGGGTACAGCATTGCATGACCGCGCAATTAGCAGTTAAAGCGACGCAGTGCCAAATTGGAAAAAGACCTCTGGTCCTTAGGCAGCATAATGGTCCGGGGCTCAAGTGGTTAATAGGATCAGAAGAAGAACACAAGCACTTGTCTTCAGGTAGCTATACTGTAGGTGCAACTGTGCAGGGGTACATAGTACACTAACTGTAAATACTTCAAGAGCCTGCCTGTGCTATTAAGAGGATCAGAAGCACACAAGCACTTGTCTTCAGGTAGCTATACTATAGGTGCAACTGTGCAGGGGTATACAGTACACTAACTGTAAATACTTCAAGAGCCTACCTGTGCTATTAATAGAATCAGAAGCACACAAGCACTTGTCTTCAGGTAGCTATACTGTAGGTGCAACTGTGCAGGGGTACACAGTACACTAACTGTAAATAATCCAAGAGCCTGCCTGTGCTATTAATAGGATCAGAAGAAGCACACAATCACTTGTCTTCAGGTAGCTATACTGTGGGTGTAACTGTGCAGGGGTACACAGTACACTAACTGTAAATACTTCAAAAGCCTGTCTGTGCTATTAATAGGATCAGAAGCACACAAGCACTTGTCTTCAGGTAGCTATACTGTAGGTGCAACTGTGCAGCGATACACAGTACACTAACTGTAAATACTTCAAGAGCCTGCCTGTGCTATTAATAAGATCAGAAGAAGCACACACGCACTTGTCTTCAGGTAGCTATATTGTAGGTTCAACTGTGCAGGGTACACAGTACACTAACTGTAAATACTTCAAGAGCCTTCCTGTGCTATTAATAGGATCAGTTGCACACAAGCACTTGTCTTCGGGTAGCTATACTGTAGGTGCAAATGTGCAGGGTACACAGTACACTAACTGTAAATACTTCAAGAGCCTGCCTGTGCTATTAATAGGATCAGAAGAAGCACACAAGCACTTGTCTTCAGGTAGCTATACTGTAGGTGCAACTGTGCAGGGGTACATAGTACACTAACTGTAAATACTTCAGGAGCCTGCCTGTGCTATTAATAGGATCAGAAGCACACAAGCACTTGTGTTCAGGTAGCTATACTGTAGGTGCAACTGTGCAGGGGTATACAGTACACTAACTGTAAATACTTCCAGAGCCTACCTGTGCTATTAATAGAATCAGAAGCACACAAGCACTTGTCTTCAGGTAGCTATACTGTAGGTGAGACTGTGCAGGGGTACACAGTACACTAACTGTAAATAATTCAAGAGCCTGCCTGTGCTATTAATAGGATCAGAAGAAGCACACAAACACTTGTCTTCAGGTAGCTATACTGTGGGTGCAACTGTGCAGGGGTACACAGTACACTAACTGTACATACTTCAAGAGCTTGCCTGTGCTATTAATAGGATCAGAAGCACACAAGCACTTGTCTTCAGGTGCTATACTATAGGTGCAACTGTGCAGGGGTACACTAACTGTAAATACTTCAAGAGCCTGCCTGTGATATTAATAGGATCAGAAGCACACAAGCACTTGTCTTCAGGTAGCTATACTGTAGGTGCAACTGTGCAGGGTACACAGTACACTAACTAAATACTTCAAGAGCCTGCCTGTGCTATTAATAGGATCAGAAGAAGCACACAAACACTTGTCTTCAGGTATCTATACTGTAGGTGCAACTGTGCAGGGGTACACAGTACACTAACTGTAAATACTTCAAGAGCCTACCGGTTCTATTAATAGGATCAGAAGCACACAAGTACTTGTCTTCAGGTAGCTATACTGTAGGTGCAACTGTGCAGGGGAACACTAACTGTAAATACTTCAAGAGCCTGCCTGTGCTATTAATAGGATCAGAAGCACACAAGCACTTGTCTTCAGGTAGCTATACTGTAGGTGCAATTGTGCAGGGGTACACAGTACATTTACTGTAAATTCTTCAAGAGCCTGCCTGTGCTATTAATAGGATCAGAAGCACACGAGCACTTGTCTTCAGGTAGCTATACTGTAGGTGCAACTGTGCAGGGGACACAGTACACTAAATGTAAATACTGTAAAAACACCTGCCTGCCTGTGAGTATATTAGGAAGAGAATAACAGGAACGGATCTAGCTAAACTGAATACAGTGTATATATATATATATATATATATATATATATATATATATATATATAATTATATATATACACATAACACCTGGGATGCATATATATATATATACACAATACACTGTAAGTGCAGCTGACTGACTCGACCTGCCTACTCTATCTAACTTAAATCAAATGACACTGTCTATCTATCTATCTCTCTCCGCCGCCGCAACACACTACACAGAGCCGATGTGCAGGCGACCTTATATAGTGTGGGGCGTGTACTAAACCCCCTGAGCCATAATTCGCCAAAGCCACCCTGGCTTTGGCCAATTACCGCTCTCTGTACAGACAGCGCTGTGATTGGCCATGCATATGGGTCATAGTGCATGCTTGGCCAATCATCAGCCAGCAATGCACCGCGATGCTGCAGTGAATTATGGGCAGTGACGCACCACTCGAATTTGGCGCAAACGGCCCATATCGTTCGCAATTCGACAAACGGTTGAACAGACGATGTTTGAATCGAATATGGGTTAGACTCGAACTCGAAGCTCATCCCTAGTGTTGAGTTATTTTGAGGGGACAGCACATTTGCACTGTTATACAAGCTTACTCACTACTACATTGTAGCAAAGTGTCATTTCTTCAGTGTTGTCACATGAAAAGAAAGATATAATAAAATATTTACAAAAATGCGAGGGGTATACTCATTTTTGTAAGATATTGTATGTAATGTATACCATTGAATAGTTAATTGTCTATGTTATGGTATGCTTATACTTTTCCTGTTGTTGGCGATTGTTCAGGGAAGAGCCATTGCCCACAGTTATCTACAAGTAGTCTGAGATTGATCCAAAGAAAAGGGAGGGGACTGCTTCCACTTGATCCACTCCCTGATTTATCTTTTTCTGTATTGTCCTAGTTTAAAATTGTTTCTTAGTTTACATTAGACATGTGCATTCATTTTCGTCTGAGTGCATTTTCATCCGAATCTCAGGTATTTTCGTTATCATTTTAACAAACGATAACGAAAGTGCAGAATCCGAAAAACGAAAGATCCGACATAGACAAATGCTTTATTTTCATTTTAGTTGCAAAACAGTCCGATATAGATAGGAAATTCGACATGATGCTGACAATAACAATCTGTGTCCATCGAACCTGTGGTCGAATGTGCCTAACCTTAGCTCTATTAGTCCAAGACTATTCTACATAGAGAGAAAAGATTTGACATAGAGAGAAAAGATTTGACATAGAGAGAAAAGATCGCTGCTGGAATTGGGTGGGGGGAAGTAAAATAAAAATAATGATGATGATGAATGTTATTGGCTGATTGCAACCAAAGAGGAGGGGCTGTAAAATAGCTAGAACTAAGTACACACGTACAACCAACTTACTTTAACTTACGATTTGCTAGCAGAGAGAGACACACACACTGTATCATTTAAGAAGACAGTCAATCTTAGCTGGTCCGTTTGTCAGAGAACCTCAATTATTTAGCAATTAAGCTTAAGCACAGCAGCAGAACAATAGTGAAGCAAGCTACAGTTCAATTTAACTTTTTCATAATAATCTGCTGCTATTGTGTTAGTGTTGTAAACTTGATAGTGATACTAGTGTTGCTAGTGTTACGATAGCCTCAGAGGCTGCCTGTGTTGTGGGGGGAGGATTTATTATTATAGATTCTATATAGATTCTATATACCCTATCTTGTTACCTGTCTGATCAGTGATCACTATCACCAGTCCATTTTCTGTTTGAACTATATACATTTAACATGAATGAAGAAAATTCGACAAAGCAGCAAAAAACATACAAACGTCGAATCTTTGGCTTATGGTGTCTGTCGAAAGTTCTAAGAAGATTTGACGGAACATTCGACAGACACTATAAGCCTTCAATGACAGATTCGACCTTAATTAATTTGGATTTTCAGACGAATGCAATTTTTTACGAAAAACTAAATAGATAAAAACGAATTTCGGGAGTAACTAAATAATTTTATTTTTCGGACGAAAACGAAATTCCGAAACGAAATATTTCAGTGTGCACATGTCTAGTTTGCATACCTAGGAGTGCATATTACTAGCTGGATACAGGATTACAGTACATCCCCCTACACTTAAATTTGTTACTAGATTTCACTCTCAATGTTTTGTATGGTGTAAATTACCATTATCTGTAGCCAGCTGCACTAATCTCCTCAAGATGATCTGGATGTCCGAACTGTTACACTTTTATATACAATAATTCACCCTGTTGGATCCCACTGAAGCAATTTGGGAAGATCAATGTTCTGAGATTTGATCTGGCGAAAGAAAACTCTCAGGATTGAATTTGAGTTTTTGCAATATACCAAAGAGCAGGGGGGACTGTCTGCTCCTAACCCATGGGTATATTGTCTCACTGCTCAGCTTCAGCCTATTGCGGGGTGGAGGGGGCATGGACCTTGGGGGTCTTCCTATAACGCGCTTTCTTTCTTACTTCAAGGTAAAAACCCATTACAAATGTTAGATACTCCTGGTGCTCTTAAAGTGCAATCTGCACATCCTACAATAAAATGTGATGCATAAGGTGTGGCAAACAAATAAAACTATTTTGGAAAACGTTAGATATACCAGATATACTCCACTTTGTTCCAATCATACATAAGTGGAACTTTCTCAGCTGAAAGGCTTTTTGAGGTGGGAGAGATTAGGAATCACAGCTCTGTCTCAGCTTTATTTTGATGGAACCTTAAAATATTTTCAACAATTGCATTCAACTTGAAACAGCATTGGTTCTATCAATATTTACAATTACGTCATGTACTTTGTGCACAGGGCTTAATTCCATCCACCTCCTTTGCTCCAATGCCTTTGTTTGATATACTTGCCCAGGCTGAGACTACCAAGGGGCTTACCTCAATGACATACACACATTTGTTGTCAAAATATCTCCTTTAGTTTCCTCTTCCATGTAAACGCAGATGGGAGGAGGATTTGTGTCTCCTCTCCGATGAGCTTTGGGATATGGTGTTGCAGAATAGTCAAGTTATTTACTTTCTCTATGCCACAGAATAACACAGCTTTTTATTTTGCATAAAGTGTATCATACACCAGAATGTTTTTATAAGATAGGCTGCAGGGAGAACTCACAGTGTGTTAGATGTGGCCATCCACATGGTAATCTTATACATTTATTGTGGAGATGTCCAAAGCAGGGGGTTATTTCAACATTAAATTATATATATGGCATTTCACTAACCCTTGGCCCAATTTTATGTATCCTAGGATATGTTCATTTCAATACATTGGATTCAAGGGTAATTGTTGTAGTTTTATTGCATGAAAACTGATTGCTTCACGATGGGTATTCTGTACTCCGCCATTGGTAGACAAGTGGAAATCCAAAGTGAATAAATATATTTTGTTTGAGAAACATACGTACCTCTCTTGCAATTCTCTACACAAGTTTGCTGCAATATGGTCTAGTTGGATAGATGCGTTGGGCCTTTCTATTACCCTTTGTTGAGATAGTTGTACTTGTGGGATATCTATTCATTTGCCAAGTATAATAGAGGTGTACAGGTGATATATCTTCCTTAATGGAAACTTCTGGGCTTAGTGCTGAATTTTTGTTGTTATTTGTTTAATAAATTTTCTTTTCTATTTTTAGTTTTCCTTTTTTGTGTGCCAGTTTGTCAGCGAGTGCATGAGTGCAGCAGCTACAGCCGCTGTCGCTCTTCTTATTGGACGGGTTGATAGCAGCAGGAGCTGCTGTTGTCAATCACAAGCTGTGACATGGGAGCCTGGGGTGGAACCAAGTCCCGCTGTCTGTGTCAATGGAAGCAGATGTGGGACCCAGGAGCGAGCCCACACGGGTGCCCCCATGGAAAGTGGCTTTTCATGGGGGCACCTGATGAAGAGGAGGGGCTTAGAGGGGCTTAGGCACCCCAGAAGAAGAGGATCAGGGCTGCTCTGTGAAAAACCACAGCAAAAAGCAGAAGTTAAGTATAGGCATGTTTGTTATTTTTATTTTTAAAAAAAAGCGAGCGTTTACAATCACTTTAACTAAAATTTTATTAAAGAAAAGGGAGGGGAGGAATGTAGCAAGGTGTTACTAGTTGGGAAGGACAGGTTCCAGTCATTTCCAACTGAAAAAGTGATGCACTAATCACGATGCCATGTCACAGGAACCCTATTTGAAATAGGCATAGTGGTTTGTGTCAACATAAATATATAAAACAATTCAATTAATCTGAGTAAATTAATTGCACAAATCATTGTGCTTAAATATAAAATGTACAAAATAAAAAATTGAATTAAGAATAAACTCAAAAGTGCACAAAGTGCCATGTGCCTATATAAATGTATAAAAACAATTAAACTATTGCAAATGAGTCAATTACACAAATTACTAAAATTAAATGTAAAATATGCTACACTGAAGAACAATATAATAATAATAAACTCAATCTCTGTTATGTAGCATAAAAAAATATTATAAACTGTCCTCCACCCAAAAATAATGAAAAAAGTTCTCTACAGATAACATCTCGTGACTGGGAATGAAATAGCTCATAAAGGGTATACTGTATATCCCTCATGTGTTCCACAACCCACCAGTGCTCCGCTATCATGCTTCACACAGAAAGGCTTACTGGAACACTATGCTCCTCTGCTAGAGAGAAGTCATATAGTGCTTGTTAGTAAGACAAACCTTTACACTACCATTGAGAGAATGGATCTCAGTATTCACCCCCACTTCTGATAAATGATCCTCTCCTGCCATCCAATGTATATCCAAAGGACTAAAAAAAAAAGCTAAATGTTCCACATAGCATAAACCAACTAATAAACGTGTATTCAAATAAAATAATCCACTCACATTATAAATGAATAACAGAACTGTACTAAAAAGAGACCCCTGGGGACTTGATAATCCACTTCCTCATACATGGTGATGTCAGAACAGCTTTGCCCAGTTCCATTCGTTTACTGCTGCCTTTCTCCCTGCAGTGACATAATCCCTGCTATGCTCTATGCACTAGGAAACCCAACAGTGAACTGACTTTTCCTCTGTTAAGGGCTTCTAGTAGCCATCTTGGGGAAGCCTGTGTCTTGGGGAAGCCTGTGTCTGTGATAGGCACAGAAATTCCCCTGAAATTTATTCAGCTGTTTGGGCGTTGCTATGATGTTTAAATCATGTGCTGAGTCAGTTACAGGCCTCTCAAATGGAAGCAGACAAAGGAGGAAGCACACTACATAACTGGGTACTGACATTTATAGGTAAAGTTGATCCAGGGAAAATCTGATTGCCTCTCAGGGGATCAGGAAGGATTTTTTTCCCTTGCTTTAGCAAATTGGAGCTTGCTTTTCTGGGTTTTTTTGCCTTCCTCTGGATCAACTATGGGTGAAGGATTGTGTATATGGGATTGTGTTTTTTTTTTTGGATGGAGTTGTGTCTTTTTTCAACCTAACTATGTAACTATGTAACTACATTTAAGGGACAACAGAGCTACGTGGGCTTCCCCTTCAGGGGGTGCAAGAGATCCCTGCAACATGGGGTTATTTATCCTTAGAAATAAAAGACACCCAGCTCTAAAGAGAATAACAGTGGATCATAAAAGTAAGCAGGAAATATCACTGGCAATGGCAAGGAAGTTTATTATGGACTTTTCCCAGAAATGTAAATTAACTGAAGTTACAAGAAGAAAACCATCGTAACAGCTTTTTCTTACGTTTAGAAACATGTTATGAAAAGGCAAAGATGGACTGAGTCTTTCCTTTATTTCTATGGAGTGACTAGCCTATAGGAAAATGAGTACAGACATTGGCTCATGCTGGAAACAGTTGTGACCTGGTGAAGGTGGATTGGTTAGCCTAGCAGTGGTAATGGGCCCCCTGTATGGACCTTGCACCATATAGCCCACAACCCTGTAGACTTTTTGCCTGGGTATTTGTCAATACCCCCATACCTGCAATTGGGACCCGATACAACTAATTTGTGATACAGAGAAATGTGTTTCCTGATATGGACCATAAGCTGAGAAGAGTGTGCCTGAGTAATGTGAATGATTTTCAACATCCTTTGGCTAACTTTTCACTGTAGACCTTGCAGGAACTGGATAATTAACCTACCTGCAGCAGAAGATACAGGTCTAATTTAAATATTTACTTCCGGAGTTTGCTATTTACCTATTCACCACTTTTTGGAATTACACTTTTTTTTGTAAGCAAGCTTTCCCATAGGGATGTAATTTTCAAGACTCAGTCCTTAATTTTTCCATCTCACGTTTGGTTGTTTTGCATTTTGTGTAACTTGAATAGTATGTGTATGCACACACATATGCGTATATGTAAACCATTTTAAACCCCTTAAACTTTAAAACAAATACAAATTCCTGATATGCCTGTCCATACTTGGCCAATAACATTGATTCTAAATAACCTGTTCTGAAAAAAGTATGAAAAACACAGATGTACTAATGCATGGTACGGCGTATGAATAAGCCCATATGTACATGTTGTCTCTTTTCCATTAAATGGTGACTATTGATCTTCCTTGCAGCTCATGGGATATGGACTGCTCTGAATGCATTGCTAATAAGCTGACACAGCATAAAATCTGAAATAATGTACTGGCTACAGTTCTTATGACTGTAGTAAAGTTTAAAGGACACTGATGCTCATCAAATTTATAATGGGACCGTGAGTTACTCTTCAAATAAAGCTTCTGTGTTTCTGCTGAAATAAGGTTTAACTTCTGTTGTGTTTCAGGTTAGGTGAAACAAGAGACCAGTATAAATATTTGATTAACATTTACTGTGTCACCCTACAGATGCTCTTTAATGTGAAGAAGATTCACAATTCTTAGAAGACACATAAACAACCCAAAAGGGTATAATGTAACTGGCATCCATATGGAAGCAGAATCCAGAAAGGACAGTGTAGCCAATATTTTTTTTTTCTAGTAGCAAACATCTTATAATATAGGAAAAAAGTAAGTAAATTTACCAAATGTAAAATGCGCATTGACTAGTTTAAGAAAATAGAAACAAATCTATACCTAACAGAAACAAATGACCACTGTGTTAACATGGCAAAAAAAAATAAAAGTGGGTTCCCAGAAGACATATTGACGGTGTGCTTTTGTTTATGAACCACCCAATTATGTGCTGTGAACCCAAAAATCTCCACCAGTTAATTTTCTATGTGTTGTGCTGCTGTATTATCATCACAACCCAAGTAGAATAAACTGAAAAAGTGAAAAATTCACCCATCAATACAGAGCTACAATATCTGTACTGTGTAACATAATGTGACACTTTGGGAAAGAAAAAAAAAAGAAAACATCAAACATGTATATCTGTTTATCAGAATTCTCAAAAACAAATGTATTTCAAGCCTTCTTTCGCATCAAGTTCATCCATAGACCACTGTGTTTTAACTCAAACGGACAGCCACTCACCAGATAGTATTTCCTCTCTTTCTCTCATACTATAACTGCAGAATTCATAATATAGTGGTCTATGCTGAAAAGGCTTGGAAGGATAATGATCAGGCAGAAGAAACCAATCAGTGGCTCTTAACAAACACTAATCTTAAATTCCACAGACAAAAATGTAATCAGTGACTATTTATGTGGGCATTTTTGTGTTTAATTCTGTGTCTACACTTTTGGAACTTTGTTTTATCAAGCAAAAGTATCTTTTTCAAAAGCTTATTTTACCTATAACAAGACAGATTTAGTTTTTTAGTTAATAGGTTGTCACAAATCACCTTCAAGATCTGTTATTGCATGAAATAATACCCACTAATATTCTTTGTTTTCCTTCCCTTGCTAAAAAAACACATGTAGTCGGAGCTGAAGAAAGAAGGTGAGTCTGCTGACATCACTGCTATCTAGCAACAAGTTTGGGGCTTGTTTTGAGCATATGGCCAGACATTGAATTATTCCAAACTTGCAACAGTTAACTATCACACTCCTATAAACAGAGGAATAAAGAGTTGTCTGCTTTTGCAGTGGTGTGATCCGGTGATCATTGGGCTGAGTTTACCTAGTAAGCACTTTAGAGCTCTTTCATTTCTGGGGGTCTAATGTTCTGGTAAGTGGATAGAGTTTATGTTGGTGAAGGAGCATGAAAACCATAAGGATTGCTAGCACTTGTAGTCTATGCATCACAAGATTCATATATCTTCACATTTGTTGCTAAAGTGGACTTTTTTCATGTTTTGAGTTGGCACATTATTCACTGTGTTGTTGCACTGTATGTAATGGATAATTTATGTTTATTTTAACTTCTAAACTTCCGATACAATTTAAAGGGACAGAGCACTTACATATTTATGCAATTATTTGGTGTCGCCTATCCTGACATTTGTGGAGTGCAACATCTCTAATTTAAGTTCGTTTGTAAAAGTATTTTTATGTTTTTTTTTGCACTTAATTAGTACAGCTGTGGAATATTTTGTACACTGAGCATGAAGGTGTTATTTTTTATATATAAATATAGTTGAAAACCCTTTGTTGAATGTCATGTACTCTAGGTAGCAAAATGCTGTGTATCTTGCAGAATTTGGGGGTGAGGGGAGGGAAGGGATTTTATCTTTTTCATCCTATTCCATACATACTATGCTTCTGATGTACTGCAGTCTCTACAGTGTGTCTCTGGACATTTGCACTACACTTATAACAGGCTGCATGTGTTTCTTTTCACAGGGTATAGTTCCCAATTGCCGTTGGAGGGTGGGTATGAACTTTGCGGGCAAATTAATGGTAGCTCAGGAATGGCCTTCTGGACAAGATAATGGCACATTACCTGTCACTGTGGTTAAGAATAGGCCATAAACTCATACAAAGGGACAATTCCATGATCTGGAATTGCAAAGCCTGCAGTTTTGCAACTCTTGCATGTATGAGTTATTGGGATGATTTGGGATATTTTGTTTCCCCTTCTCCATCAGCAGGCATATTAAAAAAGGCCAAGTCTGCAAAGCTCTGTGGATAGCAGTGGCCTGTAATATCTCTTGATTACTAAAAATTATATTCAAGCTCTAAGTTTTATTGTTCAGTGGAAAAGAGTTTTGGAATACCACAGGGAACTTGACTGGGGGAAGGCATTTGTTTTTGCCTTACAAAATATCAATGTTATAGGCTTAGGAACAAAACTATACAATCTTACTCAGGTGGTAACGTTGCCCAATCTGTTCTTCATAGAATGGATGCCTCCTTTATTGATAACTGCTAGGGTTGCTCCTCAGCAGTAGGTACAATGTCCCATATGTGGGGGACATACCCTCTTATTAAAACTTTTTTGGAACAGATTCTCTAACTCTTTAAGTATGTAACAAACTATTTGATACAGATACAGTATAGTTGCTTTTGTGCTCTACTGAATGCAATTTACTTGTCCATGTCTACTATTTATTTGTAACCTATAATGTAAAGTGTTACTAAACCCATGACTTTGCATTCACTATATCTGGTCTCCCACAGTACACAGAACATGGAAATATTAAATACCTTTTCTCATCAGCAGTACATAGCAGTCTTATGACTTCTATGAGTGTAGGAGGAGTTTTCATTCTACTCTGACTGCCCTATGAGGCTGCAGGACCCCTGACCCTCTGTCTGGACAGTGCTGATTGGCTCTGTGCTGATCACATGCACCCTCCCAAAAAAAAAAAAAAACTCTCTAGCAATATACACCAAACTGAGCATGTGTAGAGTGCCCCCAAGGCTCTAAACTGTCAGGAGATGGATTGGGGACTATAGAAGAATGGGTGGGTCAGAGAAGATAGGATTAAACAGCCTTTTTACACAATGCGGAGGATTACCTCCTTAGGTTCCACAGTGAATATAACAAGCATGCTTTACTGCATATACAGGCTGATTTTACTGTTGTGGATTTAGTAACACTTTAACTCTGCAAAAAATATTTTAAAGAGATTAAACATAAAATGCAAATGTCACATAATTCCAAGTACCCTTAGGGAAAATGCCTTGTATTTGTGATGCAATGCAGGTGAGTTTGTCATATGTTTAAGATGCATTTGAGATGTTTTTTTACTAGCTTGTATAGAGAAATAAAAGAAAAATAACTTTACATGAGAAAAATAAAAATAGATTCTAATGAGCACTGCCCCATGAGATCCAATTCAAAATTCAAGCACTACACTAAAAAAGCCTTTAAAATGCATTAAAAAGCCAGAAACAAATCACAAGAACTCATGTACAAAAAACAGGGCTGTTTGGCTGAACTAGGCTATAGTCAAAGAGATGTAGAGCAAAAAACAAAGCGCTAAAGATGCTATAAATGTAAGAAAAGGGTTATAGCAAACAGCTGCCACTAGCATTCGGCATTAAACCTATAGCACTGATAGAGAGAAATGGCAAATAGCACTGGCTTGTGATCCTAAACCCACTAACTATACTGTATACTAACCATGTAAAAATACATACTACTTATATGTGCAATCATGGACCTTAACGTGCTGAAAACAAAAATATCTTATAAAGTGCATAAATCTATGTAGCATTCAAAAGTGACATTCCTATAAAAACACCCAAACTCAGTGATGCAATAATTGTCACAGCTCTAAGTGCATAAAACATAAAGTGCAAATGCTATAAACACATTTAGTGCAATTATTATATCAAAATATAAAAAAATGCTGAAAAAAGTCAAGTACTATTTTAAACAAAAGTGCAAAGTGCAATATATTAGTCCACGCAAAAAAGTCCACTATGATACAAAGAAAAGTCTACCAGAAAAGTAATCTTCTTAAAGTGTATCTAAATCCCTAAAAAGTGACACCCAATGTAAAAGTAGTTTCCAAAGTATTGTCTCCATGGTACAGGCTCCCAACATGCCATTAATTCTCAAGTTCCAGAGAATTAATTGACTATCAGTGCCATCAGTCATTGCGGCTGACAGCTACTTGACAGCTACAGTTACTTGATCTTCCTGCTTTTAAGTAACTGCCTGCCCGTATCAGAGGTATGAAAAGCCAGCTTTCCTGAGAGTCTGCAGGAGTCTGGCATTGCACCCACAATCTGCTGATCGCAGGTGTAATCCTCTCCAGGCTTCTTAGATAAAAATAATAAATGCACATTTTTTTACCTGCATTTACAGTGCCTCGAAAAAGTATTCATACCCCCTGCAATTTTCCACATTTTGTAACGGCACAACCAAAAATGTAAATATATTTTATTGGAATTTTATGTGATAGACCAACACAATGTAACACATAATTATGCAGTGGAAGCAAAATGATAAATGTTCTTCAAATTTTTTTACAATAAAATATGTGAAAAGTGTGGCGTGCATTTGTATTCAGCCCCTTTACTCTGATACCCCTAACCAAAATATAGTGGAACCTATTGCCTTCCAAAGTCACCTAATTAGTAACTAGAGTCCACCTGTGTGTAATTTAATCTCAGTATAATACAGCTGTTCTGTGAAGCCCTCAGATGTTTGTTAGCGAACCTTAGTGAACAAGCAGAATCATGAAGGCCAAGGAACACACCAGACAGGTCAAGGATAAAGTTGTGGAAAAGTTTAAAACAGCGTTAGATTATAAAAAAAATATCCCAAGCTTTGAACATCTCACAAAGCACTGTTCAATCCATCATCTGCAAACCTACCAATACATGGCTGTCCACCTAAACTGACAGGCCGGCCGGGCAAGGAGAGCAGTAATCAGAGAAGCAGCCAAGAGGCCCATGGTAACTCTGGAGGAGCTGCAGACATCCACAGCTCAGGTGGGAGCATCTGTCCACAGGACAACTATTAGCTGTGCACACCACAAATCTGGCCTTTATGGAAGAGTGGCAAGAAGAAAGCCAATGTTGAAAGAAAGCCATAAGAAAGTCCCATTTGCAGTTTGCGAAAAGCTATGTGGGGGACACAGCAAACATGTAGAAGATGGTGCTCTGGTCAGATGAGATTTTTTGGCCCAAAAGCAAAATGCTATGTGTGGCTGAAAACTAACACTGCACATCACTCTGAACACACCATCCCCACCATGAAACATGGTGGTGGCAGCATCATGTTCTGGGGATGCTTATCTTCAGCAGGGACAAGGAATATGGTCAGAGTTGATGGGAAGATGGATGGAGCCAAATACAGGGCAATCTTAGAAGAAAACCTGTTATGCCCCGTACACACGGCCGGATTTTCCGATGGAAAATGTCCGATCGGAGCGTGTTGTCGGAAATTCCGACCGTGTGTGGGCTCCATCGGACATTTTCCATCGGATTTTACGACACACAAAGTTTGAGAGCAGGCTATAAAATTTTCCGACAACAAAATCCGATCGCGTCAATTCCGACCGTGTGTGGCCAGTTCCGACGCACAAAGTGCCACGCATGCTCAGAAGAAATTCCGAGATGGAACAGCTCGGTCTGGTAAAATTAGCGTTCGGAATGGATACAGCACTTTCGTCACGCTGCAATGTCAAAAATAGTTTAATACAGCGCACTCTTCTTCTTTATAATGTGAGAAGAATTAAGTAGTTTTGCTGCTCATATTCACACAGACTTCTCACAAACTTCTTTCTTTATTATTTATTGTGATTCCCTCAATATATTTAGATTTGTCACATCTGACAAAATTTGTTTTTGGTTGTTTTTCAATTTTTTTGGTTTTCTTCCAGGCTGGTTTTGTATTTTTGGGGTTTTTTTTTTAAGGCTGTGTTTTTATTGTTGTTTTTGTTGTGTTTTACTCCAGAATATTTTTGTGTGTGTTTTGTGTTACCACAACACCATTCATATCTTGTATTATTTAATCTGTAGGAGATTATTTGGTGTTGGTGTCTCTTGTTAATTTCACATTGTATTTTTGAAATGTACCCGCCTCCTCACAAACAAACTGTCCTTTTTGAATGAAAACACACACAGGCGAGTATAATTGAACAAAAAATTCCTTTTTTTAAGGGCTCACAACTAAACAAAGAGGGAGGCAACGCTGTAGAAACAGCAAAAATGGGTGAAGCCTTGGACCCCCAGGGCACACATCAATTATTTTCAAGCAAAATTGGTGGCCTGAGGAGTCCATATATAAGGGAGTGCAGTCTGATCCAGAAGTCCCAGAGATCCGGAAAGCAGCAGATGACATCTGTGTCCCCAGGCTGTGGTCATACAAGAGACTGCATCTTTTGTCAGATCAGACTGAACCCAGGGCCATAACTCTCTGGTCTTCCTTCCACGCTTCCTTCCACGCTGTGGCTCTGGTGGTGGAGTTGTGGCAGGAGGATGAGGAGGAGGGGCCAACTCACTCAGGTGGGTATTGGGTGTTAGTTCCCCACTCACCCCCTTACTTCTTTATGCAGAAGGTCCTCACACAGCTTGCGTTGACCCTCCTGCATGCCCTTCAGTTTGGTGGGCAGCCATGCAGGCAAAGGCCTCTTCAGGAGTGGGTAAGGCTCTGAGGGACGCAGAAGCCTCCTGAATCAGCCTGAGTGCAGAATCCTGCATGTGAGTCGCCTTCCTCTCTCTTTTGTATGGAAGGCGGAGGGGAGAAACCTGCAATTCTGTCAGGCTGCGACTGGTCCCAGGCTTCTCCTGGCTGACACTTAGCCCAGCCCCCTGGCTGCCACTAACCCCCACCTACTCCTGGCTGCCACATTCCACAGCCTCCTCCTGGCTGAGGTCTTCCTGTGTATGAAAAATGGACATAGTTTTAGTTATTTATTCATCAATCACACACAATTTTCACCTCCTGACTGTTGCAAATTTAATGTTAACAAATATAACAGACTATAATTCTGAGCCCAGCATTTTTCATTCTTGTCCCAATTTTGGGTGCTGACTATTGTCTATTGATATGTAAAACACTTTAATAAATCAGCAATTAGTGATCAATAATAACATCTAGTAAAGATCATTTATTTATTGACCAGAAATCTGTAGAAGAATGCTATACCTGACTCCAGCTGGGCTCCTCCACTTCTTCCTGTCTGGAAGGCCCAGGTTGGACATCGGAAGCCTCAGCTGGGGTGGAAGGAAGAGTGGAAGAAAGAGTGGAGAGGGATTCCCTGACTTCAGTGTGGTCTGACAGAAATCGCAGTCTCTCATAGTACCACAGCCTGGGGACATAAACGTCATCTGCTGCAGCTCCGGATCTCTGGGAATCCGTGACCTTCTTGTGCTCCCTAAGATAAGTGCTCCTCACGCCACCAATTTTGGTTTTTAAATAGGGGATGGTTGCTGTGGGGACCACCGGCGTCACCAACTCCAGCAGTTTCTCCAGCGCTGCCTGCCTCTTTTGTTTATTATTATAATGAGGATGTTTCACCTGCCACAGACAGGGCAGCTCCCTGTATTTGTCTATGAACAGGGGGAGGAAACTGTGGTCATTGAAGCCATCCATTTTCTCTGCAAGACACAAGACAAGACAAACCCTAATGTCAGGCAAAACTCTCCTAATCTTGTTACAATATAGGCCTCAATCTAGAAGCAGTATAGGCCCAAGTTTAGATCTTACCTTCGTTCTCATGATCGACGCCTCTGATACTCCTTCCTCCGCTCACAGATCGTATGCGTGTAACTCCGCCCACCCCTGACGTTCTTTCTAATCTATTCCCCGTCCCCTTTCATTCGGCGCAGTGGGGGAAGAGCACATGGTGGAGACACAGCAGGTGCGTGCTAATTATAGCAACGAGTAGGAGGGGGAGGAAAGCCCGGAGCCTGAAACGTCCAGATCCAGAAGGAGACGATTTAAGGCCTCAAATATGTCCTTTGGGGAGATGTTGGAGATGGTGGACATCCTGAAGATGGCCGACTATGATGGAAAGTATGGACCTTACCCCAACCCCAATGTCCGAAAGGCCAAGATCATGGCAAAAGTGGTCAAGAGTCTTCACCGGAATTTTGGGGTACGACAATCGAAAGATCAGCTCAGGAAGCGGTGGTCAGACCTGAAATTAAGAGAGCACAAGCAGTACCGAAAGATCCGGAGAGTGCTGCAAAAAAGTAAGTAGTTGTCCTGTGTTCCTATTCTTTTTTTGTTTATTACGTTCGTGCTGCTCCATGTGCTTTTAGGAACTGTTGTACAGTTTAAAATGGCAACTTTCATTGGCACATTATTCGTTCGTATCCAACATTTTGATTTCGGCCTACAAAACACCATTGTTTTGGCCATATGCATTTGGCCACATTTTTGAGGGCCTACTTATCTGAAACTAATTTGGTTGTGTAGATGGTTTTGTTACTAGAATGAAATGCAAACTAGATTCTGTGTAAGGAGAGGACACTTAGCAGCTGTTTACACATCTGGACGCAGGAGCACTAGTGTGGGACACAAGAACACCCTTTTTATTAGGGGGCCCACACAGGTGCTCCAGTGTATACTATAGGGGTGTCTCCATCTGTGAAGCTTGTACCAAACAGGTAAAGTATTGAAGCTTGACAAAGGACACTGAAAATGCTACATCGTGGAACTCAGCCAAAACAGACAATTGTACCTCACTTCCAAGCAATATTTCATATGTATAGTTCTGCCATCAAATATCTGTGTGCTAAGTATAACATTTTTTTTTTACATAGGGGAGAAAAGACTCGGAGGACACCCCTCATCCGAGGAGACCGGAGACCCCCCACCTCTGTAAGAAGGGGAAATACCCCAAAGCCAAGCAGAGCAGGAGTAGGAAGACGTGGTGGAACTAGTCATCACAAGAGGTGAGTGTCTGCGACCACAGGCTCAGGTAAGAGATGGATGCCGGCATATTTATAATACATGTTTATTTTTTGGTTCTTCTCTTTTTAGGTGATCGTGATGTTGTGGATCCAGATCCTTTGACCTCTAAAAGTGTCCAGATCCTGATTGGGGAGATCACAGGGTGTAATGTTGCATTGGAAAACATCACGAAAAACATCAATGATGTTATTAAAAAAAATAAGAACATCAATGATGTTTTGGGGAGAGTTTAAAACCACTCCAAAGTCCTTTGTTTTATGGTGTGCTACAATGTTAAAAATTTTTTAGCGATTTTTAGAAAAGCCAAATTTTGAAGATGCACACAGTGTGTCAACATGTGCTATCTGCCATCACGGGAGATCAATGGAAGCGTTTTGGGGGTGCAACCCCTTCCTCAATAATAAAGTAGCTTTAATAAAGTAGCTCCCCCAAAACACGTCCCTTGATCCCCCATGATGGCAGGTCGCACATGTTGACATTCGTAAATTGATGTGCATCTTCAAAATTTGGCTTTTCCTGGGGTGACTTCACCCCATCTGAACGCAATATCAAACACAGTTCCTAAATACCAATGTCTGATATTGCCTTCAAGTTCTACCAAATGTGAACTTTGTAAGTTCAAGATTTGTGTCTTTCTTGCTGGTTTTAAACATGCCAGTTTTATGTTAAAAGGACATTTCTACTTTTTCTAATGCCACCCCAAAAATTTTTATACAACAAACATGTTGGTTTGTTTTAAAAACCTTGTCAAAATGCACATGTGATTGTGCAGGTATTAAAAAGACTGTTATTAATCAAGAATGTGTGGATATTTGTCTCAACGCCACAACACTTTTGGGGTGCTCTAATTGCTGTTTTCTGTGACAATGGGTGTTATTTCATAAGGGCAAATCCATACTGCACTACAAGTGCAGTTTCAAGTGCACTTGTAGTGCAAAGTGTCTTTAGTAAATAACACCCAACAGTGCTTTGTAAGGTTACACAATCACGCCATTTTCACGACTCACCACATTTCTGACAGGGTCAGCTAAACAAAACACAAGCAGTAAATGTCACCAAAGATTTGCTGATTTTTTTTTTATTTGATAAAGGTTTCACACATTGTCTGGCATATTGATGGCCCTCCTACCCGCAAAGAACTCAAGGTATCTTAGCCGGACATCACTCAGGGAGGGCAAGCCAGAACGGCCACTTTCAAGCGCCGTCAGGATTGTTTCATTTATCATTCCGGCCTCAGGCCCAACTGAGCCAGCATAGTTGGCAGAATGTTGACGTAAAAAGTTATGTAGAACACAGCAAGCCAGGATAATATGATTCAGTTTATACTCCGCCATATGTATGGGTGTCAGAAATAGACGGAACCGTCTGGCCATGATTCCAAATGTGTTCTCCACCATTCTTCTGGCTCTGGCCAGCCGGTAATTAAAAACCCTCTGGTCCGGGGTGAGGGTCCTCATTGGGAATGGCCGCATAAGATGGTCCCCCAGCGCAAATGCTTCATCCGCAATGAAGACAAATGGAAGTCCTTCCACATTATCTTCTGGAGGTGGCAAATCCAAGCTGCCATTCTGGAGACGCCTGTAAAACTCCACCATCGGACATCTGGCCATTCTTCCCCACGTCCACATACAGAAACTCGTAATTAGCCGACACCACCGCCAACATCACAATACTATTGAACCCCTTATAATTATAATAGTTCGACCCCGAGTTGGGTGGTGGGACGATGTGGACGTGTTTCCCATCAATTGCCCCTCCGCAGTTAGGAAAGTCCCACCACTGGGCAAAGTGGGAGGCCACAGTTCGACCCCGAGTTAGGTGGTGGGACGATGTGGACGTGTTTCCCATCAATTGCCCCTCCGCAGTTAGGAAAGTCCCACCACTGGGCAAAGGGGGAGGCCACAGTCTGCCATTCCTGTGGCGTGGAAGGAAATTGTTGAGGAAAACAAAAAAAAATTAGTCTTTTTTGCACATAAACATGGAAAGCAGATTAGACACAAACATTCTTGGCCAACATCAAGATAACATTTATTAATGGGAATTTTTAAAGACCAAAGTATAAGGTACACCTATCATATTCCCCCTCCCCCCTGTCATGGGCTATTTCTAACATTAAAGGGGGGGGAGCTATTGGACAGGTAACCCTCTCCACTTCATTGAGAGATGAATGCCGAAATAATGGGTATTACTTGGAACAGCCCCTCCTTAGTTACACTATTGGCAGCCCACTGGACAGGTAAGAAGTGTCATAATACAAAGATATAAATACACACTGTACAAGTTTGAGCACATTTGGACATTTTGCTATTACCTATCAAGATAATAATAGTATACAAAAACTTTAAACAGTACCATTTGAAATTATACAGGCAGGCCTGTATATATAAATCTGACCACAAAAGAGATGGGTATAGTGTGTATGGGTTTGGCAAAGTCAGCAGATAGATGATTGAGGATAGATAGAGAATTGGTATCAGCTGACTTAGCAGTTGGGGGGAGGGAGGGTTCCAAAAGATTTGGCTACCCCAAAAAAAAGCCACTGTCTCTCTGCCTGAATTTAAAGCACAAATCACATTTAAAAACATTTTAGGGGGTGTTTGGGGTAAAGCACTACTATGGAGCTGATAAAATACATTGTTAAGTGAATACATGAGGTGAATATAGGGCAGGAGACCATGCTGGGGAGGTAAGTGAAGGCAAATATGTATGAAGGACAAAAAAATAATTGCATAAAAATCCAGCATGCATGAGGACAAAGGGGACATTCACAGCATATTACAATCATGGTAATTAGGGAACAAGGAAATAAATACAATATATGAGCAAACATTAAATACAATAAAATGTGATGTTAAAGGTTAAAAATCTTACCTTCATATACTCCTTCTGCAGGACCTGGATGATGGCAGAACAGATCTCTGGGATAATGATCCCCAGAGCCTGGGGGGAGATGCCTGTCGAGAACTTCAAGTCCTGCAGGCTTCTCCCCGTCGCCAAGTACCACAGGGTGGCGACTAACCTCTGCTCCTAAGTGATGGCTTGCCTCATGCAGGTATCCTGCCTGCTGATATAGGGGGTCAGCGAAGCTAACAAACGGTGAAATACGGGGTCCGTCATCCTGAAAAAGTTCCTGAAATCATCAGGATTATTCTCATGGATCTCACAGAGCAAAGGCATGTGACAGAACTGGTCACGCTGAAGCAACCAATTCTTGGTCCATGAACTCCTCCCCACCCTGTTCATGGACTGGACTTGTGTCAAGGTCAGGACCCCAACACCAAGCCCCCGCACAGCACGAACTCTACGAGGAGTACGTATACGCAACATGGCTAGAAAACGGTCGGCTGCTCAGAACGAAGTAACAGAACGCACTGAAGAACAGCAAGGCCTGTGAAGAGCGACCTGAAAAACAGTAACGAACGAACAAGAACACAATGACTAATCAAAGTCACGCGTATCTTGCTGCAAGCACTGAAGAGCAGATACAAACCCACAAGCACAAACTGAACAGCAGAAAACGATCTGAAAACCACGAGTCTGAAAAAGCGCAAATTGTCTCTCACCAAACTTTTACTACCACGAGATTAGCAAAAGGAGCCCAAAGGGTGCCGCGCTTGGTTCTGAACTGGCCTTTTCTAGTCTTGTCGTACGTGGTTGACGTCACCGCGTTCTTGGCGATCGGAAATTCCAACAACTTTGTGCGACCGTGTGTACGCAAAACAAGTTTGAGCCAACATCCGTCTGAAAAAATCCTAGGATTTTGTTGTTGAAATGTCCGATCAATGTCCGACCGTGTGTACGGGGCATTAGAGTCTGCAAAAGACTTGAAACTGGGGCGGAGGTTCACCTTCCTGCAGGACAACTACCCTAAACATACAACATACAGCCAGAGCTACAATGAAATGGTTTAGATCAAAGCATAGCCATATGTTAGAATGGCCCAGTCAAAGCCCAGACCTAAATCCAATTGAGAATCTGTAGCAAGACTTGAAAATTTCTATTCACAGATGCGCTCCATGCAAGCCGACAAAACTTGAGCTGTTTTGCAAAGGAGAATAGGCAAAATTTTCACTCTCTAGATGTGCAAAGCTTGTAAAGACATACCCAAAAAGACTTGCAGCTGCAATTGCAGCGAAAGGTGGTTGTACAAAGTATTGACTCAGGGGGGCTGAATACAAATGCACGCCACACTTTTCACATATTTATTTGTAAAAAAATTGAAAACCATTTATAATTTTCCTTGAGGCGGGTGGCATGTGGTTAAGCATTTTTAGTTGATTTCACATCAGCATGCAGAGATTTTCCTGAAAGAGGGGAAAGATACACTTTAGGAGAACATTACCATTTATGGTACATCTACTTAATTATTTAGCAAGTCAAGTGAAGTCATACCCCTTACTAGTAATGGCGCGATCAGCGATTTTTAGCAGGACTGCAACATTGGAAGACCCGCCTTGCTTTGTTGAAGAAGTTAAATAATGAAACAATGCCTCAGCCAATGAAAGAAATCTGGGAACAGGTGGCTAAGGATTTTTGGGAAAAGACACAGTTTTCAAATTGTATAGGAGCTCTGGATGGAAAACATGTCCGACTGAAAAAACCACCTAACTCCTTTCTACCATTCAGCTTGATGTGGAGAAAGCTATAAAAGTCATCCTAGCATGCTGCGTGTTGCATAACGTTTTAATTGTCAAAAAGAGAGTCTCCATGGAAACTACACCCTCAGTGTCGGTTCACACAGGGGCAACCCGACTTACAGTGCAACTTTGCAAGGCGACTTGGAGGCGACTTCAACACAACTTCAACGCGACTTTGAATCATTTACAACATGACTTCAAGTCGCCCCCAGGACAGGCGACTTTGCCTGTGGCCAATCAGAGCTAATCAGCTCTTGTGACATAATTGTTGTCCCTGTTCTCTTCCTGGTTCCATGATCCGTGTCCTGTGACGACAATGTTCTCTTTGCATTTTTTAATGACAGCTGTCATAACAGCTGGTGTGGCAGTATTGATGGAAGAGGAAGAGGAAGAGAGGAAGCGGAGGATGAGGATGAGAAGAAGACGTCGATATTGAATACATCCAATCATTGCTAATAGAGATAACAGAGGCCAGTTCTGGGCCTTGTTTGATAATTTGCTTGCTTATGAGGACAAGTTTTTCAACTATACCCGGATGTCTATCGCAAGGTAAGTACATATGCTATATGTGGATATGCATATATTAACTAGCCTTTTATTTATATATTTGATCTTTACATATCTTTTACTAGATAAAGTCTTTATGAGCCCCAAATCTTAGATATATGTTTTTTTATCATTGACCCTAGAGAATAAGGGGTTAATGTGTGCGTGCGTGTTTCAATATAGTAAATTACCTCCTTTAATATTTTTTTCTTAACAGTTTTGACAAATTGCTTGGTCTGGTTTCCATCTGCACCAACAGAACACATCATATAGGAGGAGTATCTCACCTACTAAAAGACTGATTATTACACTAAGGTAATCTATATTTTTTTGGATGCACAACATTAGCGACAACAGTAGCTGGGCTTCTCCAATGGGTCACAGGAGTGCAATTCTTTTGCACTCCTGTGACCCCTTTTCAGCATAGAGTGGTCAGAAGTCCACTCTGTGCTGACATCACCAAGATCAGTTGAGGCAGCGCATCATCCTGACTTCCGAACTTCTTTATCCACCAGCTGCCTGGACTTAGCCTCTTAGCAAGTCACTCCATGCCCCTTCACAGCTCAGCGCTCCAATGAGCGTGGAGAAGCAGAGCAGGAGACTTAGCTCTCTGCTAAGGGAGGGTAGAGAACAGAGCCATTGACAATGTTTGTTAACTCAGTTCTGTGTGAAGAAGTGACAGTAGACAGATGCAACATCGATGCAATGCTGCATCCACCTAGGTAAGTATCATTCTTCCAAAAAACGAAAAAATAATGTGGAACATATATTGTAGAATTTAGCACACAAACATCCATATAATTCAAAAAAATTTCAAAATTTTAATATTACATTATCTGTAGAAAAAAAATCAAAGAAAAAGTAACTTTTGTTTATTTTTATATTTACAATTGGTGGTACATGGGTTGGTAATTAGAATGGGAGGTTGCAGTGCTGGTGGAAGGGCTTTGGGACGGTGTTACTGGAAAACCTGGTGCGCCAATGGTGGAGGGAATAGGGGACAGTGATGGATATGGGATCGGTGGATGGGCAGGATATAGCATATTGCCATTCTCATCTGAGTATGGGCGGAAGCGAGGGGGATAGTAGGGGTGGGTTCTGGGTGGTGGAGGGTTTGGGTAGGAATAGTAGGGACCGGATGGTGGAGGCGGACCCAACATAAGTGATGAGGAAATTGATTGCTCATCTCGAAAACTTGCATCTAGTAGGTCCATCACAGCCTTCTTTACATTATTTTTCCATTCTTGTGGAATCTTTTTGAGGATTCCAGCAACCATGATCCTGAATCCATGATCCTCGGACTCCAGATCATCCAATTTTTTATTGAGACTTTAACAAGGTCAGCAAATCAGTTTATGTTCTGACCGTGCCTTCCTCGTTGTGGTCTACTGGGACGCTGGCTTCGAACTTGACTAGGCCCAAGGTTTCGTACCCGACTAGGCCCAGCTGGCTCTTGCGTGTTTGCAGAAGGTTCTGAGTTACTCTCTTGTGCCTGTGATTCCTCCAACAAACATTGCTCCTGCGACCCTTGAGGTTCCTGCGATGCCTCCTGACCTTCTTCTCCCACTTCCCAACTGGATTGTGTTCTACAATAAAGATATAATACTGTTACTGTATAGTAGCACTTTATTAATATGAAAGATGTTATCTCACTCTCTCAGCTCCATGTAAGGTCTCAGAAAGTCAAGTTCGTCGGCGTAGAAATAGGGTACCACCCTTTTTGATCCTGATCCACACCTGGCCTCTGTTATTTTTCTTAAGTATCGTTTGAAGCAGTCTCTCAAGCCCTTCCATCGATTTTGTATGAGACCTACTGCAAAAAAGAAATAGGAACATAATCAATTTTGTATTTTGTCTTTTAGGTACCTGGCAACTGGTCATTCCCTAGTTAGCCTACATTATCAGTTCATGTTGGGCAGGTCAACAATCAGCTACATCATCCGAGAAACTTGTCAAATCATATGGGATGTGCTTAACACCATAGTTATGAAGAGACTGACACAAGAGAATTGGCGGGATATTGCAAGACTATTTTGGAGGCGGTGCAATTTCCAAAATTGTATTGGAGCCATAGATGGGAAGCACATACATGTCATTAAGCCTGTTGGTAGCGGAAGTATGTTCTTCAATTACAAAAAATATTGCTCCTTTGTACTGCTTGCCGTGGCCGGTGCAAACTACTGTTTCACCTATATATATATAAAGGATCCTATGGAAGTAGCTGCGATTCACGTATTTTTTCAACTTCCTCTTTTGGTCAAAGGCTACAAAATAATCTGCTAGATATTCCTGTGAACTGTCCACTTCCTGACACAAGTGAACCCCTGCTACCCTATGTGTTCATCGCAGATGAGGCTTTTGGGTTGGGGGAACACCTAATGAGGCCTTACTACAACAGGAATCTGAGTACCCCTAAGAAAGTCTTTAACTATCTTCTAACAAGGGTAAGAAGGGTGGTTGAGTGCAGTTTTGGAATTCTTGCCAATAACTGGCGTTTGTTACACATGCCTAATTAATTAAACATTGAAAATGCAATTACTGCTGTCAAAGCAGCAAGCGTGCTCCACAATTATGTTCGGCTACGTGACGGGTACTGTTTCGAGGATTCCCTTATGCATGACATGGAAAGTGCACACCTCAGTGCTACTAGGGGATCCAGTGATGGTGCCACTGTTCACGAGCAATTTGCTTGATACTTACTTTCACCGGCTGGTGAAGTAGAATGGCAATTGGACGCTATTTCCTAACTGCATTGATCTTTAAATATATATTTTGCTGTTGTTGCTGTTTCTCTTAAATTGTCTAAAGCCTGTAGGGGTATTGAGTTTAAGTTTTTAATTTTTTTATTTTAATTATAAGGGATTTCATAGTATTGTCTTAATGGTGGCGGTGTCGGCACAATATAAATTTCTGTATGTGGACGTGGGGAAGAATGGCCGAATGTCGGATGGAGGAGTCTTTGCCCAGACGGAGTTCTACCAGCGTCTCCAGAGTGGTGGCCTGGGATTGCCACCTGATGCGGATAACGTGGAAGGACTCCCCTTTGTCTTCATTGCAGATAAAGCCTTCGGTCTGGGCGAGCACATGATGAGGCCATTCCACCAAAGGACCCTCACCCCGGAGAGGAGGGTTTTTAACTACTGGCTGTCCAGAGCGAGAAGAGTTGTGGAGAATGCCTTCAGGATACTGGCCAGCCAGTTCCGCCTGTTTCAGACAGCTATCCACATGGCGGACTAAAAACGAAATCACCTTGTCCTAGCGTGCTGCATCCTGCACAATTATTTACACAAACATTCGATCAATTATCTTGCATCACTTGGGCCTGAGGCCGGACTTATAGAGAATCCTCTGACGAGCCTGGATACTGCCCGTACTGGCTTGGCCCCCCAAAGCGCCCATCAAGTTCAGGATAAATATGTTGATTTTTTTACGGGTAGGGGGGCCATTGCAATGCCAGACAATCTGTAATTTGTTTTAATAAAAAATAATGATCACATAAAATCTAGAAATGTATTTATTGCTTGCCTTTCTTTTTGGCTGTCTCCTAGGTTATCCTAGTGCTCTTGTAGTGCCAAGTGTATTTTCCTTTAGTAAATAAGCCTCATTGTCACTGTAAACACCAAATAACTTACAAAACTGGTATTGAGCATTGAAAGAAAAAGCCACACATCTTGTTGATTAAAAGAATTTTTAATCTGTGCACATTCACATGTGCGTTTCTTAAAAGTTTTTTTTTATATATATATATATATATATATATATAATTTATTGGTAAAACAATATAACTATTTTGTATTTTTTGTATTTTATACAAACAGGCCTCTATTTTTTTTTTTTTTTTTCATTTTTTTTTTTAAGAAACAGGCATTTTATTTTTTATTTTTTTTAACAAACAGGCATAAAATTCTTCAAAGTCAAAGCCCAGAATGGGGTCAGCAAAAAAGGAAATGAAGAACATGATCACATTTTTTTTGTGAAAAAGGGATCAGACTCTCCTCAAAACATCGATCATGTTCTTCATTTCCTGCTGCATATTGTCCAGCCGATTATGCATTAGGTCCAGGCTCGTGCGCATGGCATCAATATCCCCATTCCTGGCCATGATCTGTCCAATTAATCTTTGTGCACTGTGTGTGCTAAATGGTTCCCCTTCCACATCACCTAAAATTGATGAAAAAAAGATGTATTTTGAAATATGCAGGCATACATAGATTACCATATGCTGGGTGTCAGACACTCACCTGTTGGGCTGCACATGTCGCCCACTTCCTCCACATTCTCGGTGGAGCTTGGGCTGATCTCCCAATTCGGCAGGCGAGGTCGGGACTCCCTGGGATCAGGTTGTTTGAGTCTTTTCTTCCCTATGAGAATGAAACAAAAGGTATACTTAGCACACAGATATTTGAGTCCAGGAATAGGAATATGAAACATTGTATTGAAGTAGTGTACTATTGTCTGTTTGGGCAGAGCATGATTAAAATTCCCTTTGGAAACAAGCTGGAATACTTACCTTTTTTGGCCACGTTTCACAGATAGAGGCACCCCAACAAGTATCCACTGGAGCACCTGTGTGGGTTACCCAAAAAAATTTATTCTGGTGTCCCACACTAGTGCTCTTGAGTCCAGATGTGTAAACAGCTGCTGAGTGTCCTCTCCTTACATTCCACTGAATTAGGTTTGCTATTCATTCTACTTTCAAAGACATCTAGACAACAATGTCCTAAACTTCTCTTAATAAGACAAATTATCAAGACCAAAATGTTGTTTAAACCCTGTATCAACTAAATACATTGTATATATTTTTCAATTGATGTTTACTACGAACTATGTTTCCTACAAACGTTTAACGATTTAAAATTGTACAGTAAAGAAAAACAAATGGAGCATCACGCAAGGTAATAATCAGAATAGGAACACACGACAAGTACTTTTTATCAGAACTTTTTGGATTCGTCTGTTCTGATCCGGATCCCTGAGTTTTAGTGTTTTAGGTCGGACCATCGTTTCCTAAGCTGATCTTTAAAGCGTCGTACCCCAAAATGATGATGCAGGGTCTTCACCACTTTCAACATTATTTTTGCCTTTCTTAAATTAGGCTGGGCGTACGGTCCATGCTTCCCATCGTAATCTTTTTTAAGCAAAATTGCTACCATCTCCACCACATCTCTTCAAAGGCCATATTGCAGGCTTTAAATCTCCTCTTTCCAGATCGGAACGTTCCGGGCTCTGGCTTTCATCGTTACTTGAACAATTAGTACACACCTGCTGTGTCTCCGCCATTGTTGCTCCTACTGTGCACCATAGAGAGAAGGGGGTGGAGAATATTCATTAAAAAAGAACATCAGGGGCGGGCGACGCAGGTGGAGTTTCACGCATGCGCAGTGTGTATAAAGCTATTACACATGTGCCGTATGTTCGTTCGGTGCACAGAGGAAAGCAGAACTGAAGTTGCGAGCGTCAGAGACAAAGGTAAATTTTATTCACTTTATAGCAGCCTATACTGTTTAAAGATTGAGGCCTATGTTGGGATACGATTATGAGAGTTTAGCCTAACATTAGTGTTTATTGTCTTTTACAGAAAAAATGAATAATAAATTTAAAGACCCTGAATTTCTCACACAATTTATTGAGAAGTACAGGGAGATGAGGAATCTGTGGGAGGTCAAACACCCTCAATATTACATTAAACTAGTAAGGAAGTCAAAGCTGGAGAGACTTCTGGCATTTGTGTAGACTTTCATCCCAGAAGCAACCGTCGAGATTTTGGAAAATAAAAATTGGGATCTTGCGAAATATGTATAGGAGGGAGCATAACAAGATCCAGACTTCCCTGAGATCAGGAGCATCAGCAGATGATGTGTATGTACCCAGGCTGTGGTACTTCGAGAAACTACATTTTCTTGATGACCAGACTGAAACCAGGGAATCTCTTTCGACCCTTCCCTTCACCCTTCCCTCCACCCCAGCAGAGGCTGATGAGGACCAACCTGGGACTTCTGACCGGGAAGAACTGGAAGTGACCATCTGGAGCCAGGTATATTATTTTTAGACATATTCAGTGTCCTAATATTAATGATGTTAACTAGATGTTCTATTACATATAAAAGAGTATCATTCTGACACCAGCCTTTTTTCAAGCTGGTGACAACAATTTTTGGCCACTACTGTCAATTGATATGTAGACATCATTTTTGGCTAAAATCCACACTGAATTTGCAAGTCGTGAGCTGAAAATTGGGTGTGATTGATGAACCAAAAACTAAAACTATGTCCCTTTTTTATACACAGGATGAGCTCATCCAGGAGGAAGGTGTGGAAAGTGGCAGGCAGGAGGAGGCCGGGCCCAGTGACAGCCAGGAGGTGGGCGGGCCCAGTGTCAGCCAGGAGGTGTCCGGGCCCAGTGTTAGCCAGGAGGTGTCCGGGCCCAGTGTCAGCCAGGAGGTGGCCGGGCCCAGTAGGAGCAGCACACAATCACAGGTGCCTCCCCTCCGCCTTCATACAAAAAGGCCTAGGAAGGGGACGGTGACAGAGGAGGCATCACTGTGCCTCATGAGAGAAGCTACAAATTTTCTCAAGAGCACCCCCAAACCTGAAGAGGCCTATGGCTGTTATTTATCCAGAATGTTGCTCTAAATGGAGAAGGGCCAACGCCTCCTCAGTGAAAAACTTTTTTCAGATTTCATTCACAGGGCGAGTTAACTGTCAACATCCAAATAAATGAGCAAGCCCCTCCTCCTCCTCCTGCCACAAGTCAACCACCAGAGCCACAGCCTCCAAGGAAGGCTGCAGGGCAGCACGGAAGGAAGGCTGCAGGGAAGGCTGCAGGGCAGCGTGGAGGGAAGGCTGCAACGAAGAGAAGAAAGTGATGGCCTGGGTTCAGTCTGGTCTGACAGAAGACGTAGGCTGGTGTTGTACCACAGCCTGGGGACATATATGTCATCTGTTGCTGCTCTTGATCTCTGGGATTCCTGGACCAGATTGTGCTCACTATATTATATGGACTCCTCAAGATCACAATTTTCTTCTCCACAGACTTGATGTGTGCCCTGGGGCCAAAAGGCTTCACAAATTCCTAAAGTTTCTCCAGCGTTGACTTCATCTTTATTTTGTTAACCAGAATAAATGGATATTTTATTTTCTGAAAATACTTGCATATGTTTTTTTATTAAAATACATTTGTAAAAGACAATGTCAAATTAATAAGGGACAACAACCTCCTTGAGGTTCACAAAAAAAATCTAATGTTCTTGTGGTAACTTTACAACAACAAAAAAACAAGAAATAAAAATTTTTTTAAAAAAAGGTTCTTGTGGTAACTTTACAACAAATATATATATATATATATATATAGATATATATATATATATCTATATATAGATAGATATATATATATATCTATATATAGATATATGGAGATCACTAGAAAATATTTTTGCAACAATCCTAAAAAAATATCTTGATGAAATAAAAAATAGTAAAAGATGACTACTAAAAAAAAAATGTGTAAACATTATATTATGGAGATCAGGCTTTTAAATAATAGAATATCTTTCATGAGATCAAGAGAAATAATCCAGAAATCAGTTGAGAGTTGTGAGAACTCTGTGTGAATATGAGCAGCAAAAACAACTTCGTTCTTCTAGCATTATAAAGAAGACAATACTGAGCTGCATTCAACGATCACAGAAATTGCAGCGTGAGGAATGTGCTAGCTACAATACGATACTAGTTTTACCAGTCCGAGTGCTTCCGTCTCGTACTTGCTTCTGAGCATGCGTCGTTTTTTGTCCGTCGGACTAGCATACAGACAAGCGGATTTTTCAATAGGAACTGGGTCCAACGGAGTTACGACGTAAAGATTTGAAGCATGTTCCAAATCTAAAGTCCGTCAGACTTTCGACAGAAAAAGTCAGCTGAAGGTCCGATGAAGCCCACACATGGTCGGATTGTCAGGCGGATTCAGTCCATCGGACCAGCCCGGTCGAAAAGTCTGCTCGTGTGTACGCAGCATTACAGTAGGTTGAATTAGGAAACAATCAGACTATACTACTGGCTAGTAGGCAATATGGTGGTAGGTGCGTTGGCTAAGGAGACCAGTGGGCAAGGGGGCCATTCTAATCCCAGGCACCCCTAACGGGATGATCCTGTGCCCTGGACAGCCCCCCCCACAGCCCCCGCCTTAAGTTGGTCTAGCAAGGCTATAGGTCATGTCAATGGAGACCTCTGCTCGTCGTAGGTGCGGTATCACCTATGCAAACAGGCTTTCAGTGTAGCCGATTTAGCTCTATAACATTCAAAAAGTGTAATAAACCTTAAGTTGAACCGTACTAAAAGGGATGATAGAAGAAGAGGGGGGAGAAGAGGTGAGAAATGGGGAATAGAGAAAGGGGTATTACAGGGAGAACATGCCTTTCTTTAGCTGGATGTTTGGGGGAGATGCAGGGGTACCCCAGCATTGAGGTGAATTCCACAGTAAGCTGCCCAAGGTTCCCACACTGTTTAAAATTTGTGTGTTGTGTCTGATAGGATACTGGCTAATTTTTCTTGGGTCATTATCCATGAGATCTTGCGCTGTAAAGCTACAAAGGGTATCCTTGGTTGTTTCCATGCTCTGGCGATGGTTAGTTTTGCCCCTAGGAGCATAAAGTGAATCAACTTTTGATTGCTTTTGGAGATTTGTGGATATGGGCGTTAAGGAGGTCTACAGATGCAGTCCTGGGGATCGAGCACTCAGTGACCTTGTAAATGAGGTTAAAGATTCTCTATCAGACTGGTCTGATTCTGGGGCATTCCTACCAGATGTGCACCATCGAGCCAAAGAGTTGGCAACCCCTGAAGCAACTGGGGTCTGCTGTGGGGTATATGGCTGCTAGTCTGGTGGGAGTCATATACCACCGCATTAGTACTTTTAAATTCGCTGCCATCAGAGATGTGTTTAAGATACCCCAGAAAACTTTAGAGCAAGCCGCCTGCCAGACCTCTAGGTCCCACTCGTGTTGGAGGTCAGCCTCCCAAGCTGTCATGTACGTAGATTTTTCTGTCGGTCGGGTGAGTGACTAGTAGATGACTGAGATGCCTCCCCTTTGCCCCATGGCCTGTCCAAACCAGAGCTCATAGTCAGTGAATTTAGGGGGGAGTGGTTTTTCCGCCCAGATTTTGTGAAGAAAGTGTGAGATCTGACCGAATCTGAACTTTTCGGATTCTGGGAGATCCAGGTTGTTCATACAGTGGCCCAGGGTGAGTGGGCCCCTAGCTGTGAAGTAGTGTCCTATGCGGTACAGGCCTTTGTCCAGCCACCATTTGAAGGCCGTAATGTCCATTCCTGGAGGGATTTTTTGGGTTGTGGAATATATGGGCAAGGGGTTGTCCCTTCGAAACCAGGGCTGGAAGATCACGGATACTATCCCAAAGGCCGTAAAAATGAGAGAGAGAGAGGGTGACATAATTGGCGGTCTTTGTTTTTGGGGGCACCAGAGTAGGTAATCCAGGGTGAATTGGGGGGTAGCCTGCCTTTCTATATGGACCCAGTCTGGTTTTTCAAGTCTTGTGGAGAATTGAGCTAAGTAGTATTTGTATAGATGTGGCAAGCCCATCCCACCCTTTTTCCTATGGAGATATATAGTAGGTTGTGGTGGAATTCTGTAACCTGAGTTGCCCCAGATAAATTTTAGTAGTTTGCTCTGTAAAGGCCTCAGTTGGTACTTTTGGATTGAAATGGGGAGGGATCGAAATAGATACAAGATTCTCGGTAGTAAGGTAATTTTAACAGAATTTATTCTGCCCAGCCAGGAAAGTTCATATCTTGCCCAGGTATTCAGATCTGCTTCCAGTTTTTTTTATAGAGGAGGGTAGTTGTTTGCATAGAGGGATTCTGTTCATGCTGTGAGGGTGACCCCCAGATATTTGATAGAGGATAGGCTCCATTCAAACTTAAAAGATTGTTGGAGTAGGGATACTGCGGATGGCAAAAGCGACACATTAAGGCCTGTGATTTAGTATAGTTTACCCTGAGCCCCGAAATTTTATAGAATTCCGTTAAGAGTTTGTGGAGGTTAGGTAGAGAGGTAACTGGAGAGGTTAAGAACAAGAGTATATCATCTGTGAAGAGACCGCATTTGTGTGTCTGGTTTCCACATGTTACCCTTTGTATGCTCGGATTCCGTTGGATAGCTATAGCTAGGGTCTCTATTGCTATGGCAAAAATTATAGGGGAAAGCGGGCATCCTTGTCTGGTACCTCTGGCTATTTCTATTGGGGAAGAGTAGTGTCCTTTTAGCCGGATTTGGGCCTTGAGTTGGGAGTTAAGGGCTTGTATCACCCCCATGAAGCGTGGGCCGAAGCCCCATCTCTCTACCAGGGAGAAAAGCTATGACCAGGACATGGAGTCGAAGGCCTTCTGCAGATCAAGTGCAAGTATGTGCGGTTTCTAGGGATGGAATGGTTAGGCCATCTAGGAATTCGGATAGCATGTCCCCAGGTGGCTGTGGAGGGGTGCTATATAGGTCTGAGTAAAATTTATGGAACGCCTCCAATATCTTGGCTGGATTAGCTGTGGGTTCCTGGCCTGCTATGCGTATCTTGGGAAAGGAAGAAATACGTGTTCTAGGGGTCAGTTTGGCTGCCAGCATCGAGCCAATCTTTTCTTTCTGGGTGTAAAATTTATTACAATTCCAGCGGATCGATCTCTCCGCTTTCGTTGTGAGGGCAAGGTTTAATTCCAGTCCCAGATTGTCTACCTGGGCAAGCAAGGCTGGGGATGGATTCTTTTTGTGTTGTGCCTTCATGGTCCTGTATGACTTTTCCAGGCGCTCAATATCCGCTCCATGTTCTTTTTTAATTTGCGTCGCTATCTGAATAATCTTACCTCTGATAAAGGCCTTGTGGGCTGCCCACAGGGTCTCTGTAGAGGTGCCCTCTACATTATTGATTGTGAAGTATTCTTGAAGCGCCTTGTTAATTACTGTTTTTTTGATTGGGTTGGAGAGGATGGACTCGTTTAGTCGCCAGTGTCCCCATTTTGCCATACTGACATCAGAGCGGATAGACATGGGCGCCAAGGAGTGGTCAGACAGGACTGTGTCACTGATTTGGGATTTGAGAACTGTTGAATAGCGATGAGCTTAGGGACGAGAACACTGGAGGAAGAACCAGAAGAACCAGAAGAAGATGGAGGAAGAAACCGAAGGAAGATAGAAGATAGAAGAAAAAAGATAGAAGATAGAAGAAGCATTTAAATAAAGGAATTGTCAAAAACTGTCTCTTGTACCTCCTTACCATTTCACACAGGGGGGAGGGCCAGGATCTGGGGGGTCCCCTTGTTAAAGGGGGCTTCCAGATTCTGATAAGCCCCCCGCCCGCAGACCCCCACAACCACCGGGCAAGGGTTGTGGGGATGAGGCCCTTGTCCCCATCAACATGGGGACAAGGTGTTTTGGGGGGCTACCCCAAAGCACCCTCCCAATGTTGAGGGCATGTGGCCTGGTACAGTTCAGGAAGGGGGGCTGCTCTCCTCCCCCCCTCTTTTCCTGCGGCCAGCTAGGTTGCGTGCTCAGATAAGGGACTGGTATGGATTTTTGGGGGGACCCATTTTTTTAAAATTTTTGGCGCGGGGTTCCCCTTAAAATCCATACCAGACCTGAAGGGTCTGTTATAGATTTTGAGGGGGACCCACGCCATTTTTTTAAAAATTTTGGCCAGAGTTCCCCTTAATATCCATACCCGACCTGAAGGGCCTGGTATGGAATTTAGGGGGACCCCCACGTCATTTTTTTTTTAAATTTTGGTTCGAGGTTCCCCTTTGGGGAATTCCCATGCCGTTTTTCTCAATGAACTTGTATGTGTATTGTCGACCGGCAATTCATGAATAGCCACGAGTAGTTTTAAATGACTTTTTTTCCTTTGAAATGTAATTTTGCTGTCAGACTGTTCTAAACACGGGAAACATGCGCCCCTTTACAGACATACTATAGACACCCCCCCAGGTACGAAATTTAAAGGAATATTACACTTTTATTGTTTCACTTTAAGCATTATTAAAATCACTGCTCCCAAAAAAATGGCCGTTTTTAAAACTTTTTTTGCATTGATCCATGTCCCCTGGGGCAGGACCCAGGTCCCCAAACACTTTTTATGACAATAACTTGCATATAAGCCTTTAAAATTAGCACTTTTGATTATTCATGTTCGTGTCCCATAGACTTTAACGGTGTTTGCATGTTCGAACAAATTTTTTGCCTCTTCGCATGTTCTGGTGCGAACCGAACAGGGGGTGTTCGGCTCATCCCTACTGCGGAAATATGATCAATCCTAGCATAGGTGTTATGCAGGTGGGAGTAATGGGTGAAGTCTCTTTTTGAAGGGTTAGATTCTCGCCAGACATCTATTAAACCCCTGTTGTGGAGGAGCTTGGCAATTCTAAGGCTCACCTTGGTGGGTCTGGTAAGTTGGGCCGATTGGGGTTTAGATTTGTCTAACCCCTGATTGAACGCCACATTGAAGCCGCCCCCATGTGACTGTGCCTTCTAACAGGGGAGTTAGGGTATCTAAGATGAGGTGGAAAAACTGTTCTTGCCCTTTATTGGGGGAGTAATATGAGACTAGGGAGTACAGGTGTCCCCCTATTTTACCCTTTATCAGGAAAAACCTGCCCTCCGGATCCTTAAAATCTGATAGGAATTCAAAGTCACAGGATTTGGAGAGGAATATTGTGACCCCGCTAGTTTTATTTTCAGCATTAGCGAAGTAGAAACAAGGGTATTGGGAGTGGATGAACTCTGGACTGTACCTCCTAGGAAAGTGGGTCTCTTGGATCATGAGGATATCAATTTTAAGAG
This sequence comes from Lithobates clamitans, assembly GCA_037952925.1. NCBI lineage: Eukaryota > Metazoa > Chordata > Amphibia > Anura > Ranidae > Lithobates > Lithobates clamitans. The sequence goes on along the minus strand of JBBGZY010000006.1, from coordinate 2,750,661 downwards.
ATTTGTAATGATCAAAGATTTTTCTTCTTTTGATGGGGGAATTTAGGCTTTGTACATTGTGTGTGGCTATTTTGAGGGAGCTCTGTGTGGGGTCAGCAATGAGGTCTAGTTAAGGCCCTGTGTCTGTCTCTCTCATCACTCACCCTTCGATGTTTTCTGACCTCCTGGTCCCATGGATCCTTTGTGTGTATCTCTGACAACTGGGAGGTCCCCCTTCCTGCAGCGGTGATGTAATCTGTGAAGTATAACCAGGTTAGGCACATGTGAGGAAGGTAGGGAACAAAGAAGGAAAGAACAGTAGATAAAGAAAAAGAGATGGGGGAGAAGTCTCCTAACTCAAAAGAACTGTTCCTGGGGGGAAGATGCCCCTCAAGAACCTCTACCCAGGTAGAGCAGGTAAGGCCTGTTCCAGAAAGGAAAAGGCAACCTGTCCCCCAGAGACCGGCCGGAGTCTGAGGGAAAGGTGGAGGCACATGTGGCCCACCCCAGCCAAATGATGAATATAAGAATCTTCTAAACAGCAATAATCAGGATTAACATACACAGGTTGTGGGCTAGGTTAATAGGACCTAGGTCCAGCAGCATGGGTGGCCCTCTGTCCCCCCTCCAAAGGGAGCTGAGGATGATGGGCCCCTGGTTAAAAGGTTGCGGGAGCCCCCACCGAAAAAAAAAGGGGGGGACCCCACCCTAGCTCAAGTAAATATGTACTATCATCTGACTAAAAATTTGGTCAACATAGGAAGAGTATTCAAGTCCCCGGGTCCAGAACTAATCAGGGCACTTGATTAGGTGAGATGTAATGGACGGTTCATGTCGTCCTGGGTCCGATAAGGGAGGTCCGTTATCTTTAACCTTCTTGGTTCTCGACCTGTTCCACAGGGGAGATTGGGGGCTCGTAGGGGTCGGTCTCTTGGATGATCCAGGGTTGTTGTAGGAAGTATCCATAGCTGCTTGTTGTGAGATGAACTTGAGATGTAGTAACAGTCTTTCGCTGTCAGGAAAAGTGGAGAACGAGTAGTTCTTACCGTTGTCTGAAAACTTAACGGCGAATGCAAAGGCCCACTTGTATTTAATGTCTATATTGTTGAATTGCGGCCCGAGGTCCCCTTGTACTGTGGTGCTGGGCATATGGGGGGATGCCCGGGTGTCTGGGGGTGCTGTGGCTAGCGATGGCTACGCTCCCGGATCGCTGTGTGTGGATTGTTAGGTGCCGCTGGACTGGGGTGGTGAGGAGCTCCTAGCTCAGGCAGCCATCTTCCGGGCCCCGCGCATGCGCCCTTTCCCCAAACTAAATTTTTATCATTTTCTTCCCACAAATAGAGCTTTCTTTTGGTGCTATTTGATCAGCTCTGAGGTTTTTATTTTTTGCTAAACAAACTAAAAAAGACTGAAATTTTTGAAAAAAAAGTTTTTCTTTGTTTCTGTTATAAAATTTTGTTTTCTCTTTCACTGATGGGCACTGATGAGGCAGCACTGATGGGCACTGATGAGGTGGAACTGTTGAGTTGGCACTGATAAGGTGGCACTGATGGGCACAGATGAGGAGGCACTGATATGTAGAATTGATGGACACTGATAGGTGGCACTGATATGCAGCACTGATGGGCACCGATAGGTGGCACTGATATGCAGCACAGATGGGCACTGACAGGCAGCACTGATGGGCACTGACAGGCGGCACTGATGGGCACTGACAGGCAGCATTGATGGGCACTGACCGGCGGAACTGATGGGGAGGGACTGATAGGCAGCACCGATGGGCACTGATAGGCGGCACTGATTGGCACTGACAAGTGGCATTGATGGACACTAATAGATGGCACTGATGGGCAGCACTGATTGGGCAGGTACTGACAGGTGTTAATGCTGGGCAGTGATTGGCACTGTGATTTACACTGATTGGAACTATGGTGGGCACTGATTTGCACTGTGGTGGACACTGATTGGCACTTTATTAGGCATTGACAGGAGTTGATGATGGGGCACTGACTGGCAGCTGCTGGGCACTGATTGGCAACTGATGGGTACATTTGATGGAGGCTGTGCTGATCATTAATGTGCTGATTATCAGCACAGACCCCCCTCTGACAGGTAGAGCTGCCGATCGGCTCTCCCTATCAGCGAGAACCAAGGACTGCCATTTACCAGCACTTCCTGGTTCACACGATGATCAGCTGTGATTGGTCACAGCTGATCACATGGTAAGGAGCCTCTGTCAGAAGCTCCTTAGCATGATCAGAGATGCAGCGTGTCAGACTGAAACGCCGTCCTCACGATCGCTGTGCTGCGCACCCCCGCAGGCGCGCACCGGCATGTTATCCTGCTGGACATCATATGACTCCCAGTTAGGATAACAGAACCACCGCCCGGGACCATTTTGCAATGAAATGGTCATGTTTCTGGCAACATCAGAGGTTGCAGTGCAGGTCAATTTCTAATGTTGCCAGCCACATGACCATTTTGCAAGAAAATGATCAAGTTTCCAGCAACATCTGAGGTTGCAGTGCAGGGCATTTTCTGATGTTGCCAGCCATATGACCATTTTCCAAGAAAATGGTCACGTATCTGGCAACGTCGGTGGTTGCAGTTTATAAGGACAGGAAAATGGCAACATTTGTTATTTGGTAATGGAAAATAACACAACAAAAGAGTATGATCTTAACAAATTACTTATTTAATAAGTGTAATTAAAAAAACTTTTTCTTAAGAAAAAATAAATAAACAGAGGCCAAACCCATTAGCCAATAGAACAAATGACCTTCAACTGGCCAAAAATGTTTTATACTATGTTAAAAAAACGTGTGGCACATTCAAAAAACAAATTTACTCAAAAGAAAATCATAATTGTTCATAAACAAGATATTCACTCTGTAATTCCTGGCGTGGTGAATTGGAGAAATCAGTGCTGACAAATCAATGTCCCTGGTGTTGAGGTCAGGATGGCATGCATGCAGGAGGTGTATTTTGTAAGTAGGAGGAGAGACCTGGCACACTGTATAAGTAGGCAGAAGGGGAACATTTACCAGTGTGAGGGCTGGTAGAAGACAGGTCTGGCACGTTGGTGGAGTGGTACATGGGTGAACCAGGAGGAGCAGTGGAAGAGGGACCAGGGACTATTTCAGAATAGGTAGAATAAGTACCTGCCACATTGGTAGAGTATATGTCGGTTGAGCAGGAGGAGCAGTGCTTGAGAGGTTGACACATAGAGAACCTAAAAAAGGTGGTGTTGGCATTCCACTCCTTTTGCGCCACCCTACAGGCCAACACATAGTTGTTTATGTTCTCCATGCACTGCTTCTCCCATGCAGCATCAACGAAAGCAGCATAAATAGGCTGAAACAGAAAGCCACATAAGGATAACTGTACTCAAATCCCCAAGCATCTGTACAATACGTTCCACCATTTGGTTGCTAATTTCTTGCTCACGATTACCTCGTCCACAACCTCCACTGGAGGTAGAGCATGTGTTGCAAGCTGGAGTTTCCTATGAAGAAAAAAGAAGAAAAAAAGTTGTGATAGTGCTGCCCAATAGTGAATAATCAATCAATCAATCAATCAATCATTCAAATAAATGAATGTCTGTGCTAAAAAATTGCTATAAACATTGATACATTGAAAAATACATAAACACATATTAGGTAAATAAACAAAGTCCCAACAGTCCACACATAAAGTGCTCTAGTGCATCTTCATATTTCAATATGTACTCCACCATATAACAAGAGTACTCCGTCAGCAGGTGAAATGCTTGCTCACCTCAGGACAAGACCCTCAAAAGGGCCAACACAGCATAATGGTAATCAATCCTGTACACCAGATAGTGGGTCCTCTGCTCACTTCCTCCTCTGATGATTGGAAAGTGGAAAGAGCCTCTCTTGTTGCAGACCCTAAAACAATTCAGGGAGATTCAGTGTGCAAACATAGCTATTTAGAACAGAACCAGGTACATAATTTGTTGAAGCAAGTATTTGTCAGACTTGAGACCAGTCTTCCATGCCCAGGTTTTTCTCCAGCTTGTCCTCGCATTTTGAAGTATAGTAAAGAAGGGGCACCATACCTAGAGAATGTGGGTCCCTCAAACTCTCATGAGATTTGAATGATGTAAGAGATAAGTGGCATCTGGATGCGTTTTGATCGTATACATGATGCAGTATTTCAGAACATCTGCCTACCCATGATGACAATGAATACCACATTTGGTGCTCAAGCCCAATCTTAAGAAAACATTTCCACTGCAAGAATTTTTCAGCAACACCTTAATCAATTAGAAGGAAATATTCCTTATAGAAAGTAAGCTGCAAATTCCATTTGTTGGTACCGACTTTTTTTTTTGCAGGTTCAGATAAAATAATCTCAAAGTGCAGACAATCAGAAACAAATCCAATGACATATCTGTTTTTAGAATAATCAATGGTTCAGACTGTCTGCCTTTAGTGGTTTACCCTGTATTTTTCATAAAACACACTAAAGCAATGCAGTTAAACATTTATAAAAAAATAAAATAATGAAATGTATTTCTAATGCCCCGTACACACGGTCGGATTTTCCGATGGAAAATGTCCGATCGGAGCGCGTTGTCGGAAATTCCGACCGTGTGTGGGCTCCATCGGACATTTTCCATCGGATTTTCCGACACACAAAGTTGGACAGCAGGAGATAAAATTTTCCGACAATAAAATCCGATCGCGTCAATTCCGACCGTGTGTGGCCTGTTCCGACGCACGAAGTGCCACGCATGCTCAGAAGAAATTCCGAGATGGGACAGCTCATTCTGGTAAACTTAGCGTTCGCAATGGATACAGCACTTTCGTCACGCTGCAATGTTAAAAATGGTTTAATACAGTGCACTCTCTTCTTCTTTATAATGTGACAAGAATTAAGTAGTTTTGCTGCTCATATTCACACACACTTTTCACAAAGTTTTATTTGTGTTTTTTTAGTGGGATTCCCTGAATATATTGTTATTAGTTGTCACATCTGACAGTTTTATATTAATTTTTTTTTTTTTTTTGGATTTTAAGCCTTTTTTTTTCTTTAATGTTTGGATTTTTTCCAAGGCTGATCTTTGTTCAATGTTATTTTTATTTTTACTGCAGAATATTTTTGTGTGTGTTTTGTGTGTCAAGTTACCCCAACACCATTGATATCTTTTATTATTTAATCTCCAGGAGATTGTTTGGTGTTGGTGTCCCTTGTTCATTTCACATTGTATATTTGAAATGTACCTGAATCCTCACAAAAAAACTGTCCTTTTTGAAGTAAAACACATAGGAGAGTATAATTCAAAACAAAAATCCTGTATTAAGGGATCAGAACCAAACAAAGAGGAAGGCAACACTGGATCAACAGGAGAAATTAGCAAAGCCTGGGACCCCCACGGCAGACATCAATTCTTGAACATCAAAATTGGTGGCCTGAGGAGTCCATATGAAAGGGAGGGCAGTCTGGTCCAGAATTTGCAGAGATCCGGATAGCAGCAGATGACATGTGTGTCCCCAGGCTGTGGTACCACAAGAGGCTGCATTTTTTGGCTGACCAGACTGGACCCAGGGCAATCACTGTCTGGTCTTCCTTCCACGCTTCCTTTCAGGCTGTGGCTGTGCAGTTGGAGATGTGGCAGGAGGAGGAGTAGGACCTGGAGGAGGAGGAGGACTGGGAGGACCTGGAGGAGGACTGGGGGGACCTGGAGGAGAGGGAGGAGGAGGACCTGCAGGAGGAGGAGGAGGACCATCACAAAGATGTGTCTGAGGTGTCATTTGGCCCCTCATACCTTTCTCAAGAGCCTCCAATATGAGCGCCTCACACATGGCTTGTTGGCCCTCCTCCATCCTCTGCATTTTATATGCAATGACGGCAGCAATGTCCTCCTCCACGGTCTGTCGTGCTCCCAGGACCTCTGTAGCCCTCCAAAAGAGTCCTCCGGTAGCCTCCTCTAGGGCACTCCTCCTACTGCCACTTTCTCTTTTCAGGGGGGGTGGAGGGACCTGCAGATCAGCCAGCCGGCTCGGCCCGGCCACCTCCTGGCTGAGACTTCCCTGTGTATGAAAAAGGGACATGGATGTAATGTTTTGCATCATCAATCACAATCCTAAATTAGTACTCCAAACTAACATCTAGTTAACATCATTGATTGGACAAGCAGAAATATTTAGAGGAATGCTATACCTGGCTCAATCTGGGCTCCTCCTTGTGTTGTTGCCTGGAAGGCCCAGGTTGGGCGTCAGAAGCCTCAGCCGGGGGGGAAGGAACCGTGCAAGGAAGACTGGAGAGGGATGGCTTGGGTTCAGTCTGGCCTGCCAGAAAGTGCAGCCTGTCATAGTACCACATCCTGGGGACATAGATGTCATCTGCTGCTCCGGATCTCTGTGAATCCAGGACTTTCTTGCGCTCCCTTAGATATGTGCTCCTCAGGCAACCAATTAATATCTTTTAATAGGTGATGTCTGCCGTGGGGATCACCTGCTTCACAATTTCACACAATTGCTCCAGTGCTGCCTTCCTCTTTGCTTGGTTCTTGAAATGGGGGTGGTTAATCTTCCACAGACATGGCAGCTCCCTTAGCATCTCTACGAATACTGACATGAAGTCATTATCTTTGAGTAGCATATCCATGTTCACTGCAAGACACAACACAAGACAAAGCCTAATGTCAGACAAAACTCTCCTAATCTTGTTACAATATAGGCCTCAATCTAGAAGCAGTATAGGCACAAGTTTGTCTCTTACCTTCGTTCTTACGATCGGCGCGTCCAATGCTCCTTCCTCTGCTCACAGATCGTACGTAATATGCACACGTGTTATGCTTTATACACACTGCGCATGCGTGTAACTCCGCCCGCCCATCACGTTCTTTCTATTCTATTCCCCGCCCCTTTTCGTTCGTGCTGCTCCATATGCTTTTATTAATTGTAACGTTTAAAAGGGCAACTTTAATGTTCATGGGCCCATTATTCGTTCGTATCAAACATTTTTCTTTCGGCCTCTAAAACATCATTGTTTAGGCCATATGCATTTTCCCACATTTTTTTTGGGCCTATTTGGATGCCAAATATTTGTTTGTGTAGATGGGTTTGTTACTAGAATGAAATGCCAACTAGATTGTGTGTAAGGAGGGGACACTGAGCAGCTGTTTTCACATCTGGACACTGGAGCACTAGTGTGGGACACAAGAACACCATTTTTATTAGGGGGGCCACACAGGTGCTCCAGTGTATACTATGGGGGGCTACATCTGTGAAGCTTGTACTAAACAGGTAAAGTATTGCAGCTTGACAAAGGGCAATAAAAAAATATACATCTTGGAACTCGGCTAAAATAGACAATTGTACCCCACTTCCAAACAATGTTTCCTATTTCTAGTTCTGCCATCAAATATCTGTGTGCTAATGATACCATTTTTGTTTTACATAGGGGAGAAAAGACTCGGAGGACACCCCTCATCCGAGGAGACCAGAGACCCTCCACCTATGGAAGAAGGTGAAATACCCCCAAACGAAGAAGAGCAGGAGGAAGAAGAAGATGTGGTGGAGATTGGCACCACAACAGGTGAGTGTCTGCGACCACAGGCTCAGGTAAAAGAGATGGATGGTGGCAGATTTTTGATACCTGTTTTTGTTTTGTTTCTCTCTTTTTAGGTGATCGTGAGGTTGTGGATCCTGAACGCTTTACTTCAGAAAGTGCCCAGATCCTGATTGGGGAGATCATGGGGTGTAATCTCGAATTGCACAACATACAGCAAAAAATCAATGATGTTATTAAAAAAAATAATAACATCATTGATGTTTTGGGGCGAATTTAAAACCCCACAAAATATATTTTTGGGATTGTGTTCCAATTTTAAAAAACTTTTTGCAATGTTTTGAAAAGCCAAATTTGGAGGATGCACACAGTGTGTCAACATGTGCTATCTGCCATCATGGGAGATCAATGGACGCGTTTTGGGGGTGCAACCCCTTCCTCAATTATAAAGTAGCGTTGAGGAAGGGCTTGCTCCCCCAAAACACGTCCCTTGATCCCCCCTGATGGCAGATAGCACATGTTAACATTCGTAAATTGGTGTGCATCTTCCAAATTTGGCTTTTCCAGGGGTGATTTCCCCCCATCTGAACGCTATATCAAATCCAGTTCCTAAATACTGATGTCTGATATAGCCTTCAGGTTTTACCTAATGTGAACTTTGTAAGTTCAAGCTTTTTGGCTTTCTTGTTGGTTTTACACAGGCCTGTTTTATCTGAAATGGACATTTCGATTTTTGATAATGCTACTGCAAAAATTGTTATACAACAAACATGTTGGTTTGTTTTAAAAACCTTTGGTAAATGCACATGTGATTGTGCAGGTATAAAAAAGTGGCTTACTCAAGAATGTGTGGATTATTGTCTCAACACTACAACACTTTTGGGGGGATGTTATAGCTGTTTTATGCAAAAATGGGGGTTATTTCCTAAGGGCAAATCCTCTTTGCACTACAAGTGCAGTTTCAGTGCAGTTGCAAGTGCACTTGTAGTGAAATGTGTTTTTGCATTTAGGAAATAACAGCCAACAGTGCTTTGTATAATAAGGTTACACAATCATGACATTTTCTGGACTCAACACATTTCTGTCAGGGTCAGCTAAAACAAACACAAGCAGTAAATGTCCACAAAGAATTTCTTTTTTTTTTTATTCTAAAAAGGCTTCACATATTGTCTGGCATATTGATAGCCCCCCTACTCGCAAAGAACTGCAGGTAGCGTAACCGGACATCACGGGCACTCAGGGAGGGCAAGCCAGGACGGCCACTTTCAAGCACCGTCAGTGTGGTTTGATGTAGGATTCCGGCCTCAGGCCCAACTGAGCCAGCATAGTTGGCCGAATGTTTCCTTAAAAAATTATGGGGAACACAGCACGCCAGTATAATATGGTTCAGTTTATACTCCGCCATATGGATGGGTGTCAGAAATAGTCGGAACCGGCTGGCCAGGATTCCAAATGTGTTCTCCACCACTCTTTGGGCTCTGGCCAGCCAGTAATTAAAAACCTCTGGCAAGTCCAAGCTGCAATTCTGGAGACGCCTGTAGAACTCCGTCTGGGCGATGACTCCACCATCGGACATCCGGCCATTCTTCCCCACGTCCACATACAAGAAGTCGTAATTAGCCGACACCACCGCCAACATCACTATACTATTAAACCCCTTGTAATTATAATAGTACGACCCCGAGTTGGGTGGTGGGAACGATGTGGACGTGTTTCCCATCAATTGCCCCTCCGCAGTTAGGAAAGTCCCACCGCTGGGCAAAGTGGGAGGCCACAGTCTGCCATTCCTGTGGCGTGGAAGGAAACTGTTGAGGAAAAAACAATAAACATTACTATTTTTCACAGAAACATGGCAAGCAGATTATACACAAACATTATGGGGCAACCTCCAGATAGCATTTAGTAAGGGGAATTTAACAAGGCCAAAGTATAAGGTACACCTATCATATTCCCCCTCCCCCCCTCTCATGGGCCATTTCTAACATTATGGGGTGTGTGGAAATCTTGGACAGGTAACCCTCTTCACTTCATTGAGAGATGAATGCCTAAATAATGGGTATTACTTTGAACAGACCCTCCTTAGTTACACTATTGGCAGCCCACTGGACAGGTAAGAAGTGTCATAATACAAAGATATAAATACACACTGTACACATTTGAGGACATTTGGATATTCTGCTATTACCTATCAAGATAATAATAGGATACAAAAACTTTAAACAGTACCATTGTAAAGCATACAGGCAGGCCCTGGCCGTACATGCTTTGGGGAATTCATCCATAAATCTGAGCACTAAAGAGGTGGGTATAGTGTGTATGGGTTTGGCAAAGTCAGCAGATAGATGATTGAGGATAGAGAATTGGAATCAGCTGACTTAGCAGTTGGGGGGAGGGAGGGTTACTAAAAATTATTTGGGGACACCACAAAAAAAAGCCTCTGCCACTCTGTCTGAATTTAAATCAAAAATAACATTTCCAAACATTTTAGGGGGTGTTTGGGGTAAAGCACTACTATGGAGCTGATAAAATACATTGTTAAGTGACTACATGAGGTGAATATAGGGCAGGAGACACCATGCTGGGGAGGTTAGTGAAGGGCAAATATGTATGAAGGACATAAAATAATAATGACATAAAAATCCAGCATGCATGAGAACAAAGGGGACATTCACAGCATATTACAATCATGGTAATTAGGGAATGAGGAAACAAATACAATATATTAGCAAACATTCAATACAATAAAATGTGATATAAAAGGATAAAAATCTTACCTTCATATACTCCTTCTGCAGAACCTGGATGATGGCAGAACAGGTCTCTGGGATAATGATCCCCAGAGCCTGGGGGGAGATGCCTGTCGAGAACTTTAAGTCCCGCAGACTTCTCCCTGTGGCCAAATACCGCAAGGTAGCGACCAACCTCTGCTCCGGAGTGATGGCTTGCCTCATGCAGGTATCCTGCCTGCTGATATAGGGGATCAGCGAAGCCAACAAACGGTGAAACACGGGGTCTGTCATCCTGAGAAAGTTCCTGAAATCATCAGGATTATTCTCACGGATGTCACGGAGCAAAGGCATATGAGAGAACTGGTCACGCTGAAGCAACCAATTCTTGGTCCATGAACTCCTCCCCACCCTGTTCATGGACTGGACTTGTGTCAAGGTCAGAACCCCAACACCAAGCCCCCGCACAGCACGAACTCTACGAGGAGTACGCATATGAAACATGGCTAGAAAACGGTCGGCTGCTCAGAACGAAGTAACAGAACGCACTGAAGAACAGTAAGGCCTGTGAAGAGCGACCTGAAAAACAGTAACGAATGAACAAGAATACAATGACTACCTAAAGTCACGCGGAACTTGCTTGCACGCACTGAAGAGCAGATACAAACCCACAAGCACAAACTGAATGGCAGAAAACGATCTGAAAGCCATGAGTCTGAAAAAGCGCAAATCGTCTCTCACAAAACTTTTACTAACACGAGATTAGCAAAAGGAGCACAAAGGTTGCCGCGCTTGGTTCTGAACCGGCCTTTTCTAGTCCCGTCATACGTGGTGTACGTGACCGCGTGGTTGGCGATCGGAAATTCCGACAACTTTGTGTGACCGTGTGTAGGCAAAACAAGTTTGAGCCAACATCCGTCGGAAAAAATCCTAGGATTTTGTTGTCGGAATGTCCGAACAAAGTCCGACCGTGTGTACGCCCTATAAGAGTGGCTAGTATAGATACCTGAATTTAGTTGGTATCTGTCATTGTGTAATTTGTAGCAGCACTTTGTAAGCGAGACTTCCAAAGAAGCAAATGTTTTTCATACACATGTGCTGACAGGGAATATTTGAACAGATTGCAGTTTTAGCACATGGGTGAACACCTGCTTCTTCTCCCTGTACAATCAAAGCTGTATATTAAGCTGCTCCTAGAGTATATGGTATAAGTTAAATAAAAGAGAAAAATATGGGATTTTAAAGGTGCCAAAAAACAACACAATTTTGAAAATATATCAACATTTAATTGATAACATTAGTTAAAAATCTGCATATTGTCAAAAGTGGAAAAATGCAGTAACTCCAGCTCTCTACATGTTTTGCCATGGGATGACTTCCTCACGAGACTTTTATCAGGTACTGCATGTATGATAACTGAATACTGATGCATATCCTAAAAATCAGTAAGATTGGACTCCAAAATTACAGGGGCAAGTAGAAAGAGATATTTGGTGAAACCACAGAGGAAGGTATATAGATACCAGAAGAAAGCCTGTCAGTATAACCAACAAGGTAGGTTCCTAATTGTTGCAGTTAGATAGAAAGTCCCAACTAAATAAACCTATTTCCGAGGCTAACAAAGGGAAGAACTTTCACTAGGACATATTGTCAAAAACTGGCATCAGTCCTTTTGGTGTGTTCTCATATAGTTACAGCTCCCCTCTCCATAATAAATGTCACCTCTAATATGGCCATTTGTAATATGTTTTTTCTTTGCAGTAATGGGAGCACTTTCTTGTTCTTCTCTTCAGATGTGAGTTTAGAGTAGTGGTGTCAATCATCACTTGCTGTGACATTAAACGAGAGGTGGGACTCCATCCATGAGCTATTGCAACTGCTAATTATCCTTGAGGAGTGGCAGTGATGAGCATGATGTGACTGTCTGGTAGTGGCAAGCCTTGTGCTATAATACATGATGCAAAGGGAAGGATGACTACACTGCAATGAATGCATCAGCCTTCGCACAGCATAGTTACCCTTCAGCAGGAAGTGGTTAAAATCACTTTTACTATACAGGTGGTCCCCTAGTTACAAAAATCCAACTTACAAACCACTCCTACTTACAAATGGAGGGAAACAACAGGAAGTGAGAGGAAATCTACCCCTAGGAAGGAAAATTCACTTCCGTAAGAGTTATTATGGCAAAAGGTGTCTCCGCTGAAGCTTTATCACCAAGGCTTGTTTCCACAACAACCCAACATTTTTAAAATCCAATTGTCATTGGGACAGAAAGTGAGGTGAAAGCTTCTGAACAGGGACATAGACAGCAAAAAAAACATTACAGGGACGTTAACCCTTCCCTATGCTATCCAAAAAAAAAAAAGCTAAATTTTTTTTTTTTTTTGGCTGGAGCTACACTTAAATGTACCTGTTCTGACTTACAAACAAATTCAACTTAAGAACAAACCTATAGACCCTATCTTGTTTGTAACCTAGGGACTACCTGTACAGGTAAAGAAACATCTTAATTCTTCATTACATTTTTTTTTCTCCAAAAATACACTTTAAATCTTTTAAACAATGAATGTAAAGCATTCCAGATAATATAAGGAAAAACACAGTGCAAAACTATGATGTAATTTCCAGCACTGTACATAAAGTGGAGAAACAAACATGTTTCTGCCTTTTACATTCATTGCAGTTCAAACGCATTTTGAGTGATAATTAGTTCATTGTCTATTCATTGAGTTCAGAGAAACAGTAATTAGTGTATGAACTGATAAAAAAAATATTTGAATGTGTCTTTTCTCGTTTTGTTTGTATATGTTAAACAAGAATAATGTGTGACTGTTCACTGCCTCAATTTGCATACAGACAGAGACAAAAAAACAAAGCTTAAAATAATTGAAAAATGATAGCTTAATTAAAGATTATTTCATTCTTAAACTGAATAGCAAGAAACTCTTACAGCTGCATTTAACAGTTTGTAATCCCTAAAGTTACTGAATATAAGTGGACATAGTAGCAGAAGTAAATGCAACTTCAACTATCGACAACAATATCTTATATTCATTCATTATTTATGCAAATAGATTAATTAAATATATTGTTTTATCAAGTAAGAAAAAATAGGAGTGCTATGTAGTTTTGATGAATATGTACTGGTATTCTGAAGAGAGTGTAGCACATACAAATAACACTTCACTAAAGTAACATTATCCTTTTCTCTTAAAAGCATTTTTTGAAAAACATATTTATGCACTATAATTTTCTTCTTGACAAGAAATATCATAAATTGCAGAAAGCAGAAAAGGTGTGTCAGCATGTCACAATTTGAAACCAGTGACTAACCCCTGCATGGGATATATTTATGGATTTTTTTTATACTAGCAATGGCGGCTATCAGCCACTTATAGTGGGACTGCGATATTGCGGCGGACAAATTGGACACCTAACTGGCACTTTTTTGGGAACCAGTGACACCAATACAGTGATCAGTGCTAAAAATATGCACTGTCACTGTACTAATGACACTGGCAGGGAAGGTGTTAACATCTAGGGCGATCAAGGGGTTAAATGTGTGGCCAAAATGTTTTACTGTGTACTATGTGAGGTGTTTTTACTAAGTAATGTGCTGTTTTGCAGGAAGAAAAAAACAGCACATTGCTGCTGTCAGAAGAGAGCCCTGTGTTTGTTTACCTACACAGGGCTCTCTTCAGTAATCTCTGGTTCATGCTGCAGTCAATCACAGCAGAACTGGGGCAGACATGGGCGCACTCCCTAGCCCGGGATGCAGATCACATATTAGGTACAGTACAGGATCCTGCTCAGGAGAGCCACCTTGCTGCCGTATATGTACTGTATACGGTCGGCAAGCGGTTAAAGGATAAGTTCACCTTTTTGGGCAGAATTTCAGTTCTTATAATAAATAGAAGCATTTTCTGGAGCATGGCTTGGCACGCAACGAGGATGGATGCACACTAAAGGAGCTCCTTGGCTACAGTAGCTCTAAGCCCGTTCTCCCAACTAAAAAGGTACCACAAAAAGGGGCAGGCTGGCCAGGTGCACTCCGCAGAACCGGCAGCAACGACCCTCCACCTTAGCAGTGGCGAGAGACATCTCCAACATCTTCCGCTCACAGATCTCCTCATGAAGCAGCATGTCAGGAAGCAAGATGGTGCTGGCCCACAGAGACAAGGAGAGCAGTGAGGAGTCTTTCTTGGCATCTGAGGACATGGTAAGCAGACATGCCACTCACTATTGCAGCAATGACAACAATCGCTGCACACATTAAATCAACCATTTCAGCAATAGCAACAGACTTAAAAGCCGATATACTGGTTTTATCTGAACAAATCTCTGCAGCTGAACAGGCAGGCAGACACAGGGAGAGGGCAATCAAAAGACTGGAACAGGTCACTGCCACACACTCTCAACACTGAGGTTAGCAGGCACCTAGAAGACCTTGATAATAGAGGAAGACGCAACAACCTAAGGATAAGGGCGGCCCCAGAGTCAATGACACCAGAGCAAATTCCACAGGCCCTGCAAAAAATGTTCAATAACATCCTGGAACGCCATGTGGATGCAACAATTGAGTTTGTGTATGCTCACAGAGCCCTTAAAGCTAAAGGCCCTGACACAGCTCCACCTCAGGACATCCTATGCTGTTTCCAGAACTTTGCTCTGAAAGAAGCAGTCGGAGCAAAAGCCAGACAAAATGAAGCTCTAACTTTCAATGGTAACACGATTATGATATTTCAGGACCTATCTCAGATAACCTTAAAGAATAGAAGAGCTTTACATCCATTGCTGAATACCCTAAGGGAAAGGGACTCAAAGTACCAATGGTGCTTCCTTTTTGTGTTTACGGTTTCTCACAACGGGAAACAACATGTCTTGAGGTCACCAAATGAGCTGGTGGACGTTTGTGACGGCTTACAGATATCACTGATGGAAGTCCCAGAATGATACCAATAATATAAGCTTCCGCCTCTCACCAGGAGCACACCACACACCCCGCTCAATTCATGTGTTGCGTTTGATATAAAACATATTTTTTCTATAAGACTCATAGCATTCTGGTATCACAGAGACAGACTTTCTCAAACAAATGTTGTTGGATACAATGGTAATGTAGATTTCATTGTTGTACAGTCTATTCTCTCTATAGCTACAGTAAACAGGTAAGAGAGTGCCTTTCAAACTGAATGTACTGAGATGTAGGTTTGTGGGTTGTTAAGATAACGGAGTTTGTAACAAGCTGACATATAAAAGGACTTATGATGCCAGACAGAGAGACACACACACACACCATGATGCTGTAAGATCAGAAGCCACTCATGATACAAGAACTGTGCCTGATGCTCCAGAAGAATCATTGCCAATGGAGATCACAAACATACAGTAACAGAAGATAAGTAACTTTTAAGTGTATTTGTACTGTTAGACCATAGGCTGTTCATTTGCTAGACATTTTTACTTGTTATAGATATCTGTCAGTCTTCTATTGTATTCCTAATATTGTAATAGTTTTGTATGTACAGCATCTTTGTATAGGAAAAGGACATTTACACACTGCAGAAGTTCAGCTTCCTTGCTTATACCACAGAGTAACCTTGCTAGATAGACGTAAGCAAAACATTTGGGGGCCCGTGCCGTGATCTGTGCTATAATTCAATTGAAGCAGACCTGATTTTCTGTAGTGTGTTGTGTAGCTTGTGCTAGGTAAAATGCTGCGTAAGCTGTTTAGGAAAAGCAAGGATGCAGAGAGTTCTGGTGGCCAGAAGGAAGTATGCAGCTTATCTATCTGGGCAAGAAACAATGAGTGGGAGCCTCTTGCTAAAGAATTTGTGAAGTATGCTTCTCCCTTGAATCTGACTTAGGGTGATAAAGTCTCAGATCATTTTGTAGATTTTAGCCTTAAGGGGTTGGATTTAAGTAAAAAAGAGAAGAGGACAGAGTCCACAGTGGGCTGGTATTTCCTTAATGCTATTTACACTGAATCGCAGAGAAGGGAGAAGGCAGAGGCAGAAGTTAAGGTATTAAAAGACCAGCTAGCAGTTGCTTCAGAGTGTGTGCGTTCAACTGCTAGTCGGGCTGATGATTTACAAGAGTGGTGTGCAGCCCTCATGACCAAATCAATTAATGCATTAAGGAAAGGGAAGGGCCATAAACCTGTTAGTAAAGCCAGGGTACGTGCCCCTGTCACATCCCAAAATTGGGATTGTGAGGATGTGCTCTCCTCAAATGATAGTGAGGATGAGGAGATAGAGTTTGATATTTCGCATGATGATCTACTAGTGCGAAAGAAAAAGTATGCCAGATAGGGGCAAGGCGCAGACATCATGGCTCTATCCTGAGTGGCTCTGTCACGAGTGATGCGCAGTTTCACCGACGCAGTTATTAATTCTGATCATGTCTTCTCTGCTCTTTTAAAGGTAAATATCTTCTATCCATCTGTACATCTCTACTGAACTGACTTTGCTGTAACATTTTTGGTAAATGTCTTCTATCCATCTGTACATCTCTACTGAACTGACTTTACTGTAACATTTTTGGTAAATGTCTTCTGCTGCCATATCTTTAAACTTCAATATCTAATGCTAGCTCTAAACCAACCCCACTGCAATAGCAATATTACTGGTGATTGATTCTCAACCCCATTTGGCTTGAGTGATGTCTGTAGCTAGTCTGGTATTGGCCATCCCCTCTCTCATATTCAGATGTCTCAAATCAGACCCAATAATGACTAACTGAGAAAAGCATGCCTGCTTAGTCTCCCTATAAATTTAAAGTATCCTATGGGGTGGCGCAAACAGGGGCAAGGCGCAGACATCATGGCTCTGTCCTGAGTGGCTCTGTCACGAGTGATGCGCAGTTTCACTGACGCAGTTTAACGAAAGCAGGATAACTAAAGCTGGATAAAGATAGAACAAGAACTTTGCTCCACACTGCAAGACGACACGCAAACCAGCTTTTGACATTTAATTTATATTTTATATTTTATCTAAAGTCAGTTTCTCACTCTCTATCCACTAACATGCTCCTTATTCTCTTCCTTCTCACATTATCTTTACTCTACCCCTCCTCTCTTCCCTGCAGCACGCACATATCACCCTCACTCCTACCCTCTCCCTACTATGGCACCCATCATCTCCTGCATTTGCTGCATTCACATGTTGACATAAACACCAGGGCCACTGGACACGTGCGCTCGTGCACATCCCACTCCCATCTTACCTTTCCTGCCCCTCCTCCTTCTCCTAGTCTCAGGTGACATTTCTTCTAGTCCTGGTCCGCCATTTTCCAACTGCAAGCCACATGTCCAATACCCCTCCCCCTCTGGCAACCACCGCAATCCACTCAGTTTAATTTCTATCCCCCTGCTTCCTCAAAGCAGCCCACCAATCTCATGTGCCCTTTGGAACGCCTGCTCCATCTGTAACAAGCTAACATCTGTACATGACCTCTTCATCTCTCATGGCTTTAACATACTCGCCATAACAGAAACCTGGCTTCAAAATTTTAAATTAGCTTCTCCTGCTGCCCTTTCCCATGGTGGTCTCCATTGGACTCACTCCCTCAGACCCAACAGACAGAAAGGAGGTGGAGTTAGCTTCCTTCTATCCCCACAAAGCACCTTCCAAGTCCTTCCTGTCCCTCCCTCTCTATCCCTCTCTTCTTTCGAGATGCACTGTATTCGTCTGTTTTCTCCCATTTCACTGAGGATTGCAGCAATCGGCCTCCTGGACTGGTGTTGCGCTTTCTTGATGACTTTGCTGCCTGGCTACCCTACGTTCTCTCCTCTGAAATACCCTCTATCATTCTTGGTGACTTAAACATAGCTGTCAATGTTAACAGCCCAACTACAACTAAACTTCTCGACTTAACCTCATCTTTTGACCTAACCCAATGGACACATACTTCCACTCACTAAAATGGTAATACCCTTGACCAGGTATTCTCCCATCTCTGTAACCTTGGCAACCTCACCAACACCCCCTTTCCTCTCTCTGATCACAACCTCATTACTTTCACTGTATCCTTGCCTCCAACCACCCATCCCTCCAAGCAGCAAACAATTACTTGTAGAAACCTTCGCCACTTTAACCCTTCTCTTCTCTATTCTGCCACTGACCACCTATATGACATAATCTCTCCCCTGTCCTGTCCTGACCTGGCAATCTCTGTCTACAACAGTTCACTCTCATCATCACTAGATGCACTTGCTTCTCTAACCACGCGCAGAATCAGGCCCCGACCGTTACAACCCTGGCAAACTGATAACAATAGAAATCTCAAGAGACATTGCCGTGCTCTTGAACGACTCTGGCGTAAAACCAAATGCCTGCAAGGCTTCACCCTATATAAATCTGCCCTTCTAAAATACAATTCATGCCTCCATGCTGCCAAACAAGCCTACTTTGTCTCTCTTTTTAATTCCTTGTCATCCAGTCCCCATCGGCTTTTCTCAACCTTTAACTCTCTGCTTCGTCCCCCACCCCCTCTACCCACTAACTCACTCACTGCCTAAGAGATTGCCAATCACTTCAAAGACAAGATTGATGCAATTCGTGAGGATACCTCCACTGTGCGTACATCTTCCCCACCATACCTTGCCTAACAGCACATTCAACACTCTCCTCTTTTGAATTGGCTACTACTGAAGAGGTTACAAAACTTTTCTCAGATGCCCACTTAACCAATTGTCCCCTGGATCCTGTTCCCTCACAACTACTACGGTCCCCCTCTTCTTCTATCCTATGCTCCCTCACTCACATCTTCAATCTCTCCCTCTCTAGTGGCACTTTCCTCTCCCCTCTAAAACATGCGCAGATCACTCCCATACTTAAAAAGCCCTCACTGGACCCTACCAACCTGAACAACTTAAGACAAATTGCTCCCATTCACCTCTAAACTTCTAGAATGCTTTGTATACAACTGTCTTAGCTCCTACCTCAGTGAAAATAACCTTCTTGACCTTTTACAGTCTGGCTTTCGCTCACAGCACTCCACAGAAACTGCTTTACTAAAACTCACTAACGATTTACTAACTGCTAAAACTAACAGCCAGTACTCCATACTCCTACTACTTGACCTCTCTGTGGCCTTTGATACTGTTGACCACCTGCTCCTTCTCAATAAACTACATTCCCTTGGCCTCCGAGATTCTGTTCTATCCTGGTTCTCTGCCTATTTATCACAACGCTCCTTCAGTGTCACCTACAACTCTGTCTCCTCCTCTCCATTGCCCCTTTCTGTGAGGGTCCCAAAAGGCTCTGTTCTTGGACCCCTTCTCTTCTCTATCTACACCTCCTCCCTTGGTCACTTGATAACCGCCCACGACTTCCAATACCACTTTTACGCTGATGACACCCAAATCTATCTGTCTACTCCTCTCCTCACTCCTTCAGTCTCCTCTCGCATTACTAACTTACTAACTGACATATCAGCATGGATGTCTCACCACTTCCTTAAACTAAATCTCTCTAAAACTGAGCTATTATTATTCCCCCCCGCCCGTGCCCCCCTCAATGACTTTTCCATCAAAATCAACAATGCAACCATCAGTCCCTCCCCTCACGCCAGGGTACTAGGTGTAATCCTGTACTCTGACTTGTCATTTCAGCCTCAAATCCAATCGTTGTCAAAAGTTTGTAGAATTCACCTCTGTAACATCTCTAAAATTTGCCCCTTTTTAACAAATGAAACCACCAAGCTCCTCATTCACTCCTTTGTTATCTCTCACCTTGCAACCCCTTCTCTTTGGCCTGCCTCTCCATAGGCTATCCCCTCTTCAGTCTATCATGAATGCTGCTGCCAGATTATCCACCTTACCAATTGCTCAGTGTCTGCCAACCCTCTCCTCCAATCCCTAAACTGGCTCCCAATCACCCAGCAAATTAAATTCAAAATACTAACCACAACATACAAAGCCATTCACAACTCTGCCCAGAGCTACATCACCAACCTTGTCTCCAAATATCACCCAAATCTTCCTCTCCGCTCTTCTCAAGACCTCCTACTCTCAAGCTCTCTTGTCCCCTCCTCTCATGCTCATCCCCAGGATTTCTCCAGAGCCTCTCCCATCCTCTGGAACTTGCTACCTCCACCTGTTCGTCTATTCCCTACTCTTGCTACCTTCAGGCGATCCCTGAAAACTCATCTTTTCAGGAAAGCCTATAATGTCCCTAACTAATCTTTTACCACTTCCATCAGCTCATTCCCCATAGTTACAACCTTTTGTACCACCTGCCCCACCCTATTAGATTATAAGCTCTTCTGAGAAGGGGCCTCTTAATCCTCCTGTATCTTATTGTATTATAACTGTATTGTCTCCCTTTTATATTGTAAAGCGCTGCGTAAACTGTTGGCGCTATATAAATCCTGTATAATAATAATAATAGTATGCCAGACCTCTCATTACTAAGCATCAGAAACGGCAACATGATAGAGAGGATATGGCAGATGGGGAGGTGCATTATCGCAACCCCAGAGATGTTGAATTTGAAGAAGTATGGGAGTTTACACAAACTGAACTCCAAGAGCTGGCAAAACAATACAAACAAAGGTCTGGGGAGCCTCTATTGACCTGGTTCCTACGCTTATGGGATGAAGGGGTGCACAGTGTTGTTTTGTCAGGTAAGGAAGCAGTGACTATGGGAGTGTTAACACATGATCCACAATTACATCAGGCAATGCGAAAAGCCTGAGAGTTTATTGTCAATTTTTCACTGTTAGACCTCGTGAGAGATGGAATAGTCCGATTATACGCTAGTCCTACTGACCTGGAAAATACCTACACCTGGAGGTCAATAGGAGAGGGTATTTCCAGGTTACGTGAGATGGGTTGTATAACCGGATTAAATACGTTTCCAGAATGGATGGGTCCAGATATGGAACCCTTTACATCTGCTCTGCGCTCTAAGCTGATGATGTCTGCGCCATTTAATCTCAGGGCTCCATTTTGTTCTTGTTGGGAGGCCTGTGATTAAACAGCAAGATTCATGAAGCCACAACCCTTTTAAGTCAGTTGGGGGAGCTAGAGGAGACTAAAACAAAACCTGTCAGGGCAGTAGATAAGGTCAAGGCCAGACAGGAAGAATACAAGCAGAAAAGAACAGAGAAGAAAGGGAATGGGGTAGAGAAGACAGGAGGTGAAGAGAAAACCAGGCTAGTTATTTCTAGGAAAGAAATGTGGGTGGACCTATTAAAGGCAGGAGTACCTATAGATGAGATAGATGGGATTTCTTCTGCAGAAATGCTGAAGAGGTGGAAACATTTATTAGGGAAAACTGTCAGGGTTAGAAACACTACTCCTAGTGAAGATAACATCAGCCTGGACTTAGAGAAAACAGAACAGACCCCTCCTGTTAGCCCCAAACCAATTCCCAAAACTGAACATGAACCCAAATCCCTTTATCAAGGGGAGGAGTTAGAGAGAATCAGAAAAGGGGATTGGGAGGTTCCTTATCCTTTATGAAGGGAAGGTGAGTCTGCTGTAGCATCAGTGAGGGCAGTGACAGCAGGAGACCGACGCCCATATGCACCTGTCACTGTATGGTGGGGGAAGTCATCTTCTCCTACACATGTAATGGCTTTAGTTGATAGCGGAGCTGAAGTTACACTCTTGCAAGGAAATCCTTCCCATCACAAAGGAGAACTGATTTATGTAGAAGGTTTGGAAGGGCAAACTACACCAGCAGTTAGGATATGGGTGAAATTGGCTATTGGCAAGGGATCAGGATTTATGACAAATGTTTTGGTATCAGAGTTACCCGAAAATATTCTTGGGATGGATGTACTTCAATGTCAGTCAATTCAGACTGAAAGAGGTACATTCACATTCGGGTATCCTGATAAAGCGTATCTGGTAAGGGCGGTGAAGGCTGTGGTCGGAGGTCATGCGAAATGGACCCCTGTCTACATTCCTCCACCAGAGAAGCCAGTCTGTCTCAAGCAGTACAGACTTTCTGGAGGCCACAAAGAATTGGGGAGACCATTTGAGAGTAGGGATCCTTAGACCTGCTGTAAGTCCTTTCTCATCTGCGGTGTTCTCAGTAAAGAAACCCGATGGGACATATAGAATGACTGTGGATTACAGAGTTCTAAACAAAGTGGCACCTCCATTGAAGTCAGCTGTACCAGATATGATCTCAATTGTTGAGAAAATTGCTAAAGATGCAGGAGAATATCGTGCTGTGACAGACCTGGCTAATGCTTTCTTTTCGATTTTAATAGACCCAGAGTGTCAAGAACAGTTTGCTATGGTGTGGGACGACTGCCAGTACACTTTCACCGTGCTTCCTGAAGAAGTTCATTCTCCAACGATTTGTCATGGACTGATTGCCTGAGATTTAAGTTCCCTGAGTTTGAAAGTCGCTGTGTTCCACTACATTGATGACATCATGATCTCTGGAACAAAAGAAGATGTAACTAAAGCACTGCACCTACTGATACATCACATGGAGAACAGAGAGTGGGCTATCAACAAAGACAAAGTCCAAGGACCTGCCACAGAAGTGAAATTCCTGGGAATTATGTGGACTGGGCCGCAGAGGAAAATTCCAGAGACAGTTGTGCAAACTATCCAGGCTCTGTCGCCCCCTATTACCCTACTACCAAAGAGGAGGCATAGAAGTTCATTGGAGTTGTGGGGTTCTGGAGATCGTTCATCCCACATCTTGGACTGATTCTGAGGCCTATATATAATGTCACCAGAAAAAAGACTTTTCAGAGTTCTCATGGGGTTCAGAGCAGCGGATTTCATTCCTGGCTGCTAAAGAAGCTATTTTGCAGCATCAGGGATTAGGGCCCGTGAGACAAGGAGTACCATTTCAGCTAGATGTAGTGGAGCAGAATGGTACCATATCTTAGAGTCTATGGCAGCCAAATGAAAAGAAAGGACTGAGAGCAATAACCATTGGATTGTGGTCCAAACAACAGACAGGGGCACAGAAGAGATACAAGCCCCTAGAGAAGTACCTGTTTGGGGCCTACACAGCACTTCAACATGTGGAGACCATTACAGGAAAGGACACAGTCACAATCCACACTGCATTGCCAATAGCAGGATGGGTGAGAAATAATGGACTGACCACTAGGGCAGCTGTAGCCCAGAATCAGAGACTGATAAAATGGAAGTGGTACCTTCAAGAAAGAGGGGGTATTGCAGCTGGGGATGTTAGAGACATTTCAAAACAGTTGGCAGGGCTTGTCACTTTTACCAGCACCAAGCCAGAAGAAGAAATTCCTGTGCTGCAGTTATCCCCCATTCAAGAGGCTCCACCATTTGAGTCTCTGTCAGAAGACATGAAGAGATGGTTCAGACGAGGTGATGGTTCAGCCATAGTCACCTCGTCTGGGTGTAAATGGACAGCAGCAGCCTTAAACCCAAGTACAGACACAGTCCTGCAGGAGACCGGAATTGGAGGGTCCAGTCATTATGCAGAGTTGAAAGCTGTAGTGATGACTCTTCATGAGAATCCTTCTTCCCATGTCACTATCTACACTGACAGCTGGGCGGTTTTTAAAGGACTGACAACTTGGATGCCCACGTGGAAGTCCAATGAATGGATGATTCATGAAAAGGTGGTGTGGGGAGGCAAGGAAGTCTAGAACTACATCTGGAAGGAAACTCACTCCCGCACCATAAATGTGGGGCATGTTGATGCGCCCCTAGTCCCAGACTTTGAGAACTATAACAGAGTTGCAGATGAAATTGCCAAAGTGAAGGCAGTTGTGTCAATTGATCCTGTCTTGATGAACTTGGCCAACTGGGCCCACAAGCAATCTGGACATTTGGGGCAGAAAGCAACATATGAATGAGCACAGCAGAGAGGATTGCCTAAATCCATGGACATAAAGACTGTAATAGGGAACTGTACAGTGTGTGGGGAAGTGCGACAATGGCCATTGCAAAAGTACTCCACCGGGTCGATTAAGAGGTGTGAGAGGCTTGCAGAGATCTGGAAGATTGACTTCATCGGTCCCCTGCCCCGGGGAAACAATGGACTGAGATATTGTTGCACTGCAGTGGACACCTATTCAGGACTTATGCTTGTTCATCCTTGCAAATGTGCAGATCAAGCCGCAACGATTCAACTGCTCCAGAAACTTGCTGTTGCTTATGGTTGCCCCAAACAAATCCAAAGTGATAACGGCTCACACTTCACCGGATCAACAGTACAGCAGTGGGCCAAAGATTCTGGAGTGTACTGGTTGTGCCACATCCCATACCATCCACAGGCAGCTGGTTTGATTGAAAGATACAAGGGGCTATTAAAGGAAAAAGATACACAAATTTACACCCACACAAACACTAAAGGGATGGGATCGGGTCCTCATACAGGCAGTCATGTTGTTAAATTCTAGGCCAATAGCCAAAAGCACACCATATGAAAGGATGGTAGGGGCTGGGGCACAGATTCCACAGCTGGAGTGCAGAGTTCAGTATTTATGTAAGGTTCCTGAAAGAACAGGGCTTAACAGATACCATGTTACTGCTTTCCATGACATAGAAACCAAGAGTGACGTATCTGAAGCTGAAGCCTATCTAGGAATGAGAGGGAATCTGGCAGGAAAGTTTGAAGTTACATTTGCATTGGCAGATGAGCTTCAAGGCAGTGGCTGGGACTCTGACTGGTTAGTGGATACTTCTCAGCAAGAGTGGAAATTGAGGCTACATAACATCAAACCTTCCAAAATAAACAGAAGTGATCTTCTGGGAAATATCAGTATATTTCTTCTCCTCCCTATTGATCTTCTTTGGGAGGGTCAGAAGTGGGTACAGGCAGGGGGCAAAGTGTTAGTCATATATCCAGGCAAAAAGCCATTTAGAGGAGAGATTTTAGCTGAAGGGCCTGGATCTACTGTTCATGTATTATTAGAAGGAACAGCTAATCCGCTTTGTTTTCCACTCCACAGGCTGTCTCCGATTTGATCCATAGGAAGACCAGAGAAAAGTGGTTACATGATGGAAAGAATAACGGAAGATCACAAGAGTTGTGGAGAGCAAGGCCTTTGATGTATTACAAGCCTGGACTTGTTTCTAAAGAACTCTAGAATGGACTTTCTAATGAACTTTTTAGTTAAAGACTGAAACACCTTCTCAGTGACAGAAATGGGAGGTGTTTCATTCAAAGAAAATTAATTTTTTGAATGAGTTTAGTAATGAATAGATTTTCTGTGTGTAGTCTGAGAGAAAAATCAAGGGCGAAATGTGTTGCATTTGATAAAAATATAATTTTTCTATAAGACTCATAGCATTCTGGTGTCACAGAGACAGACTTTCTCAAACAAATGTTGTTGGATACAATGGAATGTAGATTTCATTGTTGTACAGTCTATCGTCTCTATAGCTACAGTAAACAGTTAAGAGAGTGTCTTTCAAACTGAAGCTACCTAGATGTAGGTTTGTCGGTTGTTAAGGTAACAGAGTTTGTAACAAGCTGACATATAAAAGGACTTATGATGCCAGACAGAGACACACACACACCATGATGCTGTAAGATCAGAAGCCACTCATGATACAAGAACGGTGCCTGATGCTCCAGAGGAATCGTTGCCAATGGAGATCACAAACATACAGTAACAGAAGATAAGTAACTTTTAAGTGTATTTGTACTGTTAGACCATAGGATGTTCATTTGCTAGGCATTTTTACTTGTTATAGATATCTGTCATTATTGTATTGTATTCCTAATATTGTAATAGTTTTGTATGTACAGCACATTTACACACTGTAGAAGTTCAGCTTATAGCACAGAGTAACCTTGCTAGATAGATGCAAGCAAAACAACTCACCAGATAAATGTGTCCACAAGAAAAGCAGAAACACGCCATGGCATATCTGGCATGCACACTCCTGCAACCATGCTGAAAACGACTAGGATAGAAGATGATCCTTGTTAGAAGCCTTTGAGGACCCACTGTCATATATATGTCCACTTCTAGTGAATCCCTCAGAAATCAAGCCTTGTGAATCCTTTAGACCAAATGATACAACCATCCTGAATTGAGACCCTTCTGCGTGGCCTCGTATTTATAAAATTGAGAGCCCTACTACCTACCTTCTACTAAAGACAGGGCCTCCTGTATGGTTTGTATTTCTTTTAAGTTGTTTGCTCTGAGTTACACGCTAAATATTAAGGCAAAGAAGACATATAGAACCAAGACTTTTGACTATATGGTTCTTTGTCATCACCAGCACTCTTGCATATATGCAACCGAATGGCACGTCATTTGCACTTAGCTGCACACAGTGCCTTTTGTTTATCTGTTGTTACGTGACTGTAGGATAATAATAGTAAAAGATAAATGGTGTGCATAATTGTAACTATTAACTATTGACTTCCTAATGATGACACACCATTTTTCTACCTTTTGCATTTTTTTCCTTTTACAGCTGAAATATAAGAAAAAGGACATTATATGGCGTTTAATATAACATGACTTTCTTCTACAGCTACATCATATCGTATCTGAAAGGTAGAACTTTTCTGGT
This sequence comes from Lithobates clamitans, assembly GCA_037952925.1. Lineage (NCBI taxonomy): Eukaryota > Metazoa > Chordata > Amphibia > Anura > Ranidae > Lithobates > Lithobates clamitans. The sequence goes on along the minus strand of JBBGZY010000006.1, from coordinate 2,723,928 downwards.
ATACAATTTGATACCGAGACTCGAGGTATACATCATATAGTTACAAATTGCAATGATACCTTATGGTTGAGGGATGCAACCACATTAAGAACACGATTATTACTAAATGCTGAAATTCATCTTTCTTTTGATAAATACCTTGAGACTCGTAATGACTGTTAAATACAACGTCACTGTTTTTATTTGATTTTCAAACATGTTTCTCCAGGTTATCTGTTATTGTTACTTTGCTTTCTACTTGTACCTCTATTTGCATGCCTGCCTATATATGTACAAGTACAACTGTGTACATGAACATAGGTTAAGGATCCCCTAAGAAGGATCTGGATTTGCCCACTAGGTACCTATTTTGAGGGCTGGGAGTTACTCATTGTGACAGACTCACCCGGGACAGAGGCTTTTGGAGGGGACTGAATGTGAGCCTCTTGCCTACAGATTATGGGCCCTGGCATTTTGGGTACCCTTGAGGTGTTGCTACTTTGGCTTCAGGTCCTTGTCCCCTAGGACACACAGACTCTGGGGACCCTGTATTTGCCATATTAGCAATAGTGAGTCATACTGTTGGGACACATACTGTGAGGAGATGCTAATATCAACTCCACTCACCTGTCTGATGTCTACTATAATGTGTTTAATGTAAATGAGTCTAGTCTGGCTTACCACAGGTTCTAAGGGTATTCCACACATTGCTGTTTGTTCTAATTAACCCTGTGTTGATGTTTATGGTAATGAGCTAGGAGATATAGTCACCTAGTCTGGGTAAATGATTTAGTAAACTAGCGCAGGTTACAGTTGTATTGTTAGAGTAATATGAGCAGGAGGGGGGAACCTCCTCTAACAGCATATAAAGTCTTGTAATTTTGATTCTAAATAAAACAATCCATGTTAGCAGTGAAACAAGTGTCACCTTGTTTTGTGCTTATGAGCGGTTGGAATATCTGATATCTGTATCCCGACTGGGAGGAAGTGGAATATGACGGAAGCACTCAAGCGGAGTGTGGGATGTTCCGTGTTACTCATATACATAATAAATAAGCTTCTGAAAGAGCCGCAAGCCCATATACTCCGTCTCACAAAAACTTGATCTATATAGCCAGATCTGTGTTTTTTACACATACTTCTGTTTCCATCGATCACATTCTTCCCACTACCTCCCAGGTAGACAATATAACTCAACAAGGGTTAGATTTAGTCTACAGTTTTATTGCCTTACAACAGAGTTAGCTAAGGAAATCTATCCAATATTTTCTCATATTACTTTTTTGTAATATTCTTTTTCCATGGGCTGTATAGCCACCATACGCTTAAGGACCTGATCCCAGGGGACACCAGGAGAATGCCAGAACAAAGCTATAGTCCAGTGGACCGCACTAAATAAAGTGTGGGCCACTTTTGGTTCAGGACGGAAGCCCCAGGTATTTCTGTGAAAAACAGGCACATCTGATGAGTTAGTGTCAACAAAATACCTGTGGTCTCAGCCACCTTGAAAGCTACGTTCTGCTAGATCTGCTTAAGTGCATTACAACCCCAGAAGATATGTAAGTGTGTCCCCTTTTTTTCAATTGCTTCTTTATTGAAAGTATCTTATGAATTATAAAGATTGATCCAGACATGTTATTAAACACTTGAGCAAATTGGATAAAATCAGAAAAAATAAATAAATAATAAATAAATGGGGTTATTCATTTGTTAAAAATGAGGGTTACAGAAAGCAGAATGGTTATCAAAATTAAGACAACAAAACATAACATAACATGAACACCATATAATGCCAAGACATTAAAAGTTCCAAGAGACCAGATCCTGTGATAGTTTTCAGGTTATGTATCCCTTATCGAGAATCTACTGAGCCAACAATTCCAGTTATTGTGAATTTTTTGTGTAGACTCTGTACCATACGCTAGTGTTCGTTCATATTGGGCAGAGTTCTGCACTTTTTTGATAGTATCTGACACATTAGGGGCTTTATAAGTTTTCCAAAGATTATCTATAGTCATACGGGCTGCTGTGAGAATTTGGGCTATCAGGAAACAGAATTGTTTAGGAACTCCATCTAATTTTAGATTTACGAGAGCCATCCCGAGTGTAGGGGAGATGAAGAAGCCCGTGACCTTGGATATCAGGGAGAATATCCCATTCCAGAAACTGCGTAGGCACCTTTATTTTCAAAACACATGGAACATAGACCCCATATCTCCACATCCTCTCCAACATTCTGCTGTAGCGTGAGGAAATATTTTGGATAATCTAAGGGGGGGGGCAAGATAGCTTCTGTTTAGCAATCTCAGGAAGTTATCCCAGTGATAAACGCCTTAAAGGTAAGCCCTCTAGCTTGATTCCATTCTAAATGGCTAAACATAGTGCTTAAATCTTTTTCCTATGCCAGCATAGGGATCATTTTGGTACAGCTATCGTCAGGTTGCAAATGGGCATAGAATATTGAAATGCCTCCCTTCCTAAATGGTCCAGCTTGGAGCTCCTGCCATATCTCTCTATTGACCTCTATGGATCATATGTCACTTTTTTTAAGTAAATGTTTTACCTGCAATGTTTCATAATGTCTATCCTTCGGGTTCTCTATGTCAATATCTTTAAAAAATATAGTAGCAGCCATCACAACAAAGGATCAATTTGTAAAATAAATAGACTATGTATATAATAAAGTGCTGCGCTATAGTGAAGTCAATGGGATAGACCCCAACCAAACTACATAACCATATGTAACTGTATTCTATAGTAAATAATAAAACAATCTCTATATTTTGCCTTAACAATAGTGAGAAATTGATTGAAATGGTGAACAACTATTGTTGTGAAACAAAAAATGAGTGAAATGATATATGATATAAGATATACGTGCATTCATAAGTGCATATGAAAGTCCATGATCAGGTGGTCACAATAATGAAGTGACTTCAAAATGCTTGGTATAGACAGTTTTCCAGTAGATAATCTACCACTGATAGGTAAAAGGGTTTTCAGAAAAGTTGAACCCAAATAGGCATACGCCTAATGAGTCAGTAAAGCTTGTGGTATAATACACCCAGGGGAACCATACATCGGCATACACAGCTTCCAGTTAGGGATATAGACTCCAAGGGTCTGTCACAGTGTAGTTTCCAATGGATATCCACTGGAGAGGTGGTGATAAATGCATCATTGAGAGAAAGTTTTCTGATCCATCCTCTGATCACCAATAGCTTTATTGTCTCATTAGGCGTATGCCTATTTGGGTTCAACTTTTCTGGTAAGCCTTTTACCTATTGGTGCTGGATTATCTACTGGCAAACTGTCTATAGCAAGCATTTATTTTGAAATCACTTCATTATTGTGATCACCTGTTCATGGACTTTTATATGCACTTATGAATGCATGTATATCTTATATATCATTTCACTTATTTTTTGTTTCACAACAATATTTGTTCACAATGTTTCAATCAATTTCTCACTATTGTTCATGCAAAATATAGAGATTGTTTGATTATTTACTATAGAATACAGTTACATATGATTTTTATATGCCTATGAGGTCATTACACTGAGTATTATATTGTTTGGTTTGGGGTCTATCCCATTGACATCACTATAGCACTGCACTTTATTATATACATAGTCTATTTATTTTACAAATTGATCCTTTGTTGTGCTGGGTGCTACTATATTAAAGAGACAGCGCAGTTTATTTACTCTTTATATTTACACTAGTTTTTTTTTATTTTACACTGCAGCAGTCTTATCTACACTCAGACACACCCTTAACATGGATGTGTTTGAGTATAGAGCATCAGGCACGGTTAACACTGACAGTATTTTTACTGTTATTGGTAGTGATAGTGAAATAGGTGGTCTCTTTTTGAGACTTAAAAATTCCATGACATCAGAATTACGCTTACAGTGGGATGTAGTTTTTTTAGAACCATACATATCTGAACACATGGTACCTAGGTGTCTTAGGTGGGATGTCCACCCTCAACAGGGAGACTCGACCTGGACTCCTGGTTTAAATATTTTAACAAAGCAAATACCAAATTCCTCGGCTTTCTTATCTCTACAAAGAGAAATAGACTTCAGGTGTTGGATAGAGAGGTTAAAGGAATAAAAGATAAACGTTTAACATTTAAGAATTCAACTGACTATAACTCTCTTTCCTCTAATCTCCAACCCCATCTTGAAAAAGGATACAGAGATCAAAAAAATAGAAAACACAAAAAACATTCTAGGGCTTCAGGCGATTACAAATCAGGGGTAGTATTTGGTTGGCAGAAGCTTATTGCATCCGTTCTTGTATCTGAGACCCCTGTGGAAGCTGACACCAGCTCTGACCATCATAACAATGGTGCAGCTGGGCTAAACCAACCCAATTCTGCTAACCTGAGAACCTCACAGACCCCTAGAGGAAGAGGACGCAATTTTAAGAACAACCCCTTCGCAAAACAGGAGTAGAAACCCAAGTTTTCGTACTCCATTCCAATCACAAAAAAGTAGAGGCAATAATTCTAATAGAAGGGGCGGGAGAGGTAATTTTAGAGGAAATCAACAAGACTCTAAAACATATTATCAGAGAGAACAGGGCAATTATTCACAGTATAGTTCCTCTTCTCGATATAATGACCACCCAGCCCCGCATAATACTTATTCTCGCCAATATAATTACCCCCCAACAATCACATTCAACAGATTTTCTCCCTTGCAAGATTCATACAATGATGATTATCAACATTATATAGAAGAGGATTACGAACAACCTCCATATAGGGATAGTCAATATGACCATAATGTACTGTATATGCAAATCAGGTTTTTCACCAGGACATGCAAGGGAGAAAAAGGGCTCCAGAACCAAGAGAGGTTGTAGAGGGGGTAGGTGAATTCAGAGAAAAAAGAAGAAGAGCGTAGTAGGCCAAGGAGTGTTCAAACTTAGTACTAAGACACTAACTAACTAAGAGGAACTTTTTACTTTGGATAAAGGACTCAAGTTTGCCCCTCCAAAAAAACTTGATAAGTACCATACATTCATAGATGATCCATACATTTATAAGGAAAATCAATATCCAACGATATCTTGTGTCTAATCCCTGTAAGATATCTTCACATGCTGTGACTTCAGGCACAGTGCATTCAGGATTGTCTAACTCTTCCTTATTTAATCTCCCTGTCCCAGCTGCTCCAGCCATTAGCATCTTCAAAGATCTAGTCCTCAGGGATTTGGCACAACTATATTTTAAGAGGACCTATAACCACCCTTCATTCAAGGTGGGCCTTAGGTCATTATGTGAAAAGAAAGATCTCGTCATATGCCCCGCCGATAAAGGCGGTGGCATAGTGGTGCTAGATAAAACAGACTATGAGCAGGAAATGCACAGGATTTTAAGTGACAAAGATACATATAAGGAACTAGCCAATAATCCCACTGCCCTTTTTAGGAACAAATTGGAGCAATTAATCACTAAGGGTTACGATTCAAACATTTTAAACAACAAAAAAAGAGCTTTTTTGATACCCTTAGCACCCAGAATCCCTATCATGTACTTTTTGCCCAGAATACATAAAGACACCATTCACCCTCCAGGACATCCCATTATAAGTGGCATTGATTCAGTCACTTCAAGAATAGATCTTTATATTGACTTTTATCTACAGCCTCTTGTTAGATGGACCCCTTCGTAGCTTAAGGACACCAGGAACACCAGTAAATTATTAGAAAGTATAGATATACACAGTGATTATATATTGGCCACAGCGGATGTGCCTTCTTTATACACCTGTATCCCTCATGATTGAGGTATTGAGGCCGTCAATCTAAATACATAAATACAAGGTGACTAGAATTCGCAACTGAACACAATTATTTTTGGTTTGACCATAAGTTTTTTTCATTCAACAGAGAGGCGTGGCTATGGGTACTAAATTAGCCCCTAGCCTCACCATTCTATTCATGGCCAAGTGGGAGGAGGATATCATATATTCTGAGGGAGGACCATCTTTGGTCCTGTGGGCCAGATATATAGACGACATCCTCCTCCTATGGGATGGCAGTCCAGATTCCTTGAAGTCATTTTTTTCAGGTTTAAATGTCAATGAACGAGGGATTTCTCTGACCTATGAATTTAACTATACCCAAGTCCATTTTTTGGACTTGGATATTGAGATCAGCTCACGCCAGTTTAAATTTCAGACCTATTTTAAATCAACTGACCGCAATGGTTTCATTCCCATAGACAGCTGTCCCCACCAATCATGGCTCCGGTCAGTCCCATGAGGTCAATTCCTACGACTACGCAGGAATTGTACTGATACAGAGACTTTTAAAAAACAAGCCTTTATTCTTACTAAGAAATATAAACATAAGGGTTATGAGCCCATAGATGTCAACTTACAATGTAAAGACATTCTAAAAGTAGATAGAAGTTCCTTGTTGGCCGATCGACCACCTCCAGTATCAGATGACTCTTTTAGGTGGTCAATATTAAATTCATATTCTGTACAATATAGGGACATTAAAACTATATTGAACAAACATCTGGATGTTCTTAAGATGGACAAAGTCCTGGGTCCTATGCTACCTGAACGAGCTAAGGTCACGTTTAGGGGAGTTCCCTCTTTACAGATGAAAATCGCTCTGAATATTATTAATCCACCCATTAGTCCTTCCTTTTTCCACAACTTAGAGGGTTATTACGCCTGTAAAATATATGTTGTATGTTTACACAACACACAGGGTAGATCTAAAACTTTGGAGTTCAAATCTACAATTACTAACCATGTGTATCCAATTAAAGGATTTTACACATGTACCACTAGACATGTTGTCTAATTGATAACATGTCCTTGTGGCAAACAATATGTAGGATACACTATTCGTACTTTATCAACTAGAGTGGGAGAACATATCGCCAAAATAAAGAATGGTGACACTAAACATACTGTACCAAGACACTATAGAGAACATCATAATTGTGACCCTAAAGGCACAGAATTTCTGGTCATTGACAGATATATCCCTCCTTGGAGAGGTGGTGCAATGACAAGAGGAGTCTCACATCTTGAAACATATTGGATATACAAGTTACAATCCCACCATCCTCTTGGCATTAATGTAGAATGGGACATTAATTCATTTTTGAATAAAGCATAGACCGACTGTAAATGTAATACAGACTATTGGGGCATTTACATATTCTGGGTGCTTAGATATTATTATGCTGAGGGCGTTACTGATCCTTCTAATTTTTAATTTCTAATTTCTAATTTTTACTTAATTTTTTTTTACAATACTCTCTCTATTCTCCTTAATAAATACATACATGGTTTTTAGACTCTGTACAAACAATATTGCTATTTATGTATTGTTTAAGCAACAATTTCAACTTTTATACGTATTGACATGATGTTCTTTATTTTATTTTATTTTCACATATGGGCATATATGAATACATGCAAGATTATCAGTTGCACCTATCCATATATTTGTCATATTTTCTTTGATTCATTTAATTTATTTTGACCGTTACGATCTACCAAGGGCCTTGTTTCAAACTCTAAATTAGCCCAGTGTTGTTCCGTCTATTTGATGTGTTGCTGAGAGGTAATTTAGCGGCCCAACACCTGTTTCTAAATAGATACATTATATTTTTATACTCTGTCTATTTTAAAGTTGTAACCTAACATGTCTTTATTGTAAGGGGTTATGACTATTTTTGTCCCCTGTTTCTTAGATTATCTGTTCTAACATTTAATTCTTATATGCGGTGGTTAATTACCATTGTTTTTTAATCCCCATCTTCCGAAGTGAGGCTTGAACTGTGTTGTTTACATATTTCAGCACCATTTTTGCTGTGATCCATGCCATTTTGTTGGTGCCCGGAAGTAATTACTGCTCTGTCCGAATAGGACGATCGCCGCACAACATCATGCTATGTGGAAACGGCAGTTATTGCCGCCCCACATGCGATTATGCAATTTGATCTTTAGGTAAGGCTAGATGAGATTTGCGTTTTTACACACCTCCATGTTACATTTCAAAATGAGGTGTGAAGTGCATACCATTGGTAACAATACAGTTCAAAGCGAGGCGTGCACCACACGCCACAGCGCCATTTTCCATGACCAGAAGTGTAAAGAAGGTAAATTGCATCTCGGCCACCGGGGAGCTGATGCTCATTAAGGGGGGCATTATACTGTATAAATATGCAGTGGCCACAGTGGAAAAGCACCCCAGATGATGTCTTATTAGACTAAACGGGCCGGGACGAGCTCTGCTGATGCCATTGCATCACTATCTATATTTACCACAAGCGCTTTTTATCTTCCTAAAATGTGAGTGTTCATTTTTTATATACAAATAAATGTCTTGTATCGAAATGGAATCACACTGTGGCCTATTTCCTCTTCTCCTTATTAATGCATCATTGAGAGATAGTTTTCTGATCCATCCTCTGTTCACCACTTCTCTGGTGGATATCCATTGGAAACTACACTGTGACAGACCCTTGGAGTCTATATCCCTAACTGGAAGCTGTGTATGCTGATGTGTGGTTCCCCTGGGTATACCACAAGCTTTACTGACTCATTAGGCGTATGCCTATTTGGGTTCAACTTTTCTGGTAAGCCTTTTTCCTATCGGTGGTGGATTATCTACTGGCAAACTGTCTATACCAAGCATTTATTTTGAATTCACTTCATGATTGTGATCTCCTGTTCATGGACTTTTTTATGCACTTATGAATGCATGTATATCTTATATATCATTTCACTCATTTTTTGTTTCACAACAATATTTGTTCACCATGTTTCAATCAATTACTCACTATTGTTCATGCAAAATATAGAGATTGTTTGATTATTTACTATATAATACAGTTACATATGATTTTTTATATACTTATGAGGTCATTACACTGAGTATTATATTGTTTGGTTGGGGTATATCGAACTGACATCACTATAGCGTAGCGCTGCACTATATTATATACAATATCTTTAAAATATTGTGCCCTCTGATAGGTCCAATGTCATATTTTTAGCGAGGGAGTTATGTATTCTAAAACTGGAGTAGGAGCCGTAATATGGATATTTGTAATTTTTTTTTATGGTTTTGATGACTCACATTCAAAGCACACACAGAAGCTTGAATAGCAGGAAGACTGGGTATATGTACCGGCAGACTAGTTCTGGCTGCTAATAGTAATGAAATAAGGTCTGAGGATTCCGTAGAGGCCTTTTCCAAGGAGACCCATTGTCTTTCAGAGGGAGATTCAAACCATGCATGCATTTTTTCTAGTAAGGTCTACTCCCCCTTGCTGTTTTAGCCGTAGTATCTTAGAAAATGTAATTTTTGGGATCTTCCCTTGCCATATAAGACTTTTAAGGAGGGTGTTAAGCTTTTTAAAGAAACTAGCCGGTATATTGATAGGGATTATTCTAAAAAGATAGAGAATCTTGGGCAGTACCATCATTTTAAATGCTGCAATGCGTCCTAACCAGTTCAGTTCTAATTTAACAATTTGTAGAATATCTTGGGAAACAGTTTGTATAAGTGGTAGAAAGTTAGCCTTATATGTGTTAATTGAAGGAGACCTAAGAAAAATACCCAAGTAGGATAATATACTGTTTGCCCAGGTGTATGAAAATAGTTTTTTTAAGGATTCTAATGGTAATTTGGAAATGTTGATTAGTAAGACAGTGGATTTATTAGTGTTCAGTTTATAGTATGAAATGTTGCTGATATTGGTAATGATTTTTTGTACAGCTGTCAATGAGGATTTTGGATTGGTGAGGGTGAGGACTACGTCATCGGCAAACAAACTGATCTTATGGTGATGACCTGCTACTGTAATGCCTTCGACTTCTGGGTTGTTTCTAATTGCTTCAGCAAGAGGTTCCATTATTAAAGTGAAGATTAGGGGGGAAAAGGGCATCCCGGCCTTGTACCGTTAGAGATTCGGAAGGTTTCAGAGTATAATGCAGAGATAGCTGACAATGAAAATCCTTTAAGTCCGAATTTGTTCAGAGCAGCTTTTAAATAGTCCCAATGGACTCTATCAAATGCTTTTTCGGCATCGAGAGCTAACAATACTGTAAGAGTCTCCTTTAGTTCAACTATACGTATGAGATTCAGTATACGTCAGGTGCCATTGGGAGCCTGTCTGCCCTGAACAAATCCTACCTGGTCTGTCTTGATTAGCTTTGGGGTAATAGCTGCTAGTCTGATGGCTAAAATCTTCGCATATATCTTAAGATCTGAGTTTAACAGCAATATAGGGCAAAAATTTTGTGGTCAATCAGGAGTTTTCCCTGGCTTTGGCAATGTTACTATCGTAGCACGTAACATTTCAGAAGGAAAGGAAGCGGTAGAAGCTGCATCATTAAATAACTTTTTTAAATGTGGTGTCAAAGTGTCAGGAAAAGCTTTATAATATTCAACCATAAACTCATCAGCCCCTGGTGATTTGTTATTTGGCAGTGATTTAATGACAGCTAGAATCTCATCGTCTCCAATAGGGGAATTCAAATTCTCATGTTCCTCTTTAGATATCCTTGGAAGAGATACTCACTTTAAGAAGTCGGCTATTAGTCATTCAATTGGTTGAGGGGTCAATGAGTCATTAGCTAGATTGTAGAGGTCTTTATAATATTTGCAGATTTTGGCAATTTGTTCAGGATGAAATACTTTCTTTTGGGCTTCAGGATCAGTAATTGAGGCTAATTTGGATTTAAGTTGTCTTTGTCTGAGATAGTTAGCTAGAAATGTTCCTGCTCTATTTCCCTGGGAATAGTGTAAGGCTTTAAGTCTCCTCAGAGCATTTTCGTGGTTTGATTCTAATAGGGTCTTGAATTTGTTTCTGTACTGGGTCAGTTCAATTAGTTTGTCTTCTGCCAAGATGGATTTATGATGAGATTCCAGCTGTTTAATTTTTACAATCAAATCAGACATAAGTCGCATTTTACGCCTTTTTTCCCTGGCCACCATATGTATCAATATGCCTCTAATAAAGGCCTTATGTGCACACCAGACCAAGGAAGAAGATACCTCGGGTGCGTCATTGTTAGTAAAAAATTCTTGTAGTTTTACCTTTATTTCTGCTTTACATGGTGGTCTGGAAAAAAGGCTTACATTATTCCGCCACATAGGGATAGGCAGTGATGCATTTTGTTCATTAATTGAGATTGCAATTGGAGCATGGTCAGACCAGAGAATGGAATGGATATTTGCTGCAGTCACTCTTGATAACATTTGTAGATCAGACACAAAAAGATCAATTTGTGTATAAATTTCATGAGGAGCTGAATAATAAGTATAATCCTTCTCCATGGGATTAAGGCAGCGCCATATGTCATAAAGATCCTCATTATGTACAGTGAAAGGGATTGTAAAGAAGGATGGCTTTGCGATTTTGCAGTGGAATGCAGCTTATGATCCACAATGGCATTAAATAAGAAGAGAGCCTTTACATATTTGATGAATTTTCTTTAGCGCTTTGCGCAGGAAAGCAATTTGATGCATGTTTGGCGCATAGATATTCGCTATGGTGTATGTGATATTGTTGATATCGCATACCAGAATAATGTATCTTCCATTTTGGACCGATATGGTGGAGTTTAGGGTGAAAGAAACAGAATTTTTAATTGCGACTAATGTTCCTTTTTTTTTTTCATTTGCAGTAAAAATGTACGAGAATTGTTTATGTGTGCATTTTGGGGGTTTGGCCGATAGGAAATGGGTTTCTTGTACACATACTGTATAACATCTCCTTTAATGTTTTTAGCTTCTTGCCACATAGCTTTACGTTTGAAGGGGCTGTTTAGCCCATGAGCATTCAATGAAACAATTTTAAGAGCCATTGTTCATATGAGTGAAGCAATAAAAAGTACCTGATAGTTGGAGTATTCATTACCTTGTCCAGCATGTATACACAATAGGTTGGTCGGTTGAGGATCTGTAATTCTCTTGGAAGGATGTACAGCATCAGTGGTGTTAAAGAGAGAACTTGGAACAAATAAACAAAAACAGAAGAGGTATAATATACAAAATGAGTAACAAGTCATTTGAAGCAGTAACTACTGCTGTTTAGAGTGGGGGAATTAGCTCTTTGGAGCCACAAGGTTCCCTACATAACTTTTAAGACCCGTCCAGCTATAAAGCATTCAAACTATGTTTTCTAGCTGGGGACTTTATTCCACAGGGGATCAACTTTTTCTGGTGAAGCGCTTTCTGGTTGATGTTGGTGCTCAGTGGGCAACAGGCCCCACTGTTCCGCCAGGTGCATCCCTGCTTCCACTGTAAATACTGTGTAACTTTTACATTCCCACGTAACTAGCAGTTTAGCGGGGAATCACCATCCATAAACGATATTGCGGTTGCGGTATAGTTTAGTAAGGGGAACCAGTTTGCTGCAAGCTTGCATTGTATGTTTGGAAAGGTCAGCATACAATGTAATTATAGAGTAAGGGTCTGGCAGTTTGGGTTCCTTCTTTGCCTTTTGCATACGTGCCTCTTTCACGTGGTGAAAGTGAATGCAAGCAATCACGTCGCATGGTACTTTATGAGGTAAAAATGGTGATTTCCCTCTTAGGCACATGCGGTAGAATTGTGGCGATTAACTGTTGCATATGGCTGCTCAGGTCGGCTGTGAGTACAGCTTCAGCAACTCCCCGGAACTTTACATTGTTCCTCCTGGAACGATCTTTCAGGTCTGCTAACTCTGATTTAATGGCCGTTAATGCATCTTCTGCCTCATTGTGAGCATCAAAAAGCTCGTTGTGTGCCACTGAAAAGTCTACCATCTTGTTTTCCATGTGGTGTATTCTGTCTCCCATACCATCTACCTCTCTTCTAATTTGTGATACCATCGTCATCATGTCCCTGTGGAGTGATCCTCTCAGTGACACCAGCATATCTTTCAGCGTCTTGTCTGAGAGAAGGCTGCCCCACAGCAGGATAATCATCTATGCATTCTATAAATTCACATGTTGAATCCTCAGATATGTCTCCCCTTCCCTTCTCATCTGCATATTGGTGTGCTGGGGACTTCTTTGAGTTGGATTTGACAGGGCTGCTTCCCAGAGAGTCCTTAGGAGATGAGCAACTTCCACCACTGGATTGGGATCCGCACGGTGTGCTATGGGGTGAGGGAGAGTGTGGTTGTTCCCAGCCGGCACCATCTTTATCTGACTGAGCTCCTGCATGCCCAAAGTAAGTTGCCAGTTTGTGGGGTCCTGCAGCCGGTTTTCTCTTCCCCATGTTTACTGGCAGAGTTGCGCCGCTGATTAGGTGCTGGAGCGACGTTGTGTAGCTTTCTCTCATTGCTTGGAGAGGTCGGGAACTGCCGTGTGGACCGGGAGCTCTCTCCTTACGCGGCCATCTTCCATCTGCTGGCTCCGCCCTGTGTGTCCTCTTCTCAAGGCAACCTCTAAAGCAGTGTTCAGAGACAGTGGGAAAAATGTATGTAATTTTGAGAGGGTGTTGTACCATCTCATGTGCAGTTTAACCACTGTTTCCTTCACCGCTATGGATTAGTGCATTTGTGCATGTTAGAGATCCTGTCTATCCATTCTTCCGGAGAGGACACATGTCTGGTCTCTGCTTCCCAGCTGTAATAGCTGCGGATTTCTCTGGTAGGCCCAGACCGTTCAGATGGTTATACATAGTGGAGATAGTACCTCTGTCCCTAGATGAGGATCCACATAAGTCCTCGAATGTGGTGGCTGTATTTGTTCCACTCAGGGAGTATTGAGAGCCTAAAAAATGTCTGATCTGCAGATATTTGTAGAATTCTGTTCTAGGGAGGGAGTGGGTGGACTGTAGGCTAGAAAAAGAGCAGATTACCCCAGCCTTCAATAGTAAGTCCAGAGTAATAAGATCTTTCGAAAAGCACCTGGGGAAGGGAACGCAGAGAGGAATGTGGGGTCCCCGACAAAGGTTGCCAGCTAGGGACTAGAAGGGAGTAGTGAGAATTTTCTTTTATATAATGTCCATAAATGGAGATTGTCCCACCACTAGGTTTAGGGGGGATATGTCCTTGGGGCGAATTGAGTTTGCCCATAGTAACCCGGGTAGGAAATATGGAACTATTCAAGTCCGCTCAAAGTGGAGCCACGGGATACAATTCGGGAGGGTGTGCCATTGTGCCAATTGGACTAGTCTGGCAGATAGGTAATTTAATGAAAGATTCGGTAATCCCAGCCCGCCCGTAGCCCGCGGTCTATATACCATTTTGCTACCCAGTTGGGGTTTTTTGCTTTGCCAGACTAATTTATTGATGTCTCTCTGAATCAGATCAATCGTCTGGCGTGACACATAAATAGGGAGGGCCCTGAAATAAAACAGTAGTTTTGGGAGTATTGACATCTTCACAGCCTGGATCCTACCTAAAAATGTAATATGGTATGGTGTCCAAGTGTGTAGTAGCTGTCTAATACATGCAAACGCTTGGGGATAGTTAGTGAAGTGTAGTCTGTGGAGTGTAGGGGCCAATTTAATGCCCAGATAAGGCAGCGTCTGTCCGAGAAACCGAATTTAGATTGAATGGAAGATATACTTTGAGGAAAATTTATTGGGAGGGTGGTGCATTTGGAGAGGTTAACACCGAGACCCAAATGTGTAGGGTCGAAATAAGGTTGAGCAAAGACACAACCGGGTCAGTCAAAAATAATAGGACGTCATCGGCGTACATACTAAGTTTAAATTCCTGGTCCCCCTTTAAGTATCCCCTAATATTAGGGTCCAGGCTGATTGATCGGGCCAGGAGATCAATAGCCAGGGCGAATAAGAGCAGGGACAAAGGACAACCTTGCCTTGTTCCCCTGCCTAGTGTAAAGTATTCGGAATTGCAGCCTGGGAGTTTTATCCAAGTGCGAGAGTGGTGGTAAAGTGCCCAACATCTGTGAACAAAGGCCCCTAGGAAGCCAAATTTCCCGAGGGTCAGTTCGAGATATGGCCATAAAACGCAGTTGAAGGCCTTGTGGATGTCAAGGCTCAGGAGGAGCGCTTTTTGTGAGAAAAGATCAGCGTCTGGTATGATATTGGATGCGAGTCTAATATTATCTGTGATTTGCCTTGTTGGGATAAATCCCGTTTGGTCAGGGGAGATTAATGAGGTGATCATTTTAGAGAGTCTGTCTGCCAGGATGAGACTAGAGAGAGTGGTCCTTGTTTGGTTTGGGGATCAGGGACATATTGGCCATGAGGATATCATATGGGAAAACGCGCCCCTTAAGGATGTGATTGAAAGGGGATTTAAGATAGGGTATTAAACAACTTTGAATTTTTTTATAATATGGGTCCTAATGTCCATCTGGGACAGGGCTTTTGGAGGGTTTAGAGATTTGATGATGGAAATTATGTTGGTGTCGGAGAAAGGGGCATTCAACTTCTGTAGGTTTTCTTGTGTAAGGGCAGGGAGAAATATATTATCTAGCCATGTCTTTAGATAGGAGTTCGGTGAGGAGGGAGGGGGAGAAAGGAGCTCTTTGTAAAATTTTCGAAATTCCAATCGTGTGTACACAAATCCGGCGGACAAAGTGCCACGCATGCTCAGAATAAATAAAGAGATGAAATCTATTGGCCACTGCCCCGTTAATAGTCTCGACGTACGTGTTTTACGTCACCGCATTCAGAATGATCGGATTTTCCGACAACTTTGTGTGACCGTGTATATGCAAGACAAGTTTGAGCCAACATCCGTCGGAAAAAATCCTAGGATTTTGTTGTCAGAATGTCCGAACAAAGTCCGACCGTGTGTACGCCCTATTAGAGACTCCTGGGGACCATTTGGGGGGCGGCAGGAGGGGGGATGTCCCATCCCGTTGCCTGTAAGACAATTAAGTCGCTATGATTGTTATTACTGTGCAGGAAATCGCAGGTGAAAATGAAATGATGTCTGAATGATGCCTGCAGCTGCAGGCATCATTCAGATATCCCCACTCAAAGCACTGGATGTCATATGACATACTATGGGTGGGAAGTGGTTACATTTCCTATGTATTCCTTACAAATCACTCTAGGATATTAACATATGTGCAGTGCATACTATGTAGTGCTCAGGTTTAATACAAGCATTGCATACAGTAACTGAATTCAAATGTAATATTAAATCCTTAAAATTACTCACGAGAAACATGTAGCACAGGCTAATTCTGGCTGGATTTCAGTTTTGCACTGTGTTTGAAAAGGGAGTACCATGATGTTATCTGTGGCTTCCTGTGAATTCAGAAGCCATCTCTATTTAGGACCTAGCTGGGTTATCCCTGCCCCCACCCAGAAACAGATCACTGCAATTGTTATCCATCGCTTGTACACTTTGTGACCTTTGTCATTTGTATATTTAGTGGATCGCGTTGCATTTGGCACACATCTGGGAATATAGGTCCTAATAATACTAATAATTCTTAAAATATAGCCAGAGGTATAGCTGTTGCAAGTGACAAATCCCTGGTTGACTCCCATGGAGGACCCACCCTTCTTACTTTTGCTTGCTTCTGCTCATCCATCTGCTCTGCATGAGTGTTGTAAATTCTATGGCCCATAAATGAGGATTTTACCCTTTTAGCAGATTCACATCCTAACATACATTTGCAGGGTGAATTCTAGTGAAAGGCTGGGTAATGTTGGCAAACTTAGAGGGGTATAGCATGATATGACACATGTGCAGAGTCTGAGAGGCTGCACACCCCGAATGACAAAATATTGTAAAAAAGGAAAAATTCCCCATGGGTTTTTTTAGCAGCAATTATGAGTCAACAAAAATATATAAAAAATATATAAATAATTTTATTATCAAAAAGGCAAATAAATAATAGGAACACAGAGGTTAAAACATGACCTCTGGGTATGTACAATGCAAGACTAGTAAATTGGAAAAGGGGAACACAATGTTGACAATACCATGTGGGTTAGGAAAAAGATGAAATTGTCTAATGTATCAACCTACAATAATTGAATTGTGGTTGTACTGTCCAATGTTCGGAACAAAGCCCCAATGCATTTCGACCTATATGTTTACGGTCTTCCTCAGGGGGTTCTTGTATTTCTATAATTACATCAAAAGACAGTTTTCAATAGTGTAAAATATGATGTACAATCATAATCATTTATGCATTTGTCACGTGTAAAGGCAAAACGGTAATCGCATCATATTTACCCTCTCCATCAAATGAGCTTGCTTATCTTGAGATTTCTTATTAAAACAAACACATACGAGATAAACAGTTGATTTTCCCACTGATGTTCTTGAGGACTGCTGAGGAGCTGCCCCCACCTCAACCCTGTAATGGGCCACCCATGGCCACAGGACTTACAAGTGGTCACAGATTATTGGGCACTTCAAAAGGAGAGGAGGGTGGGGGCCATGGGCACCTGAAAATCATCACAATTGGGGTAATTAATATAGTGTATACATGTTGTCTATATGGTAATTGGGCTAATGAAGAAATTGGAAAAGATGACGCTGAATGGGCCTAATTGTGAGAAAGAATAAAAGGCTCGAAAAGGCTCTCCTGTCACGCTGATTGCGTCGGAGGCGACAGTGGAGTCTGGGGTGCTTCCGCCTTCCGGAACGCCGAGGTGGCCACAGAAGGGCCGCTACCAGCGGCCTGGTGACGCCTTCTCCTCTTGGGGGGGAGATTAAAGAGGGCCGGATCACCTGCAGATCATTATAAAATTCAAAATGGAGGTATAACAAGAGGCGCTGACACAAGGGGTCTTTTCAGTTGATTTCTGACCAGCCGAGCATCTGCACCTACTGACCACTAGGTAAGAACGAGGCAGTGGATGGTGTTAAAGCACCACTTCTGTCACATATAACTTCTTTATTATTATTTTTTTAATATTCCTTGCGCTCCTTTTTCCTTTTTAGAACTCCCAACCACTTGTATTGATCCACAATTTTGGACCCGATGCTTCCTATTATGGGGACTACAGAGTCCTAACAACTTTTATATGCAGTCAGGTATTCAGTAATGTTGTTATCATACTCACCTTAGCACTACCTAGCACATTTTATATTTTTTGAGCACACTCCTCACATTTATTATGTAATTTTTTAGTTCCCACCCTTCACCATTATTATTCCTTTCTTTTAGCACTTGGTTTTAATATGTTTCATATTCCCAGTACACATAGGGATCATCACAACATGTTTTTCACTGCCTCACATATTTATCATTATATTACATCTTTTTGTCATTTTACGTCTTACCTTATCAATCACTACATCCATTATTTAATTTCAACACTTCACCTATTGATTCACTTTTGAATAATTATATTTGATAACATACGGAAATTGATTATTGTTTTCACCCCAATATACACTTAATTCATTGGAACACACATGAACATCCACCAAAATAAATATTCTACACTAAACACTATAAATATAACAACATTTTGGGAATTATGCATCTGTAACATTTAGAACACACTGGGACTTGAGCCTTTTATTCTTTCTCACAATTAGGCCCGTTCAGCGTCATCTTTTCCAATTTCTTCATTAGCCCAATTACCATATAGACAACATGTATACTTTATTATTATTATTATTATTCAGGATTTATATAGCGCCAACAGTTTACGCAGCGCTTTACAATACAGTATACAATATATTAATTACCCCCTGAGGAAGACCGTAAACATATAGGTTGAAATGCATTGGGGCTTTGTTCCGAACATTGGACAGTACAACCACAATTCAATTATTGTAGGTTGATACATTAGACAATTTCATCTTTTTCCTAACCCACATGGTATTGTCAACATTGTGTTCCCCCTTTTCCAATCTACTAGTCTCGCATTGTACATACCCAGAGCTCATGTTTTAACTTCTGTGTTCATATTGTTTATTTGCCTTTTTGATAATAAAATTATTTATATATTTTTTATATATTTTTATTGTCTCATAATTGCTGCTAAAAAACCCCACAGGGAATTCTTCCTTTTTTACAACTTAGAGGGGTATATGCTACTAGATTTGCCAGTTTTTTTTTTTTAATATCCACTCATAAATGTGTTAACAACACTATACAAAGCTGAGTAGAAAATCATTTTTCTTGTAATCTAAAAACATACCTGTCAGTGATGAGAACAGAAAAGTCATACAAAACAGTCACATTTTCGAAATGAAACCTTGACATATATGCAGGGAGCACAGATTACCAGATTTATATGTTACTTTTATCACTCAAGCACTGATGTACTTGCACCAGTCCACTCTTTTGTTGGTAATCTGGTGATCTAACAATGCCAATTCCTGATGTTAGAGTGAAATTTACACACTATCTACAGGTTCCTGCAAATACTAATGCCCCGTACACACGGTCGGATTTTCTGATGGAAAATGTGTGTTAGGACCTTGTTGTCGGAAATTCCGATGGTGTGTAGGCTCCATCACACATTTTCCATCGGATTTTCCGACACACAAAGTTTGAGAGCAGGATATAAAATTTTCTGACAACAAAATCCGTTGTCGGAAATTCCGATTGTGTGTACACAAATCCGACGGACAAAGTGCCACGCATGCTCAGAATAAATAAAGAGATGAAAGCTATTGGCCAGTGCCCCGTTTATAGTCCAGACGTACGTGTTTTACGTCACCACGTTCAGAACGATCGGATTTTCCGACAACTTTGTGTGACCGTGTGTATGCAAGACAAGTTTGAGCCAACATCCGTCAGAAAAAATCCTAGGATTTTGTTGTCGGAATGTCCGAACAAAGTCCGACCGTGTGTACGGGGCATTAGACATTTAAGCCTACAATAAAATTAACAAATTGTATGAATAATTTTAAATGTAACTGATCATGCAGGAAGCTGAAAAAAGGAAACTCCACAGCAATGGCTTTAGGAATCATAATAATCATGTAAGAGGTAGACAAATCATTAAACCTCAGATGTGCCTCACTGCTAGAGAAACTGTGGCTCAACAGGTTTGTTCTCTCATATACAGTCAGGTCTATAATTATTGGGACAACAACACAATTCTAATTTTTTTGGCTCTATACACCATAACAAGATGTCCTTTAACTGCAGACTTTCAGCTTTAATTTGAGGGTATTTACGTCCAAATCATGTGAACGGTGTAGGAATTACAACAGTTTGTATATGTGCCTCCCACTTTTTAAGGGAACAAAAGTAATGGGACAATTGGCTGCTCAGCTATTTCATGGCCAGGTGTGTGTGTTATTCCCTCATTATCCCATTTAAAAGGAGCAGATAAAAGGTCCAGAGTACATTTCAAGTGTGCTATTTTCAATATGGAATCCAAAGAGCTGTCACTATCAGTGAAGCAAGCCATCATTAGGCTGAAAAAACAAAACAAACCCATCAGAGAGATAGCAAAAACATTAGGTGTGGCCAAATCAACTGTTTGGAACATCCTTAATAAGAAAGAACGCACCAGTGAGCTCAGCAACACCAAAAGCCCTGGAAGACCACGGAACACAACTGTGGTGAATGATGAAGAATTCTTTCCCTGGTGGAAAAAAACACCCTTCACAACAGTTGGCCAAATCAAGAACACTCTCCAGGAGGTAGGTGTATGCGTGTCAAAGTCAACAATCAAGAGAAGACTTCACCAGAGTGAATACAGAGGGTTCACCACAAGATGTAAACCATTGGTGAGCCTCAAAAACAGGAAGGCCAGATTAGAGTTTGCCAAACAACATCTAAAAAAGCCTTCACAGTTCTGGAACAACATCCTTTGAACAGATAAGACAAAGAGCAACTTGTACCAGAGTGATGGGAAGAGAAGAGTATGGAGAAGGAAAGGAACTGCTCATGATCCAAAGCATACCACCTCATCAGTGAAGCATGGTGGTGGTAGTGTCATGTCGTGGGCATGTATGGCTGCCAATGGAACTGGTTCACTTGTATTTATTGATGATGTGACTGCTGACAAAAGCAGCAGGATGAATTCTGAAGTGTTTCAGGCAATATTATCTGCTCATATTCAACAAAATGCTTCAGAACTCATTGGACGGCGCTTCACAGTGCAGATGGACAATGACCCGAAGCATACTGCGAAAACAACCAAAGAGTTATTTAAGGGAAAGAAGTGGAAGGTTATGCAATGGCCAAGTCAATCACCTGACCTGAATCCAATTGAGCATGCATTTCACTTGCTGAAGACAAAACTGAAGGGAAAATGCCCCAAGAACAAGCATTAACTGAAGACAGTTGCTGTAGAGGCCTGGCAGAGCATCACCAGGGATGAAACCCAGAGTCTGGTGATGTCTATGCATTCCAGACTTCAGGCTGTAAATGACTGCTAAGGATTTGCAACCAAGTATTAAAAAGTGGAAGTTTGATGTATGATTGTTAATCTGTCCCATTTTATTTTTGGTCCCTTAAAAAATGTGAGGCACATATACAAACTGTTGTAATTCCTACACCGTTCACCTGATTTGGATGTAATTACCCTCAAATTAAAGCTGAAAGTCTGCAGTTAAAGCATGTCTTGTTTGTTTCATTTGAAATCCATTGTGGTGGTGTATAGAGCAAAAAAGATTAGAATTGTGTTGATGTCCCAATATTTATGGACCTGACTGTAGTTGTCAAGGCCTTCCAGATCAGAGGACCGAGAGAATAAAAGGAAAGGAAGAGAGAAATAGAACAGAAAAGAAAGAAAAATAGGAGAACAAAAGAAAGATGTTGGGGACACTCCAGCCACAAACTCAGGGCATTCAGTGCCTATAGCAATGCGTAGCATTCGGGGGACATGGAGGGGTGGGCATATTGTATCCATGGGGCTCAGATTTTGGGGATCTTATGTGCGTATCCAGGAGAATACTAGTAAGTTTCCATTAATAAAAAAAGTCCATGCGATGATGAACTTCCGCAAAGGAAACAAACTGTTGTTTCCAAGCTTTCGCGATAGCAAAGCTGGGAAACATAGCATAGCATAGCAGAACATAGGTGGCCAATTTAAATTGGGATCTTATAAGATCTGGTGGCTACAAATGCATAGGGTGTCATGCTTACATCCGTAAGTAGGAAGATGACCTTAAAGGCACTAGAGATATTGAAGATAGGATACAAATCTGGACCACAATATATTCCTGTCCCATCAATAAGCTTACGCTTGAATCTGAGTTCAAATCTGTCTCCAGATGGTATATGGTCCCAACCCATTTAGCACACCTGACTTTTCCAATACTTGCTTTTAAGTCTGCTCTCTACCAAGAGACATACTCCACACATGGTGGTCATGCCCTTTGCTTTCCAGATAATGTACAAAGGTCCTAAAATTATTCTGAACATTATTTACCAGTAGAGTGATCTTTTTACCAATGCAGTGTGACAGAAGCATGTAAATAAAAAACATCACCAGAACTACACACCTGGAGCATGTGGCTTGGTCTTTTGCTTGGTGTTCATGTTAAGGGTTGCCCAGCTTTTCTGGACAGATCAATCTCCCAACCATAGGTGCCTGCAAAGTTGCAGCTTTAATGTAATTCAGCAGAGCCAGCAAGGTGGGAAATAAAGTGGCTTTTATATTCTTTCAGCCAATCCTGGGGAATTGCTCTATTAATATAAGGGATTGTCTTCTTCCCACTGATACTAATGTAAAGTGTCTTCAAGTCAGCCTTTACATCACTAACATCATTGTAAAGTCATTCATTCCCTCATTGACCACCACTGCAAGGGTATTTTTTTCCTCTTGCTAATCACAATTGTAAGGATTTTTTTTTATATGTGTATAAAACTGAACACCAATGTAAGGGGCAATATATTACATACTTTATTGCAGTGTGTTACATAATCTTGACTGATTAACCGTTTATGTTGTACTGTATACTACATATTCCTGACCAGTGCACTCTATACAGTTTACTGTATGTTACATACTCATGGCAGTATGAATTGTATTTACTATGTTAAATGTAACATATTCCTTACCACTGCACTCCATTTGCTCTGCTGCACGTTACATACTACTGATCACTGCAGTCTGTACATTGTATTGTATACATTCACACTCCTGAGCACTGCACTTTATATATTATTCCATGCTTACATACTTTTTTTGCCACTGGCCTCTGTATTATATGTTGTAGAATACATACTTCTGACCACTGCACTCCTTAACACTATGTTGTATGTTGCATACAGTCTTGACAGCTGCACCAAGTAAACATATTCCTAAAAAAACATTTGGTTGCTAAGAAGTTTCTAACTATTCTAATGAAATTAATTTTTAAGGAATACTCAGATTATATCTCTGCCATTTTTCTGTTTCAAGAAAAGTATTTTTAAAGTGGTAAAAAAGTAAAAAAAAAATTGACTATACCCTACAGGTAAGCCTATAAAATTACAGGTTAGGCTATAAATGGTCTGCCATTTTTCTGTTTGAAGAAAAGTATTTTTAAAGTGGTAAAAAAGTAAAAAAAAAATTGACTATACCCTACAGGTAAGCCTATAAAATGACAGGTAAGGCTATAAATGGTCTTACCTGTAGGTGCCTTTCAAACTGCTTTAAATTAAATAGGGGGTGATTTAGACTTCCCCCTACTTATAAATATGTACTATCTTGTCTGTTTCTATAATGGGTTATTCTGTTAGAGCACTAATAATATTATTTGTAATATTAGAAATAATAACTATAATATAGACAATGCTCATGGCAGCAAAGCTCTTATTTATTTACAAAGAAAGTAAAAACCTAACATAAAAATCTAAAAGAAGGTTACAGAATATACTGTATATATAGAAATAAAATAGCAGAGATGATACACCCAACCAGACACCTTCTTCTCACCATACTTTACAGTTCTTCATCCAATGAGCTGTTGCTCTCCTCAATAACATCCAGCAGATGGCATGGTTGCACTGCAGGCAAATGCCTTGGCCTAGGTCAGAATTCCAGCAACAGCTTACCCTTTCATGTTCTGGTTGAAGGCAAAGCAATTAGGTAGTGTAATCTTAACATCAATAGGAAATCTGAGGCCATGCTCTCTTATTCCCATACCCCACCACCAGGGAGTATGCATGAATCCTCATCCAGATGAAGAATTCTGATATGCACTCTTCTGGTATACACACCCTGCTGGGTAATCTTGTTCTACTGGCATTCTAATGCCCCATACACATGGTTCGGACATTGATTGGACATTCCAACAACAAAATCCTAGGATTTTTTCTGACGATGTTGGCTCAAACTTGTTTTGTGTACACACGGTCGCACAAAGTTGTCGGAATTTCCGATCGCCAAGAACGCGGTGACGTACACCACGTACGACGAGACTAGAAAAGGCCAGTTCAGAACCAAGCGCGGCACCCTTTGGGCTCTTTTTGCTAATCTCGTGTTAGTAAAAGTTTGGTGAGAGACGATTCGCGCTTTTTCAGACTCGTGGTTTTCAGATCGTTTTCTGCTGTTCAGTTTGTGGGTTTGTATCTGGTCTTCAGTGTGTGCAGCGAGTACCATTGACTTGTCATTGTGTTCTTGTTCGTTAGTTACTGTTTTTCAGGTCACTCTTCACAGGCCTTGCTGTTCTTTAGTGTGTTCTGTTACTTCGTTCTGAGCAGCCAACCGTTTTCTAGCCATGTTGCGTATACATACTCCTCGTAGAGTTCGTGCTGTGTGGGGGCTTGGTGTTGGGGTCCTGACTTTGACACAAGTCCAGTCCATAAACAGGGTGGGGAGGAAGAATTGGTTGCTTCAGAGTGACCAGTTCTGTCATATGCCTTTGTTCCGTGAGATCCATGAGAATAATCCTGATGATTTCAGGAACTTTCTCCGGATGACGGACCCCGTTTTTCACTGTTTGTTGATTTTGCTGACCCCCTATATCAGCAGGCAGGATACCTGCATGAGGCAAGCCATCACTCCGGAGCAGAGGCTCGTCGCCACCCTGCAGTACTTGGCGACGGGGAGAAGCCTGCAGGACCTCAAGTTCTCGACAGGCATGTCCCCCCAGGCTCTGGGGATCATTATCCTAGAGACCTGTTCTGCCATCATCCAGGTCCTGCAGAAGGAGTATATGAAGGTAAGATTTGTATCCTTTAACATCACATTTTATTGTATTTAATGTTTGTTAATATATTGTATTTCTTTCCACATTCCCTAATTACTATGATTGGAATATGCTGTGAATGTTCCCTATTGTTCTCATGCATGCTGGATTTTTATGTAATTATTTTTGTTGTCCTTCATACATATTTGCCTTCACTAACCTCCCCAGCATGCTCTCCTGGCCCTATATTTACCTCATGTAGTCACTTATCAATGTATTTTATCAGCTCCATATTAGTGCTTTACCCCAAACATCCCCTAAAATGTTTTGAAATGTGATTGGTGCTTAAAATTCAGGCAGAGTGCCAGAGGCTTTTTTTGGGGGTCCCCAAATCATTTGGAACCCTCCCTCCGCCCAACTGCTAAGTCAGCTGATACCAATCCTCTATCTGTCCTCAATCATCTATCTGCTGACTTTGCCAAACCCATACACACTATACCCATCTCTTTTGTGGTCATATTTATGGATGAATTCCCCAAAGCATGTAGTGCAAGGGCCCGCCTGAATACTTTCAAATGGTACTGTTTCAAGTTTTTGTATACTATTATTATTTTGATAGGTAATAGCAGAATGTCCAAATGTGCTCAAATGTGTACAGTGTGTATTTATATCTTTGTATTATGACACTTCTTACCTGTCCAGTGGGCTGCCAATAGTGTAACTAAGGAGGGGCTGTTCAAAGTAATAACCATTATTTAGGCATTCATCTCTCAATGAAGTGGAGAGGGTTACCTGTCTCAGAGTTCCCCCCCCCCCCATAATGTTAAAAATGGCCCAGGAGAGGGGGGAGGGGGAATCTGATAGTTGGACCTTATACTTTGGTTTCAAAAATTTTCCTCTAATAAATATTATCTTGATGTTGGCCAACAATGTTTGTGTCTAATCTGCTTTCCCTGTTTAGGTGCACAAAGACTAATTTTTTTTTTTGCTTTTGACTCCACAGTTTCCTTCCACGCCACAGGAATGGCAGACTGTGGCCTCCCACTTTGCTCAGCGGTGGGACTTTCCTAACTGCGGAGGGGCAATTGATGGGAAACTTGTCCACATTGTCCCACCACCCAACTCGGGGTCCTATTATTATAATTATAAGGGGTTCAATAGTATTGTGATGTTGGCGGTGGTGTCGGCTACTTATGAATTTCTGTATGTGGACGTGGGGAAGAATGGCCGGATGTCCAATGGTGGAGTCATCGCCCAGACCGAGTTCTACAGGTGTCTCCAGAATGGCAGCTTGGACTTGCAATATCAAACATGAGTATTTACAAACTGTGTTTGATATTGCGTTCAGATGGGGTGAAGTCACCCCAGGAATAGCCAAATTTGGAAGATGCACACAAATTTCTGAATGTCAACATGTGCTAGCTGCCATCACGGGGGATCCAGAAGACAATGTGGAAGGACTCCCATTCGTCTTCGTTGAGGATGAAGCTTTTGCACTGGGGGACCATCTTATGCGGCCATTCCCTATGAGGACCCTCACCCCGGACCAGAGGGTTTTTAATTACCGGCTGGCCAGAGCCAGAAGAGTGGTGGAGAACACGTTTGGAATCATGGCCAGCCAGTTCCGCCTATTTCTTACACCAAAATAACTCAAATCTCTGGTGACATTTTTACTGCTTGTGTTTTTTGGAGCTGACCCTGACAGACATTACAAAGCACTGTTGGGTGTTATTTACTAAAGGCAAAGGCACTTTGCACTACAAGTGCACTTGAAACTGCACTGAAACTGCACTTGTAGTGCAAAGTGTATTTTCCCTTAGGAAATAACCCCCATTGTCACAGAAAACACCAATTAGAGCACCACAAAAGTGTTGGAGCGTTGAGACAATAATCCACACAATCTTGATTAAGAATCTTTTTAATAGCAGCACAATCACATGTGCATTTCCAAAAGGTTTTCAAAACAAACCAACATGTTTGTTGTTTAACAATTTTTGGGGTCACATTAGAAAAAGTAGAAATGTCCATTTAAGATAAAACAGGCATGTGTAAAACCAACAAGAAATACACAATTTTAGAACTTACAAAGTTCACATTTGGTAGAACTTGAAGGCAATATCAAACATGAGTATTTACAAACTGTGTTTGATATTGCGTTCAGATGGGGTGAAGTCACCCCAGGAATAGCCAAATTTGGAAGATGCACACAAATTTCTGAATGTCAACATGTGCTAGCTGCCATCACGGGGGATCCAGGGACGTGTTTTGGGGATGCAACCCCTTCCTTACAGCTACTTTATTATTGAGGAAGGGGTTGCACCCCCAAAACGCGTCCATTGATCTCCCGTGATGGCAGATAGCACATGTTGACACACTGTGTGCCTCTTCCAAATTTGGCTTTGCTACACATTGACATAAAAAATACAAAAAAATTTGGTACAACAAAAACCCAAGGCATTTTGAGGGGTTTTAAACTCTCCCTAAAACATCAGTGATGTTCTTCATTTTTTGCTGAACATCATTGATGCTTTTCACAATGTTTTCCAAGTCCCTATTACACCCCATGATCTCCCCGATCAGGATCTGGGCACTTTCACTGGTGAAAGGATCTGGATCCACAATATCACAATCCCCTAAAAAGATAGAAACAAAAAAACACCATGTATTATAAATATGGCGGCATTCATCTCTTACCTGAGCCTGTGGTCGCAGACACTCACCTTTTGTGGTGACTAGTTCCACCACATCTTCCTCCTCCTGCTCTGCTGGCCTTCAGTGGATTTCCCTTTCTTCCAGAGGTGGGGGGTGTCCTCTGAGTCTTTTCTCCCCTATGTAAAAAAAAATAGGTATACTTAGCGCACAGATATTTGATGGCAGAACTAAGAATATGAAACATTGTTTGGAAGTGGGGTACAATTGTCTGTTTTGGCAGAGTTCCAAGATGTGGCATTTTTCTTGTCCTTTGTCAAGCTTGAATATTTACCTGTCTTGTACAAGCTTCACAGATGGAGACATCCCTATAGTATACACTGGAGCACCAGTGTGGCCCCCCTAATAAAAAGGGTGTTCTTGTGTCCCACACTAGTGCTCCAGCGTCCAGATGTGAAAACTGCTGCTGAGTGTCCTCTCCTTACACAGAATGTAGTTGGCATTTCATTCTAGTAACAAACCCATATACACAACCCAATTCTTTTCACACGTGTAGGCCCTTAAAAATGCTGGCAAATGCATATGGCTAAACGAACTATGTTTTATACGAACGAATAATGTGCCCATGAACATGAAAGTTGCCTTTTGAAACTGGATAACAGTTAATAAAAGCACATGGAGCAGCACGAACATAATAAACATAAAGAATAGGAACACAACACAACTACTTACTTTTTGCAGCACTCTCCGGATCTTTCTGTACTGCTCGTGCTCTCTTAATTTGAGGTCCGACCACCGCTTCCTGAGCTGATCTTTCGTCATACCTCAAAATTCCGGTGCAGATTCTTGACCACTTTCTCCATGATCTTGGCCTTTCGGACATTGGGGTTGGGGTAAGGTCCATACTTCCCGTCATAGTCAGCCTTTTTCAGGATGTCGACCATCTCCAACATCTCCCCAAAGGACATATTTGATGCCTTAAATCGTCTCTTCCGGGATCGGGACGTTTCAGGCTCCGGGCTTTCCTCCTCCTCGTTGCTGTAATAAGCACGCACCTGCTCTGACTCCGCCATGTGCTCTTCCCCACTGCGCAGAATGGGAAGGGGCGGGGAATAGACTAGAAAGAACGTCAGGGGCGGGCAGAGTTACACGCATGAGCAGTGTGTATAAAGCGTAACACGCGTGCGGAGTACATACGATCTGTGAGCGGAGGAAGGAGTATCGGAGGCGCCGATCGTGAAAATGAAGGTAAGATCTAAACTTGGGCCTATACTGCTTCTAAATTGAGGCCTATATTGTAACTATATTAGGAGAGTTTCGCCTGACATTAGTGTTTGTCTTGTGTTGTGTCTTGCAGAGAAAATGGATGGCTTCAATGACAATTTCCTCCCCCTGTTCATAGACAAGTACAGGGAGCTGCCCTGTCTGTGGCAGGTGAGACATCCACATTACAATAATAAACAAAAGAGGCAGGCAGCGCTGGAGAAACTGCTGGAGTTGGTGACGCCGGTGGTCCCCACGGCAACCGTCCCCTATTTAAAAACCAAAATTGATGGCCTGAGGAGCACTTATCTAAGGGAGCGCAAGAAGGTTACGGATTCCCAGAGATCTGGAGCTGCAGCAGATGATGTTTATGTCCCTAGACTGTGGTACTATGAGAGACTCTGATTTCTGTCAGACCACACTGGAGTCAGGGAATCCCTCTCAACCCTTCCTCCCACTCTTCCTTCCACCCCAGCTGAGGCTTCCGATGTCCAACCTGGGACTTCCAGCCAAGAAGAAGTGGAGGAGCCCAGATGGAGTCAGGTATAGCATTTTTCTACAGATTTCTGGCCAATAAATAAATGATGTTTACTAGATGTTATTATTGATCACTAATTGCTGAGTTAATAAAGTGTTTTACATATCAATAGACAGTAGTGGGCACCAAAAATTCGGACAAGAATTAAAAATGCTGGTCTCGGAATGATAGTCTGTTATATTTGTTAACATTAAATTTGCAACAATCATGAGATGAAAATTGTGTGTGATTGATGAAGAAAAAACTAAAACTATGTCCCTTTTTCATACACAGGAAGACCTCAGCCAGGAGGAGGCTGTGGAATGTGGCACACAGGAGGAGGCTGTGGAATGTGGCAGCCAGGAGGAGGCGGGGCTAAGTGGCAGCCAGGAGGAGGCGGGGCTAAGTGGCAGCCAGGAGAAGCCTGGGACCAGTCGCAGCCTGACAGAATCGCAGGTTCCGCCCCTCCGCCTTCCATACAAAAGACCCAGGAAGGGGACTCACATGCAGGATTTAGCACTCAGGCTCATTCAGGAGGCTTCTGTGTCCCTCAGAGCCTTACCCACTCCTGAAGAGGCCTTTGCCTGCATGGCTGCCACCAAACTGAAGGGCATGCAGGAGGGTCAATGCCTCATGTGTGAGAAACTTCTTTATAAAGTCCTAACTAAGGGGGTGAGTGGCGAAATCAAACCCAATACCGACATGATTGAGTTGGAACATCCTCCTCCTCCTCTTGCCACAACTCCACCACCAGAGCTACAGCGTGGAAGGAAGCGTGGAAGGAAGACCAGAGAGTGATGACCCTGGGTTCAGTCTGGTCTGGAAAAAGATGCAGTCTCATGTATGACCACAGCCTGGGGACACAGATGTCATCTGCTGCTTTCTGGATCTTTGGGACTTCTGGACCAGACTGCACTCCCTTAGATAAGGACTCCTCAGGCCACCAATTTTGCTTGAAAATAGTTGATGTGTGCCCTGGGGGCCAAAGGCTTCACCAATTTCAGCTGTTTCTCCAGCGTTGCCTCCCTCTTTGTTTAGTTGTGAGCCCTTAATAAAGGAATTTTTGTTTCAATTATATTCGCCTATGTGTGTTTTCCTTCAAAAATGACAGTTTGTTTATGAGGAGGCAGGAACATTTCAAAACTACAATGTGAAATTAACAAGAGACACCAACACCAAGCAACCTCCTTGAGATTAAATAATAGAAGATAATAATGGTGTTGTGGTAACTTGACACACAAAACACATACAAAAATATTATGGATAAGGATGAGCTTCGAGTTCGAGTCGAACTCATGTTTGACTCGAACATTGGCTGTTCGCAAGTTCGCTGAACAGCGAACAATTTGGGGTGTTCGCGGCAAATTCGAATGCCGCAGAACACCCTTTAAAAGTCTATGGGAGAAATCAAAAGTGCTAATTTTAAAGGCTTATATGCAAGTTATTGTCATACAATATACCAGTGTGACTACGGTCCTCTCCGAAACATGTTGGGAAATATGCATTAGCCACCTACCCCCCACCAGACCTACCGTACATAGGTGGATGGTTTGGGGTTGCTGGCACTGGGTGATATCATTTTAATATGCTCTACTTGTCTTTGTCATTTATACAGATACCAATTATTGATTGTACATGTTTGCCTTGTCCCTCTGGACATTTTTAATCTAATTTTGTATACTAATAAAGTTGGCACTGTTGGTGCCTTTTATGGTTAATACTTTCTTTACTTTTTTTCTGCCTGTAAAATCCTAAAGGGCGTCCCCTACATGCACTCCGCTGCATACCAATTCCTCCAAGTTATTGTCATAAAAAGTGTTTGGGGACCCGGGTCCTGCCCCAGGGGACATGGATCAATGCAAAAAAAAGTTTTAAACTTTTTTTTCAGCCGTTTTTTCAGTAGCAGTGATTTTAATAATGCTTAAAGTCAAACAATAAAAGTGTAATATCCCTTTAAATTTCGTACCTGGGGGTGTCTATAGTATGCCTGTAAAGGGGCGCATGTTTCCTGTGTTTAGAACAGTCTGACAGCAAAATGACATTTCGAAGGAAAAAACCCATTTAAAACTACCCGCGGCTATTGCATTGCCAACAATACACATAGAAGTTCATTGATAAAACCGGCATGGGAATTCCCCACAGGGGAATCCCGAACCAAAATTAAAAAAAAAAATGATGTGGGAGTCCCCCTAAATTCCATACCAGTCCCTTCGGGTCTGGTATGGATTTTAAGGGGAACCCCGGACAAAATGAAAAAAAAATGACGTGGGGTTCCCCCTAAATTCCATACCAGACCCTTCAGGTCTGGTATATATTTTAAGGGGAACCCCGCGCCAAAAAAAAAAATGGCGTGGGGTCCCCCCAAAAATCCATACCAGACCCTTATACGAGCACGCAACCTGGCAGGCCGCAGGAAAAGAGGGGGGATGAGTGTAAGGATATTTTAGCTTGCTGTCCACCATTTTAGCTATAAAAATATGTATCCATCTTAGAATAATATGTATATGTGACGTCTATCAAAAGTTAGTTTCAAATTCTTGTAAATCATATGATTTCCCCGAAATGACGCATGAAGTCCTTTCTTGTTGACAGTTTCTGTATGAAGAAATTATGTTCTATTTTGGTTAGTTGTATGTCTGTAAATTTAGCATATATTAATGAAGGGGTTGGACTTTTGTTGTGATGTCATGTTGGTTATATAAGTGAAAATAGGGAAGTAAAGGATTGGATCATTTCTGAATTGCATGCCTTGTGTGTGTCATAATTTCTTGTCGGAATGATCTCCAGATCTGAATGGGTTTTTGGGGAACACTCTAATCAGGATATCATACGAGGGTTCACTTGCTTTTAGAACATACATGTACCCCAACAGCTTGGTGTCAGAATGTGGGGCGGTCATTATTTAAGTCGGGTGAGTCTGATTTAATTAACATTATTTCTCTTGCCGTGACTTTAGTTTAAAAGACAGTTTCCCTATATGGGATTAACAGAAGGTGTAGTGTTAAAGACATTTATGAACCTCGGTAGAAGTGTAGAAGTCCGTTCGGGTGACGGAAGAAAGGACTCTGAGTTAGTCCAAAGGACTCTGAGTTAGTCCAAAGGGTTCTGAGAAACCCAAAGAGGGCTCTGAGTTAGTCCAAGGGGCTCTGAGATAGTCCAAAGGAACTCTGAGATAGTTCCAAAAAAGAAGGACTCTGAGATAGTCCAAAGGGGTTCTGAGAAACCCACAGTACTGTAAGAAGTTTTATAAAGATATCTGATGGAGTGTGCCAGAAAGACCCAAACCTCTTTGCTTGCCTTCCTGTCGCTTAGATAAAATAAGTAGATAAAATAAGTAGATAAAATAAGGTCATCTGTTTTGTCTGTGTGGAATTTGTCAGGTGTCATAAGGTAAGATGACACCTTTCCACTGCATTGTATTGTCATTGTATTATAATGAAACGTAGAGTTATGTGATTTGGTGATGTATTGATGCTGACTTTTAATGATTTATATATAAATGCTTTGACTCTAAAGTATAATATATATATATATATATATAGTTGGCAGGATGATTCTGGCATTGATGCAGTGAGTAAAAATATTTTCTTTGCCTTGCTGTAATCAGACGTTCAGTGTCATTTTAGGGAAAGTAAAAAAAAAAAAGAAAAGGTTTCAAAAGTGTCCTGATTGTATTACTGGTTTACACAAATTTGTGTTTAAAGAAGGATTGACAGTGCAGGGAGTAATGTCACTTATTGGAAGAGCAGGGGAGACTTATCAAGTCTGTCCCCGGTCTTTGAAGTATTGTGACATTAGGGACGTTTTTACCATTTAAAATATGGGTAGAGCGTTAGTAACACTTTTTTAAGGTAATACATACATTGGTGAGGATAACTTTTGATTAAAACATGCTATTTGAATAATTCTTTTTGCTACTGACATCTCTTGCAAAGGGGAAGTCAGGTGCAAAATTTGGACATTTGGCTTTTTGCCAACAGGGTTCAAGTACTAATATCTCACTGACTGTAATAGATAGTGGGGAATTGTTTGCGGCATTAGTACTACCGCAATTGAAGGCACTGTTTGAACCTGTTGGCATACTGCAAAAAGGAAAAAAAGAGACTTAGTATCTAATTAGAATGTTTAGAAACTAAAAATAAATTATGTGTTGTGGAGATCGGCTGGACCGAGGCTCCCTATAGTGTCCTAGCCCATACATTGTTCACGATGGGTTTAGCAGAGTCATGGGATGGTAAATTAAGGGTTAAATCTTACATACCACAACGCAGAAGTTGAAAGCTGTAGAGGCTGAGCACGCCGTAGAGGGTCAGAATACAAAACACGTAGTTTTAAAACAAGCAGAAAGCACGGAGTAAAAAAAAGGAAGTAGCTACGCAGTTAGTTATATAAAGTTTTCTTTTCATTACACAGGACGCCGGATTTAACACTTAAGATGAAATGCACAGTCCTTTAAATACATTATTAAAGTCTGTCTTGAGAAAAAAAAAACGTTGATTGAAAAAGACGCAGCGGGATGTTTTGACATCCCAAAATAAACACCAGTATCAACACATTAGCAAAATGATTTCTTAGGAAATCAAAGGGGAAACTTTTATAAAAAGAGGAAAGGGGGCAAGGACAAAGAGGGAGTTACATACAGAGAAAGAGGATTTCTTAAAGAAAGGAATCTTAACGGAAATTGTCTCGCCTTATAATACTCCTAGTAAAGAAGGCAAACGGTGACTATAGGTTTGTACCAGACCTAAGGGACATCAATAGCCTAGTGGTACCAATTGCCCAAGTAGTGCCTGATGTGCCATCAATACTTACCGCCATACCATGCGATGCAGAGTATTTTACTGTGATTGATTTAAAGAATGTTTTTTTTTCATCCCTGTAGACGAGGAGACATGGCCACTGTACTCCAAGTCACCCTTGGGCCCTGGACTGCCCCTCATGGTTCTGTACTGTTGCAGTATGTTGGTGATTTTTTGATTTGTAGTTCTTCAGAGGAGGACTGCCGAGCTGATAGCCTATCTTTATTGAAATGGTTACATGTATGTGGTTACAAAATGTTTAAGAAAAAGTTACAATGTTGTCAAAAGAAAAAAAAACAGTTGAGTATTTGTGCTCACAAAAGGAGAAAGAAGAGTAAGTCATAAAAGAGCTGCGGCTCTGAATGGGTTTGCCCCACCCACTTAATAGGAAGGACATGCTCACCTTCCTAGGTATGATTGGTTACTGCCGCCAATGGATACCTGACTGCTCTTTCAATGACAATATATTGAGACAAGCAATGTTTTTGAAGCAATGTCTCTGAAATGTCTGATACTGTAAAATGGTCTGATGAAATGTTAAATGTTTTTGCCATGTTTTGCCATGTTGCAATGTATAATGGTTACCAGCCCGAGCCTCAGGCCTCCTTGAATATGGCAAAATGTTTCACTTGTTTGCCAGGGAAAATTGCAGAACCATGACGGGAGTACTGGCCCAGGAATATAGTGGGAGGCTGCACCCTGTAGTTTTTTTCTCAAAGATGGTCCCGGTGCGCTCAAGCGTCCTGATCTATGGTGGTTGAGATGGTCACTTCTTTCACTCTGGGACACGACACCACACTTCACATTACTTACAATGTGTCAATCTTGTTGAAAAATGTACATACACAGGACATGTCTGCTCAGAGGTTGAGCAGATATGAGGTGATTTTGCTGTCCAATCCAAAAAATTTCACATTAAATATGCTTCTCTCACTGCAGGCCCAGCATCCATTTTAAATGCCCTTTTAGGATTAAAAAGGAGAACAGGATGAGGTTGTGCCATAACATGACTGCATAAACCTCATTCACCAAGACACATCACCCAGGTCCACAGCACTACCGGACACACAGAATGTTTTTGTGGATGGTTCTTGCTCTAGGCTATAGTACACTGCAGAGCATACATAGGCCAACAGACAGAGATAGCCAGGGGAAATGAGCAGGTCTGGCTGACCTTGCTGCTAAATAAGCTGCTATCTCACAGACAGCAGACATCCAAATTGTTATGCTGATACCTGACCTATCTCCTTTTGAACAGTCAATTGCAGATCCCCAGGATTATGCATCAAATTATGAGTTAAGGGACTGGAATGGAAAGAGTGTGTAGAGAGATCCAATGTCTGGATTTCTCTGCAAAGAGGGGAAACCATGTATACCAACAGCAAGTGCATTCACAGTACCACGGAATAGGCCACGCAGGTATACAAGTCACGGCTGATTTCACACACAGGCCCAAACTAGGCAAAAGACAGGAATATCTTTTGATAAATGTGGACATGTTCTCAAATGATCCAGCTTTTATAGCCAGGGTCTGCCAGGACTTGGTAAAAACTCTCAAGATGGATGAATGGAAGTTTCACATTCCCTATCACCCTCCAAGTTCAGCAATAGTAGAAAGGATCAATAGAACAATAAAAGACAAGATAAGAAAGGCCACAGGAGGAACCTTTGCCAATTGGAGAAGGGTCCTCCCAGCAGTTCTGGCAGAAATAAGTTTTTTTTTGAAGTTTTGATGAGTAGATTTTTCCCCACCCCATAGGCCAGAGCACCTTTAATGGTAGAAAAGGAAGATTTAGGCTTAATACAGGAAGAATATGTAAGAAAACTGGTTGAAATATTGGATACAGTCAAAGAAATGTTGCTCGCACCTCTCTTTTTTCTTCACAGGAAGCTACTCACCTCTTCAAGGAGGGAGACACCGTGGTGGTCCAACAGCTGAACAGAAATAAGAAGCAAGAGTATCCCTTTGGACCTCCCACTATGGTGATTGCAGTGATCAGAACGGCTATCCCGGTGGAAAACTGCTAGTCCGGGATCCATGCCAGCCGAGTGAAAAAGGTTGCCCAAAGCCCCAAGAGTAGGAAGGAGATCCTTAATACAGGAGGCCCTCAAGCAGAAGTCCAAGCAGATGAAGGAGGAGTTCCTGGAAAAGCAGGTCCGGCCAGAGAAGATGACCTGGCTTATTTCACTACAGACTTCTGGCAAAACATTTTGCTTCCTGTTCCTGATCACCCTGATGGTGTTCCTGCCCACTTGGATCTTCACTAACTGTATTTGCCATCCTGAAGATTTGGGTGGCATTAAAGGTATTTGTGGAAACACACATACATAGGAGAACATTACAGTGATACAAGTTAGAAACAAGAGAGACATTGAGAATAATTTTGCTGATAAAATGCTTTTGCTAAAATTCAAATATGCTTATGTTCAGAAATCAGGATTTCAGAAATGTTGGATTTGTGGCAAATTGCACCTTAGCACTTTTAGGATACCCCTAATGGCTATACCTTTGAATATTACTCCCCTTTTAAAAGGAAAGATTCCCATTGACCTTTTGAATGTCAGCAGAAGAACTAATGACACCATTTCCTTTCACATCATCAATAGAAGTCATAATCCTACCTGGTGTTTCAATTTAGGGAATTCTACTAGAAATGCTCATACCTGTAGTCAATCGGTTTTGAAGATTTCTAATTGCTATGCCCCTAGTGGGAAGTCTTGTTCTTTATATCACACACCATGCTAAGGTCAGAGTACAGGCTGATTTTGAAAAGATTCTTGCCTCTGAAGATGAAAGTAGTAAACCTGTACAGCATTTGTTTCAGGTTTTAGCAGCAGTTACAGCAGTAGATCAAGAGACTGCTGTGAATATGCCCTTCTCGTTTGGTAACCACACTTATGTATGTTGTGGAAAGACTTGTTATCCCTGGATTCCACAAGAGGTCTAGGGCTGGTGTTACCTGGCCTCACTGGTGCCCGTAATGGGGGTGATAGGTGATAGTGATGGGAGTCATTTACTTGAGGCTAGTATACACCCCAGGTATCCATTAAAACATCGTAACAAGAGAGAGTTATTCCTTGAAAAGGATATGGCCTGGGCATGGTTCCCTTCCTGGACAGGAAGGGGAATAGATTTCATAAAAAGGTTAAATAATTATTTAGGAATTATTGATGAGATGATGGAAAAGAACTCTGATGACATTTCTAATCTTAATGTTGAAACTAGGGCTATTAGAAAACAACTAGAATTGCATGACTTAGCCATTGAAAGCATGAGTTTAGCCCTTACAGGATTATGTGAAATGACTGAGGATTATGAATGTTGTACTTGGGTACACAATACCAGTATAGAGGTACCAGATTATTATGATGTGATAGCTCAGCATAGAAAAGAGGTGGCCAAGCTGCAACAAGAGACTCGCAACATAGCCTAGACCTTGAGTCCTTTTGGATTTGGAGGGATATTCTCTTGGATAAGGGATATTCCCATAATTTCAATCATTATTGTGTTCGTTTTCCTTTTCCTTTATCTTGTGTATAAGCTTATTATGTGCCTTATTAATAGAGCCACTCGCATTTTAGATCCCTCATCTCCCAATAAAACGTATCTCAGTATGTATCATCAGAAGCAGGCTCAGAATATCACCATGATAAGGAAGTGAGATCATACATATATATATATATATATATATATACATGTGTGATCAAAGAGGGGATTGTAAGGATATTTTAGCTTGCTGTCCACCATTTTAGCTATAAAAATATGTATCCATCTTAGAATAATATGTATATGTGACGTCTATCAAAAGTTAGTTTCAAATTCTTGTAAATCATATGATTTCCCCGAAATGACGCATGAAGTCCTTTCTTGTTGACAGTTTCTGTATGAAGAAATTATGTTCTATTTTGGTTAGTTGTATGTCTGTAAATTTAGCATATATTAATGAAGGGGTTGGACTTTTGTTGTGATGTCATGTTGGTTATATAAGTGAAAATAGGGAAGTAAAGGATTGGATCATTTCTGAATTGCATGCCTTGTGTGTGTCATAATTTCTTGTCGGAATGATCTCCAGATCTGAATGGGTTTTTGGGGAACACTCTAATCAGGATATCATACGAGGGTTCACTTGCTTTTAGAACATACATGTACCCCAACAACGAGAGTGCGCCCCCCCTTCTGAACCGTACCAGGCCACATGCCCTCAACATTGGGAGGGTGCTTTGGGGTAGCCCCCCAAAACACCTTGTCCCCATGTTGATGAGGACAAGGGCCTCATCCCCACAACCCTGGCCGGTGGTTTTGGGGGTCTGCGGGCGGGGGGCTTATCGGAATCTGGAAGCCCCCTTTAACAAGGGGACCACCAGATCCCGCCCCCCCCCGTGTGAAATGGTAAGGGGGTAATTACCCCTACCATTTCACTTAAAAACTGTCAAAAATGTTAAAAATGACAAAAGACAGTTTTTGACAATTCCTTTATTTAAATGCTTCTTCTTTCTTCTATCTTCCTTCATCTTCTTCTTCTTCTGGTTCTTCTGGCTCTTCTGGTTCTTCCTCCGGCGTTCTCGTCCAGCATCTCCTCCGCGGCGTCTTCTATCTTCTTCTCCTCGGGCCGCTCCGCACCCATGGCATGGGGGGAGGCTCCCGCTCTTCTCTTCATCTTCTTCTTCATCCTCTTCTCGTCTTCCTTCTTCTCTTCTTCTCTTCTTCATTTTCTTCTCTGGGCCGCTCCGCATCCATGCTGGCATGGAGGGAGGCTCCCGCTGTGTGACGGCATCTCCTCATCTGACGGTTCTTAAATAACGGACCCCCCTCTGACGGGCGGTGACTTGATGGGACTTCCCTGTGGCATTCCCCGTGACATCACAGGGAAGTCCCATCAAGTCACAGTGCGTCAGAGGGGGGCGGGGTCACTGGGTGCCCCCCCCCCATTATTTAAGAACCATCAGACGAGGAGACGCCGTCACACAACAGGAGCCTCCCTCCATGCCAGCATGGGTGCGGAGCGGCCCAGAGAAGAAAATGAAGAAGAGAAGAAGATAAGAAGGAAGAAGAGAAGAGGATGAAAAAGAAGATGAAGAGAAGAGCGGGAGCCTCCCCCCATGTCATGGGTGCGGAGCGGCCCGAGGAGAAGAAGATAGAAGATGCCGCGGAGGAGATGCTGGACGAGAACGCTGGAGGAAGAACCAGAAGAGCCAGAAGAACCAGAAGAAGAAGAAGATGAAGGAAGATAGATGAAAGAAGAAGCATTTAAATAAAAGAATTGTCAAAAACTGTCTCTTGTCATTTTTAACATTTTTGACAGTTTTTTAGTGAAATGGTAGGGGTAATTACCCCCTTACCATTTCACACAGAGGGGGCCGGGATCTGGGGGTCCCCTTGTTAAAGGGGGCTTCCAGATTCCGATAAGCCCCCCGCCGCGGACCCCCACAACCATCGGCCAGGGTTGTGGGGATGAGGCCCTTGTTCTCATCAACATGGGGACAAGGTGTTTTGGGGGGCTACCCCAAAGCAGAAAATAATATAAAATTACTGCGCTTCCCTCTAACTCCAAGCTGCAGTTCTAATTCTTAGGTGTAGAATAAAATAGATAAAGTGTATAAGAGAACCGCGCTAAACACAAACTATAATCAAAAAAATTGAAAAATGTATAAGGTGATCAAAAATTGCTAAACTCAAATAGCAACATAATGTGAAAAATTAAAAAATGCGCTATGAACCACATGGAGATAATAAATTATTAAAGCAAAAAATATGAAAATTAATTAATAAAAAAATTTGTTAAATAAAGATAAAGAAAACAAAAAACACAGTCCGTGATAAAAAGTGACTTCCGTTATCAACAGTCCTTATTAAATTATCTTCCACCCAAAGTGACTGAAGACTTTAAAGACATCTTGTGAAAAAAATCCACCACCTATAAGGGTATATGATTACCAGAGGTAAGCTGTAATAAAGCCTTATGCCAGAGATCCACTCAATAGGGACATCACCATCTGTCTCTGCATGGAGGGAAGATCACCCGGGATTCATCAGTAGTAATTGGCTCGATATTGGAGACCCAAGAAGATAAGAAATACATCTACCATAGTGTGAATCCGTTTGACCAGTTTATTAAAGGATAAAGTAGCACACTTACCAAAAGAAACAGTTAAAAAAGCATATACAAAATCAGCCAGCCGGCCTGCAAACACCCGTTCGTTATGGAGTGGAAACGATGACGTCAGCGCGTCTGCCTTCCGACGTACGTTTCGTCCTATTGGACGTTGTCATATTGGACAACGTCCTATTGGACGTTGTCTGATCCCCATCAGAGCCTTTTGTTTCACTCTAAACTAATAAAGATTTTTAATGCATTTCCTATTTTATTTACAGTGTATAAAGGTATACAACAGGGGCCTCAAAACTTTCTAAACCAAGGTCCACTTTACTGTCCTTCAGACTTTAGGGTGGCTGGACTTTGCCCAGTGGGAGAAAACAATGTCCCATCTTTGGTAATATGGGGGAGAAATAGCTGGAGTCAGTGGAAGGAATAGTGCTCTATCACTGGTTTCAGTGGGAGGAAGAGTGTCCCATTGTTGGTGTCAGTAGAAGGAATTATGCCTCATTGTTGGTGTCAGTAACTGGAATAATGCCTTAAGGGCTGGATAAAGGTAAGCAAAGGGCCGCATTAGGCCACAGTTTTGAGACAGTTGGTATAAGAGTTGGATACAGAAGGTGGAAAAGCTTAGACTCTTTTAGGATATAAGTAAGAATGTAGAAGTTGGAAGAGCTTACACTATAGTCTTTTGGGGTTTACAGGGATTATACAGGAGGTGGAAAAGCTTAATGGTTAATTAGGGTATAGGAGAGTAATGTAGAAGGGGAAATGGTTTGCAGTCTATCAGAGAAAAAAAGTACTACTACAGAACATTTATGTGAGGTAATACATTTATACGTCATTCTTACTTATGTTATTGGCATATGTGAATAGGGTACACATATTGAAGGTGGCTTCATCACAGTGCTGTAAAGATGCCACTAATTGTATCTCTGCATTCTACCCAAGAAAGCCCCATGTCCATTACAATCCTATCAGCACCCTGACCACAAGAGTGGCTAAACAAAATTACAAATCAAGGTAAAACATTAACCAGTTGTCGCCCGCCATATAGCAGAATGACGACAGCAAAGTGGTTGTATTATCATGACCGGACGTCATATGACGTGATCAGGATAACACAGCCGGCCTGAAACACCGCAACTCCGATCGTGGTATGGAACCTCTGACAGAGGTTCTTACTACGTGATCAGCTGTGACCAATCACAGCTGATTATCGTGTGAACCAGGAAGTGCTGGTAAGCGGCTTTCCTCAGTTCATGCTGACAGGGAGAGCCAATCGGCAGCTCTCCCTGTCAGAAGGTGGGGTCTGTGCTGTTAATCAGCACATTGATGATCAGCATAGCCCCCATCAAAAGGTGCCCATCAGCTGCCAATCAGTGCCCAAAACCTGTCCCCATAATAAACGCATGTCAGTGCCCACAACGGTGCCGATCAGCCCACAACAGTGTTAATCAGTGCCTAAAAAATTGCCAATCAGTGCCCAATCAGTAATGCCTGTCAGTACCCCATCAAAGTGCCAATCAGTGCCACTCAGTAATGCCCGCCAGTAGTAGCTCCTTATCAGTGCTGCCTATCCGGTGCCACCTATCAGTGCCCATCGGTGCCCATCAGTGCAGCTTATCAGTGCCATCAGTGCCGCCAGTCCCGCCTATCAGTGCCGCCTATCAGTGCCCATCAGTTTTTTCTTTTTAAATTGTTGGTATTTTTTTGTTTATAGCACAAAAATTAAAAACCGCTTAGGTGATCAACTACCACCAAAAGAAAGCTCTATTTGTAGGAAGAAAATGATAAACATTTAGATTGGATACAGTGTTGCATGACCACACAATTGTCATTCAAAGTGCAACAGCAATGAAAGCTAAAAATTGTTTTTGGCAGGAAGGGGGGAAATTCCCTGGTATTGAAGTGGTTAAATATACATGTATTTCATTTGTGGCAGCTTGTTTAAAGTTCAAATTTAAAGTTGCTACATACAGTACCTCTCTAATTTTTTTCAGGTTTAACTGAATTCATGGCTGTATATCAGTTAGGATTACCTTAAAAAAATACTAAAGCATCCATGAAACATCTGCATATCATTTTAATAAACCTGTTTCATTCATATTTGTGTTTATGTTTGATTCTATATATTTGCATTTTTCAATTTAAACTACTGTTGTTTTGATTTATAGCCTTTGCAGCATAAACTAGTACATTTATAGATTCAATTTTGTTGTTTCACAGCTATAAATTCATCTAGTATCCGTGAAGTTGTCATCATGCTCTCCATTTATCAGAAGCAAAGCTACAATAGATTGCCATTTGGTCACTCAGGCACTGCTTTCATCTGCGTATTTTAAATGCCAGATGCCACCTGAAATAAATGCAAAGCTAAGAACGTCATGCACATGAATTACAATACACTGGAGACATAGGAATCACTATGGTATAAAGAGAAGTAAACTAATATACAATAAGTTGTGACAGTTATCTTGCAGACTTCAGGTTCATTTGATACCAATTGCATTGCATGTAAAGCTGTATTAGGGTGCAATAATACAGAAATTTAGAGTTTATAATGCGTGTACTTGTGTGAAAAAGGGGGTTCACCATCACCATGCTGAGATTTTGTAAAAAATTCTGTATTAGAAAATTATATCTTAAAAAATATATTGTACTTGAGTATTAGGGCAAATCTGCAAAGATTTAGCTTTTCATTGCTCAAAATTTGAAATATTTGCAGCAAACTCCATTGAAGTCTATGGGTGGGTGAGAGGGAATCTTTTCTTTTTGTCCTGGCCATTTTTAGGGCTAAAAAGCAAGCTACAGTCAAACAATTGGCATAGGAACCTGGTCACCATTATAAGAGAAATGTACCAATGTTAAAGTGGTTGTAAAGCCAAAACATTTTTTACCTTAATGCATTCCTTGCATTAAGGTAAATATGTTTAGGTGTAAGCATTCCCCCTCACCATCCCTTTTACTTATGGTATGTGTGTGTTTTGGAAAAATCTGGACAGCCGCACTCCGGATTGGAAAAGTGAAAAATAAAATCCTCTTTATTGAAAAAGTAATAACATGATTAAAATCCGTACATGGCTTTGTTGGAATAATGCAGCATAACCGCTAACGCGTTTCACGCTCCCATAGAGCGCTTACTCATAGCTGATTTTTACAAAAGTGATCACAACTTATAGGCACATAATTTGTCTACCACATGACTACATATTGATTATCTGATTCTAAACAGCTGGTCGTTAGTCTGTGTGGGATTTTTTTGGCATAGATGTGATTGGATGTGCATCCTATAGTGGAATCACTAATGAAGACATGAATATATAAATGAAATGTGTTCATGTTGACAAATGTCAGCATATATGAATGATAAAAAATTTTTTTCAAGGTTTTCGAAAAAACATATTTGTTGTTTTCCAAAATCACAAGAATGAGATGAGTGCTGGAATTTGACGTTCAAACGTATAAATTATCATACGGATAGGCGCAAGTATGAGCAAACTGTGTGAACTGGTGGTTGCGGTATAATGTAAATGGTGTATAGAGTGAAAATTGGGTCTATATGCATGTGGTAAAAAAAAAAAA
Organism: Lithobates clamitans; assembly: GCA_037952925.1. Lineage (NCBI taxonomy): Eukaryota > Metazoa > Chordata > Amphibia > Anura > Ranidae > Lithobates > Lithobates clamitans. The sequence continues at coordinate 2,680,074 of JBBGZY010000006.1, read as the reverse complement.
AAAAATTGTGCGTCCAACACCACTAGCGGTGTCAAAAAAAAAACAAAAAAGAAAAAAAAAAAACTATATGTGTGTATGGTGCGTATATGTAAAAAAATATATAAAAAATATATGAAAAATTTTTAAACCACATGAAAGTAAAAATATAAATAATAATAAAAAATAATAATAAAAAAAGCAATTCTTCATATATGTTTATTTGTACGACGATTTCAGCTTTCAAAAAACGTGATAACGTAAGTGAATTGGAAGTTGGACAGAAAACTAGCGTCCTGTCACAATGATGCATCCAATAATCTCCTGATTTGCAGGAGTCTATGTGTGAATAAGTGCTTTTGCTTCAATTCCTACATGTGTGAATTTTAATCTTTGCAGCATATAAAAGATTATGAAACTTATCACTCACTGATAACCCCGCCACTCCGGTTTCACAAAAGTGCTCATTTAAAACCTTGCATCATTCCGTATGGGATACATTCATCCCAATCAAGCAACAACATTAACGTTGCTGAACGTCTTTCTTTGAAGCAATCACATCTCTCGATGAATTGTCTTCAAGTGTATGGGCAGAACTATATGAGGTGGATAAAAATGGGACAAAATACAGTGTTTGCGCACCTGTCACTATTCTTTTATGCATAGTATAGTATTGGCAGTGACCATATGACAGGTTCATCCAATATATGTGTTTATATCAATGGATAAGTTGCAATCTCACTCAACCAATTATCATGTGAAATAAACAACTGATCTACCCCTGTGAAGACCACAGCTCTTAAATCAACTCAAAACACATGAGAACTTTTACAAAGAAAGTAATAAACCATATACACACAGCTCGGTCATCTCCCCGCACCACCAAGGTATATACATTTTATTATAACCTTATGATTTTTGGAAGACCACTTTTGGTCTCAGAGTGAGAGAGCAACATTGGAAATAAATTATGGATCATCCCAGTACACAAGTGCCTGTTGTGGAAGCAGCTTTTAGCAGAACTCTTACAGCACCATCCAATAATCCTCTAAGACAGCCATTGCAAGCATACACCTTACAACCGTCGGAAGACGATGAGATACAATTGATAAGGCTCTTTAGGAAATTAGAACAATTAATGTCTAAAGAGATTAGAGCCTATTGGGACATTACTTTTCTCACAGAATATGTATCAATACTGCATATTCCTCGAGGACTAAGAATCAAAAAATTTCCTACCTCAGATTTATTTGATGAAGATTTCAAAAAACAGTGGACAGACACTCTAGACACCTGTTCCTTTAAACTCATGGAGATTTTGATCGCCTCAAAGAAAAAGGAAACAGAGAAGCTACAACTGGATATTTCCACAATACAAAAAGATCTCACCACTTCTCAAGCAATTAAAGGTTTTTCTGAACTCGATGAAAGGTTAAACAAAAAACTAGATCAAATGGAAAGAGCAGTGATTGATACTAAGAAAGGCAAAATGGCCCGGGATAAGGATGATTATCAGGGAAACAAAGTTTACACCTGGCACAAGCCACTTTACAAGTCCAACAGATCCCGCAAAAACCGAGGTAAACGAGTAAGTTTCTCTGACCATGAAGGGGAGTCGGCCGACAATACCCTAGCACGCACCATGTCAAACTCATCATTTGACAGATCTCCAACCCCACCAGAATCTACCAGATCCACCAATAGCCGCTCCCCTGGAAACCCTCACAGGTCCAGACAAACCAAGAAAAAGAAACCCTCCACAAAAAGACAAGAAGAGGTGGTAGGAAACACAGACGCCACAAACAACACAAGCTACATGCTGCGGGAGAAGACGCCGAAGACGCCGAGGAAGTAAAACACAGTGTGATTAATTTGTCCAAAAAACAACTGAGTACAGAAGAGATCAGCCTGTTGGCCAAAGGTTTGAACTTTTGTCCTAGCAGACATTTCAACCTTTTTGAAACAATTTTGGACATTAATAAATTTTCTAGGACTTTAACTATTAGGAAACACTTTTTTGATTGTGCAGTGGAAGAGCCCAATGAGTCTGTAGACAGCTGTGACACAGGTGAGTCCCCTTCTTCACCCATACTATTTGTTGATAACTGTGCTTTACAGGATCTAACAGATTTGGCACATGAGTCAGATCCTTGTCCTCTAAATCCCACGGATGTTCACATTGAGATCTCCAGGGGTAGATCAGATTTTTATCCGGTGGCAGCTAGAGGTAAGAATCTTGACGCATTCCAAAAACTAGTAGAAGGGGACTTGGTACACCTGGCTCACAGCTGCAGCAGAAAGAAATTTACACAGGACAATCTGTCCGTCAAGGAGAGACAAGCCTTTAAGAGGCTCTCCGCAGACGATCAGATTGTCATCAGAAACGCAGATAAGGGGGGTATGGTGGCGGTTTTAGATGTAGAAGTCTACAAAAAAGAAGCTCTGCGTCAACTATCTGACATACACACATACCAGAAATTATCCTCCAACCCTACTATTGCTTTCAAAAACATGCTCTCCACACTCATAGATAGAGCCATACATATGGGTATATTCACTCCTAGGGAGAAAGAATTTCTTATTCCAGAATGCCCCATAACACCAATATTCCATCACTTACCAAAGATACATAAGGGGTTAAATCCCCTCACAGGTCGACCTATAGTGGCAGGGATAGGCTCTTTAAATGAACGCTTAGGAGAGTGGGTAGACTCTCATTTACAGCCAATTGCCACTAGTCTCCCTGGTTACATAAAAGATACAAACGATTTATTGAACAAACTACAAGACATTAAATGGGAAGATAATTATAGATGGATCAGCTGTGATGTATCTAGTTTATACTCTAGTATCCCACATCATCTGGGGATTCAGGTAGTCACTTATTTTCTTAGAAAAACAGGCAAACTCTCTTTGATTTTACAAGAGTTCATAGTACAAGCCCTGGAGTATCTTTTAACACACAATTTTTTTATGTTTGACGGGGACTATTTTCTCCAGAAATGCGGGGCCTCTATGGGAGCCAAATTTTCCCCCTCACTGGCCAATATTTATATGGGCTGGTGGGAGAGGTCCCGCATCTTTGGACCAAATAGTCCCCGCCGTAAAGATACGGTCTTTTCTGTCGCTTTATAGACGACCTGTTATTTATTACATCAGATAGAGAAGCTAATTTGGATATCTGGCTGGCATATTTCAATGACAATCCATTAAATTTAAAATTTACAGGAAATCTGCAATCCAGATCCATAGAATTTCTTGATGTGCAACTGGCGGGGTCCGGTGATGCGATTCAATCCAGTCTGTACAGAAAACCTCTCAGTGGCAACACTCTACTTAGAGCTGACTCTGCACACCCTAAACACACCATCAGAGGCATTCCATATAGCCAGTTTTTAAGGTTAAAGCGCATATGTAGCTCTCCTGATACTTTTGAGGCTGAAGCCAAAAGCATGGCAAACAGGTTTAAAGCTCGAGGCTATAAAGAAACATCAGTACAAAAAGCACTCAACACAGTAAGATCTATCCCAAGACCTTCACTTGTAAAGAAAAAAACAGCTAAAAACATTCAACAGAGAAGGGACATGTCCCCTAGAATCCCGTTTTTTTCTACTCCATACAGCTCTGAATTTAATACAATCAAAAAAATTATCATGAAACACCTTCCTGTTTTGTATAATGACCCTATATATAACAACATACTTTCTAAAGGGATCAAGGTTGTATCCCGCAGAGCACCCACATTGGGACGCTCATTATCTCCCAGTTTGTTCTCAACCAACCGAACAAAATCCAATTGGCTCAACTTTACAGGCAATTTCAAGTGTGGAATAAAAACTTGTAATTACTGCAGGTACATTAAAACGGGTCAACTCATAAAATCATGCAGCAATCAAAAAGAATTCTCGATCCCCGTGTTCATTAATTGTAACACCAAATTTGTGGTATATGTCATTACATGCACCAGTTGCCAGGTACAATATGTTGGACGCACAACACGGCGTCTCAGAGACAGGCTACATGATCACCTGTACAATATTGAGAAGGAGATCTTAGCAAAGGTATCAAAGCACTGGGTTTACACACACCACAAAGACACTTCCAGTTTAACTATTCAGGGCATTGAGAAAATCATCACACCAGTGAGAGGAGGTGACAGATTCCAGTTATTGTGCAAACGAGAAGTCCTTTGGATATTCTCGTTGGACACTAGGATCCCACGGGGGTTAAACTTTGAGTGGGACGTTTCACATTTCTATGAATAAAATAACATCGAAGCTACATCCCCGAGTAATACATCTGTAACCCTTCCTCCCAACTCTTTCCTTGATCACACATCCACATTCTTTTGGTGGATGATGGAGCAAAAAAACATATAGGGACACATATTAATATATAAGTTCCTCTTACACATATATCCCCAGTAATCGATCTATTTTATTGGGCCACACATCCTCCCACTTATACGAGCAAATGACTACTGATATGCATATATGCTTTCAGCAAAAAAGAAATAATTTACTATATCTTTCGCATTCACTGTCACTTGAATCTCGTTTTTAATTAGACATTATTGTTTGATGGTAACTGTAGGTAGACCATAACACTAACTTTGCACAAATGTTTTTCACCACATGTATACATGGTTTATTACTTTCTTTGCAAAGTTCTCATGTGTTTTGAGTTGATTGAAGAGCTGTGGTCTTTAAAGGGGTAGATCAGTTGCTTATTTTCACATATCAATTGGTTGAGTGAGATTGTAACTTATCCATAAATATAAACACATACATTGGATGAACCTGTCATACGGTCACTGCCAATACTATACTATGCATAAAAGAATAGTGACAGGTGCGCAAACATTGTATTTTGTTCCATTTTTATCCATCTCATATAGTTTTGCCCATACACTTGAAGACAATTCATCGAGAGATGTGATTGCTTCAAAGAAAGACGTTCAGCAACGTTAATGTTGTGGTTTGATTGAACTCTCAAGTGTTTTGAGTTTACACATATCCCCAGTAATCGATCCATTTTATTGGGCCACACATCCCCCCACTCATACGAGCAAAGGACTAGTGATAGTCTCATATAGTTTTGCCCATACACTTGAAGACAATTCATCGAGAGATGTGATTGCTTCAAAGAAAGACGTTCAGCAACGTTAATGTTGTGGTTTGATTGAACTCTCAAGTGTTTTGAGTTTACACATATCCCCAGTAATCGATCCATTTTATTGGGCCACACATCCCCCCACTTATACGAGCAAAGGACTAGTGATAGTCTCATATAGTTTTGCCCATACACTTGAAGACAATTCATCGAGAGATGTTATTGCTTCAAAGAAAGACGTTCAGCAACGTTAATGTTGTGGTTTGATTGAACTCTCATGTGTTTTGAGTTTACACATATCCCCAGTAATCGATCCATTTTATTGGGCCACACATCCCTCCATTCATACGAGCAAATGACTAGTGATATGCATATATGTTTTCATTAAAAAAGAAACAATTTATTATATCTTTCGCATTTACTGTCACTTGAATCTCGTCTCTAATTAGACATTATTGTTTGATGGTAGCTGTAGGTAGACCACAACACCAACTTTGCACAAATGTTTGTACAAATGTTTTTTACCATATGTGTATATGGTTTATTACTTTCTTTGTAAAAGTTCTCATGTGTTTTGAGTTGATTTAAGAGCTGTGGTCTTCAAAGGGGTAGATCAGTTGTTTATTCCACATGATAATTGGTTGAGTGAGATTGCAACTTATCCATTGATATAAACACATATATTGGATGAACCTGTCATATGGTCACTGCCAATACTATACTATGCATAAAAGAATAGTGACAGGTGCGCAAACACTGTATTTTGTCCCATTTTTATCCACCTCATATAGTTCTGCCCATACACTTGAAGACAATTCATCGAGAGATGTGATTGCTTCAAAGAAAGACGTTCAGCAACGTTAATGTTGTTGCTTGTTTGGGATGAATGTATCCCATACGGAATGATGCAAGGTTTTAAATGAGCACTTTTGTGAAACCGGAGTGGCAGGGTTATCAGTGAGTGATAAGTTTCATAATCTTTTATATGCTGCAAAGATTAAAATTCACACATGTAGGAATTGAAGCAAAAGCACTTATTCACACATAGACTCCTGCAAATCAGGAGATTATTGGACGCATCATTGTGACAGGACGCTAGTTTTCTGTCCAACTTCCAATTCACTTACGTTATCACGTTTTTTGAAAGCTGAAATCGTCGTACACATACACATATATGAAGAATTGCTTTTTTTATTATTATTTTTTATTATTATTTATATTTTTACTTTCATGTGGTTTAAAAATTTTTCATATATTTTTTATATATTTTTTTACATATACGCACCATACACACATATAGTTTTTTTTTTTTTTTTGACACCGCTAGTGGTGTTGGACGCACAATTTTTTTTTTTTTTTTACCACATGCATATAGACCCAATTTTCACTCACCAGTTCACACAGTTTGCTCATACTTGCGCCTATCCGTATGATAATTTATACGTTTGAACGTCAAATTCCAGCACTCATCTCATTCTTGTGATTTTGGAAAACAACAAATATGTTTTTTCGAAAACCTTGAAAAAAATTTTTTATCATTCATATATGCTGACATTTGTCAACATGAACACATTTCATTTATATATTCATGTCTTCATTAGTGATTCCACTATAGGATGCACATCCAATCACATCTATGCCAAAAAAACCCACACAGACTAACGACCAGCTGTTTAGAATCAGATAATCAAATATGTAGTCATGTGGTAGACAAATTATGTGCATATAAGTTGTGATCACTTTTGTACAAACCAGCTATGAGTAAGCGCTCTATGGGAGCGTGAAACGCGTTAGCGGTTATGCTGCATTATCCCAACAAAGCCATGTACGGATTTTAATCATGTTATTACTTTTTCAATAAAGAGGATTTTATTTTTCACTTTTCCAATCCGGAGTGCGGCTGTCCAGATTTTTCCAAAACACACACATACCATTGGAATAGCAATTGCCGGCACCTGGGGTTCTCACAATCATCCACACAGCGGAGGACGGGAAGCTTGAACCCGGTCACCTAGAGCGGTGGTAACTATCTTGTTCATCCCTTTTACTTACCTGGCCCCTCATTCGATCCAGCGTTATGCATGTCTGCAGCCCTTCTCTTCCCTCACTTCTGGGTCTCGCTGGCTTTGCTGGGGCACCAGGGGCAATTGGCTCCCAGTGCTGTCAATCAAGGCCAGTTATTAGGGAGCAGAAGGCGGGGCCAAGTCCCGATGTCTGTGTCAATGGACTCAGCAGTGGGGCTCGGGCACAAGCACGCATGAGTGCCCTCATGGCTTCACGGCTTCACATAGGGGCACTGGAGGGGAGGGGCCAGGAGCACTGGTGGGGGACCCAAAATGAGGCAGTTCAGGACCGCTCTGTGCAATTCCATTTCACAGAGCAGGTAAGTATAGACACGTTTGTTATTTTTTTTTGTGTAATTACCTTTACAGTCCCTTTAAAATTAACAAACAATTTAAATAAATACATATAAATATAATTCCCTCACTACACAGAATTATCAGATCTCCCTAACAGCCTCAGCACTAGGGATGAGCTGAACACCCCCCTGTTCGGTTCGCACCAGAACATGCGAACAGGCAAAAAATTTGTTCGAACACGCGAACACCGTTAAAGTCTATGGGACGCGAACATGAATAATCAAAAGTGCTCATTTTAAAGGCTTATATGCAAGTTATTGTCATAAAAAGTGTTTGGGGACCTGGGTCCTGCCCCAGGGGACATGAATCAATGCAAAAAAAGTTTTAAAAACGGCCGTTTTTTCAGGAGCAGTGATTTTAATAATGCTTAAAGTGAAACAATAAAAGTGTAATATTCCTTTAAATTTCGTACCTGGGGGGTGTCTATAGTATGCCGGTAAAGGGGCGCATGTTTCCCGTGTTTAGAACAGTCTGACAGCAAAATGACATTTCAAAGGAAAAAAGTCATTTAAAACTACTCGCGGCTAATAATGAATTGCCGGTCATTCATTGATAAAAACGGCATGGGAATTCCCCACAGGGGAACCCCAAACCAAAATTAAAAAAAAAAATTATGTGGGGGTCCCCCTAAATTCCATACCAGGCCCTTCAGGTTTGGTATGGATATTAAGTTCGCTGGCGAACAGCCGATGTTCGAGTTGACCATGAGTTCGACTAAAACTCGAAGCTCATCCCTACTCAGCACACACTGATAAAAGCTGTTATAGATTTTATAGAAAGGAGGCAAGGTTATCCATTACTTTAAGTTATTGGGTCTTATATTTCAGCTGACTGTGGAAAAGGCTTTGCACAGCATCATATGTTGTTCCTTATTGTGGGTGTGTTAGCTATATGTGTCTGAGCATGTTATGGTTATACCCAACCATATCCAATACCTGTGTCTGTGCATGCTGTGCTTCTATTCGACCAAGTCTAATTTCTGTGTCTGTGCATGTTGTGTTTTAACCCAACCATATCAGTTATCTGTCTCTGTATATGCTGTGGTTCTAGCTACCAAATGTTACATCACTACACCTCTGAAATAAATCAAAAGAGCCTGGATCTCCCGCTAGGCTAACAGTCAGTATTTGTTCCTTTAAATATTGGTGTAACCAATCACCACATGCCGACTGCATGTGGTGTAGCCCACGTGACCATAATGCATATACAAAAAATGGGAGGAAAGGCCTACCAAGAAAGTCACCACTGTGGAACACCACGATTGAAAACAAATATACGTTTATTTATAGAAAAAGCACCATATTACATAACCACAAAATGACAAGTGAAAAAATCTTCAAAACTACCTTAAAAAAGACAATGTTGTCTGAGGGAGGGTCGTAGCTGCGCTCGCATCTATTCATCCAGCAGTCACACTTCAAAAATGGTCTAAATACTACTAGTAATGATGGAATTACACTGTTTAATCCACAAAGGATTGCATGAGACCATATAAAGGATGTGTATATCCACTGGCGTGGTTGCAGGTACTGTAAGGCGGTTTACACATTCAGGAACTGTAAATAAAGTAAGTTAGAGTGAAAGTTCATGCATGTGCTTCTTGCCATTCTGATACTCAGTTCTCTGTGGCTTTAGGCTGTGACTACAGGTGGTACTTAATTATTCATCTGTAATGATATGATCACACTGAGGTGCAGGGATTTAGAAGGAGTAGTCCATCAAAGGGAGAAAGATGGTGGGCAACTTCATTTAGGGGAGGAAGGGGGAGGGATCCAAGCAACTCAGGCATAAATCATTTAGCATTCAATGCAGTTACAATGTTATCTCACCACCTCTACCTTTCCCATCAGGACATCCACCGGTCACTCCCGATTCTTCTGCTCCACCAGAGCAAGGGGGCTCCTAAGTACCAGTGTGGATAGGTTGGGGTGTCTCCAAATCCTGGGACCACTTCCAGGGATCACTGTGTCTCCGCCGTATGTAAAGCCATGTAAAGCCACTTGAACAGCGAGCTATGGCTGTCCCTCCTTCTCTGACGTGCTGATGTCACGCTGACGCTGTGTTTCGCTAGCCTTTCATTACTAGCTTCCTCAGAGCAAGGAGAGGTCAGTGGAGTTATCTTAAATAGCAGCCAGAACGTGTAGTTACTATCAATGGCCGCTAGATGTCATCTTAACCTTACTCCTCAGACATTCAGCACAATTAAAACACATACCCTATTGAGTGCATTTGGCAGCCATACAGGAATTGGCAAGAGGGGAAAAAAGGGGGATTATCACTTATTCAGAGATGGTTTTTAAGTAGAGATGTGTAGAGAATTATAGAGATAGAATAGGGGATAACACTAATAAATAATTTATCAATCAAGGGCACCAGGTAAATAATTTGATTTAATAGATTAGTCAATTCTTTTCTTGAATGGATCAATTTATTTTAATTTAATAGAAATATTATAATAATAATAATTCTTAAGTGGGTCAGAATCACTTAAGCGTACTAGTACTATAGTAGTACTAGTAGTATTTAGACCATTTTTGAAGTGTGACTGCTGGATGAATGGATGCGAGCGCAGCTGCAACCCTCCCTCAGACAACGCTGCCTTTTTTAATGTTGTTTTGAAGATTTTTTTCATTAGTAAGTTTGTGGTTATGTAATATTGTGCTTTTTCTATTAATAAACGTATATTTATATTCAACCGTGGTGTTCCACAGTGGTGACCTTCTTGGTAGGCCTTTCCTCCCATTTTTTGATCACTGCACCTCTGCAGGGACACGGTAATAAAGTAGTTACTGATACTTGGCTACATTATGCTGGGCATCAAGCGTGACTTTAAGGGACACAGTTGGATAGAATCAGAGCCTAGTCACAGTGCACATGTATGCCACAGTTCTTGTATCCATAGAATATATCTTAATTACTGTAAAATGAGACAAGCATTAGAAAAGCAGACTAAGGAACTAAAGTATAAAGAAAATTATTACTGAGCTGTAAAAAGCAAGCTCTGCAGTCCTGTGTCATGTTTACTAAAGCCGTGTCACCATGTACTAGGTGGGATCTGCTCTACAGCTGGCAGCAAAGTACTGTATATGTACCGTTTATTACCTCTACCTTCCCTTTCTGATATACCAGACTAAATAAAGAAGCACGTCTTTAGAGTTTATGTAATCTTTTAGACAAAGCTTTTAGTTTTTCCATAAATACCTGGACACCTGGATACTTGAAATTCCATAAATACCTGAACATCATAAATCTTTGTCCCAAAAAAAACCTGGAAATCAGTCTTTTCCTAGTAATGAGTTGCCCATACACGGATGTTAAATAATAGTCGTATTATCAAAACCATACTAAATCAGGATTAGAATTCAATAACAGGGCATTTGAGGGTCAAACTGTGTTATCATGATATAGCAATGAGCAATAGTTTTTTGTAATTTTATCCTTTATAGCATCCTGACCTCTTTCAGTCTGTTTCAGCTACTTCTTGGCTATACTGTATGCAATTGCTCCATCGTTAGCTGTGTCATTGGTGGGCCATACCTGCATATATGTGGCATGCTTCCAGTCTGCACCAAGGTGGCATGTGACAGGTTTAAATGCAGGCACAAAACTGGGGGACAGCTGTTACCCCATGACAGGAAACGCCTGAACAATGGTGTTCATGGCAGGATCACAAGATATTATTTTAATGAAAGCTGCAGTAATTGAATGATTGAAAGGATTTTTTGACAACTTATTAACATGAAGCTCTGAGAATTCACAACTCTACAGCGTTCTATCCAATTTAATCCATCAAAAAAAAAAGTGTCTGTTAGATCTCTTGAATCCCATTACAACAGGAAAAACATTTAAATTGAGTTAACATTTCTCAGACGGTCTGGAAACGTCAAAAGACTTATATTTAACCTCAGGAAATGCCATTAACAATTCTGAAGTACCATTATCTAGCAGTCCAATAATACCCAGATATCTGCTAATGAGGCCTATCATACATCCCAATGTTTACCAAGGCTTAGGTTATAAAGGACATTAAGCTAGGTTTCTTAGCAGCTGAAGTGGAGCAAAATGTTTTGGCACAGAGTTTGCAAATTGCATGCCATAAAGTTACCATGTCAATTTTAATGTCCATTAGCAGAGCTGGCTTATGGCACTTGTAAATAGCTTAGCAGGGAATTAAGGGAATCTATATACTTGTCTGCATATTGCAGATCAAAATGTACACTTTTTCGTAAATCCTGATTTGATAAAACTACATCAATAATAAGAAAACAACTGGCTTTAGAATATGTTTAGCCTTATTCAATTCATAAAGCATGATAAAATATGAGTTGCTAGATTGTGGCATGTAATAAAATGGAGAAAATTGACATTGTGGGAGGGTCTGCTGGAATGTTAAAGCGGATCCTCACTGCATCTGAACACCACAAACAAAAAACACTATTTATTTCATTTTTAAAGAGGAAGTAAACCCTGTCTGTTTTTCCTTTTTTTTTTAATATAATGATCCTGCAATGTTTAGGTAAGCCATACATATTTAAATATGATAAAGACGAGGTTTTAAAATACCTTATTTCACTGTTTTAAAATGTTGTTTCTTCAGGGTATTGGCTGTGCCATCTTTACTACTGATTGATGAAACTTTTGTTGACGTCATTTCCGCCCTTACTTTGTTTTCCTTTCCAAGACTAAACCAAGCCTCTGCCGTTACTACGGAAACCGAGCTAAGCCATCAATGACAGCAAATCCCTCTCTGTGCTGCTATGGTTCACTCCACCTGTGTGATGTCTTATACAGTCACAAGGGGGAGAACCAGGAAGGAGAGGATGAGATCGCAGCATCGCGAGGCTTCTTTCTCTGTGCCGTTTCCAATGAAAGTGAATGGCATGCAGAGGATAGTGAACAGCACAGATAGCATGTCATTAAAGAATCTAAGGAATGCGCAAGCGTGGCTGATGTCACCAAAGATTGCAGGACAGTTTCTAAGGCAACAGAAAGAGTGAGTAAACTTTCACAGGCAGCGATCAGCTGCCTGTTCTATATATATTAGAATGAGCTGAAGTTGTAGTGGAGGGTTTACAACAACTTTAATATTCAATGCAAATTCCCCCATCCATCCGTGTCTCTATGCTTTTTTTTTCTAAGAAAGCACTTTGAAAAACAACCCCCCAGCATTTCTGGCCATGGCCATCTTGAGTAAGGGCAGGTGACTCATATAGAATTTACTTCCTAGAATCCATCTGCACTTAGCTGAAGTATAATTGTGTGAGAGAGTGTGCTTAGCTGAGAAAACCCCTCCTCCCCTCCTCCCCTCCTGAAGACTCCTGGGATATATGACATAATTTGCCTAGGCAAGAAACCAGGAAGTTACTGAAGAAATGTAAAAACAAAGTTTAAAACAAGTAAATCTGAAATACTTTCCTATCTATTTACTAATGCTAGCAGCACGATGATTAAAAATAATCAATGTTGATTGGGAGAGTGAAATTCCACTTTAAGCACCACTTTTTCCCACTCCTTAAATCTTGTGATTAGGTGAAGGGAGACTCAGCAATGTCCTATAGAAAGTTCACACAAGGCTTGACAGCCTTTTTTACCATCAAAATGCAATACATCTACAATTTTTCTTGAGGGCCAATGAATCTGAAATATCAATGCAATTTTGGGTTTACCCCACTTTCATCACAACTGGGTTTACTAAAAGTGTGTTAATGAAGCGACGTGTAATGTAATGTAGAATAGTTTTAGGCTAATATATCTCTTTGGGAGTTTTATCGATAAATATATATGTTCAAAAAAACATGGCTGTGTAAGAAATAACACAATTATCTCACTTAGGATCTATTCATTTTTTTCTGGCATACATTAGCAATTAAACACTTGTATGTTTTTGATAACTCACACAATTTTTTTAGCAAACTTGGTTAAGTTGTTTTATTTTTGTGCGCTTAACAAAAGTCCTATTATATTTTAATAATCAAAAACCCATAATACATAAAATAACTGGGCACTAACATTTATAGGTAAAGTTGATCCAGGGAAAATCCGATTGCCTCTTGGGGGATCAGGAAGGAATTTTTTCCCCTGCTGTAGCAAATTGAAGCATGCTCTGCTGGGGTTTTTTGCCTTCCTCTGGATCAACTGTGGGTATAAAATTGGGTATATTGGATTGTACGAAATTTTTTATTTTATTTATTTATTGTTTTTAAGGTTAAACTGGATGGACTTGTGTCTTTTTTCAACCTAACTATGTAACTATGTAACCTTCAGCACATGTATCATTTTGATCAGTCTTTCCCAAGATATCAATGTCAATTTTTATCAACCAGAATTTTTACGATGGACTTACTATTGTGTGTTAGTTTCCAGTGGTACAATATTGATTTATCTTATTGACGACTCAGAAGCAGCCACTACAGGGCAATTCATCCTCAAATCTCAAGGCAGAAGAACTGAACCAACTGTCCATCAACAGCTCAACCCACCCTCCACCCCCTTCCAGAACCCCATTCCCATTTTGTACTTATATTAGACATAAGAAGGCTGGAACACTGACACAGAACTGCTGGCAGGAGAAGCTGAGTGAGATGAGCTGCTGATATTGCAAACATGGACAACTTTATTGCTTCTGATGTGCAATTGAGAATGAATTTCTTGGCAGTGCCTGCAGTTACAATGGTCAGTGAGGACTTTTTTTAAGTTTTTAAACAAGTTTTAAATGAGTTTAGGTTAAAGTTATTTAATGCTTATTAAGAATATTTAAATACTAGAATGTCCACAGAGTCACTTTAGGGTACATTGGATTGCACTTCTGGTAGTATGGAATTTAGTCCATAGATCCTTTAAGATCAGCAGGTGATCATTTGTATACAAAAAAGGGTACAGCATATTAATAATATGAGAATATATGAAGATGTACCTAACCTAAACCTAAATATTAAATGGAAATACATACAAAAAATGAATGATAGCATATGCTGAAGTACCAACCTTTTACCTGCATATTGCTAGACACCTCAGTGGAAAGGAAAATGTTAGTCTAGGATTTAATTCTATTTTCTTTGGCAGGAATAGGTGACTTGCCTAAAGATGGTCATGCATGTATTCAGCATTTTTGAACTGAGTTGTATGTAAGTAGACTCTTTGTAATGTTCTTCATTAATCTTATCTGAGAGATTCAGCTGCTGCAATGTAAGGCAGATAAGCTAGTGAAAGAAATTTATCAGTGCACACAAGCTATTTTAGGTCTATATACTTTCCAACTGAATATCAATACAGGTATATTGAGATCAATATCTTCAACAATTTAGTATATGTTTTAAAAGCCGATACACATTTCCCAGACTTTGAGTTTTGTTTCTCATTTGGAGAGCTTTTACTATTTTTCTAAGATATTTCTAATAACTTGAACAGCTACCTCAGTTAAAATACTTGACATATTTGTAGCCACAGAAGCATAATCCCAGGAATTTTCTATTTTTTTTTCACAATTTTGTGTATTAAAGAATCCTAGGGAATACAGCAAGGAAACAATGGTTAAAACACAGGTTGCCAGAAACAGATTTTATACTAAAACGTTTTGACATAAATGTAGTAAACATAGAATAGAAAGGCATTGTGGAGTTTGTAATTTAAAACACATTAATTACATAGAATAATGTGACTATTTTAAAGTATCTTCTGGTGCAAAAATTTTGAATTCAGGGTTCATAATTTTACAAAGTAGCACCTTTTTTGCACAGGATACATATATCGGTACAAGGGATTTACATTGAAGCAGTATTAAACCAAAACCAAAACCAAAAATGTAATATATTGCAGCTTACCAATCATTACATGTGATGGCTGCATTAGATTTCTTTTTTTCGGTTTTTCCCCTCTGTTATCACCTGGGGAACAGGCCAGTAACACAACTCATGTCTTATAGGGCGTACACACGGTCGGACTTTGTTCGGACATTCCGACAACAAAATCCTGGGATTTTTTCCGACGGATGTTGGCTCAAACTTGTCTTGCATACACACGGTCACACAAAGTTGTCGGAAAATCCGATCGTTCTGAACGTGGTGACGTAAAACACGTACGTCGGGACTATAAACGGGGCAGTGGCCAATAGCTTTCATCCCTTTATTTATTCTGAGCATGCGTGGCACTTTGTCCGTCGGATTTGTGTACACACGATCAGAATTTCCGACAACGGATTTTGTTGTCGGAAAATTTTATATCCTGCTCTCAAACTTTGTGTGTCGGAAAATGCGATGGAAAATGTGTGATGGTGCCTACACACGGTCGGAATTTCCGACAACAAGGTCCTATCACACATTTTCCGTCCATACTGGATGAAGACACATAGGGGCACCTTTGTACAGCAGCATTGTTTATCTGGGGTGAGGAAAGTGCTAGATGTACTGGCAGATTTAAATACACTAACAAATTGAAGCAAAATTTCAGCTCACACTTTCTTTTTACAAAAATAAAAAAGAAATTGCGCTAGGTGCTAAACAAAGTTAATAATAATAATGAAAATAAAACACAGTGAAGGAAACCCTGCAGCTAAAATACCATAACCCCAATACACGGGCACAAAAAGGTATGTCGAAAACGACCTAAACTTATTCCATCATAGAATAAATACAAAATAGTGAAAATCACATATGTAGTAATAATTGTTGTTGTTAGTCTAGGATTTAATTCTATTTTCTTTGGCAGGAATAGGTGACTTGCCTAAAGATGGTCATGCATGTATTCAGCATTTTTGAACTGAGTTGTATGTAAGTAGACTCTTTGTAATGTTCTTCATTAATCTTATCTGAGAGATTCAGCTGCTGCAATGTAAGGCAGATAAGCTAGTGAAAGAAATTTATCAGTGCACACAAGCTATTTTAGGTCTATATACTTTCCAACTGAATATCAATACAGGTATATTGAGATCAATATCTTCAACAATTTAGTATATGTTTTAAAAGCCGATACACATTTCCCAGACTTTGAGTTTTGTTTCTCATTTGGAGAGCTTTTACTATTTTTCTAAGATATTTCTAATAACTTGAACAGCTACCTCAGTTAAAATACTTGACATATTTGTAGCCACAGAAGCATAATCCCAGGAATTTTCTATTTTTTTTTCACAATTTTGTGTATTAAAGAATCCTAGGGAATACAGCAAGGAAACAATGGTTAAAACACAGGTTGCCAGAAACAGATTTTATACTAAAACGTTTTGACATAAATGTAGTAAACATAGAATAGAAAGGCATTGTGGAGTTTGTAATTTAAAACACATTAATTACATAGAATAATGTGACTATTTTAAAGTATCTTCTGGTGCAAAAATTTTGAATTCAGGGTTCATAATTTTACAAAGTAGCACCTTTTTTGCACAGGATACATATATCGGTACAAGGGATTTACATTGAAGCAGTATTAAACCAAAACCAAAACCAAAAATGTAATATATTGCAGCTTACCAATCATTACATGTGATGGCTGCATTAGATTTCTTTTTTTCGGTTTTTCCCCTCTGTTATCACCTGGGGAACAGGCCAGTAACACAACTCATGTCTTATAGGGCGTACACACGGTCGGACTTTGTTCGGACATTCCGACAACAAAATCCTGGGATTTTTTCCGACGGATGTTGGCTCAAACTTGTCTTGCATACACACGGTCACACAAAGTTGTCGGAAAATCCGATCGTTCTGAACGTGGTGACGTAAAACACGTACGTCGGGACTATAAACGGGGCAGTGGCCAATAGCTTTCATCCCTTTATTTATTCTGAGCATGCGTGGCACTTTGTCCGTCGGATTTGTGTACACACGATCAGAATTTCCGACAACGGATTTTGTTGTCGGAAAATTTTATATCCTGCTCTCAAACTTTGTGTGTCGGAAAATGCGATGGAAAATGTGTGATGGTGCCTACACACGGTCGGAATTTCCGACAACAAGGTCCTATCACACATTTTCCGTCCATACTGGATGAAGACACATAGGGGCACCTTTGTACAGCAGCATTGTTTATCTGGGGTGAGGAAAGTGCTAGATGTACTGGCAGATTTAAATACACTAACAAATTGAAGCAAAATTTCAGCTCACACTTTCTTTTTACAAAAATAAAAAAGAAATTGCGCTAGGTGCTAAACAAAGTTAATAATAATAATGAAAATAAAACACAGTGAAGGAAACCCTGCAGCTAAAATACCATAACCCCAATACACGGGCACAAAAAGGTATGTCGAAAACGACCTAAACTTATTCCATCATAGAATAAATACAAAATAGTGAAAATCACATATGTAGTAATAATTGTTAATGTGAGTCCATACCCTAGAGGGGTGTATACAAAAAAGAAAACACAAATGCAAATTGAAAAATGTAAAGTTCATAAGTGCAAAATAGTAAAATAAAGTTCATAAGTGTCATAAGTAAAGAAATAAATCCCAAAAAAATATATCCAAAAAAACTATTGCAGGGTCCGGGATTACATGGTCCACCGCTAGTGCAGCCCACCACCAGATGGTAAAATTGGAGGCTTACCAGAAAGCCTGCGACCGCCCTTTTTCAGGGGGGTCAATACAGGCTTAGTAGTGGAAGATAGATTCCCGGAGATGATTCAAAATAGGTTCCTTAGGCTGCAGGTGGTAGAAGGCTGGAGAGCACTGGAAAGGAACCCCTGGGAGCATTCCCTCCACATTGGTGTCCCCATTGCTCCGGACCATCTGTTTGGCGAGGAGAGCGGGAGAACAGCCTAAGGAACCTATTGTGAATCATCTCTGGGAATCTATCTTCCACTACTAAGCCTGTATTGACCCCCCTGAATAAGGGCGGTCGCAGGCTTTCTGGTAAGCCTCCAATTTTACCATCTGGTGGTGGGCTGCACTCGCGGTGGACCATGTAATCCTGGACCCTGCAATAGTTTTTTTGGATTTATTTTTTTTGGATTTATTTCTTCACTTATGACACTTATGAACTTTATTTTACTATTTTGCACTTATGAACTTTACATTTTTCAATTTGCATTTGTGTTTTCTTTTTTGTATACACCCCTCTAGGGTATGGACTCACATTAACAATTATTACTACATATGTGATTTTCACTATTTTGTATTTATTCTATGATGGAATAAGTTTAGGTCATGATTTAATAACTGACATGTGCTTATAACATATATGTTTACTATATCACCAGTCCAGCGCTACACTGTTCGTTTTGACACACTTTCTTTTTGTATGTTCTCTTTTTTTAATTGGTATAAACTCCTTAAAAAAAATCCAATACAATTCATATAAGACTTCTAATAACCCTCATCCCCCCTCAAAAAAAAATTCCCCTCTTCTTTTTCTTATCAAATCTGGTGTCATCTCTACTCCTCTATGCCCCAGATAATCTAATTTCCTAATCCTCATCTGCCAGCAATATAATGTGTTCACTATATCTATATATCTCATATTTTTTCAAATCCAACCACTTTGCCCCAAATGCTATCGTATTTCCCAAGATTACCTCCTACTGTATACATCGTTTCTTCAATAGACGTTACTCATTCAATCTTTGAGGCCCATTCTCTCATACTCTGGATTTTTGATGTTCGCCAAAACCTCGGTATCAGGCTTTTAGCTGCATTTAATAAATGTGGTACTAAAGTATTCTTATATTGGGCTACCATTTTCTCCGTACTATGAAACAAACAGCTCCAAGGCTCAGCCTGTATATCCTCTCCTGTTATTTTGTGGATTACTTTAATAATCTCCTCCCAGTATGGCTGTATCTTCATGCATTCCCACCAAAGGTGTGCAAAGGTTCCCGGAGAGTTGCATCCTCTCCAGCATGTTGAGGACACATTCGCTCCGAACATGTGGGCCCTCCTTCCTGTCCCTCCCTCTCTATCCCTCTCTTCTTTTGAGATGCACTGTATTTGTCTGTTTTCTCCCATTTCTCTTAGGATTGCAGCAATTTATCGGCCTCCAGGACCGGTATCGCGCTTTCTTGATGACTTTGCTGCCTGGCTACCCTACTTTCTCTCCTCTGAAATACCCACCATTATTCTTGGTGAATTTAACATTCTTGTCATTGTTAACAGCCCAACTACAGCTAAACTTCTTGACTTAACCTCATCTTTTGACCTAACCCAATGGACACATACTTCCACTCACTCCAATGGTAATACCCTTGACCTTGTATTCTCCCATCTCTGCAACCCTGGCAACCTCACCAACACCCCCTTTCCTCTCTCTGATCACAACCTCATTACTTTCACTGTATCCTTGCCTCCAACCACCCATCCCTCCAAGCAGCAAACAATTACTTGTAGAAACCTTCGCCACTTTAACCCTTCTCTTCTCTATTCTGCTACTGACCACCTATATGACATAATCTCTCCCCTGTCCTGTCCTGTCCTGGCCACCTCCGTCTACAACAGTTCACTCTCATCATCACTAGATGCACTTGCTCCTCTAACCACACGCAGAATCAGACCCCGACCGTTACAACCCTGGCAAACTGACAACAATAGAAATCTCAAGAGACATTGCCGTGCTCTTGAACGACTGTGGCGTAAAACCAAATGCCTGCAAGACTTCACCCTATATAAATCTGCCCTTCTAAAATACAATTCATGCCTCCATTCTGCCAAACAAGCCTACTTTGTCTCTCTTATTAATTCCTTGTCATCCAGTCCCCGTCGGCTCTTCTCAACCTTTAACTCTCTGCTTCGTCCACCACCCCCTCTACCCACTAACTCACTCACTGCCCAAGAGATTGCCAACCACTTCAAAGACAAGATCGATGCAATTCGTGAGGACATCTCCACTGTGCGTACGTCTTCCCCACCCAACATACCTTGCCTAGCAGCACATTCAACACTCTCCTCTTTTGAATTGGCTACTACGGAAGAGGTTACAAAAATTTTCTCGGATGCCCACCTAACCAATTGTCCTTTGGATCCTGTTCCCTCACAACTACTACGGTCACCCTCTTCTTCTATCCTATGCTCCCTCACGCACATCTTCAATCTCTCCCTGTCTAGTGGCATCTTCCCCTCCCCTCTAAAACATGCACAGATCACTCCCATTTTTAAAAAGCCCTCACTGGACCCTACCGACCTGAACAACTTAAGACCCATCTCATTGCTCCCATTCACCTCTAAACTTCTAGAACGCTTAGTCTACAACCGTCTTAGCTCCTACCTCAATGAAAATAACCTTCTTGACCCCTTACAGTCTGGCTTTCGCTCGCAGCACTCCACGGAAACTGCCTTACTAAAACTCACTAACGATTTACTAACTGCTAAAACCAACAGCCAGTACTCCATACTCCTACTACTTGACCTCTCTGCGGCCTTTGATACTGTTGACCACCCGCTCCTTCTCAATAAGCTACTATTTGTGTGAGAAGAATTGCCTGATAATACTTTTTGAAGTTGTGTACTGCTAATCCCCTTGCCATTTTCTCCTCATAGCATAGGCAATCCTAGTACGTTTATGTGCCCATATATATTTTAATTCTTTAGAACTCAGTTTCTTAACCACCTCAATACAGTGCACTTACACCTCCTTCCTGCCCAGACCAATTTTCAGCTTTCAGCGCTCTCACACTTTGAATGACAATTACTTAGTCATGCAACACTATACCCATATGAAATTTGCGTCCTTTTTTTCACACAAATAGAGCTTTCTTTTGGTTATATTTAATCACTAGTGGATTTTTTATTTTTTGTGCTATAAATAAAAAAGTCCGTAAATTTTGTGGAAAAAATGCCTTTTTCTTTGTTTCTGTCATAAAATTTTGCAAATTAGTAATTTTTCTTCATAAATTTTGGCCAAAATTTATACTGCTACATATCCAGGCGATGGTCACTGATGGGTGACAGGCCACGGACGGTGATGGTCACTGATGGGTGATGGTCACAGACGGGTGACAGGCGACGGTCACTGATGGGTGATGGGTGCACCGCTGAAGGTCACTGATGGGTGATGGGTAATGGCTGACATCACTGATGGGTGATGGGTAATGGCTGACATCACTGATGTATGACGGGTGTTAGCTGATGGTCACTGATGGGTGACAGGTGATGGCTGATGGGTGACGGCTGACGTCACTGATGGGTGATGGGTAATGGCTGACGGTTACTGATGGGTGACGGGTAATGGCTGACGTCTCTGATGGGTGATGGGTGATGGCTGATGGTCACTGATGGGTGATGGGTGATGGCTGACGGATGACGGTCACTGATGGTTGATGGGTGATGGCTGACGGTCACTGATTGGTGATGGGTAATGGCTGAAGGTCAGTGATGGGTGATGGGTAATGGCTGATATCACTGATGGGTGATGGCTGATGGTCACTGATGGGTGACGGGTGATGGCTGACAGGCGACGGTCACTGACAGGTGATGGCTGACGGTCACTGATGGGTGACGGGTGATGGCTGACAGGTGCACCGCTGACGGTCACTGATGGCAGTCTTATGTGACAGGTGCACTTTATGGGGTGACTGTGGTGACTGTTGGGTGCCAGATGACAATTGGGGGGCGATGGGACAGGTGTTGTGCTTGTGCAGTACAATACAGACACAGATCGGTAACTCACTGTTCCTAGATCTTCTCTCCTCACACTGGAAACGGTGTGTCAGGAGAGAAGAGCTGGTAACAGCTAGTTACCGCTCTGTGTTTACATTTAGTGATTGGCTGTGAAAGGATCACCGGCTAATGGCTGTTTACCATCGTCGGTGACAAGCAGTGTTCCCGGGAACACGCCGCCACCAACGTGCACGAGCGGCGCGCTCCCGATCACGCACATGCGCTGTGCACAATGGGGGCGGTACCAGCTGTCATCGGCCGTGACTTCATCATGGCCGATCACGTGGTAAACAGCCATGCCCAATGGTTGTTTACCCCCCTTGGTGGCGAGCGGTGTCTCCGTGACACGCCGCCACTGAGGGTACAGGGATGCGCGCACGATCGCGCGCATTCCATGTTTAAAGGGCAGGGCGTCATATGATGCCCTCCCAGAATGAGGGCCGCACCGCCTGGCCATCATATGACAGACGGCGGGCGGCAAGCAGTTAAAGTATTCATGGGCTAGAATGATTGGGAGCATTTGAAATAGATATATTAGCTTGGGTAAAATGTTAATTTTTAGCGCATTTATTCTGCCTAGCCATGAGAGCTGTCTGTACCTCAAAAACTTCAACTGCTCCTTAATCTTATTAAGCATAGGAATATAATTAGCCCCTATACAGGGTCATTAAAGATGTTGTTAACTTAAATTCCAAGGTATCCCAATTCCTCTCTACACCATACAAAGGGGAATTTAGGCTGGATCGACAGCTGCTCCCACTTAGGAATTGTTATAATCAAAATCTCGGACTTGGTGATATTGATTTTGGAATTAGATTATTTCAAGCGCATGCATGGAGGACTCCAAAATGACCGCTTGAGCCTGGAGCTCCGTGACACCCCGGCCTAATGGCACACACAGCGACTGACTGCGGCCAGCGAAATGGCTCTGGACTGCACCATCAGCTGGGGGAACCACCCGGGAACCCCTCCATGCCCTGGGGCTCGACCAAACAAAATCTTGGGCCTTATTTCAGCCCCTTCCCGGAGCAGCTCGAAACTAAGATGGCGGCCTCAGCACACTTAAGTGCTGACATGGAGGAGCAGGACCCCCTGCAGACCCCCCCAGGGCACACAGTGAATACTCGACCTGCCATGGCTCCCTCCCCAGCATCCACAGAATCCCTAATCAGTCACACAATGGAGGATTACCTATTATCCCCCCTAAGGCAAGCTGAGGCCTGCTCGGACCCCCCACACCACTGCTTACAGGCCAGCTCAGACTCCCTCATAAACACAGAGGACCTTTTCAACAAACTGTCTGAAATACTTGACAGAGGTCTGACCACAATTGCAGGTAGGATCACAAGAGACATTAAGGCTGAATTCCAAAACCTTGGTGACTGCATAGAAGCCATGGAAACCAAACTAGACACCACAGTGGCCAGGACCAATCAAAACTGTGAACATATTCATATAATTCAAGAACAACTGGACAATGCTCTATCCAAAATCGAGGATCTCCAGAACAGATCAAGACGATATAATTTCAGATTAAGGGGGCTCCCGGAGTCCATCACAGACATTACAGCAGCTGTCCAAGACTTCATTAAAGACCTCATTCCTGACATTTCACCTCATAAACTAGAACTGGACAGAGCTCACAGGGCCTTGGTTCCCCTGAGAAAGGATGGGGCCCCAAAAGATGTTGTGGTGAAGCCACATTTTTTTCGGTGAAGGAGGAGATAATGAAAAGATTCCGCAAGCAAACGCCTCTTCTGTGCCAAAACCATCCAATCCAAATCTTCGCTGACATATCGCCATTGACTATCCAGAGGAGAAGGTTACTAAAACCCCTGCTTACAGTCCTCGCACAGAAGGAGATTAAATATTGGTGGGCTTTTCCATTTTCTCTTAGATTCACCAAATCTAATGCCCCGTACACAATCGACCTTTGATCGGACATTCCGACAACAAAATCCATGGATTTTTTGCGACGGATGTTAGCTCAAAGTTGTTTTGCATACACACGGTCGCACAAAGTTGTCGGAATTTCCAATCGCCAAGAACGTGGTGACGTACACCACGTACGACGAGACTAGAAAAGGCCAGTTCAGAACCAAGCGCGCCACCCTTTGGGCTTCTTTTTGCTAATCTCGTGTTATTAAAAGTTTGGTGAGAGACGATTCACGCTTTTTCAGACTTGTGGTTTTCAGATCATTTTCTGCTGTTCAGTTTGTGCTTGTGGGTGTGTATCTGCTCTTCAGTGCGTGCAGTCAGTTCATATTGTACTATTCATTGCGATCTTGTCCGCTCGTTACTGTTTTTCAGGTCGCTCTTCACAGGCCTTGCTGTTCTTCAGTGCGTTCTGTTACTTCGTTCTGAGCAGCCGACCGTTTTCTAGCCATGTTGCGTATACGTACTCCTTGTAGAGTTTGTGCTGTGCGGGGGCTAGGTTTTGGGGTCCTGACCTTGACACAAGTCCAGTCCATGAACAGGGTGGGGAGGAGTTCATTGACCAAGAATTGGTTGCTTCAGCGTGACCAGTCCTGTCATATGCCTTTGCTCCATGAGATCTGTGAGAATAATCCTGATGATTTCAGGAACTTTCTCCAGATGACGGACTCCATATTTCACCGTTTGTTGGCTTTGCTGACCCCTTATATTATCAGTCAGGATACCTGCATGAGGCAAGCCATCACTCCGGAGCAGAGGTTAGTTGCCACCCTGCGGTACTTGGCGACGGGGAGAAGCCTGCAGTACCTCAAGTTCTCAACAGGCATCTCCCCCCAGGCTCTGGGGATCATTATCCCAGAGACCTGTTCTGCCATCATCCAAGTCCTGCAGGAGGAGTATATGAAGGTAAGATTTTTATCCTTTAATATCACATTTTATTGTATTTAATGTTTGCTAATATATTGTATTTCTTTCCTCATTCCCTAATTCCCATGATTGTAATATACTGTGAATGTCCCCTTTGTCCTCATGCATGCTGGATTTTTAGGTAATAATTTTTTTGCTCCTTCATACATATTTGCCTTCACTTACCTCCCCAGCATGGTCTCCTGGCCCTATATTCACCTCATGTAATCACTTAACAATGTATTTTATCAGCTTCATAGTGGTGCTTTACCCCAAACACCCCCTAAAATGTTTTAAAATGTGATTTGTGCTTTAAATTCAGGCAGAGTGCCAGAGGCTTTTTTTTTGGGGGGGGGGGTCCCCAAATCATTTTTAACCCTCCTTCCCCCCAACTGCTAAATCAGCTGCTACCAATTCTCTATCCTCAATCATCTATCTGCTGACTTTGCCAAACCCATACACACTATACCCACCTCTTTTGTGGTCAGATTTATGGAGGAATTCCCCAAAGCATGTAGTGCAAGGGCCTGCCTGTATACTTTCAAATGGTACTGTTTCAAGTTTCTGTATACTATTATTATCTTGATAGGTAATAGCAGAATGTCCAAATGTGCTCAAATGTGTACAGTGTGTATTTATATCTTTGTATTATGACACTTCTTACCTGTCCAGTGGGCTGCCAATAGTGTAACTAAGGATGGGCTGTTCAAAGTAATACCCATTATTTAGGCATTCATCTCTCAATTAAGTGGGGAGGGTTACCTGTCCAAGCGTCCCCCCCTATAATATTATAAATGGCCCATGAGAGGGGGGGAGGGGGAATCTGATAGGTGTACCTTATACTTTGATCTTTAAAAACTCCCTCAAATAAATGTTATCTTGATATTGGCCAAAAATGTTTGTGTCTAATCTGCTTTCCCTGTTTATGTGCAAAATGACTAAATATTTTTTTTTGTTTGACTCCACAGTTTCCTTCCACGCCACAGGAATGGCAGACTGTGGCCTCCCACTTTGCCCAGTGGTAGGACTTTCCTAACTGCAGAGGGGCAATTGATGGGAAACACGTCCACATCATTCCACCACCCAACTCTGGGTCATACTATTATAATTATAAGTGGTTCAATAGTATTGTGATGTTGGCGGTGGTGTCGGCTACTTATGAGTTCTGTATGTGGACGTGGGGAAGAATGGCCGGATGTCTGATGGTGGAGTCATCGCCCAGACTGAGTTCTACAGGCGTCTCCAGAATGGCAGCTTGGACTTGCCACCTCCAGAAGACAATGTGGAAGGACTCCCATTTGTCTTCGTTGCAGATGAAGCGTTTGCGCTGGGGGACCATATTATGCGGCCATTCCCGATGAGGACCCTCACCCCGGACCAGAGGGTTTTTATTTACTGGCTGGCCAGAGCCAGAACAGTGGTGGAGAACACGTTTGGAATCATGGCCAGCCAGTTCCGCCTGTTTCTCACACCCATACATATGGCGGAGTATAAACTGAATCATATAATCCTGGCGTGCTGTGTTCTACACAACTTTTTACGCAACATTCTGCCAACTATGCTGGCTCAGTTAGGCCTGAGGCTGGACTTCAAAATGAAACAACCCTGACGGTGCTTGAAAGTGGCCGTCCTGGCTTGCCCCCCCTGAGTGCCCATGATGTCTGGCTAAGATACCTTAAATACTTTGCGGGTAGGGGGGCTATCAATATGCCAGACAATGTCTGAAACCTTTTTCTAATAAAAAAACAAATGATTAGTCAAATCTTTGGTGACATTTACTGCTTTTGTTTGTTTTAGCTGACCCTGACAGAACTGTGGTGAGTCCTGAAAATGGTGTGATTATGTAACCTTCCAAAGCACTGTTGGGTGTTATTTACTAAAGGCAAAGACACTTTGCACTACAAGTGCACTTGAAACTGTACTTGTAGTGCAAAGTGGTTTTTCTCTTAGGAAATAACACCAATTAGAGCACCACAAAAGTGTTGTAGCGTTGAGACAATAATCCACACATTCTTGATTAACAATCTTTTTAATACCAGCACAATCACATGTGCATTTAGAAAAGGTTTTTAAAACAAACCAACATGTTTGTTGTATAACAATTTTTGGTGTCACATTAGAAAAAGTAGAAATGTCCATTTAAGATAAAACAGGCATGTTTAAAACCAACAAGAAAGACACAAATCTTGAACTTACAAAGTTCACTTTTGGTAGAACTTGAAGGCAATAGCAGACATGAGTATTTACAAACTTTGTTTGATATTGCGTTCAGATGGGGTGAAGTTAGTCACCCCAGGAAAAGCCAAATTTGGAAGATGCACACAAATTTCTGAATGTCAACATGTGCTAGCTGCCATCACGGGGGATCCAGGGACATGTTTTGGGGGTGCAACCCCTTCCTCACAGCTACTTTATTATTGAGGAAGGGGTTGAACCCCCAAAACGCGTCCATTGATCTCCCGTGATGGCAGATAGCACATGTTGACACACTGTGTGCATCTTCAAAATTTGGCTTTTCTCAAATTTTTCACAAAATTTCAAAAATTTTTAGCACACAAAAAACAAAAGGAATTTGGAGGGGTTTTAAACTCTCCCTAAAACATCAATGATGTTCTTCATTTTTTGAAGAACATCATTCATGTTTTTCTTGATGTTTTCCAAGACCTATTACACCCCATGATCTCCCCGATCAGGATCTGTGCACTTTCCGAAGTGAAAGGATCTGGATGCACAACATCACGATCACCTAAAAAGATAGAAACCAAAAAACACCATGTATTATAAATATGCCAGCATCCATCTCTTACCTGAGCCTGTGGTCGCAGACACTCACCTGTTGTGGTGCCAATTTCCACCACGTCTTCCTCCTCCTGCTCTGCTTGTCTTGGGTGGATTTCCCCTTCTTCCAGAGGTGGGGGGTCTGTGGTCTCCTCGGATGAAGGGTGTCCTCCGAGTCTTTTATCCCCTATGTTAAAAAAAAATAGTTATACTTAGCACACAGATATTTGATGGCAGAACTATAAATATGAAACATTGCTTGGAAGTGGGGTACAATTGTCTGTTTTGGCAGAGTTCCAAGATGTTGCATTTTTCTTGTCCTTTGTCAAGTTTCAATACTTTACCTGTTTTGTACAAGCTTCACAGATGGAGACACCCCTATAGTATACACTGGAGCACCTGTGTGGACCCCCTAATAAAAAGGGTGTTCTTGTGTCCCACACTAGTGTTCCAGCGTCCAGATGTGTACACAGCTGCTGAGTGTCCTCTCCTTACACAGAATCTAGTTTGCATTTCGTTCTAGTAACAAACCCATCTACACAACCAAATTATTTTAAGACAAGTAGGCCCTAAAAAATGTGGGCAAATGCATATGGACAAAACAATGGTGTTTTCTAGGCCGAAAGAAAAATGTTTGATACGAACAAACAGGGGAGTTGCTAGGTCTGCAAAAGATCTGGGGCTAGAGCCCATAGCATGTCTGCGGGTGGGTACCAGTGGTAAGCAATTTTTCATGGGCGATGCCTGGTGTTGGCGCTTCAATCATTATGGCATAATGGTTGATATGGTGTCGGGGTGATTGAAGTGCATTATTTCTATTGTTACATTCTAATATATAATGAAGTGGTTCAACTCACCATACTGCAGAATCAGTGGGAGCACTGGGCCTGTCATTTGCCACATCTCTTGCCACCAGATGCAGCATGTCACTTGCCACCGTCACCTGCCACTAGATGTGGATTGTCACTTGCCACATCGCCTGCCACCAGTGGTGGATTGTCACTTGCCACTTTCACCTGGCAGCAGATGTGGATTGTCACTTTCTACGTCTCCTACCACCATTTGGAGATTGTCACTAGCCACATCTCTTGCCACCATTTGCAGATTGTCACTTGCCACGTCACCGGCCACTAGATGTGGGTTGTCACTTGCCAACTGATGTGAATTGTCACTTGCCATGCCAGCCAGTGCCACCAAATGTGCATTGATGCTGCATTGGTGGCAGACTGACAGGACTGGTCCATTTAGTGAGAGCAGGAGAGCGGTGATGCGGGGCGGACAGTAAGAGATGATGTCACCTCGCTGCTTCCTGCTGCACCTCCAACATTGAAGCAAGGGGGTCTGGCTGCAAAGTGGAGCTCCATGATGACCATGCTGTGAGGGCAGAAGAGCGCCGATTTGTGGCGGATAGTGAGAGATTATGTCATCTCTCTGCTGCTCGCCGCACCTCGCTCCCAATTTGAAGAGGCCCGGCTATGAAGAGCTCACTTCTTGCCTCTCCTCCGCCTCTCTCATGCAGCCAGCCCGCCTGCCGCAGCAGCCGCAACCCACTGGTTAGGTAGGGACCCTGCGGCAAATGACTCGGGGCTATGGGCCCCAGATTCGGGGCTATAGCCCCAATAGCCACCCCCTAGCAACGCCCCTGCGAACAAATAATGTGCCCATGAACATGAAAGTTGACATTTTAAACTGGATAACACACATGGAGCAGCACGAACGTAATAAACATAAAAAGAATAGGAACACAGCACAACTACTTACTTTTTTGCAGCACTCTCCGGATCTTTCTGTACTGCTCGTGCTCTCTTAATTTCAGGTCCGACCACCGTTTCCTGAGCTGATCTTTCGATCGACGTACCCCGAAATTACAGTGCAGACTTTTGACCACTTTCGCCATGATCTTGGCCTTTCGGACATTGGGGTTGGGGTAAGGTCCATACTTCCCGTCATAGTCGGCCCTCTTCAGGATGTCGACCATCTCCAACATCTCCCCAAAGGACATATTTGATGCCTTAAATCGTCTTCTTCTGGATCGGGACGTTTCTGGCTCTGGGCTTTCCTCCCCCTCCCCCTCGTTGGTGTAATTATCTGACACCTGCTGTGTCTCCGCCATGTGCTCTTCCCCACTGCAACGAACAAGAAGGGGCGGGGAATAGACTAGAAAGAATTCAGGGGCGGGCGGAGTTTCACAAATGCGCAGTGTCTATAAAGCGTAACACGCGTGCGTAGTACATACAAACTGTGATCGGAGGAAGGAGTAACAGAGGCGCCGATCGTGATTGCGAAGATAAGATTTAATATTGGGCCTATACTGCTTCTAGATTGAGGCCTGTATTTGCACAAGTTTAGAAGACTTTAGGCTGACATTAAGGTTTGTCTTGTGTTGTGTCTTGCAGTGAAAATGGATATCTTGAAAGATAAGGACTTTATTTTTTATAAAGAGGAAGGCAGCGCTGGATAATTTGTTGGAATTTGTGAAGACGGTGATCCCCACGGCAGACATCACCTATTTGAAGATCCTAATTGGTGGACTGAGGAGCACTTATTCCCAGAGATCAGGAGCTGCAGATGACATTTATGTCCCCAGATTGTGGTACTATGACAGGCTGCATTTTCTGGCAGGTCAGACTGAACCCAGCCCAGCACTCTCCACTCTTCTTTCCACGCTTCCTTCCCCCCCAGCTGAGGCTTCTGACGCCCAACCTGGGCCTTCTAGGCAGCAACATGTGGAGGAGCCCAGCTTGAGTCAGGTATAGCATTCTTCTAAATATTGCTGGTTGTCCAATCAATGATGTTAACTAGATGTTAGTTTGGAGTACTAATTTATGATTGTGATTGATGATGCACAAACTAAAACCATGTCCCTTTTTCATACACAGGGAAGTCTCAGCCAGGAGGTGGCCGGGCCAAGCAGGCTGCCCAAAAACCAGGTCCCTCCCCTACACCTTCAAAGACAAAGTGGCAGGAAGAGGAGTAACCTGAAAGAGGCTGCCATAGGCCTCTTTTGGAAGGCTACAGAGGCCCTGAGAACCCCCCACAGTGTGGAGGAGGACTTTGCTGGCATAACTGCCTGAAAAATGATGCAGATGGAGGGGGGCCAATGACTCCTGTGTGAGTCCTTAATTTTGGAAGCTCTCAATAAGGGGTTGAGGGGCCAAATAACATGTGCTACCCACATTTGTGATCTCACACATAGTCCTCCTCCTCCTCCTCCTTCTCCAGGTCCTCCTCCTCCTCCTCCTGGTCCTACTCCTCCTCCCCCAACATCTCCAACACCAGAGCCACAGCCAGGAAGGAAGCGTGGAAAGAAGACCAGAGAGTGATGGCCCAGGGCTCAGTCTGGTCTGGCAAAAGATGCATGCTCTTGTAGTACCACAGCCTGGGGACACAGATATCATATGCTGCTTTTATGATCTCTGGGATTTCAGGACCAGACTGCACTCCCTTAGATATGGACTCCTCAGGCCACCAATTTTGCAGTAAAATAATTGATGTCTGCCCTGGGGGTCCAAGGCTTCGCCAATTTCTGCTGTTTCTCCAGTGTTGCCTCCCTCTTTAATTGGTTCTGAGCCCTTAATAAAGGAATTTCTGTTTCAATTATACTTGCCTATGTGTGTTTTCCTTCAAAAGGGACAGTTTGTTTGTGAGGATTCAGGTACATTTCAAAAATACAATGTGAAATTAACAAGGGACACCAACACCAAGCAATCTCCTTGAGATTAAATAATACAAGATATCAATGGTGTTGAGATAACTTGACACACAAAACACACACAAAAATATTATGGAGTAAAAAAAAAAAAACATCAGCCTTGAAAAAAATACAAACCAAAAAAAAAAAAATCAGCCTTGAAAAAAACAAAAAACAAAAATAAAACAACAAAAAAGAAATTTGGTCAGATGTGACAAATCAAAATATATTGAGGGAATCATGGTAAATAATAAAAAAAGAAGTTTGAGAGAAGTCTGTGTGAATATGAACAGCAAAACTACTTCATTCTTCTCACATTATAAAGAAGAAGAGAGTGCACTGTATTAAACCATTTTTTACATTGCAGCGTGACGAAAGTGCTCTATCCATTCCGAACGCTAATTTTACCAGACCGAGCTTTTCTGTCTCGGAATTTCTTCTGAGCATGCGTGGCACTTTGTGCGTCGGAA
The DNA here is from genome assembly GCA_037952925.1 of Lithobates clamitans. Lineage (NCBI taxonomy): Eukaryota > Metazoa > Chordata > Amphibia > Anura > Ranidae > Lithobates > Lithobates clamitans. The sequence continues at coordinate 2,648,214 of JBBGZY010000006.1, read as the reverse complement.
TTGTCCACACACGGTCAGAATTGACGCGATCAGATTTTGTTGTCGGAAAATTTTATAGCCTGCTCTCAAACTTTGTGTGTCGGAAAATCTGATGGAAAATGTCCGATGGAGCCCACACACTGTCGGAATTTTTCGACAACACGCTCCGATCGCACATTTTCCATCGGAAAATCAGACCATGTGTATGGGGCATAAGACATACTCCTTCTCCAACCTCCAAGAAGGAGAGAAACTTTTACTGGGACTGCAATTAATCTCCTTTGGCCCGCCACAAACTCCACCGAGCTCCCAGACGGGAGCCACGAAACGCCAAAATCCTTCCAGCCCCATCTCACCAGTGTGGAACAACTCCAATTTCAAGTTCTCTAAGGAAGGATGCCCCCCCTGACGCAGACCAAGGGCTACTTGATCACTAATCTTCTTTCCAAACCTGCCCAGGTTTTGAACATTCCTCCGTTGATCCATGCTTTTTTTTTTTCTTAGCACCTTCAGAGGGGAAAAAGTTACATATTTAAAATTACTTATTTTTGTTGTTGCTCCTCATACCAAGTTAGGTGCCAGTTATGCAAGTTGACTTTGCTTTTGATTATTTTTCTTCTTTCCAAAACTGTACGGTACTCGCTTTGTTCTAATGATACCTAAAGTACATAGACTGCTCCTATTTCCTAACTCAGGGTCCTTTCTGGAAGTTCTCCCCCAGACCCCTTTACAAATGGTTCAAGGACTTCCGTGCACACCCCCCCATAACCCACCCCCCCATTATCTACCTTAGTTTTTTTTGAGCTCAGGTTACAATCCTCTGACTCCCTCTTTCCCCCTCACTCATCCTCACGATAGTGCAGCACAGCTTCTATATCACTTAGGACAAGCTGCAGTCGGACTATAAACTTGTTTTAATTTTTACAAAAGTTTTATGTTTTAGTGTGCCTAGGCCGGGGTGTTATGTTCATGCACTCCACCTACCCTATGGCTTTGGATTTCCTGAATCTATTGGGTAGGACCTCGGTCTCTCTCGTGGAAACTGATTCCAATGTATTTTTTACGGACAGCGAGTTAGAAAGCTACTTCTGTCCATTAGATCCCCTAGAGGGTTCTCCCATCCTTCTATTGCCTATTCTTCTTCTCCTTTCATTTTCTAACCATTTCTCTTCTTTTTTCTTCTCTCTGAACCGCCTATTGAGACAGATACTGAATGGGGACCTAATCCTAGCTGGAATGAACAATGTATAAGACCGACAGACATCACCAAGGTAAGTGACGGGACAACGATTGTGGGCCATCGAACTCTGCTCAATGGCTGACACCACCACACCCTCTCCTCCCCTGCGTGCTGCTACTCACAATGTGCAGGGGGTGAACTTCCCGGTTAAACGCAAGAAGATCTGGCAATCCATGCATTCACAAAAAAATTGACATAGTCCTCCTTCAGGAGACTCATTTTCCAAAGCGGTAGGGTCCCTCCTTCCTCCATGCAAAATTTCTGTTGTTTTTCCTGGCAAATGAGGAGGACAAAACTAGGGGAGTAGCTATTCTGATATCTAAAAAATGTAGGTTCACAACACAACTAGAACACAGGCACCCAGGCGGCAGATATATCCTCATAAAGAGCATGATAGATGACCACCTCTATTCACTCATTTCAAATTATGCACCCAATCAGGGCCAAGCTACTTTTTTTCAGTCAATGTTCAAAACACTAGGACCCTTATTGGGTGGGACAGTCATTTATGGGGGCGATTAAAACACTGCCCTAGATCAAGAGCTGGACAAAACCAAGCCTCCGCCCACCCAGAAGAAGCCTTAAAATCGCTAAGTTAATACATCAATATGGTCTAGTTGATGCCTAGAGAGAACTTAACCCCACTACGAGACATTACACACACTTCTCCCACCCGCACCAGTCATACGCTAGAATAGACCACATATTTGTCTCTACCTCCAAGACCCCAAACTTGATCAAATCCTATATAAGAGACACAGTTTGGTCTGACCACTCCATAGTAATTCTATCCCTTAAAAGAAGCTCTATCCGCCCCACTCTCCTTCAGTGGAGACTAAACGAATCCTTGCTCAGTGACCCAGTAAGGGCTGCTGAAATTGAAAAAGCTATTGAGGAATATTTCCTCATGAAAACAACGGAGGAGGTCTCCGTGGAGATCCTCTGGGCCATACACAAGGCTACGATCAGGGGTAAATTGATCCAGATTTCTACCCAGGTGAAAAAGGAACACTCTATAGATATAGAAAAGCTAGAAAAATAATTTAATCGCCTGAGCAACCTGCATGAAAGTGATCCCAAACTTGCCCCTGTAGCGGACAGGATGGGCCCCATGTTTGCAGCTAAACTGACTCCCTTAACTAGGCATCGAACCCTACTTAAAATATGGGTATCAGGCAATCAACATACATTGAATCCAAAACGCATTATGGAAACCTTCCACCGTTTTTATAAGACACTGTATAGTGCAGGTAAAAAGGATAGTGCACCCCATATGAATTCATTTATGAACTCACTCACACTCCCAAAACTTGAAGCTAGACACCATGACATCCTAGAGTCCCCTATCACAGTAGAAGAAGTGATAAATGACATTAAAGCGGGGGTCCACCCACACCGCCAAAAAAAAAAAATATTAAAAGCCAGCAGCTACAAATTTTAATATGTAAGTGCCAGTGCGCAAAACCACAATGAGAGTAAGGGATTAATAAAACTGACGGTGAGATACCCGATGGAGAGCCGCCAACATAGATAGGTTCACTCAATTCCCCAAAAAGAACAACTGTAAAATAAAATATGTGGCGCTATTCCATCAATCAGTGACAGTACAAAGTGTGGTAAAATGGGCAGAATATAATCCACCTCGTGTGGTAATAGACCAAGCAACAGTAAATACTAGCCAAGAATAGATGCCACCATACAAGAGTATATCAAGAAAAGCGGATGCGATTCTGCGATAAAAAACATAAATGAAAATTGAACAATATACAAAGTGACACAATGCTAAAGGAAATAAAGCAGTCACCCCTCAATAGGTGAAAAAATATCTGTAGATGTAAAAATGACTTCCCAAATGAATACTCACAAAAAAAAATCAATATAAGTGAAAGCAATCAACTGCAAGGTGACTCAGATATTTTTTCACCTATTGAGGGGTGACTGCTTTATTTCCTTTAGCATTGTGTCACTTTGTATATTGTTCAATTTTCATTTATGTTTTTTATCGCAGAATCGCATCCGCTTTTCTTGATATACTCTTGTATGGTGGCATCTATTCTTGGCTAGTATTTACTGTTGCTTGGTCTATTACCACACGAGGTGGATTATATTCTGCCCATTTTACCACACTTTGTACTGTCACTGATTGATGGAATAGCGCCACATATTTTATTTTACAGTTGTTCTTTTTGGGGAATTGAGTGAACCTATCTATGTTGGCGGCTCTCCATCGGGTATCTCACCGTCAGTTTTATTAATCCCTTACTCTCATTGTGGTTTTGCGCACTGGCACTTACATATTAAATTCTGTTCATCCTCTTTTTTACTAGTGCTGCATACCATGGAAGTTTTTCAATTTTTAGATAATAGAACTTTTGATATAGATACAGTGTTTACTAAACAGGAAATCAACCAGACAGGGAATGTTGAAAGTGGTTTTAGGAAGATAGGACATTTGATGGAGAAGAAAATTAATGCATGGTGGGATATAGTAACCCATGAAAAATATATCAAGGACAAAATAGTACCCAGGAGACTCCGGTGGGATGTTCCTATAAATGATGGTCTGGTAGACAAGGAGTCTACAGATGAATGGTTCCACTTCTTCAATGAGAAGGGATTGGAGTTACTGGAATTCCTGAGGAAAAGGAAACAAAAGAAAATCAGACTCCTGAATAAAACCATTGAGGAAATTAAAATCACTTTGGAACCTTCCAAAGAACTACCAGAATTTAAGACACTATCCAAACAACTGAATCACGATATGGAATTGAAAGATAAGGAAACGGCCACACGGAAAAGGAAAAAATATCAGAGAGATATTAAAGACTTCAATGATGATCTGGTGTTCAAGTGGCAGAATAAAAATGAAGAGGCTATTATAAATTCAAACAATAGCACTCCAGTTAAAGAGGTAAAAGTGTTAGAGAAGATAATTGAAAGGAAGATCGATGAGCCTCTGCCCAATAATGGCACTCAGGGCAATTATAACACTTATAATACCCCCCAACAGAAACAAAGATGGAAAGGCAATAATTGGAATAAACCTTTCTGGAAAAACAGGGGAAATCCGAATAATCATCAAGGAAGAAGTTACCATCAGTCTCCATGGGATAGAAGATCCCCTTATCGGAGATGGCAAAACTATGAGAACAATGGGGATAGAAGTAACTACTACCCGGATAGAGTAAGAAGAGAAGAAAGACCTCTGAGGGACGAGAGAGATGAAAGGAGAAGAAGGGACTCCCCTCCACGCTTTGATCATTATGCTGTACCGACATACAATAGATATGAACAATTACAGGAGTATAATGATGGAGGGAGATCACCCTGGTATTACAAACAACGACAAGGGGAAAGGCATGAACGAGAGAGAACACCATATCGTTTTTTAGATCAACGCCATCGAGTATCCCCGAGGCGCCAGTACCACGAGGATCCCCCAAGGAGACAGAACAGGCGTACCCCGAATCCCAGTCCGGACAGGAGAACAAGGAGGAGAGAAGACAGGAGACAGGAAGGACAAAGGGATCAAGACAGGGGGGAATATCAAAGAAACACCCCAAGAAGATCTGTGGAAAAAAAGAAAGGAAAAAACGAAAAACGAGAAGAGGATGCCGAGCAGGAATCAAGGAGCAAAAGAAAAAGAGAACAATAGGGGAGGGCATTATTAACATCAGTGGGGTAGAACTTACATCAGAAGAGATTAAAGTACTGGATAAGGGACTAAAGTTCGCCCCAAGGAAGAATTTGAACAAATTCAATACATACGTGGACATTAATAAGTTCATCAGGAGCCTTAATATAAAAAAATACATGATCAGTAACCCATTGGAAAGAAGAAAAACTTTACCAGATAATAATGAAATTATGTTTAGCAATTTGAGGAATAAATCTCTTTTTAATCCACCCGCTGGTAAAGATGGACATATTGAAGTTTTTAAAAAAAATGGTTTTAAAAGATCTACAAGAATTAAAAGTGAAAAACATACAGGACCCAAGAAGTATAAAGAATGGTATAAAAAAATTGGAATCAAGGAAAGATATTGTAATTCGACAGGCCGATAAAGGAGGAGCAATTGTTATCCAATCCAAGGACTACTACTATGAGGAGCTGAATAGACAAGTGAATGATAAAGACACCTACTGTTTATTATTAAGTAACCCAACATCAAACCTCAAAAAAGAATTGGCAAAAGTCATTCAAAAAGGGGTCAACAAGGGCCTCTTAAATAAGAAGGAGGCTCTTTACTTACAGCCAAAAACTTGCAAGATACCCATAATCTATACGCTGCCAAAGATCCACAAGGATAAGGACAAACCCCCAGGACGACCTATAGTGAATGGGATCAATTCAGTAAGTGCAAGAATAGGCGAATACATTGACTGGTTTTTACAACCAGTAGTGAAGATGACAAAATCATACTTGAGAGACACTAAGCACCTTATTCAACTCCTCAATGATGTGACCTTGAGTGATGGACCTATATATCTGGCAACATCCGATGTCTCGTCCTTGTACACGATTATCAATCATGATGAAGCCTTACAGGCAACTAAATGGGCCTTAAGGAAATTTAGCAGTCTAAAATGTAAACAAAGAAGATTTTTATTAGACTGTCTAAAATTTAGTTTGGAATCCAATTATTTCTGGCATGATAAGAACTATTACAAACAAATACGGGGAATTGCAATGGGTGCTAAATATGCACCTAGCGTGGCTAATCTGTATATGTCAGAGTGGGAGGAAGAAGTACTGTATAATAATCGACCACATCAGTTGCTAGTGTATAAACGTTTTATTGATGATATTTTTATTATCTGGAAGGGAGACAAGGAAAGCCTTAGCGATTTTTGTTTTTATTTGAATGATAATAATAAAAATATTAAATTGTCGTGGGAGATCAATAATGAGAAAATTAATTTTCTTGATCTTGAAATTAAAAAAGAAGGAACTAAATTATGTACTCAAACTTATTTTAAGGCAGTGGATAGAAACAGTTACTTACCTCTGGACAGTTGTCACCACTCATTATGGTTGAACAACATACCTAAGGGACAACTAGTAAGACTAAGGCGAAATTGCACTAAAAAAGAAGTTTTTATGGAACAGGCTAAAATGGTTGGAGAAAGGTTTATCCAGAAAGGATATGACGCTAAATTCATCGATGAAAAAATTACTGATGTTATACGTCTGGAAAGAGATAAACTGATACAAGATGAAAAAGAAAAAAACCTTATCCAAGAGGACAATGTACCCATTATTATGGACTATAACATGCAATATAAACAAATTGAAAAAATTATCAAGAAATACTGGGACATTGTCAAGACAGATCGCCATCTTGGCCCTATTCTATCAACAAGACCTAAATTTATATACAGGAAGGCCCCGACATTGCGGGATCGTCTAGCAAAAAATGTTTTAGATCCACCCCAAAAGAAAAAATTCTCCTTCTTTGAGGGAAAGGGGTTTTACCCATGCAAAAACTGTTATGCTTGTAGACATACAAAAGAAAATAAAAAGAAAAAATCAAGCTTTACGTCCACTGTTACTACACAGAATTATGAAATAGAGGATTTTATTTCATGTAGGAGTGAAGGAGTGGTCTATCTCCTGGAGTGCCCCTGTCATATCCAATATGTTGGCAGAACTAAGAGGGCACTATGGATTAGACTGAAAGAACATGTACAAAATATCAAGAAAAAATTTGACAAGCACAGTCTATCTCGACATTATGTAGAATACCACAATAGTGATCCTTCATCACTGAAAATATGCGGAATTGAAAAGTATAAACCTCACTGGAGGGGCGACAATAAAATTATCAAAATTAGTCAGGCCGAATCCAGATGGATTCATGAATTACAGACTTTATCGCCCCTAGGACATAACGTGGAATTCGATTTAAATTGTTTTATCTCTAATTTTTAGCGGCCTTATTATTTATTCATACTTTAGTGCAGTATACCTCTGACCAAGGGATCTGGGATGTCGAAATGTTCGATTTATTTCCCCTTTCCCCTCCCCCCCCCTTTACTTTTTCCATTTCTTCCCTCCTAGACAGTCTGTATGCCTCTTATTAGTATGTCTATCTCCACTCTTTTTATGTGGTTATTTACTGAAGACCTATGTATTTCTCCCCCTTTTTTTATTGCAATATTTTAATGGATATTTTATATAATTTTATTAATCGTCTCTGTACACAATTGTTTATGACACATATTTCAATTTATTAGGTTTATGGATCTTAATCTGATGAGCGGGTTGTCTATGGTTTTGATTATTGGCATAGTGACCAGCAGTTATATTGGATTACTATTTTATTTTATTGTATGGTTCCCTGTGAAATTAGAATGGATTACATGGCTAATTTCCAAGTCACCACAAGATGGCGTTGATGGCCTTATAGTTTTATCCAATATTTGATTTTTAATATAGGAAGTTATAATCGTAATGGTTTTAACAAGCGCTGCCTTTTAAAATGTTTTTTAATATTATAGTCTAAATGAAGAGATATTGCTTTACTGATCATGTATTCCCTGGTTTTAAATGAGTGTATCATCGACACCCCCCTATGATGCGGTATTGCACACAGAACCTCGGCTCCTGTTATTGTTGATCCGTTACTATGTCAACGGCGCACATATAAATGGAATGACTGGCACCGGACTCCTCATCCCTTTGATAAAGTCACGTGCTGTGACGCAACGCGTCAGGGTAGGAGGAGTCAGGTGCCGACGCTTCTCGGGGACGGCCGAACCCGGAAGCTTCCCTCGTATTCACTGTTTGCTGTACATTTCAATGTAAGTTACTACTTTTTTTAATAAATGGGTTTTTTGAATACTACACCATGAGATCTTTCCTTTGCTCTTAATAACCGCTGGAACCGCTGAGAGTGCTGGGAGCTGTGGGTTGAGCTGCAGAGAGACAGACCTACTGGATGGTGAAAGACACGCTGCAAGAAACACATCCTCTCCTAGAAACATCTACCTGCCCTACTAGGCTCATTGGGGGCCGCTGTTGGAGGTGAGAGGCTGGGGGAAACATCTGGGAATTGCACCAGAACGTGCATAGAAGAAAAATTACCAGTCACTGCACATTTTTTGCACTGTGTCTTAAGACTTTTTGCGGAAATCACCCATCACTATTGCACTGTTGTATGGACTATTTTGCACTATTGTCACCGTTTGGGACAGCATCTCTGGAGTGGGATTAGCTGCCCTATCAACATTAATTATTCATTATTAATTATTTTAAACACTCAAATTATTGCATTTATTAATTGTTATGGCATGATTTTAATATTTATTTGGTCATTATATATTATTTTTTTGCAATTCATGCACATTTATTCTCAAGATTTTGTTTGCACATTACTGTCACTTTAGCACTGCTTATTCGTAGTTCACGTAGAAGAAGTGACTTTATTCATTAGTATTAGTATTTATTTTCAGTGATTTATTTTGAGCCACTGGCATCACCTGTGACATGTACTTTTGGTTTTGAGGAATTCATTTGGGAAGGCATTTTTCCTCACTCACAGTTACTATATTTCTTCACCCAATGAGGGGTGACCGTTTTATTTCACTAAGCACTGAGTCACCTTGCAGTTGATTGCTTTCACTTATATTGATTTTTTTTTGTGAGTATTCATTTGGGAAGTCATTTTTACATCTACAGATATTTTTTCACCTATTGAGGGGTGACTGCTTTATTTCCTTTAGCATTGTGTCACTTTGTATATTGTTCAATTTTCATTTATGTTTTTTATCGCAGAATCGCATCCGCTTTTCTTGATATACTCTTGTATGGTGGCATCTATTCTTGGCTAGTATTTACTGTTGCTTGGTCTATTACCACACGAGGTGGATTATATTCTGCCCATTTTACCACACTTTGTACTGTCACTGATTGATGGAATAGCGCCACATATTTTATTTTACAGCAGCTACAAATACTGCAGCTGCTGACTTTTAATACATGGCCACTTACCTGTCCCAGGGTCCAGCGATGTCGGCAGGCAACGCCAAGAACCCACTCGGTTCTCGGCAGCTGCCGCCGCCATCCTAGGTGAGGGAATCAGGAAGTGAAGCGTTGCGGCTTCACTTCCCGGTTCCCTACTGCGTATGCGTGAGTGGTCCCCGCTCTCTCCTGGGAGCTGTGTGTTCCCAGGAGACAGCGCGGTGGGACGGGGAGAGGCATAGACTCCCATGGGAGTCTATACCGGAAGTGGGTGCAAATACCTGTCTTAGACAGGTATCTGCACCCCCCTCCCCCCTGAAAGGTGCCAAATGTGACACCGGAGGGGGGGAGGGTTCCGAAAAGCGGAAGTTACATTTTTGTGTGGAACTCCGCTTTAAAAACATAAAGAGGGGATCTGCCCCAGGACCGGACGGATTCTCTGTGCCTTATTACAAGACATTTGCACAGAGTCTAGCCCAACCTCTCACGCACTTCTTTAATGATAAGACGAAGGGAGACCCCTTGGATAGGAACCTAAACTCAGCTTACATATCTGTTATTCCTAAACCACATAAAGACCAGGGGGAGGTAGGAAATTATAGGCTCATATCACTTATAAACAATGACATGAAAATTCTGACCAAGATCCTAGCGGACCACATTTCCTCCTTTATCAACCTTTATATTCATAAGGACCAGGTGGAATTCATCCCAGGCAGACAGGGCCCAGACCAAATTCGAAGGGTGATAGATATCATATCATTATTACAATCGGGATGGACGCAGAGGGCGCGATAGGAAGGCCTTCTCCTCTAGCTCGATCTACAAAAAGCCAACGATTCGGTTTCCTGGCCATACCTATTTAATATTTTAAAATGCTGGGATTTTGGCCAGAGGTTCATGGGACTAATGACAGCACTTTATTCCAACCCTGAGACTACAGGGCTACTATTCGGATACCATAAAAATAGCCAGGGGAACCAGACAGGGGTGTCCCCTGTCACCCATTATATTCGCAATAGAAACCTTTACAATCGCAATTCATGATATTCTGCTATTCGTTACTTTGTTGATGACCTCCCTCCCGAACATTTGTAAATTGCTTGATCAATTCTCCAGAGCCTCGGGTTTGACAGTCAATCTCAACAAATCCCAATTTTGTTTTTTAACAACAAGTTTGGTCTTTATTGTAAAAAAGAAATCATGGCATGATACATATACTTCACGTTGAAAAGTATAACAGATACATCATTTACAGTATCATACATTGGAAATCCAAGTAATATACTCATGACTATACATTGGTAGACATCACACTACTTTAGTATAAACTGTTAATATACAGCAGGACCTTAAAGGTACAGGGGGGGGAGGGCAGGCCCACACAAGGAAGAGAAAACACAACAGGGTCAACTTAACCATAAGTAGCCATTTCCCAAAAAGCATCAGACTACATGGGATCAGTCCACGGCCGCCAGATCTTTTCAAATTTCATGGGGCACCCTCTACTTATATATGTCAATTTATATAATGGGAGAGTCGCATTAACCGATTTTTCCAATGCTCCCACCGTGGGTGGTAACCGAGAAGTCCATTTTAACAGGATCTCCTTTTTTGCATAAAAAAGTAGAAGCGAGATCAGTATCTTAGTATACCTAGGCCTTTGCTCATCGTCCTGCACACCCAGCAGTGCTCCGCCGTTAAGGGGGAGTCTAGCTGAAGGCGAACCTTAAGCCACTCTCCCACCGCAGCCCAGAACCGCAACAGCCTGGGACAGGTCCAAAACATATGGAAGTAAGTGCCTTCGGGAGAGTGGCACTGCGGGCAATATGGGGAGCGTGATGGATAGATTCTGTGCAGCCTCTGAGGCGTATAGTACACCCTATGTAAAAATTTGGTTTGTATTAATTTATCCCTAGAGGATATCACTAGTTTAGAACTATTTTCAAAACACTCCTCCCTGGTCTCTCTATCTAGGTCAGGCAGGTCCACCTTCCATTTCTCCCATAGAGCATCCATTTTAGGTGAGTCTGTCTGAAGGAGAGCTAGGTATAAAACAGAAAGAGGCTTTCTGAGGGACTCCTGCACCAGCAGCTCCTCTATAGGATCTGCCTCAAGACTGGGAGGCGCAGGGAACTTAGCTCTGGCTGCATGGCGCAATTGGTGGTATCAGAACGCCATCCATGCCGGAAGTCCATATTTGTTAGCTAGGGCACTAAATGTGAGTAGGGAGCCAGCTTGTACTATGTCCCGCAGCACCTTGATACCATATCGGGTATATGCGGGTCAGGAATCGTCTGGAAGTGGGGAAGAGCAGGGTTACCCCACAGAGGACAATAGGGGGACCACCTATTAGGACGCAGGAATCTTCGTCTAGCCATTGTCCATACCCGCAAGGTTGCCCGAGTCGACGTCGGGAGGGATGGGTATGCCGCGGGGGCCCCGTAACACTAGATTACTAAGTTCAGTGAGAGAACCCACTATGTTCGCTTCTAGGCAGGTCGCTGCATTGGCTCTTGATTGCTCCATCCACCATCTTACCATGACTAGCACAGCTGCCCAGTAATACACCAAAAAATTAGGGAAGGCAAGGCCTCCACTACTCACAGGAAGCCAAAGGGTCTGTCTAGCCAGCCGGGAGGGGGGGCCCTCGCTAGAGAAAAGCGCCAATGCAGCTACCTATGTCTCTGAAAAAGGATGGGGGTATCCACACTGCACAATTTCTAAAGATGTAGTTAAACTTTGGGAGATAGATCATCTTTATAATATTAATGCGCCCTAGAAGATTAAGGGGAAGCTTAGCCCACCGGGAGCAATGATCTCTAAGTTGTGCCACTATCAGTTGGAGATTAAGGCGCTGAAAGGCCCGCAAGTCCTTTGCCACCCTGATCCCCAGGTAAACAAACTCCTCCACCCATGGCAAGGGAGTCTGCACCCCCGAGATTCTGGCCTGGTCATCCAAAGGGAACAGAGCGGATTTAGACCAGTTGATACGGATCCCCGAATACTTCCCAAATTCATCAAAGGTCTCAAGTGCTGCAGTCAGTGAGGATTCAGCATCATGCAGATATAGCAGAGTGTCATCGGCATTTAGGGATATCTTCTCCCCCAGAGGGCCAACCCTGAGTCCCACAATGCGGCTCGACTCTCTGACCGCTATCGCCAGGGGCTCCAAAGCCAGGGCAAATAAGCTGGGGGATAATGGGCACCCCTGGCGAGTTCCCCTCTGGAGGAGAAAAAAATCAGAGAGGGCATTATTCACACGAATCCTCGCTCCAGGGGCTTGATATAGTAGGCCTAGCCAGTGGAGGAATTTGGGACCGAACCCAAATCTACGGAGGACTTCCCATAGGTAACCCCACTCTACGGAGTCAAAAGCTTTCTCCACGTCCAGAGAGGCTATGACTCTTGTACCCTCATTGTCATGGGAGGTGGCTAGATTGAGAAATAGTCGAGGGCATTATTCACACGAATCCTCGCTCCAGGGGCTTGATATAGTAGGCCTAGCCAGTGGAGGAATTTGGGACCGAACCCAAATCTACGGAGGATTTCCCATAGGTAACCCCACTCTACTGAGTCAAAAGCTTTCTCCACGTCCAGAGAGGCTATGACTCTTGTACCCTCATTGTCATGGGAGGTGGCTAGATTGAGAAATAGTCGACGGATGTTGATGTCAGTGCCTTTCCCTGCCATGAACCCCGTCTGGTCAATATGGACCAAATCGTCCATAACCTTACTTATACGAATAGCCAGTATTTTTGCTAGCAACTTGGCGTCTGCATTAATTAATGAAATCAGCCCGTAAGAGGCGCACTCTTCAGGGTTCTTCAGGGTTCTTGCCGCGTTTGGGCACTAAGACCACTATAGCATCAGACATCGATTCAGGGAGGGAACCTTTTTTCCCGCAAATTGTTTCAGCAGTGAGGTGAGCCGGGGTGCCAGCAATTCCTGAAAAGTGGAATGAAAATCAATAGGGATCCCATCTGGCCCCGGGGCTTTCCCTGACTGCATAACTCCCATCGCCTCCCGAACTTCTTCCAAGGAAATGTCCTCCTCCAGTGTCTCCCTTTTTGCTGGTTCTAAGGTAGGGAGCGAGACTCCAAATACCGAAGCAACTCACAATTGTCATAGGAAACTCTAGAGGAGTACAGGGTTTGATAAAACTCTAGGAACCTAGCACTAATGTCAGTGGGTGACGTCAATAGACGACCATCCAGACCTCGCAGCTTACCAATATGGGTTGTTGCATGTTGCCCCTTAGCTAGCCAGGCCAGTAACCTACCATTTTTATCCTCAAATTCAAACACCCTTTGGGCTCCATCTAGCATAGATTTCTTGGCGAGGTCTATTCTTAGTAGGGATAGACCCTCAGGGTGTCCTGCCAGGTTATATAATTAGCTTGCAACGGAGAACGTACATATTTGGCCTCTTTAAGTCATGCCTGCTCCTCCATTTGTCTCAGAGACTGCACAGATTTCCTTTTCCGCTGAGCTATATGTTTAATATATTCCCCTCTGAGCCAGGCCTTAAAGGTATCCCATAGAACTGTTGGCCCAGCAGACCCCGCATTATCCACCCAAAAGTTGCACAACACTTCCGGTATCTCCTCCTGAATCTCAGGGTCCATGACCCAGTATTTGGACAATCGCCATACCTTCACATGAGAGGTCCGAATGGTGACAGATAGGGGGCATGATCAGATATTCCCCACGAGAGAATCTCAGTCGATACCACTCTCCGCAACATAGCCGAGGAGGCAAATGCCAGATCAATACGTGACATAGTCCAGTATGTGGTGGAGAGGCAAGTATACTCCCTGTCTGAGGGATGGAAATGACGCCAAACATCTGTCATGTGGAAGGCGGTCACCCAACGGGACAGGGCCGGCTGCCGAGGACCCAAATCAGACATTCTATCTAAATCTTTGGAAGGCACCATATTAAAATCCCCTATAATTAAGACATTATCCACATTGAACATTGTAACCTGCTGCATCAATACATGAAGCACTTCTACATTAACAGGTGGGGGCAAATATAAACCCTCTATTACATAAGGGATCTCCGAGACTAATGCATGTAAAATAATGTATTTGCCTCCGGGGTCAAGTCTTACCTCTATGAGCTGAAAGGGCAAGGATCTATGTACTAGAATGCTAACCCCTCTGGCATAGTTAGAATAGGGTGCATGATAGTGATCACCAACCCAGGCCCTCCACATACTCAAGACCCTGGAACCCGTCAGATGCGTCTCCTGCAGGATACACACCTGCGGGTGGGGTTTCCTCAAATAGTTTAGTACCAAGGATCGCTTGATGGCTGAGTTAAGCCCTTCTAGGACACTATTAAGCACTTAAGCACTTAGCCATGAAAGGAGGCTCTCCTCTAGCACCATGTGGGTCCAGTAAACCCAAGGGGGCTCTCGCTCCCCCTCCGGGCCATGGAGTACAACAGTGCAGCATTATGAAGTGCAACATCATACCAAGGTAGTTGCTCCCTGCGGTACATGGGAACAATAATAGACCAACACAACCATGCAAACTTACAAAACAGTAAGGTACAGCAGCTATGAACGGTAGCCGCCGAACCACCCCTCCCCCCACCCCATGCACCTCGGAACAGAGAGATGCATTTGAAACCCACAACGCCCATTGTTCTTGAACGAATCCCTCAGGTTGGGAACGTGTAGCCAGATAGGGATCCACACATCCAGCAAATCATACAAAAAACAAAAATGAAAAATAAAATCCCAAGGGGGTGTTCTTTACAGAGCTATTGGAGTGTAATATTTGTAATGTAGGGTTATTGTCACCTGGTTGAACAGGGGTACACACGTCAGAGTCTGTTACGAAGAACATCCGGTAAACTAGGGGGTAGTGTAACTTTCAGTTATTTGCTTAGAACATATAAAGTATGTGTCACTACCCTCAGTTTTGCTGGGAACAGGACGCTGTACTTAAATCCCTTGGATCGCAGGGCGGCCTTGATGCTGTCGAAGGAACGGCGCTGTCTTTGGGTCTCCATGGTGTAATCCAGGAACAGCAGGATCTTTACATTGCGGTAAGGAAGTTCCCCAGCCGCTCGTGCAGCCCGTAGTAACTCATCACGGCCCCTGTATTTCAGCAGCCAGAGAATGAAGTTTCTGGGTGGAGCTCCCTCAGGTCCAGGTTTGGAGGGGACGCGATGAGCCCGTTCGACTGCAAAGTATGGAGAGAGTTTGGCTGCTGGCAGCAGGGCGTGCAGGAAATCCTCTGTAAATAGAGCAGGGGATCTTCCCTCAACCCCCTCCGGGAGTCCCACAATCCTGAGGTTGTTACGACGGCTCCTATTCTCGGCGTCCTCCGCTCTATATTCTAGTGCCTTGACCCTCGTTTGTAGGGCTCTGAAGGATGCCGCATGTTCAGTCATCGTATCTTCCACCTCTCCCACACGCCGTTCGATTTCAGCCACTTGAGACCGGATCTTATCTAGGTCTTGGCGAATCAATCCCACGTCCATTTGTACCTCCTCTATCTTAGATGTTAAGGCAGTTTGACACAAGGTGATGGCCGCCATAACCTCCGGAATGCCTGGAGGCACTGGGAGAGAGCCATCCTCGTGGTCCGTTTGTGATGCCATGTTGGAAAGGCGCGCTGGAGATCCCCGTGCACAAGAGATCGGAGAAGTTTCTGCCGGGACACTCGGGGGAAATTTCAGCCGCTTACCCCTCTTCTGACTCCAAAAGTTTTTAGAAGGCATCCAGGTATGAAAGGATCCTCCCGATCCACTTAGATAGTAGGTGCGGATTAATTTAACGGATCTCACTCCAGGAGAGCTCTGAGAACACGTCTGCTCAGTCCACCATCCCGGCCACGCCCCAACAAATCCCAAATTATGAACGTTAATATCCCCCCTGCTATAGTAGAAAATCTCAAAATTCTCCAATTCACTTGGAGAGACTCTACATTCCGTTATCTAGGAGTAGAACTCACCCCAAGGGTGGAACTACTATACTCAGCCAACTTCCCCCACATGTATAAAAAACTTAGCAAGGAGCTCACGGGCTGGGCACTTCATGACATATCCTGGCTAGGGTGACTGAACGTTGCCAAAATTACTCTACTCCCCAAACTACTTTATCTCTTTCGTGCACTTCCCATTTTGATTAGAAAAGATCACTTGAGGATGTTTCAAAGCAAAACGATTAAATTCATTTGGGGCTCCACAGGTCATCGCTTATTGAGGAAGGTGTTGTTCAGACAATTTCATAATAACCCATGGTGTGTGTTTTCCACCAAGATTGTTTGCCTATATTTTACATTATGGACAATTTATTCATCGATACAATTCTTTGATATTGCAGATCGTTCCTCACTTTACACTGTGTACATACTAAGGGGTACACCTACTGGTGCCCCCCTTCTTTCAACTGGAATTATTTCTACACTGATTAAGGTAAACTCACTGAAGCATATTCACTCAATGCCTATTTTATCTTCCTACATTTTTCACTCCTTTCCCAATTTGCGTTTTCCCGGGTGTTTTGTGATTGCATGAGGTATACTGTCTAATATTCAATGTTGGTGTGGTTTGTCACAGTCTCATTGTTGTTTTTTCACTTGCACACCTTTTTGTACTCCCACTCACAGTCTCATTCTCACACTCATTCTCATTTCTCTCCTCACATTTACATATATACAGTCACCTACCTTCACAACTAGTCGTAATTGGTTTCAATTTTATTTTATATCTATACTTAATCTACTGCCACTTTATTTGCTCTGTGCTCTCCCCTCTCTTTTTCCCTCCATCTTTCCTTCACTTTCACCCCACACTCCTCCCCACCCCTTTTTTTCCCTTCCCCCTCCGTTTCCCCCTCTTTCCCCTAGTCTTTCCTCACCAGGCTTTTCCCCATCACTTCATCCCACTCTTTCTGTCTTTTTCATTCGGACCATTTAGTCGCAATACTTGATACTCAAAACACATATAGTGTATATACAGTACCTGACCGCGAGATTGTGTTTCCAGCGCGATACCATCGCGCTGGTTCTCGGCGACAGGGTACTGTGAATGTCGCGCTGGCTCGCTCATCGGGAAAGGAAAACTTTGTTTACCTTCCGCGATGAGTAACAGGCAGCGCTGACAGCTGTCTAGTATGAATCCTGAGGCGGGAACACCGCGCCAAATTTTAAATGAAAAAACCGGCGTGGGTTCCCCCCTCGGAGGCATACCAGGCCCTTAGGTCTGGCATGGATTGTAAGGAGAACCCCCTATGCTGAAAAATCGGCGTGGGGGTCCCCCCCAAGTCCATACCAGACCCTTATCCGAGCACGCAGCCCGGCTGGCCAGGAAAGGGGGTGGGGACGAGCGAGCGCCCCCCCCCCCTCCTGAGCCATACCAGGCCGCATGCCCTCAACATGGGGGGGTGGGGGCCTTGGGGGACAGGGGCCCCCTGCAGCCCCCCCACCCCAAAGCACCTTGTCCCCATGTTGATGAGGACAAGGGCCTCTTCCCGACAACCCTGGCCGTTGGTTGTCGGGGTCTGCGGGCGGGGGGCTTATCGGAATCCGGGAGCCCCCCTTAATAAGGGGGCCCCCAGATCCCGGCCCCCCCACCCTGTGTGAATGAGTTTGGGGTACATGGTACCCCTACCCATTCACCTAGGGAAAAGTGTCAATATAAAAAAAACACACTACACAGGTTTTAAGAGTAATTTATTAGTCAGCTCCGGGGTCTTCTTCCGACTTCGGGGGGTCTCCTTCCGACTTCTCCCGGTGTTCGGCCTCTTCTCCCGGTGTTCGGCCTCTTCTCCCGGGCCCAGCCGCTATCTTCTTCCAGCTCTATTGCCAGCGAGGGGCCCAGTCTGCTGCTGCTGTCTTGTCGCCGCTGTCCCGCCGCCGCTGTCTTGTCGCCGCTGTCTCGCCGCTGTCTCGCCGCTGTCTCGCCGCTTCTTCCTCTTCTTTTCTTCTTCCCCGATGTTGACACGATGCTCTCTCCGGCTCGAATGCTGTGTGCGAGCTGCGGAGCCATTTATATAGGCGGTAACCCCACCCCCTTACGACGTCATGGTCCCAGCATGCGCAGGGACTCTGGCGTCATAAGGGGGCGTGGCCCCAGAGTCCCTGCGCATGCTGGGACCATGACGTCGTAAGGGGGCGGGGTTACCGCCTATATAAATGGCTCCGCAGCTCGCACACAGCATTCGAGCCGGAGAGAGCGTTGTGTCAACATCGGGGAAGAAGAAAAGAAGAGAAGAAGCGGCGAGACAGCGGCGACAAGACAGCGGCGGCGAGACAGCGGCGACAAGACAGCGGCAGCAGACCGGGCCCCTCGCTGGCAATAGAGCTGGAAGAAGATAGCGGCGGGGCCCGGGAGAAGAGGCCGAACACCGGGAGAAGAGGCCGAACACCGGGAGAAGTCGGAAAGAGACCCCCCGAAGTCGGAAGAAGACCCCGGAGCTGACTAATAAATTACTCTTAAAACCTGTGTAGTGTGTTTTTTTTATATTGACACTTTTCCCTAGGTGAATGGGTAGGGGTACCATGTACCCCAAACTCATTCACACAGGGTGGGGGGGCCGGGATCTGGGGGCCCCCTTATTAAGGGGGGCTCCCGGATTCCGATAAGCCCCCCACCCGCAGACCCCGACAACCAACGGCCAGGGTTGTCGGGAAGAGGCCCTTGTCCTCATCAACATGGGGACAAGGTGCTTTGGGGTGGGGGGGCCGCAGGGCGCCCCCCTCCCCCCCATGTTGAGGGCATGCGGCCTGGTACGGCTCAGGAGGGGGGGGGCGCTCGCTCGTCCCCACCCCCTTTCCTGGCCAGCCGGGCTGCGTGCTCGGATAAGGGTCTGGTAGGGATTTGGGGGGGGACCCCCACGCCGATTTTTCGGCATAGGGGGTTCCCCTTACAATCCATGCCAGACCCAAGGGCCTGGTATGTCTCTGAGGGGGGAACCCACGCCGGTTTTTTCATTTAAAATTTGGCGCGGTGTTCCCGCCTCAGGATTCATACCAGACAGCTGTCAGCGCTGCCTGTTACTCATCGCGGAAGGTAAACAAAGTTTTCCTTTCCCGATGAGTGAGCCATCTCGGCGCTGGCTCCTGCGACGGGGCTCGTAGGTGTCAAATCTCGCCGAGAAGTGCGGTGAAATTGACACAATATCGCGGTCACCTACTGTATAATATATTAATGTATAGGAACATTTCTTAACTATCCTCTTGAGCTGTCCATTTATTATTATATATAATACCCTCAATACAGGTGCTGCTTGTCCCTCTCTTCAGCCTCCCTGAAATTTTTGGGATTATCCGCTGTGTGACTCCTTGTAAGGCGCGCATGAGCAGCGGCCTTGTTGACTGTGTTGACCACTTAGAGACGCTGGGATTGAGTAAGGGGGTGTTTTTTCTACACAGAGGCCATTAATGTGGCTTAATACATTGTGATTGGTAAATATACGAAAATAAATATTTATTACTTTTTCTTTTCCACTCATCAATGGAGAATTTCAATATATGCTAACATTTTTACAGTTTATCAAATCCCCCGAAGAAGACCCGTGGGGGTCGAAATGCGTCAGCATCATTTACAAGACTCATAACCCTTTTTTTCATGGTGTTCGATCATGATGTATTATTGTATACTGTCATGTCAGTGGCATTGTTTTTATTCATTATTTGTGTATCATAGCTCATGTCCTGATCATTCATGTCTAAAGCAGACATTTTTGATACTTTGTTATAAATAAAAAGTCTTAAATACGACATTTTTTTATACAGATTTTTTATTACATTTTATTACTTTTTGCTGCCTAGAAAACCCTTCATGGGGGACAATTCCTTTTTCTGGTGTTGTTCAGACCAAAGAAGCGGGGAGGGCTGGGGGCCCCAAATCTCCTGTGGTATTACCATGCAGCTAGACTGGTACAATTGTCAATTATCTACACACGCATAGAACAGCCTGATTGGGTGCAGATTGAGAGGCAAGCTGTACCAAAGCACACTTTAGACTTCCTCCTCTGGTGCCCAGTAAAGGATCACCCTCCTGTTATGTCCCCTTTGCACTCTAATTCCATCTCACTGTGGGACAGCCTGAAAAAACATCCATCACTGACATCTGACATGTCACTGCTAGCACATATTTTTTACAACCCCAAGTTCCCACCGGGCATGAATATCAAAGCCTATAGATGGTGGTCGGATAAAGGCCTATACCGCATTGGACATTACTTAACACCCCAGGGCCGCTCTCGCTTAGTTTCTGTAAGAGCAAGCTGGAGATGCCCAAATCTGAAAAATGTTGCTTTTTTGCAAATCTCCCATTTCCTACATGCACAATGGCGCAACAAACCATTACCCCCGCTCATAACAGCTTACGAACAATGGTGTGGCCAAGCCATGGAGCAGAGGGGGACATATCCGTAATTTACCTGTCACTGGCCATGGACGATTTCAAGCTCCCATACATGTTGGCCTGAGAAAAAGAGGCCCAGATTACCTGGAGCATGGAAACTTGGCACAACAATGTCTTTTGGACTTATAGAAATATAAGTAACACAGTCTTAATTGAAGCGAATCTCAAACTCATAACCAGATGGTACCTGGTTCCAGCGAGATTAGCCACAATGTTCCCCTCCTCCTCACCCTTATGCTTCCGAGGTTGCAACTTATACGGTTCCATGATACACATCTGGTGGGAGTGCCCGAACATTAGGGGATTTTGGGATTAAAAATTTTTATATGATCCGCAAGATTTCAGGTTGCCAAATTCCAAAAGACCCATCCATTGCCCTACTCAATAACCGTGTATCTAATGTTTCCAAAGCAATGCAATCTCTGATCTTTTTCATCCTCTTGGGCACTAAATTGACCAATGCTAAGGCATGGAATCAGGATAGCGTATCTTTCACTGCAGCCAAGAGAAAAATCTCTTGGATAATGGCTCAAGAAAAAATGGTAATCTCCCTAAAGGACACTGTGGCAAAAGTCCAATTGGGAACCCTATGCCACCTACGTTGGTAGCCCCAGATGATATGTTGGCATTTGGGTGAGTCCTGGGGGCTGGTGAGGAGGGGGGAGGAACCTTACCTTTTTGCTTTTCTCTTTTTCCATTCTTCTTTCTTCCTACTTTTCTACCTCTCATTCATTTCCTTTCACACTTTCTTTTAGAACTTACAGACTGGTGGGATCTACAACGAGTCCAAGGAACGCATCTTATGAGATCCCTTATGAAACTTCCTGAAAATGTTCCTGGTTAGGCTAATCATTTTCGTTCCTGACAAACTGGGCAAAGTTTAATACCCATTAAGTGAAACTAGCTTCTCACATTTTTCATACCCAGAGAAAAAAGCCTGACTACATAAGATATGTTTTAAAGTTTCGAGTATAGAATGTATTAAGGACATTCTTGCATAAATTCTAATGTTCTTTACTTTATGTAGTGTTCCTGGAATTACTGATGTAACACTGCAAAGATCACCACATCTATTGTATGTTTCTCTTTTTATGAACATATATAATAAAAATTTTTGAAAGGAAAAATTAGATTATTTACCATATCTCCACAATTCCTCTAGCACCATTGGCAGTGTTATCCTAGGCTTGGAGATGTAAAATAATAAATCATCTGCATAAGCAGCCACTTCATACTCCTTGTCCCCTATTCTCACCCCCTGATGTCCACGCTTTTACGAATCATGGACAGCAGGGGTTCCAAAACTATTACAGACAGCAATGGTGAGAGGGGACATCCTTTCCTGGTTTCAATAAATAGTTCAAAGGGGGGACAGGCTTCCATTTACTCTGACCTTTTCTGTTGGGTGATGGTAAAATGCAGAGATCCATCGCATCATCATATTGATAATACCTAAATGTCTCAGGGTTTTTATCATAAAGCCCCAGTCTACACTGTCAAAGGCCTTTTTGGTGTCTATTGACAGGAGTACGACCAGGGTCTCTCCCTTTTTCACTTCATGGATCAAGAGTAATGTCTTAAGGTAGTTATCTCTCCCTGGTCATTATAAATCCATCTTGGCATTAACATTTTTAATCTTTCTGCTATTATTTTAGCAAAGATCTTTACATCTGTATTTAAC
Source organism: Lithobates clamitans (assembly GCA_037952925.1). Lineage (NCBI taxonomy): Eukaryota > Metazoa > Chordata > Amphibia > Anura > Ranidae > Lithobates > Lithobates clamitans. Next base: position 2,625,961 of record JBBGZY010000006.1, on the reverse strand, counting down.
AGTGATATCAGTCTATAGCTCATAGGGGCCGCTGGGCCTTTACCTTCCTTTAAAAAAATGGTTATACAGTATCTCACAAAAGTGAGTACACCCCTCACATTTTTGTGAATATTTTATTATATCTTTTCATGTGAAAACACTGAAGAAATTACACTTTGCTACAATGTAACATAGTGAGTGTACAGCTTGTATAGCAGTGTAAATGTTCTGTCCCTTCAAAATAACTCAACACAGCCATTAATGTCTAAACCGCTGGCAACAAAAGTACGTACATCCCTAAGTGAAAATGTCCAAATTGGGCCCAAATAGCTATTTTCTCTCCTCGGTGTCATGTGACTTGTTAGTGTTACAAGGTCTCAGGTGTGAATGGGGAGCAAGTGTGTTAAATTTGGTGTTATCACTCTCACGCTCTCATACTGGTCACTGGAAGTTCAACATGACACCTCAAGGCAAAGAACTCTCTGAGGATTTGAAAAAAACAATTATTGCTCTACATAAAGATGGCCCAGGCTATAATAAGATTGCCAAGACCCTGAAACTGAGATGCAGCACGGTTGCCAAGACCATAAATAGTTTTACCAGGACAGGTTCCACTCAGAACAGGCCTCGCCATGGTCAACCCCAGAAGTTGAGTGCACATGCTCAGCATTATATCCAGATGTTGTCTTTGTGAAATAGATGTATGAGTGCTACCAGTATTACTGCAGAGGTTGAAGGGATGGGGGGGTCAGCCTGTCAGTGCTCAGACCATACGCCGCACACTGCATTAAATTGGTCTGCATGGCTGTCATCCCAGAAGGAAGCCTCTTCTAAAGATGATGCACAAGAAAGCCTGCAAACAGTTTGCTGAAGACAAGAAGACTAAGGACATGGATTACTGGAACCATGGCCTGTGGTCTGATGAGACCAAGATAAAATTATTTGGTTCAGATGGTGTCAAGCGTGTGTGGCAGCAACCAGGTGAGGAGTACAAAGACAAGTGTGTCTTGCCTACAGTCAAGCATGGTGGTGGGAGTGTCATGGCCTGGGGCTGCATGAGTGCTGCCAGCATTGGGGAGCTACAGTTCATTAAGGGAACCATTAATGCCAACATGTACTGTGACTTATTGAAGCAGAGCATGATCCCCTCCCTTCAGAGACTAGGTCGTAGGGCAGTATTCCAACATGACAACGACCCCAAACACACCTCTAAGATGACCACTGCTTTGCTAAAGAAGCTGAGGCTAAAGGTGATGGATTAGCCAAGCACATCTCCAGGCCTAAACCCTATTAAGCATCTGTGGGGCATCCTCAAATGGAAGGTGGAGGAGCACAAGGTTTCTAACATCCACCAGCTCCGTGATGTCATCGTGGAGGAGTGGAAGAGGACTCCGATGGCAACTTGTGAAGCTCTGGTGAACTCCATGCCCAAGAAGGTTAAGGCAGTGCTGGAAAATAATGGTGGTCACACAAAATATTGACACTTTGGGCCCAATTTGGACATTTTCACTTAGGCGTGTACTCACTTTTGTTGCCAGCGGTTTAGACATTAATGGCTGTGTATTGAGTTATTTTGAGGGGACAGCAAAATTACACTGTTATACAAGCTGTACACTCACTACTTTACAAGCAAAGTGTCATTTCTTCAGTGTCACATGAAAAGATATATTAAAATATTTACAAAAATGTGAGGGGTGTACTCACTTTTATGAGATGCTGTATAAGCCAACAGTAACTCCTCTCGCAGGTCTACTCCATCTCCAAGCACATTCAAATACTCACATACCTTAAGGACCAACATTTTTTGAAACTTTTTATAATACTGTCAGAAACCATGAATCAGACTGAGACAGAAGTACAGTTAAATCACACTTGTTTAATAATAATAATAAAAATGTAAACAGAGTAAATGTAGTCAAAACAAAGCCAGAGTTCAGGAACCAGTCAGACAAGCCAAACCGCCAGGGAGCCAGAGAACAGCGTAATAGAACAGCAAGCAGGATCTGGAGCCAGAAGGAATGTCAGCCAAGCAAGTCTTTAACAGGAACACAGGAGAGCGTCTCTCTAGAGATGTGACCAAGGCAAAGGCAGAGATCATCTGGGCTGGACGGCTTAAGTAGGCAGGACTGACAAGCAGGATATCATCAACAGGTGAGTCACTGTGGAGAGAAAGGAGCTGGCAATTAGCCGACAGCTGATCGGCCACCTTTGAGAAGGAAGGGCTGAGACCAGCCCTGACAGTACCCCCTCCTCAATGACCCATCCCCCTCGGAGGACCACCAGGCTTGAGAGGAAAATGTCTATGGAAATCATGGAGGAGGACAGGGGCATGTACATCCAAGGATGAGACCCAAGAGCATTCCTCAGTACCGTACCTTTCCAATGCACCAGGTAATGTATGCGCCCACAGAACCTACGGGAGTCAACAATGGACTGTACTTCATAATTCTCATGGTTCTCAACCTGTACAAGGTGAAGACGAGGCACCGAGGTGGTAAAGTGGTTGCAGACCAAAGGTTTTAATAAGGAGACATGAAATACATTCGAGGTACGCATATTAGAAGGAAGGTCTAATGCGTAAGCCACTGGGTTAATCCTGCGAAGAATACGGAAAGGCCCAATAAACCGAGATGCAAACTTCAGAGAGGAAACACGAAGTCGGAGGTTGCGAGATGACAGCCAGACCCTGTCCCCAACCTGGTAGGAAGGCGCAGGCAGGCGTCTGCGGTCAGCACGGGGTCTGTACCTATCATTAGCATGTCGCAAAGCCTCCTGGACTTGTGCCCAAGTGGAAAGAAGACCATAGAGTTGCTTCTCTAACGCAGGAATACCCTGTGAAACAAACGAGTCAGGCAACACGGAAGGTTGGAAACCATAGTTCACCATAAAAGGGGACAATCAGGAAGCAGAATTCAAGGCACTATTGTGAGCAAACTCCGCCAACGGTAAGAGGTCTGACCAGTTGTTATGATGGTCAAAAATATAGCAACGTAGGAATTGCGCCAAGGATTGATTGTCTCATTGTGCGGCCCCATTAGACTGCGGGTGATACACAGAGGAGAAAGCAATCTGAATTCCCAACTGTGCACAAAAGGCTCCCCAGAACCGGGGCACAAACTGACTACCCCTGTCCCAGACAATCACCTTGGGTAGCCCATGTAAGCGAAAGATCTCCCAAACAAAAATGGAAGCAAGTTCCTTAGAAGTGGGTAACTTCTTAAGTGAAATACAATGGGACATTTTTAAGAACCGGTCAACCACCATAGGGATAACCGTGTTGTCCTGGGAGTTGGGTAACTCCACAATGAAATCCATTGACAGGTGGGTCCAGGGCCTCTCTCCACTAGGTATGGGTTGTAGGAGGCCCACTGGAAGGTGTTGTGGAGTCTTACTCTGAGCACACACGGAACAGGCAGCTACAAAGGCGGTTACATTAGTGGGTAGACTGGGCCACCAGAATTGTTGGGAAATGGCCCAAAAGAGTTGATTCTACCCAGGGTGAACAGCAGCCTTGGGAGAATGGTAAGTCTGGAGCACGGCAGCACAGAGACTCTCTGGGATAAAGCAGCGGTCACAAGGTTTCTCAGGAGGAGCATGGACCTGAGCGGCAAGAATTTTGTCACCCAAAAGAGAAGTGAGACTGGTGCAAACCGTAGCCAGAATACGATCAGGAGGAATCACAGGAACCAGAACCGACTCCATCTTGGAAGTGGAGGAAAATTGTTGTGACAAAGCGTCAGCCCTTACATTCTTAGTACCGGGTTAGAATGAGACAATGTAATTGAAACTAGACAAGAAAAGAGCCCATAGCGCCCTTCTGGGAGAGAGCCCTTTAGCCTCAGACAAGAATGTGAGACTCTTATGGTCAGTAAGAATGAGAACCGGCACAGTGGTAACTTCGAGGAGATGTCTCCATTCTTTCAGGGCTAAAATGATTGCTAACAGCTCTCTGTCGTCAATCTAATAATTGCACTCTGCAGGTGACAATTTCTTGGAAAAGTAGCCACAAGGATGCATAGTGCTCTCAGAGGTAGGACGTTGAGACAGAAGGGTGCCAACTCCAGTCTCAGAAGCATCAACCTCAAGGATAAAAGGTAATGTAGGATCAGGATGTGCCAACACAGGAGCAGACACAAAGGCTCTCAAAGGCCTTAATGGACTCCGGAGACCAACTCTGTGGGTTACCGTCCTTTCTGGTCATATCAGTCAGGGGCTTGACCAGAGACGAGAAGTTACGAATAAACTTCCAATAATAGTTGGCAAAGCCAAGAAAATGCTGCAGACGACGTAAACCCACGGGTCGGGCCACTGCAGGACTGCTGAGAGTTTCTCTGGGCCCATCGAAAAACTAGCAGTGGAAATGACATAACCCGGGAATTTATCCTGTTCTCGATGGAATTCACACTTCTCCAATTTACAATAGAGATTGTTCTCTCAGTTTCTGAAACACACAACAGGCATCTGTGTGGTGGCTCTCTAGGGACTTGGAAAATATGAGGATATCGTGGAGATAAACCACCACACATAACTGCAACAAATCTCGGAGGACATCGTTAATAAATTCCTGGAAAACTACTGGGGCATTACAAAGGTCAAAAGGCATTACAAGGTACTCATAATTGCCTGTTCTGGTATTAAAAGCAGTTTTCTACTCGTCGCCCTCCTTGATCCTCACGAGATTGTATGCCCCTCTTTATTTAAGCTTTGTGAAAACCGTTGCTCACTTGAGCCGGTCAAATAACTCTGTAATCAATGGAATCAGATAGGCATTCTTAATCGTGAAACCATTGAGACCCCTATAATCAATACAAGGTCTCAGTTCACCACTCCTCTTCTTCACAAAGAAGAAACCAGCACCAGCAGGAGATGAGGATTTGTGGATGAAACCTTGTGAAAGTGCATCTGCAACATACTCCTCCATGGCCCTGTCCTCCAAGACCAACAAAGGGTAAACCTGGACACAAGGGGGTATGGCACCAGGTTGAAGGTCAATTGCGCAATCATACGACCCGTGTGGAGGCAAACTACTGGCTTGACCTTTGTCAAACACATCACTAAAATCGCTGTACTCCTCCGGCAGGGAGGAGAGTGAAGAAGTGCACAGGACCTTGGCTACCTTCTTTAAGCATGTCTTACTGCATCATGGCGACCAGGAGAGAACCTCAGCATGGAGCCAATCAAAAGAGGGGTTGTGCCTCTGTAATCAAGGATAACCAATAACCAGGTGAGGAAATAACTTGGAATTGGATTATCTCATGGTGAAGAGCCTCTATGTCCATGGACCATGGAACAGTCTCATGAGCAGGCTGTAGAGGTCTCCCGTCAAGAGCCTCAATGGCAAGAGGAGTGTCACGCAGCTGCAGCGGAATCCAGTGCTTCCATATAAAGGCAGCATCAATGAACAGGCCTGCAGCCCCAGAGTCAATTAGAGCCTGTATCTCGACTCAGCCCAAGAAAGGGTAACCAAAACCAGGGGCTTATCCTTCTGAATAACTGGGGACGAAATAACGCCACCTAAGGTCTGCCTGTGACAGGACCTTAAGGTTCGGGCATTCCCTGGATGGGTAGGACAAGACTTTACAGAATCCAGGTTACAGAAAGCCCTGAATAAGAAAAAGCAGGAGGCACAATGGGCATGGGCACAATCAATGGAGTGGCCAACCGAGCCGCATTGCCAAGCGCGGCGACTGTCTGAATAGCATCACCAGAAGGTCCGGAGTAAGAAAAAACAGGAAGTTCCATGGGTATGGGCTGAACTGGCATAATTGATGCAGTGGCCAACTGGGTCGCATTGCCAGGTGTAGTGACTGTCTGAATCGCATCTCCAGGTGTAGCGACTGTCCAAATAACATCACCAGAGAGTCCAGAATAAGAAAGAGCAGGAAGTTCAATGGGCATGACCAGGAATGGCATAATTGATGCAGTGGCCGACTGGGTTGCATTGCCAGGTGTAGCAACTGTCTGAATCGCATCGCCAGAGAGTCCAGAATAAGAAAAAGCAGAAAGTTAAATGGGCATGGGCTGGACTGGCATAATTGATGCAGTGGCTGACTGGGCCACATTGCCAGGTGTAGCAACTGTCTGAATCACATCACCAGGCGTAGCAAAATATGTTGCCCCTATTAAGTTATTCATTTCAAACTAATGTTAAGATTATATTAAGGAGAATAAAACCTAAGTCAATATCAGAAATGACTCAGATCCCATCCTCTCATTCCCTGTCCCCTAAAACAAAATTTACCAAAAAGGGGGCAAAATTAACCACATCATTTAACCCCGGGGGGGAGAATTGCATTTAACAGATGGATCCTTCTGGCCTCACATTGTAGAAGACTCTTATTCCATTCTCTTTCCCGTATGCTTTGATGGACTCGATCAAGAGCTAAGAATTTTATTGAAGGAAACAGATATGTGTCATCCACTACAAAATGTCTGCCAAGTGCACTATAAATATCTCTGCTGCTCATCTCAGAGATATTGTCGTACAGTCTCTTTCACCATAGCCTTTGCATTTTGCCCACATAAAATGCCCCACAGGGCATTAAAAAATATAAACTACTATAGCTATATTACAGTTTACAAAATGTTTAGGGTTATAATTATTTTAATTTGGGGGCACTATTCTTTTGTTTGTTCAGATATATGGACAATAGTGGCATCCACCACATCAGAAAGTGGCACGAGGGGTGCAAGGATCACCCTTACATTCACTTTGGTTGATTTTGTCCCGAATCAAAGGAGCTCTGCAAAATGTGATTTATCATTTATATATTTGCCTACTTTGGGATTAGATTTCGGTAAGCGCCAATATTTAGTCATTTAAGTTAAAACAGCACTCACTAAAAAAAAATAGAATGTACGCTTAAAGTCCCAGTCCAAAATGTGTCATTCCAAAGGATTTGTATCTTTTCCAAGTCCCCAATGGGTCAAACAACCCCAGTGATGTCCCCTCTAATGAAGCTTCTTTGTGATGTTTCCCGCCTGTCTGTGAAATCTTGAAAGAAAAAAATACTATACATAGTGTAGTATGTCTGATACCATCAATAAATACCATGTTTTTATATTGTCACTTTCCCGCAACTTGTGTCAAAATATAAAATATTCCATGGACTCAATATGCCTCTCAGCAAATAGCTTGGGGTTTCTTCTTTCCAAAATGGGGTCATTTGGGGGGGTTTTGTGCCACCTGGGCATTCCATGGCCTCCAAAACAGTGATAGGCAGTGAAGAGTAAAATCAAAAATTCACGCCCTTAAAAACGCTGAAGGCGGTGATTGGTTTTCGGGGCCCCGTACGCGGCTAGGCTCCCAAAAAGTCCCACACATGTGGTATCCCCATACTCAGGAGAAGCAGCTAAATGTATTTTGGGGTGCAATTCCACATATGCCCATGGCCTGTGTGAGCAATATATCATTTAGTGACAACTTTGTGCAAAAAAAAAAAGTGTCACATTCCCGCAACTTGTGTCAAAATATAAAATATTCCATGGACTCAATATGCCTCTCAGCAAATAGCTTGGGGTGTCTACTTTCCAAAATGGGGTCATTTGGGGGGGGGGGTTTGTGCCACCTGGGCATTTTATGGCCTCCGAAACTGTGATAGGCAGTGAAGAGTGAAATCAAAAATTTACACCCTTAGAAATCCTGAAGGCGGTGATTGGTTTTCAGGGTCCCGTACGCGGCTAGGCTCCCAAAAAGTCCCACACATGTGGTATCCCTGTACTCAGGAGAAGCAGCTGAATGTATTTTGGGGTGCAATTCCACATAGGCCCATGGCCTGTGTGAGCAATATATCATTTAGTGACAACTTTTTGTAAATTTTTTTTTTTTTGTCATTATTCAATCACTTGGGACAAAAAAAATAAATATTCAATGGGTTCAACATGCCTCTCAGCAATTTCCTTGGGGTGTCTACTTTCCAAAATGGAGTCATTTGTGGGGGTTTTGTACTGCCCTGCCATTTTAGCACCTCAAGAAATGACATAGGCAGTCATAAAATAAAAGCTGTGTAAATTCCAGAAAATGTACCCTAGTTTGTAGACGCTATAACTTTTGCGCAAACCAATAAATATACGCTTATTGACATTTTTTTACCGTAGACATGTGGCCGAATACATTTTGGCCTGAATGTATGACTAAAATTGAGTTTATTGGATTTTTTTTATAACAAAAAGTAGAAAATATCATTTTTTTTCAAAATTTTCGGTCTTTTCCCGTTTATAGCGCAAAAAATAACTGCAGAGGTGATCAAATACCATCAAAAGAAAGCTCTATTTGTGGGAAGAAAAGGACACAAACTTCGTTTGGGTACAGCATTGCATGACCGCGCAATTAAAAGTTAAAGCGACGCAGTGCCAAATTGGAAAAAGACCTCTGGTCCTTAGGCAGCATAATGGTCCGGGGCTCAAGTGGTTAATGTGAATCTAGTGATAGTTCAGTCAGTGTGAGTGTAGTGAGTTGTGACCCTTCATTGTTACTTCAGTGTCACTTTAGTGTGAATCTTGTGTTAGTTCAGTCAGGGTGAGTGTAGTGACCATTTATTTTTTACATTAGTGCCAGTTTATTTGTCAGGATAGGTTTACTGCAGTATAGTTCAGTGCGTTAGTGCACGTTTAATCCAGTATATTTCTGTGTGTTAGTGCAAATGTAACGCAGTATATTTTCAGAGCGCTACGTGCCATTTAACACAGTATATTTCAGTGTGTTAGTGCACGTTTAACACAGTATATTTCTGTGCGTTACTGCAAATTTAACGCAGTATGTTTACCATTTATTGCAGTATACTTCAGTGCGTTAGTGCACATTTGACGCAGTATATTTCTGTGCATTAGTAAACATTCAATGCAGTATATTTCAGTGTGTTACGTGTCGTTTAATGCAGTATATTTCAGTGCATTACTGCATGTTTAATGCAGTATGTTTCAGTGTCTTATGTGCTGTTTAACGCAGTATGTTTTAGTGCATTACTGCACGCTTAACACAGTAAATTTCAGTGCGTTAGTAGGCAGACAGAGATGCAGTGATAATCCGAGAGGGTAGTCGAGGAAGGCAGAGGTTCAAGATCAGGGTCAAGTAAACAAGGCAACAGCAAGGGTTCCGGAATGAGCTGAGACAATTCAGCACTGATACTAGTAAGCTGATCATTTAAATAGGGCGCCTCGCGCCATGATCCATTGGCGTGCGAACGTGCACGCGCTGATGTGCCCTCGTTCGTACGGTTGCATTACGTGCGTGCCTAGTCTGGGGCTCGCTCGTTCTTACCGTACGTCTGGCTGGCACACGGGAACAAGCGTTTGTGATGGTTCTCTGACAGCGTTACTGCATGTTTAACGCAGTATATTTCTGTGCATTACTGCATGTTTAACGCAGTATATTGCAGTGCATCAGTGCAGTTTTACTGCAGTATATTGTAGTATCAGTGGAGTGTGAGTACTTGCATTAAAGTGCACCAAACACCACTTTCCATTGATTAAAGTGCATCCACATACACATTTCCACATCTTGATTACATTTTGTTAATAAGCACTTCCCCCATCATGTCTGGGAGGTCAACAAGGAGAGGCAGACATCACTAGGAGGGGGCGAGCAGCATATGTGTCCACAGGCAAAGTCCTCAGGCAGGGCATCCTTTCCACTGTTTAGTGATGTTGCCCGTGCTATCTAGCCACAGCATGCAGAGGAGGTGGTGGACTGGCTTACTAAACCATCCTCATCTCCATCACCCAAGAAGAGACTAGTGCGCAGTCCACTGCAGCTGCCAGAGTGGCTAAATCTGCCTCCTTGTCCACAGCTATTCCTGCTATAGCCCCAGCATCAGGCATGGAAGAGTCAGCTGAGTTATGTGATTACAGCATCAGCCACTTACCCCTTGATGATGCACAACCATTACTTGATTCAGGTATTGGTTCTGAGGATGAGGAAGGTAGGAACATGAGCCTACAGAGAGGGGAGAACACTGGTACACAAATTGGCAATCATGTTCCCCCAGCCGCTGCGTATTGCCAAGTTGTCTCCAGTGGTAATGAGGTTGGAGGAGTTGATGATGATGAGGTCACTGACGCCACTTGGGTGCCGCATAAAGCAAAGGAGGAAAGTGAGTGTAAGGCACAACCCCAACGAGGCAGCCATCATGGAAGAGTAGAGAGCAGCCACCCTATTCCATCACATTGTGGAGCTGTTAGCCTACTTCCCACAGCTCAGCTGTCTGGGCCTTTTTTAGTACATGTGCAGCCGATTGCACTCTTGCAATTTGCAAACTTTGTCTCAAGCGCATCAAGCTGGCAAAAACACCAGCCATTTGGGTACCACATGCTTGACAAGGCATTTGACCTCCAAACACTCAGTCTGTTGGCAAGAGCACCTGAAAGCCACACAAAAAGGGCTCAATTCTGTTCCTCCTCCTTACTCACCTCAGTCTGCCCCCACTATGCCTCATGACCTCTCAGCTGCCTCCACTGACAGGGATAATGGTATAGAGCAGGGTGTCCCAGGTCTTCGCAGCCCATCTGCCAGTAGGACACCACCATTTGTTGACTATAGCTGGCAAATTTCTCTGCCCCATCTGCTGCAGCAAAAAAAAAATACAGTCACTGCCACCCACATGCCTACTGTCTAAATGCAAGCTTGTCAAAGCTGCTGGCTCTACAACTTCTGCCTTTTCCGACTGGTGGATTCTGCCCCTTTCTGTGAAGTTGCAGAAGGTTCTGTACCACAATGGCAAGTTCCCAGTTGCCATTTCTTTTCACATAAGTCCATTCCAGCTCTGTACCATCATGTGGAAGGCAATGTTGTGGCATCGTTGGGCAAGGCAGTCAGCCACAAAGTCCACATTACTGCTGACACGTGGTCCAGCAAGCATGGTCAGGGACGATTTATTTGATTCACAGCACACTGGGTAACTCTGAAGGATGCAGGACAGGGCTCAGTGCTGCAGCTAGTTGTGCCAGCACATCTCCATACAGCTAGTGGTGATGATGTGATTTGTCAGCTTTACCCACTCCTCCACCTTCGCCTCCTCCTCTGCTGAATTGTCCTATGAACTACAAGTACCCCCTAAGCATTCAAGGGTCTATTCAATGAGTCATAATATAGATATTACAGCGTTAGCAAACATAACATCGATACAAGGAAAAAACACTACATTAATAGCAACAGTGAAAGTCCATATAAAGTGACTGATGTGCTCAAATCCAACAAAAGTGCAAAAGTCCTCCAGAGTTTTCAAGGTGTACCACAACACCACCTCCTGTGTCCCCACTCACCAAATATAGTAGACCCTCAGCTTTTCAGTCTAGGGGTCACTTCAAGCTTAATAGTGATGGCCAGGGATGGCAACTTGAACATCAGATCATGCAATAAATTTCCTTAGTTGAGGATACTCAGCCAGGATAATAGATACCCAAAAATTAAAGGAAAGGGATTAATAGTGAAGTACTGTTTAAAAAAGGTGTTTATTGCACATAAAAATTGTACTTATAAGAGGTAAGATAAAACCAGGCATAACAAATATGGAGCTGGATACAAAAACGCCATTCATGGCATGCGTTCCACGATACCGGAAGTGACGCCAATAGGAACTGGAAATTACGTCTACGTGTTTCACCCTCCCACAGGGCATCATCAAGGACCTCGTTTCCGGTTGCATTAAGCCATCTTTATATACAGAGGGAGCAACACCTCCTTCCTATTCCACCAATCCAATTTAGTCTGCAGCCATTTTGTCGGTGGGACAAAAGTGTCGCCCCTGTGGTCAGAGCAACAGCACAGAGGGGACATGGCCGCCATATTGTTGGTTAGATTAAATTTTACTAGAGAACTTATAAAACTAAAAACAATAATAATTGACGTCAGTTCGGGTTCTATCACCATAGAACATATTACAAAACTTGTTACTTAGACTTCTAAGAATACAATGATTTAAAAAACTATAATAATACTAGAAAAAAACAAATGAAAAGAAATATAAATAACGTATAATAACAAAAAAAGGCAATAAAAATAATAGAAAAAATAAATAATAAAAATAAAATTAGAATACAAATAAAAGAATAAAAATAAAAATAAAAGAATAAAAATAAAAATAAAATAAAAGAAATAAAAAATTAAAAAAATATATGTGTAAAATGAGATAATCAAAAGGCAAAATAACCTTACAAATCACCAATTAGACAAGAAACAATATAAATCCAGTTCGATATTTAACCCCAAAGGACTCATCCTTCTAAGACGATGGATCCATTGGGTTTCATTGCAAGAGATGGCCCTCTTAAGGTTGCCAGCTCTCCAATAACCTTTAATTTTGTTTATGCCACAGAAAGTAAATCCACTGCGATCCCTACCATGAAAAAGTCTAAAGTGGTTGGACAGACTATGATGCTTATACCCTTTTTTTACCCTATTTACATGTTCACAGAATCTGACTCCCAGGGCTCTTGTGGTCCTACCCACGTACTGAAGTCCACATGAACAGGACTGTAGGTAGGTAACGTGGGTAGTACCACAAGTAATGAACTTCTTGATTTTAAAAGACTCATTCGAGGAGTGGGCTGTGAAATGCGTAGTCTTCCTCACCCTATGTTTGGAAGTCCTACACATTACACCTCTCCCACTGCTAAAGAAACCAACCTGGTCCAAAAAAGTGCATATTTTCTTGGGGGGATCAATAACATTCGGTGCAAGTTTTAAATGCAAAATAGGCAGTTTAGTATAGATAAACTGTGGATTATTTGGTAGGGTTTTCACCAAATCAGTATCCTTAAGCAGTAAATGCCAATGTCTGCGAATATTTTTTTCCACTTGCTTATATTGACGAGTGAAACCCGTCATAAATGCCACTCAAAAGTCCCTTTCACTAGCCTCTTTCTTTTGAAACAGATCATCTCTTTCATATTTCTTACCATTGCCAACATTTTGTTCAACTCTTTAGAGGTATAACCCTTTTCTGCAAATCTGTCAAACAAAACTTTGGCCTGTGTGTAAAAATCTCCAGTTCTTACACAATTGCGCTTGACTCTCATGAATTGGCTTTTTGGGATTCGAACCACGTTAGGGGAAAGTTTAATGTACCCAAGTTGATTGATCGATTAATTTGGGTGCAACTAGCCTGTTGGACAGGGCTCAGTGCTGCAGCTTGTTGTGCCAGCACATCTCCATACAGCTAGTGGTGATGATGTGATTTGTCAGCTTTACCCACTCCTCCATCTCTGCCTCCTCCTCTGCTGAATTGTCCTATGAACCACAAGTACCCCCTAAGCATTCAAGGGTCTATTCAATGAGTCATAATATAGATAGTACAGCGTTAGCAAACATAACATCGATACAAGGAAAAAACACTACATTAATAGCAACAGTGAAAGTCCATATAAAGTGACTGATGTGCTCAAATTCAACAAAAGTGCAAAAGTCCTCCAGAGTTTTCAAGGTGTACCGCAACACCACCTCCTGTGTCCCCACTCACCAAATATAGTAGACCCTCAGCTTTTCAGTCTAGGGGTCACTTCAAGCTTAATAGTGATGGCCAGGGATGGCAACTTGAACATCAGATCATCCAATAAATTTCCTTAGTTGAGGATACTCAGCCAGGATAATAGATAACCAAAAATTAAAGGAAAGGGACTAATAGTGAAGTACTGTTTAAAAAAGGCGTTTATTGCACATAAAAATATTGACGAGTGAAACCCTTCATAAATGCCACTCCAAAGTCCCTTTCACTAGCCTCTTTCTTTTTAAACAGATCATCTCTTTCATATTTCTTACCATTGCCAACATTTTGTTCAACTCTTTAGAGGTATAACCCTTTTCTGCAAATCTGTCAAACAAAACTTTAGCCTGTGTGTCAAAATCTCCAGTTCTTACACAATTGCGCTTGACTCTCATGAATTGGCTTTTTGGGATTCGAACCACGTTAGGGGAAGGTTTAATGTACCCAAGTTGATTGATCGATTAATTTGGGTGCAACCAGCCTGTCGGATTTTACATGTGATTATTGCTAGTCGTTAGCATTAATCACTGTGCTCTCCTGGTGGGAAGGCTTCCTCCACTTTCCACCACTGGCTCCACAGGAAGGATTCCCCACCAACACTGACTGTGGTTACAGGAAAAAAAAAATTGGACATTTATGGTGTTATTTACAGCATTTTTTTCATACAGTAAAGTACATACAGTAAAGTAGGACATTTGCAGTATTATAACTGTAGTGACATCAGTGTCAGTTCGTAACCCTGCCAACCAGTATCAGTTAGCACCAGATTTCCCGCAGAGGGGCAGAATGCCCCCTTACATCAGAGCATGGCACAGTTTCCCCTGACATCAGAGCATGGCACAGTACCTCTTACAGCAGCGCATGACACAGTGCCTTTTACATCAGAGCATGGCACAGTAGTTCCCCGAAATCAGAGCATGACACAGTGCCCCTTACATCAGAGCATGGCACAGTAGTGCCCCTTACATCAGAGAATGACACAGTGCCCCTTACATCAGAGCATGACACAGTGCCCCCTGACATCAGAGCATGACGCAGTGTCCCTTACATCATAGCATGGTACAATAGTGTCCAGACATCATAGCATGGCACAGTGCCCCCAACATCGAAGCATGGCACAGTACCCCCGACATCATAGCATGGCACAGTAGTGCCCCAACATCAGAGCATGACACAGTGCACCTTACATCAGAGCATGGCCCAGTGCCCCTTACATCAGAGCATGGCACAGTGCCCCCCTGACAGAGCATGGCACAGTACCCCCTTGACATCAGAGCATGACACAGTGTCCCTTACATCAGAGCATGGCACAGTGCCCCCCTAACATCAAAGCATGGCACAGTAGTGCCCCCTGACAGCAGAGAATGGCACAGTGACCCTTTACATCAGAGAATGGTACATTGCCCCCTGACATCAGAGCATGGCACAGTAGTGCCCTGACATCAGAGAATGGCACAGTAGTGCCCAATGAGATCAAAGCATGGCACAGTATTGCTTCCTGACATCAGAGCATGGCAAAGTGACCCCTTACATCAGAGGGTGGCACAGTGCCCCTTACATCAGAACATTCATGGCACAGTGCCCCTTACATCAGAGCCTGACAAAGTGCCCCCCTGACATCAGAGCATGGCACAGTGCCCCCCTGACATCAGAGCATGGCACAGTGCCTCCCTGTCAGGACTGGATCAGCCCTTCCTTCTCCGAGCTGGTCGCTCAGCTGTCGGCTAATTGCCATCTCTCATCTCTCTCCACAGTTAACCAGCTGTTGTGGATCTGCTCCTCAGTCCCGTCTACTTAAAAGATCTCCAGCTCACTTCATTCCTGCCTTGGACAAATCGCCTTGTGATTGTACCTAGTGTGATTTTTTTCTTCCTACCTTTTGTGAGTAGATTTTAATCTTGGTTTTAATTAATAAATTTACCTTTAGGATAATGCACTAGGCTGGTGCGCTCTCTTTTTTTCTTATCGTTCATTCCTGCCTTCGCCTTGGTCACATCAAGGGAAACCATCTCCTGCGTTCCTGTTTAAAGACTGGCTTTGCTGACATCCCTTCTGGCTCCTTATCCTGCTTGCTGTTCCTCTGCTTGGATCCCTGACTTCTGGCCTGGCTGATCACCCGATCTGGTTATTGAACTCTAGCTTGGCTGATTACCCGATCTGGTTACTGAACTCTGGCTTGGCTGACTACCTGATCCGGCTACTGGACTCTGGCTATGCTTTGACTATGCTTACTCTATTTACCTTTTTATTTTTATTAATAAACAAGTGTGATTTTACTGTACTTCTGTCTCGGTCTGGTTCATGGTTTCTGACAGTAGGCGAAGGCCATAAATTCAGAAGATACAGTCAATCCACTTGTTGGTAATATTTTTTCTAGAATGGATGAGCAAGATCACCGCATGGATCAGTTTGCAATGGCATTACAAATGCTCCTAAGTCACACCTGGAATCCCCCACTGTGGCTGCTCCAGTACAACCTGAGTTGCAGGCTATCCCTGCTGCTGCGCCAGTCTCTGTGCAGGCACCCACCTTGAGTATTACCTCTATAAGAGGTATGTCTGGTTCCGCCCTGCTTTCCCAGCGATTTTGGGGTGATCCAGTTCAATGCAGAGGGTTTCTCAACCAAGTTGAGATATACTTTGAGATGCTACCCCAGGCGTTTCCCACGGACAGAAGCAAAGTAGAGTTTGTGATATCTTTGCTTTCTGAGAGAACCTTGGCCTGGGCTAACCCTCTATGGGAGACGCAAAAACCTGTTGTCTTGAGTTACCCTGAGTTTGTGGCCTCCTTTAAAAGGGTATTTTATGTTCCCGCACGCTCCGCTTCTGCTGCCAAGTGCCTCCTGTCCATCAAACAGAGTACGAGAACTGTTGCCAACTACGCCATTGAGTTCCGTACTCTGGCAGCAGAGTTTCCGTGGAACAATAAGGCCCTCCTGGTTGCTTTTTCTCATGGTCTCTCAGATTCCATCAAGGAGGAGATAGCAGCCCCTAGATATACCCACTGAGCTGGAGAGCTTGATCTCATTTGCCATCTTCATTGACTCCAGACTCAGAGAAAGACTTTCTTTTAAGGAGCGCTTGCGGAAGCCTCCTGTACGTTTGCCTCCGAGCTTTGCAGTCCTACCCTGTACTAAGAATATAAGTGCTGACGCCTTGTCACGATAATTTTCCTCCACTCCCAAGTTGGAGTCGGTTCCCGTTCTTATGATTCCTCCTGATCGTATTCTGGCTAGGGTTCGCACCAGTCTTACTTCTCCTTTGGGTGACAAAATTCTTACTGCTCAGGTCGATGCTCCTCCTGAGAAACCTTGTGACCGCTGCTTTGTCCCAGAGTGTCTCCGTACTGCCATGCTCCAGACTTACCATTCTCCCAAGGCAGCTGGCCACCCTGGTAAGAATCAACTCATTTAGGCCATTTACCAACAATTCTGGTGGCCTAGTCTACGTGCTGATGTAACTGCCTTTGTAGCTGCCTGTTCTGTGTGTGCTCAGAGTAAAATTCCACGACACCTTCCAGTGGGCCTCCTACAACCCATTCCCAATGGAGAGAGGCCCTGGACCCACCTGTCTATGGATTTCATTGTGAAATTGCCCAACTCCCAAGGCAACACAGTTATCCTTATGGTGGTTGACTGGTTCTCAAAGATGTGTCATTCTATTCCACTTAAGAAGTTGCCCACCTCTAAGGAACTGGCTTCTATTTTTGCTCGGGAGATCTTTCGCGTACATGGGCTACCCAAGATGATTGTCTGGGACAGGGGTAGTTAGTTTTTGTCCCGGTTCTGGGGAGCGTTTTGTTCACAGCTGGGAATTCAGCTTGCTTTCTCCTCTGCGTATCACCCGCAATCTAATGGGGTCGCGGAACGAGCAAATCAGTCACTTAGAGCAATTCCTACGTTGCTATATTTCTGACCATCACAATAACTGGTCAGACCTATTACCTTGGGCAGAGTTTGCTCACAACAGTGCCCTAAATTCTGCTTCCCGATTGTCTTAGTTTATGGCGAATTATGGTTTCCAACCTTCCATGTTGCCTGACTCGTTTTGTTCCGCAGAGTATTCCTGCGCTAGAGGAGCATCTCCGTGGCCTTCGTTCCACTTGGGCACAAGTCCAGGAGGCTTTGCGTCATGCTAATGATAGGTACAGACTCCATGCTGATTGCAGACGCCTGTCTGCATCTTCCTACCAGGTTGGGGACAGGGTCTGGCTGTCATCTCGAAACCTCCGACTTCGTGTTCCCTCACTGAAGTTCACACCTCAGTTTATTGGGCCTTTCCGTATCCTTCGCAGGATTAACCCAGTGGCTTACGTGTTGGACCTTCCTCCTAGTATGCCCATCTCAAATATGTTTCATGTCTCCTTATTGAAACCGTTGGTCTGCAACCGCTTTACCACCTCAGTGCCACGTCCTCACCCTATACAGGTTGAGAAGCATGAGGAGTAGGAGTTACAATCCATTGTTGACTCCCATAGGTTCCGTGGGCGCATACAGTACCTGGTGCATTGGAAGGGGTACGGTCTGGGGGAACGCTCCTGGGTCTCATCCTCGGATGTACATGCTCCTGCCCTCCTCCGTGATTTCCATAGACATTTTCCCCTCAAGCCCAGTGGTCCTCTGAGGGGGAGGGGTCATTGAGAAGGGGGGTACTGTCAGGGCTGGCTCAGCCCTTCCTTCTCTGAGCTGACCGCTCAGCTGTCGGCTAATTGCCAGCTCTCATCTCTCTCCACAGTTAACCAGCTGTTGTGGATCTGCTCGTCAGTCCCGCCTACTTAAAGATCCCCAGCTCACTTAATTCCTGCCTTCACCTTGGTCGCATCACAAGAAACCATCTCCTGCATTCCTGTTTAAAGACTGGCTTTGCTGACATCCCTTCTGGCTTCTTATCCTGCTTGCTGTTCCTCTACTTGGATCCCTGACTTCTGGCCTGGCTGATTACCCTATCTGGTTACTGAACTCTGGCTTGGCTGATTGCCCAATCTGGTTACTGAACTCTGGCTTGGCTGACTACCCGATCCGGTTACTGATCTCTGGCTATGCTTTGACTACGCTTACTCTATTTACCTTTTATTTTATTAATAAACAAGTGCGATTTTACTGTACTTCTGTCTCGGTTTGGTTCATGGTTTCTGACACCCCCTGACATCATAGCATGGCACAGTAGTGCCCCGACATCATAGCATTGCACAGTGCCCCCCTGACATCAGAGCATGGCACAGTGCCCCCCTGACATCAGAGCATGGCACAGTGCCCCCCTGACATCAGAGCATGACACAGTGTTCCTTACATCAGAGCATGGCACAGTGCCCCCCTTACAGAGCATGGCACAGTAGTGCCCCGACATCAGAACATGGCAGAGTAGTTCCCCCTGACATGACAGCATGGCACAGTGACACCTTACATCAGAGCATAGTACATTGCCCCCTGACATCAGAGCATGGCAAAGTAGTGCCCCGACATCAGAGAATGGCACAGTAGTGCTCATTGACATCAAAGCATGGCACAGTATTGCCCCCTGACATCAGAGCATGGCACAGTGACCCCTTACATCAGAGCATGGCACAGTGCCCCTTACATCAGAGCATGGCACAGTGCCCCTTACATCAGAGCCTGACACAGTGCCCCTTACATCAGAGCCTGACACAGTGCCCCTTACATCAGAGCCTGACACAGTGCCCCTGACATCAGAGCATGACACAGTGCCGCCCTGACATCAGAGCATGGCACAGTGCCCCCCTGACATCATAGCATGATAGCACTGTGCCATGCTCCAATGTAAGGAGCACTGTGCCATGCTATGATGTCGGGGGGGGGCACTGTGCCATGCTATGATGTTGGGGGGCACTGTGCCATGCTAAGATGTCGGGACATCTTAGATGCCCCGACATCTTAGCATGGCACAGTGCCCCTTACATTGGAGCATGGCACAGTGCCCCCTGACATCCTATCAGAGCATGACACAGTGCCCCCTGACATCAAAGCATGGCACAGTGCCCCTTACATCAGAGTTAAGGCATCCCTAAGTGCTAGCTGGACAAGAAATCAACTTGGCAGCTTCTGGAGGGGGGAGACCAATGGGGGAGAGAGGGGAGGGAGATGAAGGACTGCTCACTCACCTGGCTGGTATCTGCAGGATCACACAGGAGAATCAGTGTAGCAGCCCCCAGGGATCTGCCATCTGCTGTACATGAACTCTCCCACCCACATTTCTCCTTTCTCAGGCCAAGGCTGCATGCAAGGACTTCAGTGTGGGTGGTGCAGACACAGGGGATGGGGGCTGGAGGAGCCAGAGAGGATCAGGCCCTCTCTCCTTTCTGTGCGGTGTGGAGGGGAGGGGGAGAGGAGGGAAGGTGGGGTGTAAAGGGGGATTTTTGCTGGCAGAGCATTGTAAATGAAGTGAAATCTACCCTCTAGATTCGGCCATGCTCCCCACTAGGTGTTGCTTACCTCCTGCTTACTTCGTGGCTGCAGTTCTCATAGGGTGAGTCTAAGAGTATACATACCAATCACAATTGTCTCACTGGCAGCACTGTCACTGCCCGTGAGTATCTACTAGCAAACCCAGCAGTTTCACCAGAAAAAAACCCTGGCTGGCACAGGGGGATTAGGGTGTGCCCAGGCACACCCGCCACACACCCTGCGCATGCCTAAGCCAAGTGGGTGTTATCCTAACACTGGGACAAACTGTCATCCAGGGAGCAGGAGAGCAATAGTTAGTAAGATTACATGGCTGCTGTTTTCCATTTTATATAATTATTGTAATATATCCTAAATCAACATATCAAATTAGATCATTTCCTCTATATCACTTCCCCTTTAAGCATTTCCCACTAGAAAAGCAACGCATGAATCATATTCAACACTTCATAAACATAATGAAAACATGTCATAAACATATCATAAATGCTCTAGAAGAGTTTAGTGAGCATGGCTTTGTTCTTCATAATCAATACACATGTGAAAGAGCCCTTACCCTCCTTCCCTTTACTGAAAAATACTTTTTCTGCTGTATTTAGGTGGAGAGATTTGTCAAAATATTTTGCGCTGATGACTACACAAACAAGGAAAAATGTACATTATTTTGTCCAAATATTATCAGACATTCCTCTTCAAGAATTACGTTTTTTTATTCTTTTTTTGTGGAATTATATTGTCATTATCATGACATTTGGTTAGTGTGTAAGGTCAAGAAATACATATTTTAAATAATATATTAAAGTAGTATATTTAAGTGTATACAATTGTGACTAGAGTCGATGGTTATCAAGTATGTGTGTATAATTTCTGTCTATCTAACTTGGCTGTTAGATAGAAATCTTAGTTTTAATTTTAAACTGCAACCAAAATGTAATTATAACATAAATAGAATTAGAAATGAAAGCTGGAAGCCACATTCTGTCAAAGTAACAATTTAATTAATTTTCCTGCCTAAAATGTAATATTCTTTAAAAAGATAATTCAATAATTTATTAAGAAGTAGGTTTCGTATTATTAAATACACTATTTTCATGATTTCAATTTAAATGTTGAAATGTTTCTTAATATAGTAAGAACATTTTCACATTTTTAATGGCAAGTGTACCAATATGTAAGATAATAAAAAAAAAATCTAAAACACATCTTAAGCAAAATATATATTTATTTTTTTATTTTGGGGAAGGATTAGAAGCCTGTCAAAGTTTTATTGCTGTCTGTGTCCTGTAGTAGGATTTCATATTAACTCATACATTTCATATGAATTAGCATATGGTATTAATAATAATTATTATTATTTCAATCATTGATTATTAAGATATTCATATTATTATTATAGCAGTAGTGGTAGTATCATCAATATTATTATTAGTTCAATATTAAGTAATATTTATTAGTTTATAGAAGTTTATACAATGTTATTTCATAATATACAGTGCTTTGAAAAAAGTATTCACTGGCCTTCATGATGTTGTTTGTTCACTCTGAGGGCTTCACAGAACAGCTGTATTTAAAAAAATATATATATATATTTTCTTTAAAATACACACATGCAACTTGGTATGACTGTAGGCAGTCGAAGTGGAGGGACTGTAAAAAGAAAATCTGCAGTACAAACATCAACACTCAGAAGCATTAGGATGTAAACATTCTTCCCTCCTCTGACCCTGAAATTCCCCAAGAGACACAGCATTTTCCTACCGAAAGGCCATTTACTGAAGGGTTTACAGCCCCACCTTTTTTCTACTGAAAAGGGCGACTAATAAGGCCTCCTGACCTAGAAACCAGAATCACAGTGAAAAGCTATGTTAGTTCACTGGGTCCATGAACTGTGAATGGATTGGGTTAGCTAGAATCCATGCTTGACCTGAAACTCATCCCTAATCCCTTCTTGTCTTTCAATGATTTTTATTCAAGTTTTTCATAATACAAAGTAAGGACCATGGCATTGACTTAACTAACAGATTATTAAACTCTTTTATACACACTACTACCCTTATGCCCCGTACACACGGTCGGATTTTCCGATGGAAAATGTCCGATCGGAGCGTGTTGTCAGAAATTCCGACCGTGTGTGAGCTCCATCGGACATTTTCCATCGGATTTTCCGACACACAAAGTTGGAGAGCAGGAGATAAAATTTTCTGACAACAAAATCCGATCGCGTCAATTCCGACCGCGTGTGGCCTGTTCCGACGCACAAAGTGCCACGCATGCTCAGAAGAAATTCCAAGACGGAACAGCTCGTTCTGGTAAACTTAGGGTTCGCAATGGATACAGCCCTTTCGTCACGCTGCAATGTTCAAAATGGTTTATTACAGCGCACTCTCTTCTTCTTTATAATGTGACAAGAATTAAGTATTTTTGCTGCTCATATTCACACACACTTCTCACAAACTTATTTTGTTACTATTCATCGTGATTCCCTCAATATATTTTGATTTCTCACATCTGACAACATATTTTTGTATATTTTTTATATATTTTTGGCTTTAATGTAGATTCTTTTTTTGTGTTTGTATTTTATTTTTATATAATGCATCTTCTGTCAGACCAGACTGAACCCAGGGTCATCACTCTTTGGTCTTCTTTCCACGCCTCTTTCCACGCGGTGGCTGTGGTGGTGGAGTTGTGGCAGCAGGAGGAGGAGGAGGATGGTCCAACTCAACCACGTCGGTCTTGGGTGTTAGTTCCCCACTCACCCCCTTACGTAGGACTTTATAAAGCAGGTCCTCACAGAGCCTGCGTTGACCCTCCTGCATGCCCTGCAATTTGGTGGCAGCCATGCAGGCAAAGGCCTCTTCAGGAGTTGGTAAGGCTCTGAGGGACGCCGAAGCCTCCTGGATCAGCCTGAACGCTGAATCCTGCACGGGACTCGGAGTGGCCTTCCTGGCTCGTTTATATGGCAGGCGGAGGGGAGGGACCTGAGACTCAGTCAGGCTGCGACTGGTCCCAGGCTTCTCTTGGCTGACACTTAGCCCCGCCTCCTCCTGGCTGCCACTAATCCCCGCCTCCTCCTGGCTGCCACTAATCCCCGCCTCCTCCTGACTGCCACATTCCACAACCTCCTCCTAGCTGAGGTCTTCCTGTGAATGAAAAGGGACATAGTTTTAGTATTTTTTCAATCAATCACACACAATTTTCACCTCCTGACTGTTGCAAATTGAATGTTAACAAATATAACAGACTATCATTCTGAGCCCAGGATTTTTCATTCTTGTCCCAATTTTGGGTGCCCACTACTGTCTATTGATATGTAAAACACTTTTTTTAATCAGCAATTAGTGATCAATAATAACATCTAGTAAACATCATTTATTTATTGACCAGAAATCTGTAGAAGAATGCTATACCTGACTCCAGCTGGACTCCTCTACTTCTTCCTGGCTGGAAGGCCCAGGTTGGACATCAGAAGCCTCAGCTGGGGTGGAAGGAAGCGTGGAAGGAAGAGTGGAGAGGGATTCCCTGACTTCAGTGTGGTCTGACAGAAATCGCAGTCTCTCGTAGTACCAGAGCCTGGGCACATAAACGTCATCTGCTGCAGCTCCAGGCCTCTGGGAATCTGTGACCTTCTTGCGCTCCCTAAGATAAGTGCTCCTCAGGCCACCAATTTTGGCTTTTAAATAAGGGATGGTTGCTGTGGGGACCACCGGCTTCACCAACTCCAGCAGTTTCTCCAGCGCTGCCTGCCTCTTCTGTTTGTGATTATAGTGGGGGTGTCTCACTTGCCACAGACAGGGCAGCTCCCTGTACTTGTCTATGAACAGGGGCAGGAAATTGTGGTCGTTGAACCCATCCATTTTCTCTGCAAGACACAACACAAGACAAACCCTAATGTCAGGAAAAACTCCCCTAATCTTGTTACAATATAGGCTTCCATTTGGAAGCAGTATAGGCGCAAGTTTAGACCTTACCTTCGTTATCACGATCAGCATCTCCGATGCTCCTTCCTCCGCTCACAGATCGTACGTAATACGCACGTGTGTTACGCTTTATACACACTGCGCATGCGTATAACTCCGCCCGCCCCTGACGTTCTTTCTAGTCTATTCCCCGCCCCTTTTCATTCGGCGCAGTGGGGGAAGAGCACATGGCGGATAGACAGCAGGTGCGTACTAATTGTAGCAACGAGGAGGAGGAGGAGGAGGAGAGGCCAGAGCCTGAAACGTCCCGATCCAGAAGGAGATTTAAGGACTCAAATATGTCCTTTGGGGAGATGTTGGAAATGGTGGACATCCTGAAGAAGGCCGACTATGATGGAAAGTATGGGCCTTACCCCAACCCCAATATCAGAAAGGCCAAGATCATGGCGAAAGTGGTCAGGAGTCTGCACCGGAATTTCGGGGTACAACGATCGAAAGATCAGCTCAGGAAGCAGTGGTCGGACCTGAAATTACGAGAACATGAGCAGTACAGAAAGATCCGGAGAGTGCTGCAAAAAAGTAAGTAGTTGTGCTGTGTTCCTATTCTTTTTGTGTTTATTACGTTCGTGCTGCTCCATGTGCTTTTAGGAACTGTTGTACAGTTTAAAATGGCAACTTTCATGTTCATGGGCACATTATTCGTTCGGATCAAACATTTTTCGTTCCAACTATAAAATACCATTGTTTAGCCCATATGCATTTGGCCACCATTTTGACGCCCTATACTTGTCTTCAAAGAATTGGGTTGTGTAGATGGCTTTGTTACTAGAATGAAATGCAAACTAGATTCTGTGTAAGGAGAGGACACTGAGCAGCTGTTTTCACATCTGGACACTGGAGCACTAGTGTGGGACACAAGAACACCATTTTTATTAGGGGGCCCACACAGGTGCTCCAGTGTATACTATAGGGGGGTCTCCATCTGTGAAGCTTGTACCAAACAGGTAAAGTATTGCAGGTTGACAAAGGACACTAAAAAAGCTACATCTTGGAACTCTGCTAAAATTGACAATTGTACCTCACTTCCAAGCAATGTTTCCTATTTCTAGTTCTGACATTAAATCTCTGTGTGCTAAGTATACCATTTTTGTTTTACATAGGGGATAAAAGACTCGGAGGACACCCCTCATCTGAGGAGACCAGAGCCCCCCCCTCTGGAAGAAGGGGAAATCCCCCCAACACAAGCTGAGCAGGAGGAGGAAGACGTGGTGGAACTAGTCACCACAACAGGTGAGTGTCTGCAACCACAGGCTCAGATAAGAGATGAATGGCGGCATTTTTTTTAAACCAAATTTATTTTGGGGTTCCTCTCTTTTTAGGTGATCGTGAGGTTGTGGATCCAGATCCTTTCACATCCGAAAGTGCCCAGATCCTGATTGGGGAGATCATGGGGTGTAATTTACAATTGGAAATCATCAAGAAAAACATCAATGATGTTATTCCAAAATATAAAAACATCATTGATGTTTTGGGGCGAGTTTAAAACCCGTCCAAATCACTTTCTTCTTTTGTGTGCTACAATGTGCTAAATGTTTTTGTGATTTTTCCCAAAGCCAAATTTGGAGGATGCACACAGTGTGTCAACATGTGCTATCTAGCATCACGGGAGATCAATGGACGCGTTTTGTGGGTGCAACCCCTTCCTCAATAATAAAGTAGCGGTGAGGAAGGGGTTTCTCCCCCAAAACGCATCCCTTGATCCCCCGTGATGGCAGCTAGCACATGTTGACATTGGGAAATTTGTGTGCATCTTCCAAATTTGGCTTTTCCTGGGGTGATTTCCCCCCATCTGAACGCAATATCAAACACAGTTCCTAAATACTCATGTCTGATATTGCCTTCAAATTCGACCAAATGTGACGTTTGTAAGTTCAAGATTTGTGTCTTTTCTTGTTGGTTTTACACAGACCTGTTTTCTATAAAATGGACATTTTGATTTTGGATAATGCCACCACAAAAATTGTTATACAACAAACATGTTGGTTTGTTTGAAAAACCTTTGGTAAATGCACATGTGATTGTGCAGGTATTAAAAAGATTGTTAATCAAGAATGTGTGGATTATTGTCTCAACGCTACAACACTTTTGGGGTGATGTAATTGTTGTTTTATGAGAAAATGGGGGTTATTTCCTAAGGGCAAATCCACTTTGCACTACAAGTGCAGTTTCAGTGCAGTTGCAAGTGCACTTGTAGTGAAATGTGTTTTTGCATTTAGTAAATAACAGCCAACAGTGCTTTGTATAAGGTTACACAATCATGCCATTTTCTGCACTCAAAACATTTCTGTCAGGGTCAGCTAAAACAAACATAAGCAGTAAATGTCCACAAAGAATTATTTTGTTTTTTTTATTATAAAAAGGCTTCACAGATTGTCTGGCATATTGATAGCCCCCCTACCCACAAAGAACTCCAGGTAGCGTAACCGGACATCACGGGCACTCAGGGAGGGCAAGCCAGGACGGCCACTTTCAAGCGCCGTCAGTGTGGTTTGATGTATGATTCCGGCCTCACGCCCAACTGAGCCAGCATAGTTGGCCGAGTCCTTAAAAAGTTATGGAGAACACAGCACGCAAGTATAATATGGTTCAGTTTATACTCCGCCATATGGATGGGTGTCATAAATAGGCGGAACCGGCTGGCCAGGATTCCAAATGTGTTCTCCACCACTCTTCGGGCTCTGGCAAGCCGGTAATTAAAAACCCTCTGTTCCAGGGGGGTCCTCATTGGGAATGGCCGCATCAGGTGGTCCCCCAGCGCAAACGCTTCATCAGCAACGAACACAAATGGGAGTCCTTCAACATTGTCCTCTGGAGCTGGCAAGTCCAAGCTGCCATTCTGGAGACGCCTGTAGAACTCCGTCTGGGCGATGACTCCACCATCGGACATGCGGCCATTCTTCCCCACGTCCACATACAAGAAGTCGTAATTAGCCGACACCACCACCAACATCACTATACTATTGAACCCCTTGTAATTATAATAGTACGACCCCGAGTTGGGTGGTGGGATGATGTGGACGTGTTTCCCATCAATTGCCCCTCAGCAGTTAGGAAAGTCCCACCGCTGGGCAAAGTGGGAGGCCACAGTCTGCCATTCCTGTGGCGTGGAAGGAAACTGTTGAGGAAAAAACAATAAACATTACTATTTTTTCACAGAAACATTGCAAGCAGATTAGACACAAACATTATGGGGCAACCTCCAGATAGCATTTAGTAAGGGCAATTTAACAAGGCCAAAGTATAAGGTACACCTATCATATTCCCCATCCCCCCCTCTCATGGGCCATTTCTAACATTATAGGGGGTGTGTGGAATTCTTGGACAGGTAACCCTCTTCACTTCATTGAGAGATGAATGCCTAAATAATGGGTATTACTTTGAACAGACCCTCCTTAGTTACACTATTGGCAGCCCACTGGACAGGTAAGAAGTGTCATAATACAAAGATATAAATACACACTGTACACATTTGAGGACATTTGGACATTCTGCTATTACCTGTCAAGATAATAATAGTATACAAAAACTTTAAACAGTACCATTTGAAAGTATACAGGCAGGCCCTTGCACTACATGCTTTGGGGAATTCATCCATAAATCTGACCACAAAAGAGGTGGGTATAGTGTGTATGGGTTTGGCAAAGTCAGCAGATAGATGATTGAGGATAGATAGAGAATTGGGATCAGCTGACTTAGCAGTTGGGGGAGGGAGGGTTACTAAAAATTATTTGGGGACACCACAAAAAAAAGCCTCTGGCACTCTGCCTGAATTTAAATCAAAAATAACATTTCCAAACATTTTAGGGGGTGTTTGGGGTAAAGCACTACTATGGAGCTGATAAAATACATTGTTAAGTGACCACATGAGGTGAATATAGGGCAGAAGACACCATGCTGGGGAGGTTAGTGAAGGGCAAATATGTATGAAGGACCTAAAATAATAATTACATAAAAATCCAGCATGCATGAGGACAAAGGGGACATTCACAGTATATTACAATCATGGTAATTAGGGAATGAGGAAAGAAATACAAGATATTATCAAACATTCAATACAATAAAATGTGATATAAAAGGATAAAAATCTTACCTTCATATACTCCTTCTGCAGGACCTGTATGATGGCAGAACAGGTCTCTGGGATAATGATCCCCAGAGCCTGGGGGGAGATGCCTGTCGAGAACTTCAAGTCCTGCAGGCTTCTCCCTGTCGCCAAATACCGCAGGGTAGCGACCAACCTCTGCTCCGGAGTGATGGCTTGCCTCATGCAGGTATCCTGCCTGCTGATATAGGGGGTCAGCGGAGCCAACAAACGGTGAAATCCTGAGAAAGTTCCTGAAATCATCAGGATTATTCTCACGGATCTCACGGAGCAAAGGCATATGAGAGAACTGGTCACGCTAAAGCAACCAATTCTTGGTCCATGAACTCCTCCCCACCCTGTTCATGGACTGGACTTGTGTCAAGGTCAGGACCCCAACACCAAGCCCCCGCACAGCACGAACTCTACGAGGAGTACGCATACAAAACATGGCTAGAAAACGGTCGGCTGCTCAGAACGAAGTAACAGAACGCACTGAAGAACAGCAAGGCCTGTGAAGAGTGACCTGAAAACCAGTAACGAACAAACAAGAATACAATGACTACCTAAAGTCACGCGGAACTTGCTGCAAGCACTGAAGAGCAGATACAAACCCACAAGCACAAACTGAACGGCAGAAAACGATCTGAAAGCCACGAGTCTGAAAAAGCACGAATCGTCTCTCACCAAACTTTTACTAACACGAGATTAGCAAAAGGAGCCCAAAGGGTGCCGTGCTTGGTTCTGAACCGGCCTTTTCTAGTCTCGTCGTACGTGGTGTACGTGACTGCGTGGTTGGCGATCGGAAATTCCGACAACTTTGTGCGACCGTGTGTAGACAAAAAAAGTTTGAGCCAACATCCGTCGGAAAAAATCCTAGGATTTTGTTGTCGGAATGTCCGAACAAAGTCCGACCGTGTGTACGCCCTATTAGAGCGGCGCTGCTCTTTTTTTCTGCTTCACTTTCTATATTGTACTCCTTTCCTCAATTTACATCTTATTTATAAAATCTCTAAACCTTATATGGAATAGGCCATCCGTGGTGAGCTTCACACCATATCCTGTAACCTTATGACAATTATATAAATAGGGCTCTAGGGCATTCCCCCCATGCCAGGGGAAGCAGGTCGCCCTAGCAGAAATTCAGGGATAACTCACACCCCCAAATCACGGAGTGGCAGACCCCAGCCTGACAACACCAGAGTCTCAGAGGAAAAAAGAGACAGAAGGGGGGGAGAAGGAAGGAGAGGGGGGACTCCACACTCCATGCTAGACCCCTCAGGAGACTCCCCAGTCAGTGAGTGTCCAGGGATCATTCGTCAAGTAGCTGATCCAGGGATCCCATATTTTGTTAAACTGTTTCATTTTGTCCTGCACAATTGCTGTCAGTCTTTCATTTAACATAAGCCAAGAAAGTTTATGTTTAATTTGATCAAACAGTAGGACTGCTGACTTCCAGTTCCTGGCTATTGTGATTTTGGCCGCTACGAATATAAACGTAAGGAGCAGTCTTTTGGGTTTTGGAAGCTTCTTCAATCTTACCACCTAAGAGTGCATGTTTCGGAGACTTGGTCAGGTTAATCTGTGTGAAGGAGTATATAAAGTTATAGATCCAAAATCTCTGTACTTTAGGGCATTGCCACCAGATATGGTATGCTGTCCCTTCCTGACCACAGCCCCGAAAGCATTTTGAAGATGCCTCAGGAACAAAAGTGGCCAGTCTGGTCGACACCAGGTACCACGTTAATAAAACCTTATAATTTGCTTCTATTATTGAAGTATTGATCAGTGACCTGGAAGCAGCCAGTGCCAACGAATGCCATTCCTCAATTTCCAAGTTTTCCTGGATATCTTGTTCCCATTGGGTCATATAAGGCAGTTTTCAATTGGTATATGTCATAATAGTATATATGGTGGATATATGACCTCAAATTTTATCAAATTGGTGACACATACCCTTATCCCTTCTTCAACACTGATATAAGAACTATGCAAATAATCCTTCCTAAAAAGAAAAAATAACACATGTGGGTGAGTGCCATTTCAAATAGAAAGCCTAAAAAAGAATGCCTCTCCCACTGAGTTTTTAATAGTATCACTTAGCTGATTTGCTGGTTCAGAACACCTGACACAGAACTATTTTAGCCTGCTACATCTCATCAGTATAGTACATGGGTTACTGGTCAGCATGCACAAAAGTAGAAACTCTCTGAAATCTTTGACTAATATTCAATGATTGGATTGAACGGGAGGAGAATCAGGAAGACAATAGCGAATATTAATTTGCTATTGTCACACAACTGGGTGGGCTCAGGGTGTAGTGTTCTGCGCCATGAGCCCACCCTTTTTGAAACCAATTAGAGCCTCAGGCTCTAATCATGTGCTTTAAAAAAAAAACACTGAAATCCATGCGTCCAGCGCTCCCTGCATGTACATTAGAGGCCAGGCACATGGATTAGGGGGGTGTCGCCCCTGCACTTCTTATGGATGGCCGCCACTGCTTGATTGGTTACTATGGGGTCGATTTACTAAAACTGGAGATTGCAAACTCTGGTGCAGCTCTGCATAGAAACCAATCAGCTTCTAGGTTTTATTGTCAAAGCTTAATTGAACAAGTTCATGTTAGAAGCTGATTGACTATCATGCACAGCTGCACCAGATAACCCCTACATATCACTAAGACAGTCCTTTTGTTAGATACTTTGATATATTGACATTGAACAATTTAGTTTGATGTTTTCAAGTTCAGCATTTGATATAACTGATAAGTACCACGTTTTATATCTGTACAGGATAAATACAGCTAAATAATGATGAGATTTTACTCTAAACATTTAGAAGAAGTAGGTTTCTTAAGTTTTCTCAAATATCTATAAATCCTTTTATTGATGTAATAAACTTCCTTGGGGTTTCTTTGAACTCCATGATGAAGCAAATCATATAAAAACCATATATAAAATGTTTAATTTAAACAGCCTCTAGTATATAAATGTTACCCTATCCTCACTGGTCCATTTGTGCAAAGTGATAGATCAACCTGCACAACAAATATAGGTGACCTGGGAATAAACCAAACCCATAGTAGAAATAAGAAAACAAAATGTGCCTGAACTTTGGCTTAACAAAATCTAGCATCATAATTTACCAAAGAGTGAGCTGTCTTGATGATTTCCCTCTAAAAGGTCAATGCTGGGTACATACTAGTCCAAAACAAGTAGAGAGATATTTTTTAGGGAATTAAGAATGTTTATTTCTAATATCTCTGTAAAAGCATGATAACACACTTTACACTAAATGAATACACCTTGTTTTTAGCATTTCACAAACTGTCTGTAAAAGCATGATACCACACATTACAATAAATTAATACATTGTTTCTTTAGCATATCATTTAAATTGTGAGGTTTTTGTACCCAATATCTTTCTTTAGTTGATAAGACGTTACTAAGATAACAAAGCTGTTTTCTAAGTGGTGAAAGCTCTGAACAAGGCTATAATCAGTGAGCAGCATGGTGTTTTGTATTTTTTATGTAAGACTAGCAAAGCATTGTTTGTGAGCGGATCATGCTTTCCCACAGAGCTACCTAAAAAAAATACACATTCTCCAAAAGAAAAAAAACAAAAAAACATGTTTTTATTATTGTGATATATAGTAGCCAAATTGGCCATAGCCATAGCCATATTACATGCTAAAACTGGTCTAATAGCAAGTGGAGCCTAGTGCAAAATATATCACCTGCCCATTTGCGTGCTGTTAGATGATTTGAAAATGCATCATGTACTGATAATGCTAGTTACTCTCTGCTCATAGACATAGTAGAAGTAGAAGTAGACAGACCAGTGGCAAACATAGCCGAAAACAAACCTCTGTCGGCAGTAGGACATGAAACATTTTTCAGCAGTATTACTAATGCTGCTAATTGTGACAGTTTCCTGCTCATTCTAATTTTAAGTAGAGATGATCTCTGCATATGGTCCTTTTTCAGGCATTCTTCATACTATTATATTTGACAGCTTCCTTCCTGTCAATGATTGTTAACCAGTCCATTTTTTGCTATATGGCACTGTGTTATTTTAACTGACAATTGCAGGATCATGCAACGCTGCACATAAATTAAATTTCCTTTTTTAAATGTCCTTTTTTCTAGCTTTTGAGCTATAAACAAAAAAAGACAATTTTGAAAAAAAAAATATATATATTTTCAACTTTCTGCTATGAAACATATTCAATAATTAAAAAAAAATCTAATTTCTTCATAAATTTAGGCCAATATGTATACATTTTTGATAAAAAAAAAAAAAGTATATATTGATTTGTTTGCACAAAAGTTATAGCATCTACAAACTATGGTATAGCGGGACAATCTGACATTAACTGACACTTGACACTTTGTGGAAACCAGTGACACTAATACAATGATTAGCGCAAAAAATGCAATGTCACTGTACTAATGACACTGGCTTGGAGGGGGTTAAACATCTATGGTGATCAAAAGGTTAAGTGTGTGCCTAACCAGTGTTTATGTGTGTACAGTGTGGTGCTTTCACTAGGGAATGTGTTGGATTTTATTCCCAGTTTTGCAGGGACACAAAATTCAGCATGTCCCCGCTGACAAGACTGAGCTATGCATTGTTTACTTATGCAGAGCTCTATCTTGTGTGTCTCCTTGGTGATCAGCTGGTGCCAGTGGTCATCCATTGGCTGGCACCTGCTGATCGGCTTCTGCTGTGCGTGCCCCCAACTCGGAAGTGCAGAATCATGTATATACAATATACATGTGATTCTGCACACAGTGGCCACCCTGTAGCAGTAAATCTACTATGGGGCAATTGGTAACTGGTTAAGGAAGTGGCATCTGCCATGTCCTTAGCAACCAGCTAAATCACCCAGCCCATTTATTTGCTGTCCAGGGGTCAAAGGTCCCCTTCATAAAACTGTTTTGTTGTGACAGGTTATCCTTAATGAGACATCAGGGGTCTTTTAGAACCCTGAGTTCTCACCTTCCCTCCATTGTAACTAATGAAGTGCAAATCATGCTTCATTAGCTTTTACCCCGGCCTGAGATAGTGACAGCTGAACCCAGAAGTGATGTAATACACATTTCTCCTGGGTTCTTACTTGGTTAGGGATAACAGAAAATGGACATTAGCTGGTCTCCCTCCCCTTTACCCACCAGCATCCACCATGGGGTTTCCAAGTCCATGGTTGGGATTGCAGAGCCCAGGAAACATGAAAGTGGCACACATAGGAGGAAAAAGGAAGAAGTGCAACCATAATCCAGTATCAGTAATATAAACACTTTATTAAAACATAATTGTTTACTCGCAAGATGTGTGACATATTACAGCGGGAGCGGGAGCTATCTGAGCTGGAGGTGGAGAAACCACAAAAGCCATATCCCAAGATTCTCTCCAACATTTTGTGTGTAAACTTTTGTCATTTTTTCTGTCATTTCTCTCATCTTATTCTTATATTTGTTGGACTGGGTTTGAGCGTTTTGCAATGTGCACTTTTAGTGATCATGTTTCTGCACTGGGAAGTACTGTACAGCCACTTCAATTGCTTTCACCTGATATCCGACAGTTGACTTTCCTGACTGCTGTAGCTGCTAGGAGTGTGTGTAAACTCCCCGCCCGCTGTTGTCATATGACAGTGTCAGTGAAAGGGTTAAGGCACATTATTAAAATTGCTGCTAATCACAAAACTGTATTTTTTTTAATAATTGCATTGGTACATGTCCCAGGCAGTGCCCAGCCCCTCATGCTATTCCTTACCTATTAGCTTTGAAATAGTCAGAGTAAATTATTAAACATAAGCTCCCATTGGCTTTAACCACTTTAGTACTGTGCTATAGCTGAAAGACAGCTAGAACGTGGCTCTCTAGTTCTGAGAGGGCGTCCTTAGGACACAACTGATCACATGTAAACAGACTTGTTACCGGCTGTCCTTTCCTCATGCGCTGCGTCTGTGTGAGGAAAACAGAGTCAATAACTAGTAAGGCTCTCATTACATTCTTTACACTGATAATCAGGGCATTGATCATCAGTGCCATGATTATCAGTGCAGCCCCATCAGTGCCAATCACTGCCCATCAGTGCAGTGTATCGATGCCCATCAGTGCCTATCAGTGCCGCCTATCAGTGCCGCCTCATAAATGCAGCCTCATCAGTGCCTCCTCCTCAGTGCCCACCAGTGCCCATCAGTGCAGCTTAGCAGCGCCCATTTGTACCAACTCATCAGTGCCCCCTCATAAGCACAGCATCATCACACTAAACTTAAAGGTTTGTAGAGTGAAAAGTTTTTGATTTTTTTTTTGTCTTTTTTTGTCTTTCCTAGTTGCACAGAGATGATTCTGAGCCATCGCATATTTGATAATGCCTCTTGTATTGAAAAATATTCAGGTGGCAATAGATCATCCACATGTCCTGGAGGAGAACAATTTTAATAATCTGTGGAGAAAGGAAACTTTTTTTTTTTCACTAGGGCTAAGATACAAAATTCACTTAACAAGGCTAGTAATGGCTTTTTCATTGGCAACATTTAAAATAGGTTCATTACAAATCTTCTGATGAACAACATTAATGGTTATATTCAGCAACATCAGAAAATGTTCCTATCATGTTTTTTAGATCATTACATTAAAAAAGTAACTCAAGTTAAACTTGAAGGACATGATGTTACAACTAATATTTTTAATTAACCCTCTGCAAATTGCCATATTAATACATGTCTAAAAACTGTGTAAAATGTGCAGGAGAGTCAGTTGTGTATGCTGGATCATTCTCTGGTCAGTCCCTACTGTACCGAAAAATAACAAATATTTAATGTATACATATTGTAGCTTAAGGCAAAGAAATACATATTCAAGATGGAGAGCTGTGTCAAAGTAATTATTCTCTAGCTAGTCCATATCCTGGCAGAAAAAAATGTCACATACTTATTTGTACATAATGGAGTTGATTTAATAAATAAGTAGAGGATGTTCACTTTGCTCACTTTGAAAGTGAATTTTGCAATGTATCTTAGTGTTTTAGGTAAAACAATGTACAATCTGCTTTTCATAGAATATCTAATCATGTACAAGGAAAATTTAAAAAAAAATAGTAGTTTTGCTTGCACGCAATTTGAAGTCAGACCAACTTTATCTAAATTACGAAGTTATAGTGGTTATAAATGCTAGACATATTTTACCTTAATGCATTTCCTGCAGAAAGGTAAAAAATGTCCCAGTATCTGTATTGCCCCTCACCTTCTTAAATACCTAACTAAGTCCTATCTCGATCCAGAGCTCTGCCTGTCTGCAGTGGCTCTCCTGTCTCTCTGCTCACAGAAGCAACAGCCATTCTCTCCTGCTGCTGTCAATAAAATCCTGTGAGCAGAGAGTGGGGGGGTGGGGTGCATCCCTGTAGGAATCAGCTTCCTATGGTGGCACACGGAAAAGAGGAGGAGCCAAGAGTGCTGGCGGGGGATTCGTCTGGGCCACTCTGTGCAATACCATTGCACAGAGAAGGTACTGTATGTATAATATGTTATTTTAGAAAAAAAAGCCTTTATAATCATTTTAAGCAAATTTTGTATATTCAAAGTGAATTTTCATCTTTAAATCATGTGCAAGCAAAAATTTTGTTTTTTTCCACATGATTGGGTATATTTACACAATACATTTTCAATTGGCTTTACTTCATTGTCTAAGAAAAGTGAAAATTTACTATGAAAATTAAAATGCTGTAGTCGTTAGTAAATCAGGTAATTGTATCCAAAGACAGAAATTTTTAGCTTTGGATACAGTGATTTTTAATATTTAAAATGTATCTGTGTTCCCACTATAGAGATTCACTCTCATCAAATGTCCTGTTAGCCATTGTCATTGGAACTGAAAATGAGGGAACATTTTGAATTTAGTTTTGCCACCAGACAGGAATAGATATCTTTTACAGTCCTATAGGATCAGCCAATCAGTTATTTTTAAATACTTTTTTCAAAGTTTCATAAGTTGTTGAGTGATATGCAGACCTTCAATGCACATTTTACATACTATACATTAGATATTAGAATGTCCTTTGCCTGGGTGGAGGTATAATGTTGCAAAAATTGTCTCACAAGTAATATATTTTTTGAGCAAACCTTAGTTTATTTTTTGGAGTAGTACTTCCTTTTAGTTTCCTCTGCAGATCTATATCTAACAGAATATTAAAAAGTCTAGCATCAATGAGCATAAATGAGCCTCCATGGAAACTTTTTATATCTCCCTGTTTCTGAAACTCCTTGAATATTGCTACTGTGTGTATGGCCTTCTGCTTTGCATTACAGAATTATTAAGACATTCCATTAGCTTGCTCTGTTATACCACATAACAGCCATGGGTAACAGTAATAACATATTTCTGAGCCAGAAGTCATATGTTCTCTATTGATTTATTGTCACTTATGACTATAAATGCACTCATAGTTGAGCATATGACACCACAGCTGGCTATGTTTACATAGGCATGCAGAAAGGCCCCTTTCACACGTACGGACCGTTTGTTCATTTTTCATCCATCCATTAATGGATGAAAAATGAACATCAATTCATCTCTATGGAAAACGGATGTAAATGGATGATCATCCATTTACATCCATTTTCACCCACTTCCGTGAAAATCAGTTTTTTTAAACGGATGAAAGCCCTATTTTTGTTCCATTAAAAAAAGAACGGAGGATAAACGGATGCAAATCTACATGCAGTCCGTTGTTGCATCCTTTTTTGCATTTGTCATTAGGAGCCGCCACCCGCTTGTATCCTAACAACCAACAGGGATTCCCGCTGACAGAAGAAATTAACCACTTCCCCCCCACCATATAGCAGAATGATGGCTGGAAAGTGGTTGTATTATCCTGACTGGACGTCATATGACGACCAGCAGGATAAGTCGCTAGCAAGCACCCGCGGAG
Organism: Lithobates clamitans; assembly: GCA_037952925.1. Taxonomy (NCBI): domain Eukaryota; kingdom Metazoa; phylum Chordata; class Amphibia; order Anura; family Ranidae; genus Lithobates; species Lithobates clamitans. Next base: position 2,589,091 of record JBBGZY010000006.1, on the reverse strand, counting down.
GTGCGCAGCACGGCGATTGGTGGTGTGGTGTGTCAGTCTGACACACTGCATCTCAGATCTTGGTAAAGAGCCTCTGACATATGCTCTTTACCATGTGATGAGCTGTGTCAAATCACAGCTCATCACATGGTAACCAGGAAGTACTGTTTATCGTTTTTTCCTCTATTCGCGCTGACAGGTGCGAGTAGAGGAGAGCTGATCAGCTGCTCTCCTGACAGGGGGGTCTGCACTGATAATCAGCACATTGATTATCAGTGCAGCCCCATCGAGGATGCCCACTGGAGACCACCAGGGATGCCCACTGGAGACCACCAGGTATGCCCACTAGAGCCCACTAGGGCTCTAGTGGGATCTTTTTTTTTCTTTACTATATAGCGCCGAAAAGGAGTTGTCATTCGGCCTTGCCACTGAAGTCACCCAGTGACGTTACCCAGTGACCCCGCCCCTTTGTTTACTTTAGTGGTGGGACCGAATGACAGCTGCTTTTCAGTGCTATAAAGTAAAGAAAAACAAGAGACAGCAATTACATTTAAAGCCGACAATGACAGTCAGAGTCGGCAAGTGAGGAAGCCTTTCTGTACAGACTGCCCCCTCACTGTATATACTACTCTGCTCCTCTCCTGCCCCTCTCCTTGCACACACTGCCCTCCACCCCCACAAAGAGGACCTGTAACTTATATGCTAGTCACATAGGGGACTATTGGTCCACTATGTGATAGCAATAAAATCATAAGTAAAATAAATTGAGCCTCCCTACCCCCACATATGCAGGCATACATACCAAAAAAAATATCAATTGTGCTACACATGTCATCGCACATGCCAGAGTATATAATATATAATGGTTGGGGATTTTAGGTAATCTTCAGGACTACAATTATTTTTTTATCATGTAAATCGAACATTTTTAAAATGGAAAAAAATGGCTCCAGGACTCTAAAAACTGATGAAAAGCTGAAAAATAACTGAAAAATTGTAAAAAAAACTTATGCAAACTGATCCATTTTTTCTTTGGAAAAACATGACTGAACTGATGAAACAAACGGAACACCTGTGTGAAAGGGGCCTAAGGTGGATACATATAAGGAGCATACAACCAGAACCTGATGATCCAAAACACACCCTTCTTTCTTCTGCAGTTAACCAGAGAAATAGAGCAATAGTTCATAGCCATGCACTTGTCATTTTTTACAAGGGAGGATGCACTTGTAGGTATCTGGTGACTGTACTGGCATGGCCCACCCCATCAAACACTTTAAATGGAGTGACTTCTCTCTGCCTACTGAAATCTTTATCAATGTAAGTGATTTGAGGGGCAAAACCTCTACCTTAATGCATAAATGTCCAATGTGCCCACCTAGGTACAAATAACAAACAAGAAATGAGAGTCAATTCGACAGTATAAGGTGGATGGATAAGTGATGATTCCCTTCATCAAGACAGTGAATAAACAGCTGATGTCAAGCCACTCCAATGTGATGACACCTCAGTGTGTGATAGCCTCTCACCTTACAGCTGTAAGGTAACAGCATATAACTAAGTCCGATACTCCAGATGGCTTCCGGGGGTCCTCTATGGGGTCCCTCACCAATGGGTCTGGTAGTAGTTCCCTTTGCTGGATACAGCCTCCTATGTGGTTACCTCAGTGCCATTGATTAGGATGGAACAAAGGTCCCAGATTGTGTAATAATGTTTTGACAAATGATTTATTAAAGTAAAACATAGAGGGTGTACACTCACTTTTTTAAAACGCTCTCATACAGACAATCCATGAGTGGCGAGCACGTATCCCTGTGATACTTCAGGTTTTGCCTATAGCTCATTCCCGACCCGTATCGTCACGCCCACGTGACTTCATCAGGAGAAAACAAATGGCAAAGTTAGGTGTCCTTAAAAAGTATAATGAAATTGCTTTATGAGGCCATTTTCTTTTAACCCGCTATTGAAACCTATTGCGGCCATTTTGCAATGGTCTCTCGTATAGATAGCCTTATAGCGGCTATTTTAATGTAGTCCCAGGTTCACTTATCATATCGTGGACATAACTACTGGACACTTAGAGACCAGAGATCATAATTAGGTGATGATGGAAGACAATAATAGAATTTATTGGAAAATATATATTAACCACTTGACCACTGGGCACTTAAAGCCCCTTAATAACCAGACCAATTTTCAGCTTTTGGTGCTCTCACATTTTGAATGGCAATTACTCAATCATGCAACACTGTACCTAAATGAAATTTTTGTCCTTTTTTCACACAAATAGAGCTTTCTTTTGGTGGTATTTAATCACCGCTGGGTTCTTTATTTTTTGAGCTATAAAAGAAAAAAGACTGAAAATTCTGAAAAAAAAAGAATTTTTCTTCGTTTCTGTTATAAAATTTTGCAAATTAGTAATTTTTCTTCATATATTTTGGGCAAAATTTATACCGCTACATATCTTTGGTAAAAATAACCCAAATTGGTGTATATTATTTGGTCTTTGTGAAAGTTATAGAGTCCAAAAGCTATGGTGCCAATACCTGAAAATTGATCACACCTGAAGTACCGACGGCCTATCTAATTTCTTGAGGCCCTAACATGCCAGAAAAGTACAAATACCCCCCAAATGACCCCTTTTTGGAAAGAAGACATTCCAATGTATTTAGAAAGATGCATGATGAGTTTTTTGAAGTTGTCATTTTTTCCCACAATTCTTTGCAAAATAAATATTTTTTGTTTCTTTTTTTTCACAAAATTGTCATATTAGCAGGTTATTTCTTACACACAGCATATGCATACCACAAATTACACCCCAAAACACATTCTGCTATTACTCCCGAGTACGGCAATACCACATGTGTGAGACTTTTACACAGCGTGGCCACATACAGAGGCCCAACATGCACGGAGCACCTTCAGGCGTTCTGGAGTGCCCAGGCCAATTCTGACATTTCTCTTCTACATGTAAAAATCATCATTTATTTGCTAGAAAATTACATAGAACCCCAAAACATTATATATTTTTTTTAAGCAAAGACCCTAGAAAATACAATGGCGGTCATTGCAACTTTTTATCTCGCACAGTATTTGCGCAGCAATTTTTCGAAAGCATTTATTTTTGGAAAAAAAACAATTTTGTGCTTAAAAAAAACAAAACAGTAAAGTTATCCCAATGTTTTTACATAATGTGAAAGATGAAGTTATGCCGAGTAAATAGATACCTAACATGTCACCCTTAAAAATTGCACACGCTCATGGAATGGCGCCAAACTTCGCTACTTAAAAATCCCCATAGGCGACACTTTAAAATTTACTGGTTACATGTTTTGAGTTACAGAAGAGGTCTAGGGCCAAAATTATTGCACTCACTCTACCAATCGCAGCGATACCTCACATGTGTGGTTTGAACACCATTTTCATATTAGAAACTTACGTATGCGTTCGCTTCAGCATGTGAGCACACAGGGACACGGGGGAAAATTTTTTTTTTTTAATGTTCATTTTACTTTATTTATTTTAGTTTGATGCTTTTGTCCAAAAAATACATTTTTTGATCACTTTTATTCCTATTACAAGGAATGTAAACATCCTTGCAATAGGAATATGGCATGACAGGTCCTCTTTACAGTGAGATATGGGGTAAATAAGACCCCACATCTCACCTCTAGGCTGGGAAGCCTGAAATTAAAAAAAAAAACAATCCTGGCTTCGATCATAGCAGTGAGTGGGTAGAAGCACCTGAGGGCGGTGGGAGGGGAGGAGTCCCCTCTCGCCTCCCATAAGAACGATCAAGCAGTGGAACAGCCGCTATGATCATTCTTATGGTGTAGGGAATCACTGAAAAAGCTGATATCTGAACGATGCCTGTAGCTGCAGGCATCATTCAGATATCTCTGCACAAAGTCAAGGACGTTGTATGACGGCCGGCGGGTGGGAAGTGGTTAAAACGAATTTTTTTTTAACACAAAGTTGTCCATTTATACAATATTTCTAACACATAGCATGTACATACCAAAAATGACACCCCAAAGTAGATTCTCCTATTCCTCCTGAGTACGGCGATACCACATGTGTGAGACTTCTACAGCCTGGCCACATACAGAGTATGGCTGAGCATGGCAGAGTATGGCCGAGCATGGCCGAGTATGGCTGCGCATGGCTGGGTATGGCAAAGTATGGCTGGGTATCACCGAGTATTGCATAGTATGGCTGGGTATTGCAGAGTATGGCTGGGTATTGCAGAGTATGGCTGGGTTTGGCAGAGTATGGCTGAGTATGGCAGAGTATGGCTGGGTATTGCAGAGTATGGCAGGGTATGGCAGATTATTGCGGGGTATTGCAGGGTATTGTGGGGTATTGCAGGGTATTGCAGGGTATTGCAGAGTATTGCAGGGTATTGTGAGGTATTGGGGAGTATTGCAGGGTATTGCAGAGTATTGCAGGGCATTGCAGAATATTGCGTGGTATTGCAGAGTATTGCAGGGCTTTGCAGAGTATTGCAGGGTATTGCGGGGTATTGCAGAGTATTGCGGGGTATTGCAGGATATTGCAGAGTATTGCGGGGTATTGCAGAGTATTGCGTGGGTATTGCAGAGTATTGCAGAGTATTGCGGGGTATTGCAGAGTATTACGGGGTATTGCAAAGTATTGCAGGGTATTGTAGCGTATTGTGGGGTATTGCAGAGTATTGCAGAGTATTGCAGTGTATTGCAGAGTATTTCGGGGCATTGCAGAGTATTGTAGGGTATTTCAGGGTATAGTGGGGTATTGCAGAGTTTTGCGGGGCATTGCAGAGTATTGCAGGGTGTTGCAGGGTATTGCAGAGTATTGCAGAGTATTGCGGGGTATTGCAGAGTATTGCAGGGTATTGCAGAGTATTGTAGAGTATTGCAGGGCATTGCAGAGTAGTGCAGGGTATTGCTGAGCATGGAGGGATGGCTGAGCATGGATGAATGGATCTATGGATGTGACTGCACATGTCACAGAGCAGCGCTGTGGGCACTACATATCCAGCCCACAGCGCTGCTGCCATCTGATCTCTCTCCCTCTGTACCAATCAGTACAGAGAGAGGAGAGAGGAACCAGCGTCATGACATGACGCCGGTTTGTTTACATGTGATCGTTCTGTCATTTGATAAACGGCCGTGACCAGCGGTGCGCGAGGGAGCGTTTTTCCGGGATCACATCATAGTACCTGCTCCCAGAGTTATCCAACCACCCTGCAGCCGTCATTTGGCTATGGGCCGGTTGGTAACTGGTAAAAAATGGGCATGTATTAATTTAAAAATAGATTATAAGCAAACCTATGATAAAGAATATACTGGCTGAAAGGGCATGAGAAAGCTAAAAACGAAAATAAACCAAGCCCAGGAGCAACAGAGGTAAGGCAGGATTACAATTAAAAAGCACAGTAAATAAATGAATGACTGGACCATAGAAAATATGGGAGATGGAAAGTGCGTTAAAAAAGGGGAGACACGGAGCAAGCTAAATGGATAAAATCCTTATAGTGAAACCATGTTAGCCCCAGCATATATGATAGACATAAAGATCGGGATAAAATTAGAGATAAAATTGGCAATAGAGCCAGGGGAGAGGCGCAAAATCAAAATGAATCTGTATGTAAACAATGGTAATAGAGACGGTACCCAGAACAAATAGTGAATAGGGTAATTGGGAGAGGTATATAAATATTAGGTAAGAGTTATATAAGTTCACTAGTGTAACGTGAAGGTAATCAGGGAGCATTGATACAGCAATTTAAAGAAATATTCAAAAATTGTTGATAGAGCAATTGAGATCAAACTCTAAATTGAGTCCGTGAGGTAAAAAAGTATCCATTAAGGGGGCGTGGCTTGCAGGAGACACGGGTGGCAGCTTGATCTCTCTGCTCCGCATTCTACTTAGTCTTTAGTGGCTACAGAGCAACTTATAGAAGGGCGAATCTCCCTCACTAAGGCTTGGCAGACATCCTCTTTCCTCCAGGCAACATGTCCAAATGGCTGAAGAACAATAAATATCTGGAGAAGCTCACATATTTCATCCCTCTGGCCAGAGCGTGCAGCAGCCAAGATGGCACTGAAGGATGCCATGGACAGGCAGCGCAGCTCCTCTCTTCCTATACTAGCGGCGGTGGGACATCTCAGATAGTCACATCAGCCTCTGCAGCAGACCCTGGTGAGTTCTCCCCATCCTGTTCACCCTCCTACGCAAGCCCAGTAAAATCCAAACCCAGAAGGGGGGACACAGATCCAGCCTTAACCCACAGCGCTGCACTAATACTCCCTTTCCCTAACACACAGCAGCCTTCAGCTATTGATGCCTTTCCTGCTTCAGATCAGCCCATATCTGAACAAACTATGAAAAGCATGCTGATTTCACTAAGGCAGACTCTATTTTCAGATCTATCTGCCACTGTTTCTTCCTTAACCACTTCAATAGCAGGCACTTTCGCCCCTTCCTGCCCAGGACAATTTTGAGCTTTCAGTGCTGTCGCACTTTGAATGACAGTTGCGCGGTCATACAACACTGTATCTGAACTAAATTTTCTTAATTTTCTTCCCACAAATAGAGCTTTCTTTTGGTGGTATTTGATCACCTCTGCGGTTTTTATTTTTTGCTAAACAAACTAAAAAAGACCGACATTTTTGAAAAAAAAAAGTTTTTCTTCGTTCCTGTTATAAAATTTAGTTTTCTCCTTCACTGACGGGCACTAATGAGTTGGCACTGATGGGAACTGACGAGGCGGCACCGATGGGCACTGATGAGTTGGCACTGATGGGCACTGATGAGGTGGCACCGATGGGCACTGTTGAGGCGGCACAGATGGGCACTGATGAGTTGTCACTGATGGGCACTGATGAGTCAGCACTGATGGGCACTGATGAGTTGGCAGTGATGGGCACTGATGAGGCGGCACCGATGGGCACTGATGAGTTGGCACTGATGGGCACTGATGAGGAGGCACTGATATGTAGAATTGATGGGCACTGATAGGCGGCACTGATATGCAGCACTGATGGGCACTGATAGGTGGCACGGATATGCAGCACTGATGGGCACTGACAGGTGGCACTGACGGGCACTGACAGGCGGCACTGATGGGCACTGACAGGCGGCACTGATGGGCACTGACAGGCGGCACTGATGGGCACTGACCGGTGACACTGATTGACACTGATAAGCAGCACTGATTGACACTGATGGATGGCATTGATGGACACTAATAGATGGCACTGATGGGCAGCACTGATTGGGCAGGTACTTACTGGTATTACTGCTGAGCACTGATTGGCACTGTGATGGACACTGGCACTGTGGTGGGCACTGATTGGCACTGTGATGAGCACTGGCAGACTTTATTATTGGGGCATTGCTGGGCACTAATTGGCAGCTGATTGGCACATCTGATGGGGCTGTGCTGATAATCATTGTGCCGATTATCAGCACAGACCCTCCTCTCTGATAGGGAGAGCCGCTGATCGGCTCTCCCCGTCAGTGCAAACCGAGGAATGCCATTTACCGGCACTTCCTGGTTCTCGCGATGATCAACTGTGATAGATCACAGCTGATCACATGGTAAGAAGCCTCTTACCACGTGGTAAGAAGCTGGACGTTATAGTGAAATCAGCATGCTTTTCATAGTTTGTTCAGATATAGGCTGATCTGAAGCAGAAAAGGCATTCATAGCTGAAGGCTGCTGATGTGGTAAGAAGCCTCTTACCACGTGGTAAGAAGCTGGATGTCATATGGCGCCCAGTCAGGATAACAGAACCAATTCCCTGCCGTCATTCTGTTATAGGCCGAGTGGGAAGTGGTTAACTAATGTAGTGCAACAGCAATATCAGAGAATCCAACATACAGAATCCAAAATGCCTGACCTCTTCAAAGCTCACAATGACTTAATTAATGTGTTTAGCGAACATGATGATGAATTACAACAACTCAGACTTAAAATGGTGGACCTAGAAGACCGATCCCGAAGGAATAACATACAATTCCGAAATATCCCGGAATCAATCCAGCAGTCTGAACTGGTTCCCTATCTGCAATCTCTAATGTGTTCTCTGGTGCCAGACCTATTGGCTAGAGATCTGTAAATAGATAAAGCCCACAGGCTCCCAAAACCTACCCATCTTTCTGAATCCAAGCCGAGAGATGTATTGACTCACATATACTTTTTCAACACTAGGGAAAGTGTGATGCTACCAGCCAAATGTGCCCCCGCTATACCGAACCTATTCTCTATGGTGGCGCTCTGGGCAGATCTATGCAAAGTCACAATGGATAACCGGCGGCAATTCTCCACCATTACAAAAATGCTCCAGAACCATCGCATACCCTATAAATGGGGTTCCCCTGCCAAGTTACTGATTATCCACCAAGGGAAAACTCATGCAGTATGGATCCTATCGGAAGGCTTGCAACTGCTCTGATCATGGCATATCATTCCAGAGGAGTCCCCTACACCAACTGCACCACTTCCTGCCCAAATGGAAACATGGAAACTAAATGGTCCCTTCAGAACGCCTAAGGAATACTACTGGCCCTTTTCACTACAACTGATCGACAAGCTGAGTGGAAGCGGCACAATTTACAGAAGCCTTAACCTTGCTCCCTCAGCCTCGGATTCCCGAATGCCGTTGGGGAACTCCCCCTATTCTATTTCTCAGCAGTAGCTACTGCACATTGTATCCGTTTTTTTCACGGATCTCCCTTTTTAACTTACCCAGTCAAGTTGACGCACCAGCCCTACACCCTCTCCTTTTACTTGCATACCCAGGAATATACCTCCACTAGTGGCTCATCCTAAGACTTTTCTCCTTGTGACCTTCCATTAGAACCTATCTCTGGCACCTAACTCCATCATACGAACTATGCTGTTCAAAATTGTCTCCTTAAATTCCAAAGGCCTGAACACTCCCCAAAAAAGAGCAGTTCTCCAGAAAGAAGCCGTTAAGCTACTCACTGATGTCCTGCTTGTACAGTAAACACACTTCGCAGTCTCAAAGACCTCTACTCTCAAACTTAAAGCATATGACCAAACCTACCTAGCCTCTGAACCTAAGAAGAAAAATAGAGTTCTTATAGCAATCAGGGACTCTCTCCAGTTCCAACACCAACAAACCTACGCTGATCCCCAAGGCCGCTACTTAATCCTTGTCTGCACCATAGCCCAGTCTAAGGATGAGCCGAACACCCTCCGGTTCGGTTCGTGGCAGAACATGCAAACAGACAAAAAATTTGTGTGAACACGCGAACACCGTTAAAGTCTATGGGACTCGAGCGTGAAAAATCAAAAGTGCTAATTTTAAAGGCTAATATGCAAGTTATTGTCAAAAAAGTGTTTTGGGACCCGGGTCCTGCCCCAGGGGACATGTATCAATGCAAAAAACAGTTTTAAAAATGTCTGTTTTTTCGGGAGCAGTGATTAAGAATGCTTAAAGTGAAACAATAAAAGTGTAATATTCCTTTAAATATCGTTCCTGGGGGGTGTCTATAGTATCCCTGTAAAGTGACGCATTTTTCCCGTGTTTAGAACAGTTCCTGCACAAAATGACATTTTTAAAGGAAAAAAAGTCATTTAAAACTGCTTGCAGCTGTAATGTAATGTTGCCCCCCCAGCCAATTACCGGGCCCTTTGGGTCTGGTATGGATATTAAGGGGAAGCCCGCATCTAAATAAAAAAAAAAGGCGTGGGGCCCCCAAGCCCTATATACTCTGAACAGTAGTATACAGGCGGTCCTCGGGTTACAAACAAGATAGGGACTGTAGGTTTGTTGTTAAGTTGAATCTGCTTGTAATTTGGAACAGGTACATTTTTAGGTGTAGCTCCAGCCCAAAAATCTATTTTTAGGCTGTTTGGATAATATAGGGAAGGGTTATCACCCATGTAACATTTGTTTTGCTGTCTGTGCCCCTGTTCAAAAGATTTCACCTCACTTTCTGTCCCAATGACAATTGAATTTTGAAAATTTTGGGTTATTGGGGAAACAAGGATTAGTGATAAAGCATCAGTGGACACACATTTTTCCCATATTAACTCTTACAGGAGAGAATTTCCCTTCCTAGGGGTAGATTTACTTTCACTTCCTGTTGTCTCCCTCCATTTGTAAGCAAGAGTTGTTTGTAAGTCGGATGTTTAAAAATAGGGGACCGCCTGTATATACTATACGGCCTGCCCTATACACTCTGTGGAAAATTGGGCCTTAGGTGTTGGTGGTACCAGAACACTGTAAGCCCTCACAGTTACTCTTGGTGGGTGCTGGAACGGGCCCTGCTGTGAAATATTATATCAAGAATTGTAATCACATGCCCCTGTTAAACAGGGGCAGAAAAACTGGGCCTTAGGCGGTGGTGGTGGTGGTGCCACAACACTGTAACCCCTCACAGATACTCTTGGTGGGCGCAGGAACGGGCCCTGCTGTGAAATATTAGATCAAAAATTGTAATTACAATACAGTGCAGCCGTAGTGCAGTTGCTACTACTTTTCTGGTGGTGTACACAGTACACAATACAGTTGTCATGTACCTGGTTGGAGGCCGAAATGCTGAGAGGGCTCCCCTTTCGGCTGAGTGCAGTACACCCCTGAAGTTGGGTACAGAGGGTGTAGTGCCCAGAGAAGCACAGGTTGCCAGATGGATCTAGGAGAGAAGAGCTGGTGGATCCCTGGAGAACACTTGGTAGTACAGGAAACACAGCTGGGCTGAAGTTTCTAAGAATCCTCGGTAACACTTGACAAGGTGTGCACAAGGAACAGCAGTGGAAGCCAGGCCAGGGGTAAAACACAGTAGATCTGGCAGGAGGAAGAGGCAGGTTGCAGAAACGGAGACAAGCCAAAGGTCTGTTATCAGGAAGCAGGCAGGAACAGATAACTGTAGCAAAGTCCGTGATACAAGCCGGGATCAGGAACTGAAGAAGGTGGCAAGTCGGTGAAGCAAGCCAGGGGGTCAAACCAAGAGAGCAGATTAAACAGGTCAGGAACAAGCCAGGTCACAATGGGTAATCCAAACAGCAATTGTACAGAGGCTCAGGAACACAGGAAGGCTGAAGACAAACCAGCAATTGCAGACACTAGCAGACTTCCTTATAGAGGCCCATGTGACCTGCTGGCAAAGATACTGGGTCCTAAAGTCCTTCTCCTGCCAGAGATGCTGGCTCCTAATGCCCTTCTCCTGCTGTTGGTTCTCTGACAACTGGCACTATTGCCAGTTCTCCTACGGCTATTTCCCTGACAACAATGCAGCCGTGGTGCAGTTGCTACTACTTTTCTGATGGTGTACACAGTACAAAATACAGTGCAGCCATAGTGCAATTTTGCTAATACTTTTCTGGTGGTGTACACAGTACACAATACAGTGTAGTGCGGTGTTGCAAAACAAAATATTCATCATGTCCAGAAGGTCACCAAGGAGAGGCAGACACTCACAATAAAAGAGGGCAAGCAGGCTGTGTGTCTACAGTCAACAGTGCTGGTCATGGACATGGTGCATCCTCTGCCGGTGCCCGTGGGGCAAACTTGTCCTTTTTTTCTGCTGCTGGCCGTGTTATTGAGCCAGAACATACAGAAGAGTTGGTGGAGTGGATAACAAAATGAATAAAAACCAAGCGCTGATGTGGATAAATATGTGTGATATAAATAAATTGTGCTTAAAAATATATATATACCAATATAGTTAGTGCTATGAAAAAATCAGTAAATTAAAGCTGCTATCAATATAGGGTGATCAGATAACCAAACAAATAGTACTAAGTATAAAATTGATGCGCTTTAAATAAATAGTGCACAATATGCTGCGACTAAGCTTAAATCCAGGAATAAAAAATGCATACATGTGAATAAAATAAATAAATAATTATGGTGCTAATACGTGTGTTAAAATTGCCAAAATAAATCTTCAAATTGGTGATGTGACGGTGAATATAAATAAAATAATAATGACACTCTGAGTACAATGTCCAGGCAGAGATAAATAGTGGGAGAAAGTAAAAATAATTAAACAGTTCCTTCCCTTAATCCAGATTGATTGACTCACTGGGCTAGATCGTTTGTATCAAGATATTTAGTTTTTCTTGCATCCCACTTCAGCCATTATACTGCTGGTGATTCGGCTCTCAGGATAAAGGTTTTATGCAAAGCAAGCAAAGAAAAAATAGATCATTGTGCAGTGAACTTACTAGATAGTACATAAGCAAAACAGGGACAAGAGATACACTCACAAACTCCCGGTCTATTAGAAGCATTCAAATAAGCAGATTGCAGTCAGCCGCTGTGGACGAGGTTTCCCATAGAGAAACAGCTGCTGTTAACCTTCAGGTGTATTGCAGCACTGAACGTAGTAAGCTCCTCCCACGCGTTACATCACTGACACGTGACTTTTTCAAGGATCCTTGAAAAAGTCACGTGTCAGTGATGTAACGCGTAGGATCCTTGAAAAAGTCATGTGTCAGTGATGTAACGCGTAGGATCCTTGAAAAAGTCATGTGTCAGTGATGTAACGCGTAGGATCCTTGAAAAAGTCACATGTCAGTGATGTAACGCGTGGGAGGAGCTTAGGACGTTCAGTGCTGCAATACACCTGAAGGTTAACAGCAGCTGTTTCTCTATTGGAAACCTCGTCCACAGCGGCTGACTGCAATCTGCTTATTTGAATGTGAAAGCTTTAACACAATAACAACATTTATTGGTGAGTAGTTGAAAGTCTATCTAATACACAACCATCTATCTATAGTCTACACCAAGAAAGAAAATATTAGGTTAAAATAAGAGAATTACATGAAGAAATACAGAGTATATTCCTGAAAACATTAATCATTAAACATTACAAACATATTTAGTTACAAGTAAAATGCAGACCTTTCCCATAATTACCTTTTGCACCAAGATTCCATTCTGATGGTTGCTCTCGCATAAAAGTGTGTGTTTCCCTCCCATCTAGTCTGTGTATATCATTACATGCTGATGCCTCATTGGTTGATTTAGCGTTTCTCTGATGGTGAGCTTCCCTATTCCTGGTTAAGGACTGGCTACATCTCCAATCCCTATACTTTGCATAAGTCAGCCCCCTTTAATGCAAAACTTTGTGACTATTCTGAGCAGGACCTTAACTTGAATTTTCCCGGGAAGTTAAGTATTGATTACGGATTGGCCTCTCTTCATTGCATATCCCAACAATGGATACTTTGAAGTGAGTATGTGTATAACAATGAGGTTTAGATCCCATTGTTTGTATACACAAGAAGATAATATGGTATGTGAAAATGCTTTATATGGCCCTCTTAATATAAATATATATATATGTGTGTGTGTGATATGAATATGCAATATAACAATACAATTATAACCTTAATTATAAAATCACAATTCAGCAGCCGCTAAAAAACATAATACATAGTAATAACAATATAAAAAAACATTCAAAGTGACTAAGTCCCTAATAATATTGCAGCAGCACTCTTTGTCAAATATTCAACGATGGCAAGTTTCAATATAATGTTCATATATAGCAATGTGATTCAGTGATGGATGACATGTTAGTTGTTTTGATCGTGAAGAAACACCTTCCACCAAACAGTTCAATACGTGAGATGATCTACCCTTTGGGGATTCACTCACCACATATGCAAAGATCATGCGCTTTGGATCTTATCACTTAGGGGAGATCATCTTACTTGGTGAACTGTTTGGTGGAAGGTGTTTCTTCACGATCAAAACAACTAACATATGTCATACATCACTGAATCACATTGCTATATATGAACATTATATTGAAACTTGCCATCTTTGAATATGTGACAAAGAGCGCTGCTCCAATATTATTAGGGACTCTGTCACTTTGAGTGTTTTTTTTATATTGTTTTTACTATACAAGAAGATAATATGTTCCACCCTACATAGATAAAAGCTAAATTAAATATATTCATAATTCCAATATTTTACAGCTATTAATGTAGATTTCACATAAACTCATAAGGCAACAAGTCAGTTGGCAACAGCACTTGAAAGACCCACATCAAAGAAAAAGGTGGACTTCTCCTTGCTCCTCATCTGGGATCTCCAACCCCACTATACCTCCAGTCCTCTCAAAAACCTGCACTGAGAGGAATGAAGGTATAGCAATAGGTGTCCCAAGTACTTGCAGCCAATCTGCTAGCAGTACACCACCATCTGATTTTAGTAGGCAAATTTCCCTACCCCAGTTGCTAAACCGTAAAAAGAAATTTGGTCCCAGCCATCCACATACTCAGCATCTGAATGCTAGCTTGGCCAAATTGCTAGCACTGCAACTACTGCCTTTTCAGCTGGTAGACTCTGCCCTCTTTTGTGAATTTGTGGAATGTGCTGTACCTCAGTTGCAGGCTCCAAAACACTATTTATTTTCACGGAAGGCCATTCCAGCTCTCTACCAGCATGTGGAAGGCAATGTTTTTGTCTTCTTGGACAGGGCGGTCAGCAGTAAGGTGTATATTACCGCAGGCTCATGGTCTAGCAGGCATGGGCAGGGATGTTACCTTTCCTTCACGGCGCACTGGGTTACTCTGCTGGCAGCTGGGAAGGATGCAGGACAGGGTTCAGTATTGTTGGAGCTTTTTCCGCCACCATGCCTGCAAAATGCTAATGGTGATTCTGCCACAGCTCTCTCCTCCACCCCCTCCTCTTCTTCTTCCTCTATGGCCTCTTCTGCAGATTTTTTCTCTGAACCAGCGGTGCTCTGTAAGCGTTCAAGGGTCTACGCAAGCACTCAGGCAAGAAGATGCCATGCGGTGCATGAGTTACATAGTAGGTGAGGTTGAAAAACGACAAAAAAGTCCATCAAGTCCAACCTATGTGTGTGATTATATGTCAGTATTACATTGTATATATGTTGCAGTCATTCGGGTGCTTATCTAATAGTTTCTTGAAACTATTAATGCCCCCCCACTGAGACCACTGCCTGTGGAAGGGAATTCAATATCCTTGCCGCTCTTACAGTAAAGAACCCTCTACCTAGTTTAAGGTTAAACAACTGCTTAGGTACAGGAGCCACACTGGGGCAGAGATTCTGTCAGCTCTGCAGGGGCAGGCTCAGAGGTGGTTGACACCATGCCAGCTTCAGCCAGGAATGGTTGTATGTGACAATAGCACCAATCTTCTCTCCGCTCTCCGACAGGGACACTTTAGTCATGTTCCATGTTTGGCACACATCCTGAATTTGGTGGTGCAGCGGTTCTTGAGCAGGTACCCAGGCTTACAAGATCTCCTGAGACAGACCATCTGTGGTCATTTCCAATGGTCATACAATGCTAGTGCTCGGCTGGTTGACATTAAAAGGGAATGTAACCTGCCCACCAACCGCCTCATTTGTGACATGTCCACCAGGTGGAACTCAATGCTGCAGTGGCTGCACATGCAGCAGAGGGCCATCAATGAGTACCTGTGTGAGTATGGCACCAGGACAGGGTCAGGGAAGCTTAGCTTCTTTTCGCCACGCCAGTGGCTACTGATCAAGGATGCATGCACGGTCCTGTCACAATTTGATGAGGCCACGAGGATGGTGAGCAGCGACAATGCATGCATCAGTGATACTGTTCCCCTTGTCTTCCTGTTGGAGCACACGCTTCATTGAATAATGGACAGGGCACTTGAGGCAGAACAGTAGGAGGAAGAGGAGGACTTCCTTACCTCTCAAGGCCCCTTTTATCCAGATTTTATTCCTGCAGGCCCGCCAAACACACAGGAAGAAGAGGAGGAGGAGGAGGATTGTGTCAGCATGGACGTAGAGGATAACACTCAGCAGCAGTCTTCAAAGGATGGTTTTCAGTCCCCAGAAACCAAAGAAGTTGTATGTAGCTGGGAGGAGGTTGCTACGGATCATGTGATCCTTAGTGACCCAGAGGACTCAGAATCGAATGCCTCTGCAAACTTTTGCAGGCTTTGCAGAATCAGGGAGGCCATCCAGCATAAGTACCCTAGGATTCATGGTACCAAAGAGAGGGATCATTACTGGCTGGGAACCCTTCTTGATCCACGTTACAAGGGTAAGGTTGCAGAACTCATCCTGCCTTTGCATATATACGAGACTGTCTGTAAATATATGGGCGACACAGTGGTGTAGTGGATAGCACTTTCACCTAGCAATAAGAAGGGTCGCTGGTTCGAATCCCAACCATGACCCTACCCGCCTGGAGTTTGCATGTTCTCCCTGTGCCTGTGTGGATTTACTCCGGGTACTCCGGTTTCTTCCCACACTCCAAAAGACATGCTGGTAGGTTAATTGGATCCTGTCTAAATTGTCCCTAGTGTGTATGAATGTGAGTTAGGGACCTTAGATTGTAAGCTTCTTGAGGGTAGGGACTGACGTGAATGTACAATGTATATGTAAAGCGCCATGTAAATTGACGGCGCTATATAAGTATCTGAAATAAATAAATAATATATATATATATTAAATACACTTCAGCTAACTGAATAACCTGCCTGACAGAAGTATATTAGTATATTAGAAAAATGCAGTCAGATGCCTGCAGTCAGATATAGCTAAATTGTATGCAGAGTGTATATATATATATACTGTCTGTATATATTCTGTATATTAAATACACTGCAGCTAACTGAATAACCTGCCTGCCTGAAGTACATTAGAAACAGTACACCAGGAACAGACTGCAGTCAGATATAGCTAAACTGGATACAGTGGATATATATACACAAGACTGTCTGTATATATATATTACATACACTGCAGCTAACTGAATAACCTGCCTGCCTGCTCAATCTAAATGACACTCTCTCTCCGTCCACGCCAACAACACACTACATGGGGCCGAGGTGCAGGCAGCCTTATATAGTGTGGGGCGTGGACTTACTCCCCCTGAGCCATGATTGGCAAAAGGCACCCTGCCTTTGGCCAATTATGGCTCTCTTAGCTGAGGGCGCTGGCAATGGCCAAACCATGCAGGTCATGGTGCATGCTTTGGCCAATCATCATACAGCAATGCACTGCGCTCCCGCAGTGCATTATGGGCCGTTACGCGCCGCTCGAATTTGGCGCGAACGGCCTATAATGTTCGGTTTTCGACAAACGGGCGAACAGCCGATGTCCGAGTCAAACTCATGTTCGACCCAAACAGAAAGCTCATCCCTAGCCCAGTCCACCTACTCCTTCAGCTTTCTGACCTATTTGACGTGTGTAGATGCCAGCATAGCTCTGAACATGAATATACATGTTTCTCTCCAGCCCAGTTATCATACTCACACATAGACTTTTTTCTGGTCGACAGATGGACTCTCCAAAATGTTACACAGTTGGATGTCGGAGTCATTACATGGTCAGACCATGCTCCTGTCTCCATCCCCTTTGGCGACCAAAGACCAGGTCCTCCAAGAATTTGGTGTCTAGACTCCCTTTAACTGACGAGTATTAAAGTCCAGCAAGAAATTTAACTAGAGCACAAAACCATCTTTGAACTGAACGAGACCCAGGAGTCCAATAGGTTCACTGTGTGGTCAACCTACAAAGTCTACATACGTGGGATTTTTATCAAATTGACTAACCAAATTGACGAGGTCATCTCACAAATTTCCCACCTAGAAAAACAAAATAAGATATCCCCTTCCCACACCCTAGCCGCAGAGCTCTTGAAGCTCAGACAGAGTCTTTGTTCCCTACTGCTGTACAAGCTTAAATACAATTTTAAATGCATTAAAGCAAACTTCTATGACATGGGCAACAAGGCAGGTGCCCTCTTAGTGCAGCAGGTTAAAGCTCAAAGATCTAAAGCTATAATTCTTTCCCCCTAGCAACCCTCTTTGAAAAAAATCCTCACTAATACCCCAGAAATAGCTAATGATTTTAGCGACTATTATGCCTCTTTGTATAATCTAAAAAATGACCCCCACACTCCCCAACCCACTGAGGACACCATTCAAAATTTCCTATCTTCTGTAATTCTGTCCTCTCTCACTGATACACAACTAGATTCCTTATCCCAACCCGTTACCGTAGAAGAAGTTTTCACTGCAATTAAAGCCCTACCTCTGCATAAAACTCCTGGGGAAGACGGATTCTCCAACGCCGCCTACTACAAAAAATTTGTTAAAATACTAGCCCCGAAACTGACTGACCTCTTCAAATCTGCTGGGTCCTCAGGCTCCCTTCCTACTGATATGCTATGTTCTCTGATAGCCACCATCCCTAAACCTGAAAAGGACCCCACTCTAGCTTCCAGCTATAGACCTATTTCGCTTTTAAATATGGATAAGTTATTTGCCAAAGTGATTGCCAATAGGCTGATAGAACATATACCCTCCCTGATCCATCCTGACCAGTTTGGCTTCATCCCTGGTAGGCAAGCCCCTGACGCTACAAGAAGGGTCATCAGTCTTACACATTCCGTTACCCTCCATCGAACGTCTTCTCTGCTACTGTCTCTGGATGCAGAGAAGACGTTCGACAGGATACACTGGGACTTTCTTAGAGCGGTTCTTACTAAATTAGGTATTACTGGCTGGTTTCAGACCACAAATGTATCTTTCTATTCTAATCCATTGGCAAGAGTTTTCACAGGTAGAGCCCTATCAACCCCTTTTCTCCAATGGCACATGGCAGGGTTGCCCCCTCTCCCTGATGATTTTTGCCATGCTGATGGAACCACTGGCTGCTAAGATTAGATCTGGCCCACGTATGTCAGGCATCCCCTGTGATAGAATAGAACACAAAGTGAGCCTCTTTGCAGATGATGTAATTCTTATGGTCACCAATCCCTAGAAGTCCCTACAAGCAATTCAGGAAATCTTACATCAGTTCAGCCTAGTATCTTTCTACAAGCTCAATGCCTCTAAATCGCTAGTATTGCCCCTGTGCCTCTTTCCGAAGTTAGTGACCCATTTAAAAATGAAATTGCCCTTTATATGGACTACTAAATGCATTCCTTATTTAGATCTCCTTCTCCTCTCTACAACAAGTTCCCCTAAACTCCCACCTAATCCTTATCTCTCAACTACAGCTTCCCTACTCGCATGGAAACAACTTCTATCTACACACTCCTTTAAATTACTAACTCAACGCATCTCAATACAATCTCAAAGACATTGTCCACATGCATCCCTGAATTAAATCTGTCACAGTGGCAAGCAGCTGGTATCACCTCAATTGGAGATATCTTTACCACTAATTCCCTAAAACCATTTGACACTCTCAAAAAATAATTTAACCTCTCTGAATCAGAGGCTTTTACATATACTACAATTGCTCACCTCCTTGGCTCATCCAATAAATTACCTAATACCAATCTCCCTGAACCTATCTTCCATCCCTCTTACCCCAAAAAAGTTACATCCCTATTCTTTTTTCACCTTAGTAATGCCTGTCTTTACTCTCAATCCTAACATTAAATAAATGGACAGAAGAGCTAAATATCTCCATTACGCCAGATATGTGGCAACGAACATTTAAAGAAACATATCTAGCCTCCCACTGCACTAACCACTGGGAATCTTATCAGAAGACCCTCCACAGGTGGTACCGCACACCTTACCAACTATCAAAAATGTACCCTGGCAGTTCATCTAACTGTTGGAGAAATTGCAGCAGTATAGGCTCCCTTGTCCACATCCTGTGGTTTTGTAAATCCTTAACCTTGTGAGTCTAGATGTCCTATCATTCACTTAATTTTCACAGCCAAATAAATATAACCAGACTGTGGAAATCCTCCAATACCCCTCCATCTACGGTACAATTGCTGGCTTAAACACTCAATGTGATATGGGAAAAATGGTTGCTAGGAAAACTCTGCAGATGAAAAAGTTTGTAACCAACTGGTCACAATGGTTAAAGCACCCAAAATGTACTGTACAAATGTGAATAAGACATTACAGTTCTCTGAGTTAGTACTGTAGTGCTGGTGCCCAATATCCTGTATTACTCAAAGGTTACTCTCCTTCCCCTGCCCCATTCCCCCACCCTCCTTCCTCTCTTCATCCTCCCCTCTCCTCCCTCCTCATTCGGAACAATTCCCATAAAGTTAATATGAAGTTCATACATACTCTCTGACAGAGCCTATTGTTCCTAGTTATTCTGTCTTAAGTATATCAACACAATTTAGCTTAGAAATGAGCTTATGTTTATACCTTGAGTACTTATTGAACATGTTTGCATTGTTAAATATGAAAAATATAATAATTAGAAAATTTAAAAAGTATCCATTAAATATATCCATATGTATTCAAGTTGCCTGAGGGTTCTGACCTTGTGGCTACCTCGCCAGTGTCTTGTATAAGGTACAATACCCCAACATTTGAAATGTGTGGAATTTTTGTTATGAACTTTTGTAAAGTGTTTGGACATATTATGCTTATCGTAGCCTTTTGGTATATTTTGCATGTGTTCTTTTAGATGGATCCTGAGGAGTCTCTTTGTATGGCCTATGTATTGTAGTCCACAACCACATTCTAAAGCATACACTGCCCCCTCAGTATTACATTTTATGAACTATTGTATGTCATACACAGTTACATTGCTAGTTGATTTAAATTTGGATTTTCTTTTGTTAGGACGTTTGAATCGGGTACATGCGAAGCATCTTTTGCAGGGGTAAAAACCTTTTCCAATGAAAAAGGTAAAACCTTTTGGGGGGGTCAACAACACTTTTCAATACCTGATTTCGGATAGTGGGGGCTCTTTTGTAAATATATCTTGGTCTATTAGGAAGTATACTTTGGAGATGTTTATCGGTCTATAGAATATGCCAGTGTATTATCTTTTCTATTTTTCTATGTTGGATACTGTAATCCAGAATGATGGGTTGGTCAGATTGACAAACTTGTTGTATCTTATCTTCAATCAATTTCCCTCTATCCATTTGTGCTACCTCTGTAATTTTATCTTCTATAAATCCCTTATTGTATGCTTTGTGTACAAATCTGTCTCCTATTATATTTGCCTCATCAGACGCATTTGCTTCTCAGACGCATAAGTTGGCCTTTAAGAATATTAAAGAGCCAATTTTTATGGTGGCAACTCTCCATTGGTAGGTAGCTGTTACAAACTACATTTTTAAAGTGTGTTTTTGTAATAAATGTATCATTTTGTAGAGTAAGAGTTTGATCGGTGGATTACAGAAGATTGCTTTTTCTTCCCATTGGTACCAAAAGTAGTTATGTTTGAGACAAAAATATAAACACTTAATGAGGAATTTTCTTTGGATACAGGAAAGATTAGTATACATCCTGAGCCCCCATTTTGTCACTTTCTTTAGGAATATTAACCACTTCAATACCCACAAAAATGATGATGTCCGCCGGGCACCCGCGATTGCCCGTCAACCGGGCCGGACCGTGGATCTGTGTGTGTAAACACACAGATCCACAGCCTGTCAGCTGAGAGGAGAGCGATCTGTGTTCCCAGAACGGAGGAACACTGATCGGTCTCCTCACGTTGTGCGTCCCCTCCCCCTACAGTTAGAATCATTCCCTAGGAAACATATTAACCCCTCCCCGCCCCCTAGTGGTTAACCCCTTCACTGCCTGTCACATTTACACAGTAATCAATGCTATTTTATAGCATTGATCGCTGTATAAATGTGAATGGTCCCAAAAATGTGTCAAAAGTGTCCGATGTGTTCCCCATAATGTCGCAGTCACAAAAAAAATCGTGATCACCGCTAAAAAAATAAAAAAATATTTTTTTTATAAAAAATGCCATAAATCTATCCCGTATTTTGTAGACGCTATAACTTTTGCGCAAACCAATCAATATACGCTTATTGCGATTTTTTTTACCAAAAATATGTAGAAGAATACGTATCGGCCGAAACTGAGGAAAAAAATTGTTTTTTTAAAAAAAGATTGGGATATTTATTATAGCAAAAAGAGAGCTCTATTTGTGGGGAAAAAAGGACATCAATTTTTTTTTGGGTACAACGTTGCACGACCGCGCAATTGACGTGTAAAGTGTGACAGCGCTGAAAACTAAAAATTGGCCTGGGAAGAAAGGGGGTGAAATTGCCCTGTATTGAACCGGTTAAAGAGCCAATTTTTATGGTGGCAACTTTCCATTGATAGGTAAGTAGCTGTTATGATCTACATTTTGTGTGTTTTTTAAATAAATGTATCATTTTTTCGAGAAATTCTTATATCAAGTAAAGACAGAGTGCTAACACTAACTTCCCATGATAATTTGATGTTTCTATTATTGATATTCAATGTACTAAAGAAATTTTGTAGCCATTCACGGTCGTCTTTCCATAAAATGAAAACATTGTCGATGAAACTTTTGTAGAGTAAAGTTTGGTGGATTACAGAAGATAGCTTCTTCTTCCCATTGGGTCATAAAGAGTCTTCCCATTGGGCCAAAGAAGAGAATAGTGGGAGAAGGAATCTTCAATCTCAGTAATATACCATAAACACAGGAGGAAATAGAGGTACTAGATAAGGGTTTAAAATATGCACCCATTAGAAATCTTGATAAATTCCAAACGTATGTCAGAGTTCAGAAATACATTAAGAAACTCAACATCAAAAAATATTTGCTGGGTAACCCAGTGAAGGTTGGATCCCATTATCCAAAAGAAGTGATCATACACAGCAATCTGAGGAATAAATCAAAATGTAATTCTACTATAAATGATAATAAATATATTGAGGTATTTAAGAAACTTGTTACACAGGACATCAAGCATTTAAAGATTAAGAAGATAGAAGAGCCCAAATACATCAGAAGTGGGATCCACAAGTTGACCAAAAGAAAAAATCTTGTTATAAGACCATCGGATAAAAGGGGTGGTGTTGTCATCCAGTCTTCAGAAAAGTACCATACTGGTATGCGTAAATTACTGGACGACAAGGAAACTTACCTTACCCTACTAAGTAACCCCATATTTAAATGGAGGAAAGAATTGGAACAAGTGGTCCATCGGGGACTTAAGAGAAATATACTCGATAAAAAGGAAGCTAAATATTTTATACCAGAATCATGTCAGGCTCCAATTATATATGCACTGCCGAAGATTCACAAAGATAAGACGGACCCCCCTTTAAGACCTATTGTAAATGGCATTGAGTCAATAACATCAAGAATGGGCCAATATATCAACAAACACCTCCAACCAGCAGTTCAAAAAACTAGAGCCTATTTAAGAGATACTAAACAAATGATAAACCTATTGGAAGAAAGAACAGATGAAGAACCCCTCATTATGGCAACAGCTGATGTCTCTTCATTATATACTATTATTTACCATCATCAGGCAGGCGAAGCCACAAAATGGGGGCTCAGGGCTTATACTAATCCTCCCTGTATCCAAAGAAAATTCCTCATTAAGTGTTTATATTTCTGTCTCAAACATAGCTGCTTTTGGTACAATCATAAATATTATCAACAGAAGACAGGAGTAGCTATGTGTCACGTACCTGGTAGGTTTTGAGCCTGAAGTGCAGAGAGAGACCTCCCCTATGGCTCCCACTCTTGGGCCACTGGAATGGAGACAGAGGACACAGGAGCAAGGAGTGGTATGGGTGCCTGGCAGGATCAACAGTCACCCAGAAGTCCAGGAGTGGTGGGAACCTCCGGAACCAGGAACTGAATAGAAGACTGGAACGCAGACTGAGCCAGGAACCACAGCAGGTAAGTAGGCAGGAAACTGGAGCGTTTGTCTGGAACCAGGAACAACAGCAGGTAGCAGACTGGATACTGGAGTGCTGAACAGGAACCAGGAACAACAGCAGGTAGCAGGCTGGATACTTGATTGCTGAATTGGAACCAAGAACAACAGCAGGTAGCAGACTGGATACTGGAACGCTGGACCGGAACCAGGAACAACAGCAGGTAGCAGGCTGGATACTGGAGTGCTAAACTGGAACCAGGAACAACAGCAGGTAGCAGACTGGATACTGGAACGCTGGACCGGAACCAGGAACAACAGCAGGTAGCAGGCTGGATACTGGAGTGCTGAACTGGAACTAGGAACAACAGCAGGTAGCAGACTGGATACTGGAACACTGGACCGGAACCAGGAACAACAGCAGGTAGCAGGCTGGATACTGGAACGCTGGACCGGAACCAGGAACAACAGCAGGTAGCAGGCTGGATACTGGAGTGCTGAACTGGAACTAGGAACAACAGCAGGTAGCAGACTGGATACTGGAACACTGGACCGGAACCAGGAACAACAGCAGGTAGCAGGCTGGATACTGGAGTGCTGAACTGGAACCAGGAACAACAGCAGGTAACAGACTGGTAACTTGGTATCAGGCAGAGGGATGGTCAAACAGGCCGGTGGTCAATATCAGGCGGACAGCAGAGGTACCAGGGATCATACAGGAGAATGGTCAAAGCAAGCCAAAGGGTCAGATGCAGCGGATAGCTGGATAGTCAGACAGGGAGCCGGGTCAGATAACAGAAGGTTTCAGATCAGATCAGGGTTTGGCACACGGAACGCTGTAGAGCAGAGAGCGGGGACTGAGTGTGACAGGCAGGTTTAAATAGCCCACCTGGCGCTAATGGGAGTGCACGCACGTGTGCCCGTGTGCGCGCGCGCACGCGCGGTAGTGCCCGCGGCCGTGCTCTAGTGAGCCTGGAATGCCTATTACAGGCAGGATCCTCATGACATTGCCCCCCCCCCCCAAGGGGCAGAGTCCGGATGCCCTTTCGGGCAAATTTCTCTGGATGGGACCTTTTAAAAAATTGCAACAGACCTTCAGCATAAATATTATCCTCAGGCTCCCAGGAATTCTCTTCGGGTCCAAACCCCCTCCATTTTATCAGGAATTGATTCTGATTACCTCTCCTCCTGTGGTCTAAGATAGATTCCACCTCGAATTCCTCCTTGCCATCTACCAAAATTGGATCAGGAGGATCTGTACTTCGACCTGGAAATGGATTGAAAATGGAAGGTTTAAGTAAAGACACATGGAACACCGGATGAACTTTTAACGAATCAGGGAGTTCTAGTTCATATGCCACCTCATTAATTCTCCGTCTGACAGGAAATGGTCCTAAGAACTTGGGACCCAATTTCTTTGATGGGCAATCCAACCAGAGGTTCATCATAGACAACCATACCTGGTCACCGGGTGCAAGTAACAGTTCACCTCGCCTTTTTTTATCGAAAGTTGTCTTGTTGTATTCCTGGGTCCTGGTCATGGTCTCCTGCAAAACTTGATTATTAGAGGTAAAGAAATTCAAATTCTCCTGAACTGCGGGTACTGTACATTCTGGAAGCGAATTAGGCAGAAATGAAGGGTGGAAGCCATAATTTGCAAAAAATGGAGTCTGTTTGATAGCGGAATGAATGGAGTTGTTGTAGGCAAATTCAGCCAATGGAAGTACGGAAATCCAATCATCTTGGGCAAAAGAAGAGAAACAGCGTAAGTATTGTTCAAGAGTTTGGTTTGTTCTCTCTGTTTGCCCATTAGTCTGGGGATGGTAGGCAGAGGAGAATGATAGCTCAATGTTCAGCGTCTTACACAGAGACTTCCAGAATTGGGAGGTAAACTGTACCCCCCGATCTGAAACAATAGTGACCGCCCCCCCCCCCGTGGAGTCTGATGATTTCTTTAATGAACATTTGTGCTGTTTCTGAGGCTGAGGGGGTACCCTTCATTGGAACAAAATGGGCCATTTTTGATAGCCGATCTACTATTACAAAGATCATGGTGTAGCCCCCCGCTGGAGGTAGTTCCACAATAAAGTCTATGGATAACATCTTCCATGGCCTGTCTGGGACAGGCTAGGTCTTAGTAGTCCCCATGCCTTGGTCTTGTAACCCTTGTTTCTAATACAGGTTGTACAAGAAAATCTTTTGCAATCTTCACGTAACTGAAGCCACCAAAAGGTACGCTGTACCAGATCGGTGGTCTTAGCTACACCAAAATGCCCAGCCAGTGCATGATCATGACAAAGTTCCAATATAGGTACTCGTAGATCTTCGGGTATATAAATCTTACTCTCACGCCAAAGTAGCCCATCCTTAACCTGAAGTTCTGGCCCAATGGAAGATCCCAATCCCGCGGAAGCCTGCTTAATCTGGGAAGGTTTCCCTGAAGTAGGAGAAAATTGCCTGGGAACAGGATGGTGTCCGGAGGGGAAACTTCTTGGGGTTTGTGGAACATCCTGGATAGGGCATCGGGTTTAGTATTCTTGGAGCCGGGGCGGTAGGTGACATGAAAAGAAAACCTGGAGAAAAAGAGAGCCCACCTAGCCTGTCGTGGCTTCAGCCTCTTTGCAGATCTCAAATACTCCAGGTTCTTATGATCTGTAAAAATTAAGACTGGATGAGTGGCTCCTTCCAGAAGATAACGCCACTCCTCTAATGCTGATTTAATTGCCAATAACTCTCTGTCTCCTACATCATAATTTCTCTCTGCCATGGACAATTTATGAGAGAAGAAGGCCACCGGGTGCAGCAGGGCCTTGGTCCCCTGTCTTTGGGACAACACTGCTCCTACCGCAATTTCAGATGCATCTACTTCAAGTACAAACGGCAGAGAGGAATCTGGATGTTTAGAAGCAGAAGTAAAGAGGGCCTTGAGGGTCTCAAAAGCTTTTTGGGCTTCAGCAGACCAGTGAAAACGTGTTCCTTGTTTAGTTAACTGGGTGATGGGTGTGATAATGGCTAAAAACCCCTTAATAAATTTTCGGTAAAAATTGGCAAATCCAACGAATCGTTGGATTCCCTTTTTGTCTGTTGGAACTGGCCAATCTAATATAGCAGCGATCTTTTGAGGATCCATTTTAATGCCCTAACTAGAGATGATTAACCCCAAAAACGGAATACTTTCCTGTTCAAATTCACACTTCTCTGCCTTTGCATATAAGCCATGCTGTCGAAGCCGAGCCAACACACTTCTGACGTGCCTGCGGTGAGATTCAAGGGAAAAAGAGAAGATTAGTATATCGTCTAGGTAGACGATGACAAACAGGTCTAGAAAGTCTCTAAAAACATCATTGATGAAGTATTGGAATGTAGCAGGGGCATTACACAATCCGAAGGGCATCACCAAGTATTCAAAATGCCCATAGCGGGTACGGAAAGCAGTCTTCCACTCGTCTCCGCCCCTGATACGGACCAAATTGTAGGCTCCGCGAAGGTCAAGCTTAGTGAATACAGTGGCAGTCCCAAGTCTTTGGAACAATTCCGGTACCAGAGGAAGAGGACAGCGATTTTTTACTGTAATTTTATTTAGTTCACGGTAGTCTACGCATGGTCTAAGGGTATTATCTTTCTTCTGCACAAAGAAGATGCCCGCGCCTGCTGGAGACGTGGGCGGGCGAATGGAACCTTTCTTTAAGTTTTCATCGATATACTCGTTTAAAGCCCCTTGTTCTACCTCTGTCAGAGGGAAAATTCTTCCGAACGGAATCTCTGCTCCAGGAAGCAACTCGATAGGACAGTCGTAGGCCCGGTGGGGAGGCAAGGCCTCTGCCCCCTGTTTACTGAATACATCTAGGAAGTCATGGTAAGCTTCGGGAATGGACTGATGTAGACTAGAATCTGTGTCTAGCCAGAGCAAGGTAGTGGCCATATGAGCATCTTGAAATCTGCAGAACTGCTGACAATGGGAAGAAGAAAAGGCAACCTCTCCTGTGGCCCAGTTGATGTCAGGATTGTTTGCTTGCAACCATGGCATCCCGAGGATTATGGGAAACAAGGGTGAAGCAATGACGTCCAAGCATAGCAATTCTTGATGTGAGTTAAGTATACAGGTAAAAGCCAGTAAATTAGAATATTTTGAAAAACTTGATTTATTTCAGTAATTGCATTCAAAAGGTGTAACTTGTACATTATATTTATTCATTGCACACAGACTGATGCATTCAAATGTTTATTTCATTTAATTTTGATGATTTGAAGTGGCAACAAATGAAAATCCAAAATTCTGTGTGTCACAAAATTCGAATATTACTTAAGGCTAATACAAAAAAGGGATTTTTTAGAAATGTTGGCCAACTGAAAAGTATGAAAATGAAAAATATGAGCATGTACAATACTCAAAACTTGGTTGGAGCTCCTTTTGCCTCAATTACTGCATTAATGCGGCGTGGCATGGAGTCGATGAGTTTCTGGCACTGCTCAGGTGTTATGAGAGCCCAGGTTGCTCTGATAGTGGCCTTCAACTCTTCTGCGTTGTTGGGTCTGGCATTCTGCATCTTCCTTTTCACAATACCCCACAGATTTTCTATGGGGCTAAGGTCAGGGGAGTTGGCTGGCCAATTTAGAACAGAAATACCATGGTCCGTAAACCAGGCACGGGTAGATTTTGCGCTGTGTGCAGGTGCCAAGTCCTGTTGGAACCTGAAATCTCCATCTCCATAGAGCAGGTCAGCAGCAGGAAGCATGAAGTGCTCTAAAACTTGCTGGTAGACGGCTGCGTTGACCCTGGATCTCAGGAAACAGAGTGGACCGACACCAGCAGATGACATGGCACCCCAAACCATCACTGATGGTGGAAACTTTACACTAGACTTCAGGCAACGTGGATCCTGTGCCTCTCCTATCTTCCTCCAGACTCTGGGACCTCGATTTCCAAAGGAAATGCAAAATTTGCTTTCGTCAGAAAACATGACTTTGGACCACTCAGCAGCAGTCCAGCTCTTTTTTTCCTTAGCCCAGGTGAGACGCTTTTCGCGCTGTTTCTTGGTCAACAGTGGCTTGACACGAGGTATGCGGCAGTTGAAACCCATGTCTTTCAAGCATCTCTTGGTGGTGGATCTTGAAGCACTGACTCCAGCAGCTGTCCACTCCTTGTGAATCTCCCCCACATTTTTGAATGGGTTTTTTTTCACAATCTTGACTAGGGCGCGGTGATCCCTATCGCTTGTACACTTTTTCTGACCACAGTTTTTCCTTCCCTTTGCCTCTCTATTAATGTGTTTGGACACAGAGCTCTGAGAACAGCCAGCCTCTTCAGCAATAACCTTTTGTGTCTTTCCCTCCTTGTGCAATGTGTCGATGGTCGCCTTTTGGACAGCTGTCAAATCTGAAGTCTTCCCCATGTTTGTGTAGGCTTCAGAACTGGACTGAGAGACCATTTAAAGCCCTTTGCAGGTGTTTTGAGTTAATCAGCTGATTAGTTTGTGGCACCAGGTGTCTTCAAAATTTAACCCTTACACAATATTCGAATTTTGTGACACACGGAATTTTGGATTTTCATTTGTTGCCACTTCAAATCATCAAAATTAAATGAAATAAACATTTGAATGCATCAGTCTGTGTGCAATGAATAAATATAATGTACAAGTTACACCTTTTGAATGCAATTACTGAAATAAATCAAGTTTTTCAAAATATTCTAATTTACTGGCTTTTACCTGTAGAAACAGGTATAGGAACAGTCTCTTGAGTGACAGGTCCGGATTTGATGGCGGTCCCATCAGCCAGATGAATGGAGAGTCCATGGGCCTTAGACAACAGGGGAATCTGGTGTTTTGCAGCAAAAGAGGAATCCATGAAACAGCTGCAAGCTCCGGAGTCAATAATGGCGGATATTTGCAGTCTTTCCTGGGAGTTGTAATAAGATAGAGAGAGCAAGGTGAGAAGTGCTCTTGGCCAGAGGCACAACATAGTCAGTAGACAGGGAGAGGCACTTACGGAGCTTAAGAGGGCAGTTCCTGACGTAGTGTCCAGGCTCCCCGCAGTACAGACACAAATTATTTATCCGACGACGTTGATGCTCCTCCTAGGTGAGGGAAGGCCGAAGGACCCCCAACTGCATAGGCTCAGGTGGGTTAAACGTAGAGGTAGATGGTGTCGGTGAAGTATGATTTGGAACTTTTGGGAGCATCCAAGTTGGGCAAGAAGGTCCCATAGCTCTTTCTGCCCTACGTTCCCTTAAGCGTCGATCGACCTGAATGGCTAGATCGATCAAGGCATTCAGAGTCTGTGGTATACCAACCCTGGCTAACTCATCCTTCAAAGAATCAGAAAGTCCCATTTGGAATTGATAGCACAGGGCCACATCATTCCAGTTTGTGTCTGCGCTCCACGTAGCACCCACGACCGTGCTCTAGTGAGCCTGGAATGCCGATTACTGGCAGGATCCTCATGACACTATGGGAGCCAAATTTTCACCCAGCATGGCAGGACTCTTTAATGGCCCAATAGGAAGAAGAAGCTATCTTCTGTAATCCACTGATCAAACTTTTACTCTTCAAAAGTCAAAAATTGGCTCTTTAATATTCTAAAAGGCCAACTTATGTGTCTGAGAGGCAAATGTACCAACGTAGAAGATTACATAATACACGCAAATATGATAGGAGACAGATTTGTACACAAAGGATACAATAAGGGATTTATAGAAGAGAAAATTACAGAGGTAGCACAAATGGATAGAGGGAAGTTGATTGAAGATAAGATACAACAAGTTTGACAATCTGACCAAGTACCATCATTCTGGATTACAGTATCCATCATAGAAAAATAGAAAAGATAATACACACTGGCATATTCTACAGACCAATAAACATCTCCAAAGTATACTTCCTAATAGAGTAAGATTTATTTACAAAAGAGCCCCCCTTATCCGCGATCAGGTAGTGAAAAGTGTTGTTGAACCCCTGAAAAAGGGTTTTACCTTTTTCACTGGAAAAGGTTTTTACCCCTACAAAAGATGCTTCGCGTGTACCCAAACCAAACATCCTAACGAAAGAAAATCCAAATTTGAATCAACTAGCAATGGAACTGTATATGATATACATGAATTTATAGGATGTAATACTGAGGGGCAGTGTATGCTTTAGAATGTGGTTGTGGACTACAATACATAGGCCGTACAAAGAGACCCCTCAGGATCCGTCTAAAAGAACATGTGCAAAATATACTAAAAGGCTACGATAGCATAGTGTGTCCAAAAGTGTCTTATACAAGACACTGGGGAGCTAGCCACAAGGTCAGAACCCTCAGCCAGCTTGAATCCAAATAGGTATATTTAATGGATACTTTTTCACCTCACGGACTCAATATAGAGTTTGATGATAAATTGCTTTATCAACGATTTTTGAATATTTATCTAAATTGCTGTATCAATGCTCGCTGATTACCTTCACATTACATTAGTGAGCATATATAACTCTTACTTAATATTAACCACTTGCTGACCGCTGCACGCCGATATACGTTGGCACAATGGCAGCGGTGGGCAAATGGGCATACCTGTACATCCTCTTTAATTTGCGGGGCTAGTGGGAACAGTGATCGCTGTCATGTCAGTGGTAGCCCATCACCCCCACAGTTAGAATCACTCCCTAGGACACACTTAACCCCTTGATCGCCCCCTAGTGTTTAACCCCTTCCCTGCCAGTGTCATTTACACAGTAATCAGTGCATTTTTTTAGCACTGATCGCTGTATAAATGACAATGGTCCCAAAATAGTGTCAAAAGTGTCCAATGTGTCCCCCATAATGTCTCAGTCATGATAAAAATTGCAGATCGCCGCCATTACTACTAAAAGAAAAATTATTAACAAAAATGCCATAAATCTATCCCCTATTCTGTAGACACTATAACTTTTGCGCAAACCAATTAATATACGCTTATTGCAATTTTCTCTACCAAAAATATGTAGAAGGATACATATCAGCCTAAACTGAGGAAAAAGTTTTTTTTTTATATATATTTTTGGGGGATATTTATTATAGCAAAAAGTAAAAAATATTGCTTTTTTTCAAAATTGTCGCTATTTCTTTGTTTATAGCGCAAAAAATAAAAAACGCATAAAAACCACAGAGGTGATCAAATACCACCAAAAGAAAGCTCTATTTGTGGGGAAAAAAGGACCTCAATTTTGTTTTGGTGTAATATCGCACGGCCGCGCAATTGTCAGTTAAAGCGACACAGTGCTGAATCGCAAAAAGTGCTCTGGTCAGAAAGGGGGTAAAATCTTCCGGGGCTGAAGCAGTTAATATGCTTCTTCCAATTACCCTATTCACTATTTGTTCTGGGTACCGTCTCTATTACCATTGTTTACATACAGATTTATTTTGATTTTGCACATAGTCTCTGCTTCTCCCCTGGCTCTATTGCCAATTTTATCTCCAATTTTATCCCCATCTTTATGTCTATCATATAAGCTGGGGCAAACATGGTTTCACTATGAGGATTTTATCTATTTAGCTTGCTTCGTGTCTCCCCTTTTTTAACGCACTTTCTATCTCCCATATTTTCTATGGTCCAGTCATTCATTTATTTACTGTGCTTTTTAATTGTAATCCTGCCTTACCTCCGGCACTCCTGGGATCGGCTTATTATAATTTTTAGCTTTTTCATGCCCTTTCAGCCAGTATATTTTTTATCATAGGTATGCTTATAATCTATTTTTAAGATTAATGCATGCCCATTTTTGATATATATTTTCCAATAAATTCTATTATTGTCTTTCATCGTCACCTAATTACGATCTCTGGTCTCCAAGTGTCTAGTAGTTATGTCCACAATATGCTTAGTGAACCCGGGACTACAATAAAATGGCTGCTATAATGCTATCTATGCGAGAGACCATTGCAAAATGGCCACCGCAATACATTTCAATAGCGGGTTACAAGAAAATGGCTGCCATAAAGAATTTCATTATACTATTTAAGGACACATAACTTTACCTATTGTTATACCCTAATGAAGTCACGTAGAAGTGATGATACGTGTCAGGATTGAACTGTAGGCAAAACTGGTAGTGACGCAGGAATATGAGCTTGCCGCTCGTGGATTGTCTGTATGTGAGTGTTTTTAAAAAGTGAGTGTACCAGCTCTACATTTTACTTTAATAAATCGTTTGTTAAAACTTTATTACACCATCTGGGATCTTTCTTCCATCCTAATCACTGGCACTGAGCTAAAGACACAGGAGCCTGTAACCAGCAAAGGGAACTACTACCAGACCCATTGGAGAGGGACCCCATAGAGGACCCCCGGAGGCCATCTGGAGTATTGGAGTTATATGCTGTTACCTTACAGATGTAAGATGAGAGGCTAGCACACACTGAGGTGTCATCACATTGGAGTGGCTAGACTTCAGCCATTTATTCACTGTCTTGGTGAAGGTAATTATCACTTATCCATCCACCTTATACTGTCTGATGGACTCTCATTTCTTGTTTGTTATTTGTACCTAGGTTGGCACATTGGACATTTATGCATTATCACTTTGATTGTTATTTGTGCCCAGTCTGGCACACATGATATTCTCTCATTGCACTTTTTACCTTTATTGCATCTTTATTGCGCTTCTTCAGTCAATTGCTTTAATGCACACCACATTCATCCATTCATTATATTTATCTCATTTAATTATTGTGACTTTTTTTTATTCATGTTGAAGGGATTTTGTCAGTTAGTTTATTTATCAATCATCCTACAGCACAACACCACCATTTTAGCATTTATTTATCTGCCACGGATCAGCTGAACAGTGTCTGCCGCAGTAGGCTGTCTATGTTAATCACCTAGTTCTAGCTGACAGCGTGAGAGTATTACCTTTTCAAAACCTCCACCGTGTCTAGGGCCCCATTCTCCCTTAATTCCTCTCTACATACATTTATGTATCAGGGAGAAACTCATCCCTTTCTGATCCCAGTTTACAGAATAGCAGTGGAGACTGAGCATTTGTTTCGTTTTATACCCAACCACTGCAGGTATTTTACACTTGCAGTGGTTGGGTATACCCTCCTGTTCGGTTCGCAGCAGAACATGCGAACAGGCAAAAAATTTGGCAGAACCCTCGAACACCGGTAAAGTCTATGGGACACAAACATGAATAATCAAAAGTGCTAATTTTAAAGGTGTATATGCAAGTTATTGTCATAAAAAGTGTTTGGGGACCTGGGTCCTGCCCCAGGGGACATGTATCAGTGCAAATTTTTTTTAAAAACTGACGTTTTTTGGGAGCAGTGATTTTTTTAATGCCTAAAGTGAAACAATAAAAATGAAATATTCCTTTAAATATTGTGCCTGTGGGGTGTCTATAGTATGCCTGTAAAGTGGCGCATTTTCCCATGTTTAAAACTGATCGCGGCTGTAATGTATTGTTGGATCTCAGCAATATAGATACAGATAATTGAAAAAAAGAGCATGGGAACCCCCCTGTCCATTACCAGGCCCTTTGGGTTTGGTATGAATATTAAGGGGAACCCCGACCAAAAATGTAAAAAAAAAATGCGTGGGGTCCCCCTAAAATTTATACCAGGCCATTCGGGTCTGATATGGAAATTAAGGGGAACCCTGTGCCAAATTAAAAAAAAATAGCATAGGGGTCCCCCCAAAATTCATACCAGACCTGAGGGTCTGATATGGATTTTAACATGAACCCTGTGCCAAAATTAAAAAAAAATGGGGTAGGGGTCCCCCCAAAATCCATACCAGACCCTTATCCAAGCACGCAACCTGGGAGGCTGCAGGAAAAGAGGAGGGGATGAGAGAGCGCCCCCCCTCCTGAACTGTACCAGGCCACATGCCCTCAACATGGGGAGGGTGCTTTGGGGTAGCCTCATCCCCACAGCCCTTGCCTGGTGGTTGTGGGGGTCTGCGGGTGGGGGGCTTATCGGAATCTGGAAGCCCCCTTAAACAGGGAGACCTCCAGATCCCGGCCTTCCCCCTGTGTGAATTGGCTAACGGGGTACAAAAGTACCCCTCCTATTTTAAAAAAAAGTATCAAAATGGTAAAAAATACAAGACACAGCTTGGGACAAGTCCTTTATTAAAATATAAAAAAATAAAAATGTTCCACAAAGTAAGTTCACGCCACCCGACGGGGCTGGTAATGGACGGGGGGATGCAATGCTCTTTTTTTTCAATTATCTGTATCTATATTGCTGAAACCCGACAATTCATTACACCCGTGATCAGTTTTAAATGACAATTTTTCCTTTAGAAATGTCATTTCGCTGTGGTACTGTTCTAAACATGGGAAAAATGCGCCACTTTAAAGGCATACTATAGACACCCCCCAGGCACGATATTTAAAGGAATATTTCATTTTTATTGTTTCACTTTAAGCATTAAAAAAATCACTGCTCCCGAAAAAGCAGTTGTTTTAAAAAAAAAATTTGCATTGATACATGTCCCCTGGGGCAGGACCCAGGTCCTCAAACACTTTTTATGACAATAACTTGCATATAAGCCTTTAAAATTAGCACTTTTGATTTTTCATGTTAGTGTCCCATAGACTTTAATGGTGTTCCGGCAGCTTTCGAATTTTGCCGCGAACACCGCATATTGTTCACTGTTTGGCGAACATGCCTGAATTTCGAGTTGAACGTACGTTTGACTCAAACATCGGGCTCATCCCTAGCTGCAACTACACATGACTTGCAGTTATTCAATGTGAAGGACACCAAATGAGATTCAACCTTTAATTTGTTCCTCTACATAACTCTACATTTAAATATAAAGATATAAATATTTTATTTCTTTAGCATGGCTTTAGGATCCTTAAGAGTTTAGGTTGTAGGATTGAGGGTCTGCTGGTCCTGTTTGGGTGGAAAATTGATTTTTCTTATGAGACTGTAGAGCCAGCTGGAATTAGGCAGAAGCAGAATTGTTTATATATACAGTATATAGTAATGGAACACTGATTTATACAATAAAAGAAAAAACGTGCTAAAACAGAATATAATGGACCAGGAAAAAAGTATGGTTCATGCTTGGTAGCTAAAAGTTTACACATCATTACCCATCAAATAAACACATATATGTTATAGAACCAATAAAATAAGATTAACCCAAACAATGACCATAAATGTAGTTAACCAAAAACAGGAAGTTTTATAAAATATTCTATTTCTACTCTATTTACGCACCACACAGACTAATGCTTAAAACATTAGGTTTTATTCTCTTTCAAGCATTTGTTACATACAGAACATCAACATGGTGTTAATAAATAACAGAGATGTAAATGAGACAGACTAACACAGAGCTTACAAGGTTTACAAGGTTTTATTTCACAGGAAAAAATTCTGAAAGAGAAATATATTTGTAAATTAGAAAGGAAAATAAATCCTGTCATTAATAATGCTCAGAGACTTTAGCCCAGGAAATACCCTATGATTCTGGAGAGCACACAACTCTTAAACCTAATTCTGTGTATAGATGGCTACAGCATTTTGGATCTCAAACCTATTATTCAACCTAGCTGCTAACATTTATGCCCTATGTTATTGACTAATCTAATTGCCCATATAGTATTAGTTAATGTTAATTGACAGAAAACTGGTGCATTGCTTGAATTTTCCACTAGAGCGATAGTACCTTGAAATACTACTTTAATATCAACCCACCCACATAACCTACTTCCACATTTACTTTACACAAAGAAGCTGATTTGTAAGGGGGTGAAAGGAAGAGATGAGCTGTTTTCGATAGTGCCCTATGATTTTAGAAAACATCTGGAATCTAATTTGGTGATATGGGTAAGCCGTCTGATTTCCTTACTCCAGATTTTACATGTTCCTTGGATAGATGCAGATAAAGCACTGTTCAAATCCAGCTTAATTTGTGTTAATGTGAGCATAGCTAGTCAGCTACATATGCATCCTCCTATGTATGCTATGGAATAGCCCAAAGTATGAGCTGCTGAAAGTAGATTGGGTGAGTCTGTACTGACTTCAATAAATCAGCACCAAATATGTTCTTAAACAGACAGGAGCTATGTCCCTAAAATTTAATAAATCAAACTACAAGCAGCATAACTGCCCTATATCTTCCTTCATGTATGCTATATTAACTAAATGACACATACGATATTTGATATTTAAATGATTGGACTATGGTAATCTGAAAGCTGATTGGTTGCTATAGGTTACTGCATTTGTACATCACCATTGCTGCTTATAGCAAGCAACTACAAAAGGAAAGATGTGTAATTTTTGTGGGCTTACCATTGACACAGCTTATAAGGGCCATACAACACCAACAATAAGTGTAAACCTGTGGTGAGGATAACAGGTGTGGGATCAGTCAAAGCCAAGTGCCTGTAAAAATCAATGACAGGCTGACAAACACCATTGTTACCTCCAAGTATTATAACCACAAATTTGAGTAGTTATAGTGATTAGAGAAAGATGAGCTGGCCTGAATGCAAACTGTCTGTGTACAGAGCTACTCATCTGCCCCTAATCACATGTAACCACTCTAATTCTTTATAGTGCATGGCCCTAATAGAGCTGGTAAATGAGGCCAACACATTTTTTCAGCAGTTAGCGCCAGAAAATTGAGATCACTCAATTCTCTGCGATTATTGTTTCTGAATTCATTTAAGTAAATACTACAACAGTCTGACTTGTGGTGTTTCTTTAGTATAGTTTACTAACTCACAATAGTGTATCACTTACCAGTCAACAGTGATTTAAAGAAGGATTTGCAGCAATGTAAAATTAAAAGTGAGAAAAACCTCAACAATCCTACTGCAAAACGCTGTCATAGTCTTTAGAGTGGATTTATAGTGACATACTATAACTTTACACAGTCTTTTTTTTTACCAAATTAAAAGTTGCATTAACTCCCAAAAGTTTGATATCCACACAATGAATTTGAGTGACAGCATAGAACAAACCATACATAATCTAGTTACATACTGCTATATTCTGAATATAGTCAACAAAATCAAATAGTAATAGTTGATTTTTTGATATGAAGAGAAGAAACTTTGACCTATACGGTTTGGCTCTATTTTTCACAGAGCTAATTACAGGCATACCCCACTTTTAAGTACTCAATGGGGTTTATTTACTAAAGCTGGAAAGTGCAAAATCAGGCTCACTTCTGCAAAGAAACCAACAAGCTTCTAACCCCAGCTTGTTCAATTAAGCTTTGGTAATAAAACCTGGAAGCTCATTGGTTTCTATGCAGAAGTGAGCCTGATTTCACACTTTCCAGCTTTAGTAAATAAACCCCATTGTGTACTTAAAAGTGGGGTATGCCTGTATAGCTGTGCTGGAATTGTTTGTAAAGTTCCCATTTAGTTAGCTAGTGTAGTGAGAAATATATGATGCACATAGTTCCATGGCAATCAATGACATTTCTGTTTACTGCAGTCTACCATTTAATTCATTATTTCTAATCTGTTGCTGTGGGATGTTACACTTTCACTTTGCTAGAAAATAGCTTAAGTGGCCTCATCTCAAAGTGAAAGTAAAAGCTTCAGATACAGCAGTCTACAACCATTGGTCACGCCTCCTGATGTGTTTTACCCTAAATGGGCTTATATTTACATTTTTTCACTTGCACTGAAAAAATATCTGTTTTGACCAGTTTTATGTAGTCAAACACATCATATTTTGGGCATTTGTATGGTGTTATTAGTGTCCTTATATCTGGTGTTAATTTTTGCTGGTTTCTTTTTATACAGTTACACTTGTAATCTTGAGGACTAAAATCTATGGTTGATTCTATTTTCATCTATATGCTAGAAGTAAAGGAAACAGTAATGCAAATGGTGGTATTCCCCTGGTATGTAGAGCTATGTCTTTCTTTGTTCCAATGCCAATAATTTTATCACTTCCATGTTTCTAATAAAATTGTACTTGTAGTCACAATTCTCTCAATCACTTACAGATTGAGAGAATTGTCTATAGTACTATTTTTCATTGATTTCCTCTAATGCCCCGTACACACGTTAGGATTTTCCAACGGAAAACGTTCGATGGGAGCTTGTTGTCGGAAATTTCCACCATGTGTAGGCGCCATCGGACATTTTTCATTGGAATTTCTGACACACAAAATCTGAGATCTGGATCTCAAATTTTCCGACAACAAAATCCCTTTGTCATAAATTCCGATCGTGTGTACACAATTCCGATGCACAAACAAAGTTCCATGCATGCTCAGAATCAAGCAGAAGAGCCACACTGGCTATTGAACTTCATTTTTCTCGGCTGTCGTATGTGTTGTACTTCACCGCGTTCTTGAAGTTCAGAATTTTCGATAAGATTTGTGTTACCGTGTGTATGCAAGACAAGTTTGAGCCAACATCCATTGGAAAAAAACATGGATTTTGTTGTCAGAAAATCCTATTGTGTGTACAGGGCATAATAGTGCTTATAAGCAAGCTATTAAACAGGAAGCATTTCTCATTTCCTATTTTCTGGTATACATTTTAAAAAAACTGTATGTCTGAAACCTTTGACATGACAAAAACTGATCATTCCAGCAGAAGTCATATGATTACATTTGAACCACATTTTCTAACAACACTTGTGAAGCCAAGGATAAGAAAACCAGCAAGGGCAGCTATTGAGAGCACAGCCAAGAACAGGAGGAGTACTTTGGAAGGAGAGGTCACAGAAAATGTTTGAGGAAAAAAATTTAATTTATAAACTATATGTTCATAAAGCTTGGTTACCAGTCTTAATGGGATAAATAAATACAGATTAATAACATAGCTTTAATACTTTTTTCCTGGAGAAAATGCTGCTTCAGGTTACCTCCAACGTTAGGTAAATGTCTGATGGTCAAGCCCATTGATCACATGATCTGTGGGGGGGGGTAAACCAATCTAATCTCTATGTCAGCAGTGACCATAAAAAGTTGTTAAACTTTCAGACATATGTCCAGCACTGAAAGTATACCTTTACCTAGGAAGTATGGAGGCTGTTAATGCTGACCTCTGTTACTGTTGCCTAGATGCCACTGCTGAATTAATGGTTTCAGCACTGTTCAAATCACTGAACCAGAACAAGTATGCAGATCAGGAATTCTGGCTTTTCTGCGACTTACCTGATGCCCTTCCGTGTCAGTGAGTTAGAAAGTATTGGATCAACATGGGAGCAACTCTTACTCCTATGTTAGGAAGGAAGGAAGATTAGGAAGTCAGAATTGGCAGCCTTTATATTCCTCTCAGTATAGATTTCCTGGAAACCACCATGCAGCAGAATTCTCTCCAGGAATGGTGAGTATCATTTATCTATAGTTGCAATGCTAACCCAAGTCTTTTTTAGTCTTTCCCTCCCTCACCCCTCTATAGCACTTTGCTTGTTTTTTTTAACTTACCTTGCAGCAGTCCAGACCTGCATAGGTGTAACCTTCAGAGGTATTGGGGGGTTGAGGAAACCACCCAGCATACAAGTAACTGTCTGGAGTGATCAATCAACTCATCCACAATATGTGCCTCACTGCAGTTAGGAGGCAGCATTTCCTAATAAATTTGAGATAAAGAGGGCAGATGCACCGTAAAGAGAAAAGCCCCTAAGCAAAGCTGAGACTTTCCTCCTTTAAATACCTCCTCAAAGAATAACTTTAATATCATAGTTAAATTAATTGGGTTGATCTTCTAAAGGCAAACAGGCTGCCTAATTAGCAAAATGAATTTTCACTTTGCAGTGGAATTTTTCCTTAGCTTAGTGAAGGAGCTGAAGTTCTGCTGACTTTCATCATGCTAACAAAATACTGTTTTTTACCTTTTAAATAAGTGGGTTTTCTTGGCAAAGTGAACTTTCAATACATTCAAGCTAAATGAAAATTCCCTTGCAAAGTGAAATGTCTTTATGCAAAGTGAACATGCTTTACTGCTTTAGTAAATCAATCCCAATGTCTTTAAGTTGATCAATAGGAACAAGCCTGTGATTGTTTGCTAGGTTTTGCTACACCTAAATGCATTGTATTAAATATGAAAACTATGGGGTTAATTTACCTAAATTGGAGAGTCCAAATCTGGTGTAGCTGTGCATGGTAGCCGACCAGCTTTTTACTTCAGCTTTGACAAAAAAAAAATGGAAGCTGATTGGTTTCTATGTAGAGCTAGACCAGATTTTGCACTCTCTGGTTTTAGTAAATCAACACCTATGTCACCTTTGCTGGTATTTAGGTCAAACATATCATAGATTTTAGACATATGTTGCTTGTTGTTTACATGCTTAATTGCTTACATGCTTAATTCTTTCTTTGACACAGCATATATCTATCAGTATTATCTAACAGACTGAACTATTCTGGGTTTGTTTAATCATGTAATTTTAAAAATGTTTTGCAACTCCACCTTTGCTGTGAAAAAAAATCCCTCTTGGTGATCTATTTACATTGCAAGGATTTTAACAAATGTTGTTGCAAATTGCTACCTTTTGTTATTCTGAAGAAATCCCTGTGTGTTTGTCTGTGTCGATGTGGGAAAGTAAATCTGTATGGGAGTAGTTTTATAATTATCAATCAACTGCTGCACTTGTGTACAGAACACCTCCAGGTTGCCATATTGTATTGCATTTTACAGAAAATTAATGTACTGCAGATTGAAAATGAAAGATAATGTTTAATAACATTCAATTACAGTATGGCTTGTATAGCAACTGTATATGCTTAATTTTTTGATTTTATATGCAATTTTTTTCCCAACAAAAGCGGAGTTACCCTTTAACATAAACGCTCATTGCACTAATAATGGAATTCCATTAGTATTATTTCAAGACATATTAATGTGATGAAATATGACAAAATGAATTTTTTGTTACTAAATGGAAAAATTAAGGTAAAAGATTATTTGTATTATGACATTTAAACGTGTATGCAGATCTGTTGAACTAAGAGATAAAGACATGCTATCTCAGCAATATGAATTTACCATCTCATGTAAAGCTGGCCATACATTTTCAGTTTTTTGCTCAGCCAGTGGGAATCCTCCCTGCTGTGCTATTGTGTTCTGACAGTGGGGAGACTCCCCTGCTGTCAGAATACACAAATCAGCACTGCAGGCTACTGCCTGCAGTGCTGATCGAGTCAGCGGCTTTTATCCGACAGGGTGGATAATAATCAACTTCTGCTCAACTGCAGTGGCCACACTGGCTGAACCTGGCTGATTTTCAATCCATGTATGGCTAGCTTAACCCCCCTGGCGGTATTCCCAAGTCTGGCCCGGGGTGGATTTTCAATACCAAAAGCGGTATCCTCGAGCCAGACTCGGGATTGCATCGCAGGATCCATGTAGAGGATACTTACCTTGTCCCCTGGATCCTGCGATGTCTCATCGCTGTGATCTGTGAGCCGCCATGTCTCGCTTGATTCACAGTGCCGAGCTCCGTTCCCTGCGAGCGTTGCGACGCACAGGGACGGAGTTTGGAGCCAAATTCAAAAGGTGAAACACACAGTATAGATACAGTATACTGTAATCTTACAGTTACACTTACAGTACTGCATCAAATAATTACACATCCCCTTTGTCCCTAGTGGTCTGCCCAGTGTCCTGCATGCAGTTTTATATTAAAAAAACTGTTCTTTCTGCCTGGAAACTGGAGATTGTCCATAGCAACCAAAACTGTCCCTTTACATCAAAAGTGGCTTTAGACCAGCTAGAAAACAGCGATAATAAATTAGAATCACTTGCAGAATTGAGTGATAGTGATTTGTGGGGAAATCCGTCACCAAACACTAAAAGTAACAAAAGCGACAATTCTGCAACTGAGCAAATTTCAGTGTTTTTGATTTGATTACATTATTGAATAATTTTTATTATTATTATATTATTATTTGGTATAATTATTTATATTTATTTATTATATTATAATTTTTGATTTAGTTTTTCAAACTTTATCATACCCAGGATGTCTACTAGACTCTTGTTTGGACAGATTTAAGTGAATTATTCCTAAGAATTACAGGCCTACAATATAAAACGCCAAATTTCTGTGCAAAATAATTGTACCGCTTTCAGCACCTAAAATCTGAAATAATCATACCGCCAGGGAGGTTAACACAAGCTGTTCTGTTTTTTATTTATTTATTTATTTTACTTTACAGGCAGTCCCTGATTTACAACTGTACTGTAGGTTTGTTCTTAAAGCAGAGTTCCACCCATTTAAAAGTCAGCAGCTACAAAAAGTGTAGCTGCTGACTTTTAATAATGAGACAATCACCTGTCCCACAGTCCAGCGATGCGGGCACGCGAAGCCTCACTCCTCTCCGCCCCCGGCATTCTAACTGTGGGCGCCTGGCTGTGGCTTCACAGCCGGGCGCGCACTGCACATGTGCGAGCTGCGATGCACGCTGTGAATGGCTGTGCAATCTTCTGGAACCTGTGACGTGTTTCCTAGAAGATTTCATTGAGGGAGGGGGGAAAGGTGAAATTTCTTCCATTGCCGCGGCACCAGGGGAGGAAGTGGGAACTGTATGCCTGTAAAAACTGGGTAACCACTCCCCCCCCCAAAAAAAAAAATGACATGCCAAATTGGTATGTCAGGGGATCACAGCACTTAAAGCGGAAGTTTCATTTTGGGTGGAACTCCGCTTTAAGTTGAATTTATATCGGCACATGGAATTAGTTACTCCCCCTTGCACAACTCTGCACCTTACCCTAATTTCTTCTAGAGTAAAGGTTTAATACCAATGTTTTTAGTAAGTAATATCATACATGAGGAATGTATAATATATATGGGTTTCAGACCTGTATCTATGTATTATTTAAAGCTTTGTCCTATTATTATCATCATATCCTTATTGTTTCTGCAATTTTTATTGGTAGAATTGTTTTTATGATTGTGAATAAGCTTTCCGAATATGCAAATCCTTGGGGGTCCTGAAGAAGCAGAATACCCACGAAACGTGTAGATCTTTCTGGAGGATACAGATTGCTATTTTGTAATGTATTAAAATAACATGTCAGGTTTGATGACATTGATAAAATTACAGTTTTTATATACATTTCTTTGTTTGAGTTTAGTAGTGAGTGACAATCAGTGGTATATTTAGTCCCAACTCTTCTATAACCATTTCTGGAATTTGCATGTAAGTTGGAACAGGTAAATTTGTAAAGTGTAACTCCAACCCAAAAAAAAATGTTTTGCATTTTTATGGATAGCATAGTGAAGGGTTAACACCCCTGTAATGTTTGTTTTTCAGTCTGTGCCCCTGTTCAGAAGAGTTCACCTCACTTTCTCTCCCTGTGACAATTGGATTTTGAACATTTTGGTTTGTTGTGGAAACAAGGATTGGGGATAAATCTTTAGTGGAGACACCTTTTCCCCATGATAACTCTTACAGGAGTAAATTCCCCTTCCTAGGGGCAGATTTATTCTCACTTCCTGTTGTTTCCCTCCATGTAAGTATTTTT
This sequence comes from Lithobates clamitans, assembly GCA_037952925.1. Taxonomy (NCBI): domain Eukaryota; kingdom Metazoa; phylum Chordata; class Amphibia; order Anura; family Ranidae; genus Lithobates; species Lithobates clamitans. The sequence continues at coordinate 2,545,111 of JBBGZY010000006.1, read as the reverse complement.
GTCTTCAGATTTACCAAAACCATATAATATGAGGTCAAACCTTAAGCGATTCAACTTGTATGCAATCAGGCAGACCCTTGCAATACATAGTTTTGGTAAATCTGAAGGAAAAAATCTGAAGAAGATCTAATAGTGTGTATGGGGCTTTAGTTATATAACTGTCTATGAAAAATCTGCATTCACACTAGTATTTTTCTCTTTCTGTTATGCATATACATATTAATTCCACTTCAATGGAAAGCGCAAGAAATAAAGTAACAGAAAAGAATGCTTGGTATCTAGGTGTCATAACATATGTGATCTTCTATGTGAACCAACCAAATGAATTTGCTTGCGTTTCTACTGAGAAACCTAAGCAGAAAAAACAACAAGGTGTTCAGTGTTTTCCTACCTTTTATGCTCTGCCATTTTTTACACATTACCTTCAGTAAGTAGGCGCCTACAACCACCAAAATCACTGGACCTTTACAAATAAGTCTTGTGCTTGGAGAAGCTCCTCAAAAGTATTTTCATTCACAACAAAATGTGTGTGGGCTCACTATTTGTTTTTTAACTGATGGTGGAGCGCAATGATGTTATACTTGCCATAATATTATATTATCTCTTTATCTCAGCTTGCCCTTTTGGTATTATTCTTATGTTTATTCTCTCCACCATCATTCTCACAAAGAGTATACTGTGTTGTACAAGTAACTGATACAACAGAGACCATTTAAAAATCCAAAATAAAAACAGCAAGGTCTGTTAGCAGCCAGGCTATGGAATTTTGAAATAAATTCAAATGGAAAAAATTAGGTCCATAAGTAATATAAAAATACTAAAGTGTAAAATAAGTATATACCCACAAGATATTTCACTACACATATTCATAGATTGATGCTTTTTGCAATGCTTGTAGTAGTATGAAACAATCACCTTGCAACATCCTTAAATTAGAAATACAAATGAAAATACAAATTTACTGAAAAATGTGTATTTATGTTTTGTTATACCTGAAATCAGTCCCTGAAAAAATTAATTTAAAAGAGAAATGTGGAAAATCTACATGATGTTATGCCAGTAGCAGATTCCACTACTATATTTTGAAAAACTTAGTGGAACAAAGTAAGTAATGACATAATTTATGATTTCAGACTTGCAATTTGTGATAAACAAGTGCTTGGGTTCAAATCACAACATGTACTGGAAACACGTTATCATTTTCCTTTTTTTGTTTGTTTCTTATAAAATGTTCCACCCAAGGCACAAACAAACATGGGACAAGACTGTTTCTAAAAAATTTAGACATACTCGACTAATGAAACAGATACATGTCCTGATAATTAACTAAAATCATTATTTCTGTTCCTGGAAAAACATATTTTGTATTTTTGTTTTTTTAGACATCATTTTATGAAAACTATACAAAGTTATATAATTGTACAATTTGTGTGTAGAGCTAATTAGTAAACAGTTAAGTGCAACTCACTAAAATATGAAAAAAAATAAAAACCTTCTGGGATCTGCAAAATTATTTTAAAATATGTAAATCTGCAAATGCTTGCCAACCTAAAAGAAACAAATATTCCCATTGAAAAAAAAAAGAAAGAGATTATGAAAATGTTAAGCTGTAAATCCTACGCTTCCTCAACCCAAACAATTGTGTTGCCTTTTTCAACTTCAGTGATCTCACAGTTTAATTTGTTGAGTCTTCCATCTAGAATAAACAGAGAATTCTTAGAGGGTGTCATTAAGTATTGTCCAAAGAGGCCACTCTCTATGATAATTCGATTTTTGGAGCTCCATGGCCATTCTTCTAGCTTGACTGGTTCTTTAAGGCTCTTTATCATTTTCACCTTACCAGATGAGAGTTCTACAAAGAGTACATCAGTTTGTGTGCTTGAACTTGCATAGACATTGTATTGATGAGCTTCTATGAATGATGATTGAAAGGCCACATCAGATATATGCAGATTAGTATGAATGTCAAATAAATCCCTAATTTCTCCTTGGACTGTTATTAATTGTACTCTCATTACTCCTTTAATGTCATCAATGCTGACAAGATAGTGTCCATCTGGGGAGATATATGGGAGACCAGTTACATCCTTGTTATAGCCAATGACAACATCAGTTACACTATCCACAACTACTTGTGGAAGAATAGCTCCTGTTGTATCAGGTTTGCAGTGAATAAAATAATATCCCCCAAGATGGGTGTAAGCCAAAGACTGAGGTATGCAATTGTAATCTTTTAAACTGACTGTCTTGATGTAGGACATAGTTTCCAAATCAATCTTCAGAAGTGCTGCTTCTTCTTTGTGAAGGATAAATCCAAACCTGAAAGAAGAAAGAAAGCGGTTTGGAGAGCAATCTCTTTATTTTAAAAATCCACATTATGACAAATGTAGCAAATTTATGTAAATGTCAGGTAGATATATATATATATATATATATATATATATATATATATATATATATATATATATATAAGAAAGCACTGGTTTGCTCATGCAGACTTTCCTGTTCTGGACTTGAAATTGATACTATTCTTTTGAATCGTAATGATGACCTTACAGTATGTCTTGTAATGGCAATGTTGTATTCTGTGACCAATTAAACTGCCTTAGACTTAGACTCCCACTGACTTTAGTTATTATTAAATCTGTCAGGAACACATTCTTTTCTATGGATGTGGCTCTGTCTGATATTTAATAGCACATGCTATAGAGTTTACAAAGGATAGTAAGTTGTCAGCTAAACGATTAATACCTAAAGACTTAATGTCTTTGTTCACTGCTAGATAATAGTGGGTTACAAGAAATGGATCATTTGGAGTTTTTCATATATGTAGCTCACTTTTTTCTTTGCTTTAAAAAGTACTGTTCTTTGTAGTCATATAAGTGAGGTGATAAACTTACAATATAATGATTTAAAATATAAATGTCTTTTTTATCTCATTTTCCTTATGAGCATATTACTCATATTCTCTTTAACGTTAAATATGTTAAAAAAATTTACATTGTTATGGGACACAGTCTGTTATATTTTAATAATATTGCACATGTATACCTGCCAAAAATGGAAAAAATAGGTTTAAAAAGGATGAACCAGAAATGGCATTAAGTATACCTTAAAATGAGTAATTTGAATTAAGTTAGCAGTTTTTAAGAGTCTTGTACTGTGTCAGCCATCAGTTAATGCAGAAAGTGTAAAACTTAATAATACTTTATATTGGCCCTTTAGGTCCCTTTTTTAGCTCTTTTTTTACAACTATATAAAGCCTGGGAAGGGATCTAAAGCACTGAATTCTTGTATCTTTAATAACCTAAGTTTGCCAATAAAGGGCAATACTTACAATGATTGTAAACACTCACCTTGAAAAGATATAAAAAAACATTATAAATACCTTTTTCCCTTTTTTTATAAGTGATCACATACTCTGTGTTCTCAGCTGCATAAGAACTAGGAGAGGAGAAGCAGAGGAGAGGAGAAGCAGGGGCACACTGAACTTCCGAGTGAATGGCTGAGCACGGGAAGGTGTGTCAGAACAAGTCTGATCATTGGTGGAGCGCATGTTGAGTTCTCAGCACAGCTAGAGAGCTAACCAATGTGTGTTCTACTCTTTAGTGGTCAGTTTTTATTAGTAAAGCAGACGGACTAACAGGATCACCAGGGTTTTCACACAAAGGAAGCAATACAAAGAGAACAGGATACTCTTTCATACAAGTAAATGGTACAGCAGGCACATATCAGGAATATGAAACGTTGGGTTTACATATTCTTTAATTCATAACTTTGAGTCCAGTAAAAACTATTTTTTTACAAGTACAAAAGCATAAAATGGGTTTGGAAGACTGGAGATACTAATTTAGGGTCCACTAGATGACATCTGGAAGGATTAATCAGTGTGGCAGTTTCAGAGGGTTTGAGTAACAAAAGTTTCAGTAAAAAGAAATTATTACAGTGTGAATGCACAGGAACATGAAATTATGAGCACACTTGCTTTGAAAAATTTGTACCCAAATTAATTAAAACTCTTGCCTCTTCTGAACTGTTCAAACTACAATATAAAATCAATTCTTAAGAATATAATGGTTAAAAATACATTTCAGGCCAGTTTTTCCATAATTATTTACTATTCTAAACTGACAAATGAGACAAAAAATACAATTAAAATGCACAGAATGTTGGCATGTCACTTTATTTTTTCACTTTCACAAACTATATTTAATTAATTTAATATAAATGTTAGTGTCATTTCTCTGCTATGTTTTGAACCTTGGACCCTCGGCCCATTGAGAAACTGCAGTGAGATTCGCGCATGTGCAGTAAAAAACCAACTGTGAAACCGCAAGTTCACTGCTGATTTTCCTTACCCAAGATGGCGGCACCAGCACTTGAGAGCCGATTCAAGAATCGGCTTGGGTGAGGACACCGCGGGATCCCTGGACAAATTAGTGTCCTAATAGTAATAGTCAGCAGCTACAGTATTTGTGGGAGGCTGGGCTTTATTGCTAGTGATAAAAATGTGTCATGTATAAGAAAATGTATAGGAGTGTGTTTTATATTTTCTGTATTTATCATGGTTAACAAAAAAGTTAAAAATGCTTCTTTTTTGTCAGTGTAATATCAAATATTACATCTAATTAATGTATACCATATTTAGCCAGCAGGGGGGGCGTTAAGTTTAAAATTACATGCTCCCCTCTTACTCTCTGTCACCTGTTGTTAAAACTCATTTGATTACAGAGCCCAACAACTGAAAGTGGTGTTCCACCCAAAAAAAAAAAAAAAATACATGAATGTGCCTAAAAAAAAATATAAAAAAACATTTGGAAATTTTTTTTTTTTTTTACTCACCTCTAAATGCCTGTTGCTAGGGGGTCCCTCGTAGTCTGCCTCTTTCAGTGCCTGGGCTGGTGACATCACTTCCCCTCGGCACAGGAAGGGCTCAGCTCTGCTCCCTCCCTCTTGTCAATCATCTGGGACCCATTACAGGTCCCAGATGACTGAGCGGCCAATCACGGCGTGCGGCACTGCTCGCGCATGCGCAGTGGGTGCCCGGCTGTGAAACCACAGCCTGGCGCCCACAGTTGCAATGCCGGCGCCACCGAACGGAGGGGGAGATGAGCGGGGCTTCGATCCCCCGCATCGCTGGACCCTGGGACAGGTAAGTGTCCAATTAAAAGTCAGCAGCTGCAGTATTTGTAGTTGCTGACTTTTATTTATTTATTTTTTTAATGGGAACTCCTCTTGAAGGTTACATTTACACACAACTAAACAAGTCAGAGGAGAGATTCATCTGTTATCAAACACTTCCATCCATGTTTTCAGCCACACAAAGCATGCTATGGTAACCCATTTATTTTGTATAAAAAAGTAAGTTTTTAAAATATAATGTTCAAACTTAAAAACTTAACAAAAGCTATTATAAGTGTCCTTTAACAAAAAAAAAAAAGTCAGGCATGTTTGTAAATTTGAAAATGATAAATCTATGAGTTATAATACATTTATATTTTCTGCTGAATAGTAAAATATTGACAGAACCTAAACTATGAAATGTTTCAACAAAATCCCCAAATAATAAGTATAACAGTAATAATATTTTTTGTGTTACGTTTCATGTAGACGTTATATGATATTTTATAAAGGTCATTTACTCTTGTTTGCCCTTTGCATGCAACTTTACAATTCAGTTAAATCTGCTTAGTGGAATACATTAAGTATGTATGCCATTTTAATCAATACTAACTATATGATCTCCTGACATTTGAGAGATCATGAGAAAAAAATGTATTGTATAACTTTAATTTTATCAGCATTCACTGAAGTTTGTTAGCTGTGCATCCATGCTGACATTAATTTCCAGGAAAATTATGACGGTTTTGTTATGAAAGAATGTTAATTTGAGGCTTACTTAGAACCAAATATACACTAATATTCTTATATTTTTTTGTGGTAAGATCAGAACTACTTTTTGTACCTGATATGATTAATTATCAGTGTTGTACTCGGGATGAAAAAGTCATCAACTCTGTCAAAATGCTTTCCAACTGGCTGAGTATGGATGGTATGATGTGAAACACTTCCACTTGCTTGTGTAATAACCTGCAAATAGTAAAAAGAATAAATAAATAAATAAAAATATAACCATCATAAAAGTATGACATATTCTAGAAAAAATTAAATTGCAGTACATGTTTTCTTTGAGATTTATATGAGTGTACAATGCCCTGGTTGTGCATTTTGTTCATCTTTATCTAAAGAAATTCTGTTGTTTTTCAACTATGTGTATGAACCATCCTCTATAGTAAATCTGATCTAGTATGCGGATAACTAGAGAGGCCACTACAATATGTAAGTGTTACCTTTGTTTGTTATGGCCAAATGCTTACTTTAATCTACCAGTGTGTTGATCATTCATGTACTGTACAAATCCAACAGTTTAAAAAAATACTGTAGATAATTTGAAAGCAGTGTTTATGGATAATGGATATTGCACATTAGCATCAACCAGGTTTCATGTATTTTCAGTAAATGATTTTAAGTAAAAAATATTTCATTACATAAAAAATACTACAACAGTACAAACTAGAATATAACATTATATGCCAGATACAGTATAGGAACATCTATCAGTTTGACACTTGGAAAGAGCTTTCAGGTTCGGGTTGGCCATGAGTTTTACCCAAATTCAAGCTATGTGAGCTGTGCTGAGCAGGTGGACTAAGTAGACTATTTTGGCCAATGTGCCCACCAGTCTGCTCAAACCTCCAGCCAGGGAGCTGTCATTTAGTGGTGGACATGTGGTGGATGAGCATTGCTGCAGTGTGGGTGTCTGCAAGTGTCTTTCATTGCAACTGACACTGGATTTACATAAGGGAAAATATAGATTTTTTATTTTTTTAATAAAGGATTTTGTCATGGTGTGTGTGAGTGTATTTTCTTTTCCCTTTTTTTGACTGAGTAAGAAGGATGTTATGTATCCCATACTTATTCATGTGGGAGTGTATATATGGAGAACTCCTTTATGCTGAAAGGCATTTTTGATTCTGATAATTCTGCCCCACAGAAGCCCATATTCACCAGGACAGGGATGTAGGGATGAAGTCTTTTACATATCAAGCTGTCTTCCCAATGTTGAGAGCATGTGAGTTGGTTTGGGGGGGACACTAGTTGAATATACTGTAGGTAAGCAAAAGTTATTATTCAACACCTTTCCACCCAGTAGCAGTGGCCCTTTAACTGGGTGTTTACACAGGGGGGAGGACGAACTTTACAATCACATGATCACTGTGAGAAGGCTGTCCCTCCTGCCCCCAATCATAACTGGGAGCCCTTGCACGTTTGCATTAGGTGGTCAGTAAGAAATACCCATAGGCATATCTCAGTTCTGTGTTTTACTGACGATCGGCGGGTGCTGGAGGACATTGAGTGCCCGGTAAAAGAAAATATAGGAACCAATAGGTTTCAAACTCACACAAATCAATGACCAAAAAACAAACAAACAAACCAAAATAAAGAGCTGTGTGTTGTAAAGTGTAACAAACACCTATAACAGGAAAAAGAAACAAAGGAACCACACTCTTCTATCATAAATTACATATCATGAATCACCATAGTGAATAAACAAATACATCTTCATTTATAAAAATACATAAAAATTGTGAAGTCCGTATATAGATCCCATACGTGTATAAACGTCCTCAGTAAGTATAGGAAAGGTTGCTCTCCACCCGCATGCAGACAAACAATGCACTCACCAAACTTAATTGACCCCTATTACATGGAGTCAAATGGTGCATATGGGAAAGTCCAAGATGTCATACATGAGGTCACATGAATGAATCCAAACCGCTGCTGTCATCCATTCAATATATATAGATAGCATATTCAAAGCTCCAGTGTTGCCATATAGAGAGGGAGAGGAAAGGATATTCTCATGGTGCAGTAATTTGAATCATTTATTTAAAAAGAAGGTTGTATTGCACTTACATCAAAGAAGACAAGGATCAGCATGTGTTGTATAGGAATCGCTGGTTAGCGCTCCACCTGCGTTCCAGCTGACCAGAAATTACGTATCTCAAACACTACCCAGCGATGTTTCGTCAGCCTATATCTAAAGTCTTCCGGGGGTTCTGAACCCCTGAAATTACAAGATTGCTTGAGAAAGGAGCGTACATTCCTCCCACCACCAGGGTGCACCTGCTCGAAAACGCATTGCAAACACGCCAGTGACGTCATGCTGACCAACGCTGTGGTTCAGAGAGCGTTCCACCCCTCTCCCTTGGCTTTCCTCTTACATACCACCATCTTGCCGGCAAGGACAGCCGTCAGAGTGGTCAGCATGACTCTTTCTGCAGACCAGTGCCATGGATGCATCACCGGACTATACACATGAAGATGTGCCTTTCATTAAGTATTAAAATGTGAGTTTTTACTATTGTGGTCTACTATATATGTTACAGTCCACACTCAGAGGCACCTATATTCTTTTGTTCTTTTACATATCCTGGAGGTTACTTCTGCTTCCCTGCATAAGGCTGGCCCTGAAACATTGGGCTTACTTTACTCTCCCCTCTCCTGTTTGCACAGCATAAAGCTGTGGAACTACAAGAACTACATAGACTTTTAATGCAGCAGGATCCACCACAGATTTGCACCACACATATATGTCTGATTCAGATAAGTGTTGGGGAAGGGGAGGTTGAACATGGAGGGTTAAGGAATGTAATTATGTTTCATATTACACTGTGACTATAGATGTAACATGAAACATGGTCCCAAAGGTGGATTATGCCTTTGATATGTAACAAAGTATAAAAAAGTTCCCCAAGATACCCAGATTGTACTACTTAAAGGACATTCAGTAAGAATTTGCATCTACTCAGACCTACCAGTGCCTACAAGCCCTACTCTAATCTCTCTCTCTATGTTTCATATTAGCATGCTTTTCGCTATTACAGCTAAAGGACATTGTCATAGGTATACTATGACCTCACTTTTTTATAGTGAGGATGGTGGCTAATCTTTTCAAGCTAGCTGATCTAAAGGCCAGGCAGTGCATTATGTTACAAAGAATTTGGTCTGACAAATCTCTGCATTAGTTCACCAGGTCTGTGAACTTTGAACGTGCATGATTTGCAGTAGCACCAAACCTAAACGTCATACTTACCAGTGAAAAATGACATATCCTAGTAATCCCTCTCAGCTAAACGATTTGTTCTTATCTTAATAGTTCTCGCATAACCATGATAGGGCATGTTAATGTGTTATGACATGTACTCTTATGCAATGTACTACATTGAATAAATATCTAAGAATTGCATAATGAGGGAATAATTCAATAGTTTACTGCCTTGTTATAGTACGCAAAAAATACTGCTTACATTTTGTTTAGCTTAATGGTCATAGTAAACACATGCTTCACATGATGATGCATTAGGATTGCCCAGTTAATGTCTCCCATGAGTACAATAGCCTTTGCCGAATCTGTACAGTATTATATGACTCATAATATGCTGCTTCTTTATGTTACTTTTTATGAGATTTTATTATTTCAACATGTGAAAAAGTACAAAGCTATTCTAAGCAAATTATTGATCTGCTCATTGTTTGCATAAAAACTGCCTTGACAAATAAATTTGAGAAACTTGCAAACTAAGAACCTGATATACACTAACATTCGTTTAAGCTTTTCTGACATACAGTGTGTGTATATATTGCAAGAAGCAAGTTTTAATGGCTACTACTGAGGACCATAATTAAGTGGCATGATGCAGCTGTGCAGATAAATCCCAGAGCTAAATAGAAGGTACTAAAAGATTCTGCACAGGTGTAGTAGTAAGGCCTCATGCACACTGGGCATATGTTTAATATTTGAATAATATTCTGGCGTTTTTGTGAGCAGAAGACACAGGTGCACCATCCAGCCTTACTGCCGGCAGCATGTAAAAATCTGTTAGAGGCTAAAAGATGAGGCAGGCAGACAGGACAGGATTGTGCAGCAAGTAATATTAGGGTTTTTTGCTCCCGAGGACAAATGCCCAGAACTCAGACTTTTTGCATTCTGAGTATCTGTCCCTGGGTTTCTACTGCCCTAAACATTAGTACCACTTTACCACTTGGTGCACCATTCACCCCATCCAGCTGCAGAAACTGGAAAACTTTAAACTAGAGTTTTAGAGAATATATATATATATATATATTCAGTGTCACTTACAATTCTACTTCCTCCACTCCTCTTCCCTTCTCTGTCGGGGTCCCCCAAGGTTCTGTTCTTGGACCTCTTTTATTTTCAATCTACACCTCTTCCCTGGGTCAGCTGATAGCCTCTCATGGCTTTCAATATCATTTCTATGCTGATGACACACAAATCTATCTCTCCACCCCTCAACTCACTCCATCAGTCTCTTCACGCATCACTAACTTACTAACCGACATATCTGTATGGATGTCACACCACTTCCTCAAACTCAACTTGTCCAAAACTGAGCTTATAATATTTCCTCCCCCACGTGCCACTTCCCCTGACTTCTCTGTCAATAGCAATGGCAAAACCATCCACCCGTCCACACATGTCAAGGTGCTAGGTGTTATCCTAGATTCTGAACTCTCCTTTCAGCCCCACATCCAATCACTTTCCAAAGCTTGCCGCCTCAACCTCCGCAACATCTCTAAACTACGTCCCTTTCTAACCAATGAAACCACAAAGCTCCTGATTCACTCCCTGGTTATCTCTCGCCTTGACTACTGCAACTCACTCCTCATTGGCTTACCTTTAAATAGACTATCCCCCCTTCAGTCCATCATGAATGCTGCTGCCAGACTCATCCACCTTACAAACCGATCAGTGTCTGCTACCCCTCTCTGCCAATCCCTCCATTGGCTGCCACTCGCCCAACGAATTAAATTCAAAATACTAACAATAAGTTACAAAGCCATCCACAACTGTGCCCCCAGCTACATCACCAACCTAGTCTCAAAATACCAACCTAAACGCCATCTCCGTTCCTCCCAAGATCTCCTGCTCTCTAGCTCCCTCATCACCTCCTCCCATATCCGCCTCCAGGACTTCTCCCGAGCCTCGCCCATCCTCTGGAATTCCCTACCCCAATCTGTCAGACTGTCTCCAAATTTATCCACTTTTAGGCGATCCCTGAAGACTTTCCTCTTTAGAGAGGCCTATCCTGCCTCCATCTAACAACTGCATTATTTTCTTCATTAGCTCATCCCCCACAGCTATTACCCTTTTGTATAACTTGACTCTCCCTCCTAGATTGTAAGCTCTAACGAGCAGGGCCCTCTGATTCCTCCTGTATTGAATTGTATTGTACTTGTACTGTCTGCCCTAATGTTGTTGTAAAGCGCTGCGTAAACTGTCGGCGCTATATAAATCCTGTATAATAATAATAATAATAATATATATATATATATACACACACCTGTGTATATATATATATATATATATATATCTCACATTTTTGTAAATATTTTATTATATCTTTTCATGTGACAACACTGAAGAAATGACACTTTGCTACAATGTAAAGTAGTGAGTGTAAAGCTTGTATAACAATGTAAATTTGCTGTCCCCTCAAAATAACTCAACACACAGCCATTAATGTCTAAACCGCTGGCAACAAAAGTGAGTACAGCCCTAACTGAAAATGTCCAAATTGGTCCCAATTAGCCATTTTCCCTCCCCGATGTCATTTGACTAATTAGTGTTACAAGGTCTCAAGTGTGAATGGGGAGCAGGTGTGTTAAATTTGGTGTTATCACTCTCACGCTCTCATACTGGTCACTGGAAGTTGAACATGGCACCTCATTGCAAAGAACTCTATGAGGATCTGAAAAAAAGAATCGTTGCTCTACATAAAGATGGCCTAGGCTATAAGAAGATTGCCAAGACACTGAAACTGAGCTGCAGCACGGTGGCCAAGACCTTACAGCGGTTTAACAGGACAGGTTCCACTCAGGATAGGCCTCGCTATGGTCGACCAAAGAAGTTGCATGCACATGCCCAGCGTCATATCCAGAGGTTGTCTTTGGGAAATAGATGTATTAGTGCTGCCAGCATTGCTGCAGAGGTTGAAGGGGTGGAGGGTCAGCCTGTCAGTGCTCAGACCATACGCTGCACACTGCATCAAATTGGTCTGCATGGCTGTCATTCCCAGAAGGAAGCCTCTTCTAAAGATCATGAAAAGCCTGAAAACGGTTTGCTGAAGAAAAGCAGACTAAGGAGATGGATTACTGGAACCATGTCCTGTGGTCTGATGAGACCAAGATAAACTTATTTGGTTCAGATAGTGTCAAGCGTGTGTGGAAGTACAAAGAGAAGTGTGTCTTGCCTACAGTCAAGCATGGTGGTGGGAGTGTCATTATCTGGGGCTGCATGAGTGCTGCCAGCACTGGGGAGCTACAGTTCATTGAGGGAAACATGAATGCCAACATGTACTGTGACATACTGAAGCAGAGCATGATCCCCTCCCTTCAGAGACTGGGCCGCAGGGCAGTATTCCAACATGATAACGATTTCAAACACACCCCAAGACAACCACTGCCTTGCTAAAGAATCTGAGGGTAAAGGTGATGGACTGGCCAAGAATGTCTCCAGACTTGAACCCTATTGAACATCTGTGGGGCATCCTCAAATGGAAAGTGGAGGAGCGCAAGGTCTCTAACATGCACCAGCTCCGTGATGTCGTCATGGAGGTGTGGAAAGGGACTCCAGTGGCAACCTGTGAAGCTCTTATGAACTCCATGCCCAAGAGGGTTAAGGCAATGCTGGAAAATAATGATGGCCACACAAAATATTGACACTTTGGGCCCAATTTGGACATTTTCACTTAGCGGTGTACTCACTTTTGTTGCCAGCGGTTTAGACATTAATGGCCGTGTGTTGAGTTATTTTGAGGGGACAGCAAATTTACACTGTTATACAAGCTGTACACTCACTACTTTACATTGTAGCAAAGTGTAATTTCTTCAGTGTTGTCACATAAAAAGATATAAAATATTTACAAATATGTGAGGGGTGTACTAATTTTTGTGAGATATTGTATATATTTTTTATAAAACTGCAAATGGCTAATGGATTCCTTTAATTGCCAAGGCCATGTGCCCATGTACACAAACTGAAAGTGAAAGAAGCGCATACCATCCGAATGCTTTATTTTACTTTTTTAAACAGACATTAGTGCAATACAAACAACTGTTCAGCAGATCTTGCTCCTCCTCCTTCTCTGAAGAGCATCTCACAATGAGAGCTGAGACAGCTGGCATAGATTTGTTTGTAAACAAAGCTGTGTTATCACAATAATTGACTCTCTTAGCAATCACATAATCAAGAACCATGCATAGTTCCAAATCATCATGTCTTTTTTTTTTTTTTCCCTACACCTGTAAGGGTAAAGGCACAATGAGCTAGTATGCACCGCTAGTATGAGATACTTACCTGAGAACGAGACGCCGACATCTCACCCTTGCCCCCTGAGGGAGCTAACATTTCCCCTCGGTGTGCCTTCCGGGTATCGCAGCACCGACGCTGTGAGTGGCCGCAGCCACGATGTCGTCATTCCCGCGCTTGCGCGCGGGAGACTTTTTGTTCCTGGCAAAGTCCGGCAGCTGCCGGGCTTTCAGCCGAGAATCCCCTGTGCGCAGGTGCCGCTGCAGTCAGCGGCTCATTGCGAGGGGAATATCTCCTAAACCGTACAGGTTTAGGAGATATTTTTTTTACTTACAGGTAAGCCTTATTATAGGCTTACCTGTAGGTAAAAGTTAAAAAAAAAAGGTATACAACCGCTTTAATGTATCCTCAGCATGGGGAATTGCACTGAGGAATGTTAATGAACAAAACAGTGCACAGGAAGCAGATAAACAGGATACCGTAGCTCTCTCAATAGGTTCCTAGGATTCTTTAAGTAAACATGGATTCTGTGATGCTTAATAAAAAAGTCCTCTGTAACATTTATTATCCTTATACAATTATGTATGCTGATTCAGAACTCCAGACAAACAGTTATATATCCAGTATACTGTATATCAGTATATCAGTATATATATATATATATATATATATATATATATACAGTGCTAGGAAAAAGTATTCACACCCCTTGAAATTTTCCACATTTTGTCATGTTACAACCAAAAATGTTAATTTATTTTATTGGGATTTTATGTGATAGACCAACACAAATTGGCACATAATTGTGAAGTGGAAGGAAAATGATAAATGGTTTTCAATTTTTTTTTTTAAATAAATATCTTAAAAGTGTGGTGTGCATTTGTATTCAGTTCCCTTTACTCTGATACCCCTAACCCTGGAACCAATTGCTTTCAGAAGTCACCTAATTAGTAAATAGAATCTGCCTGTGTGTAATTTAATCTCAGTATAAATACAGCTGTTCTGTGAAGCCCTGAGAGGTTTGTTAGAGAACCTTAGTGAACAAAGAGCATCATGAAGGCTAAGGAACACACCAGAGAGGTCAGGGATAAAGTTGTAGAGAAGTTTAAAGCAGGGTTAGGTTATAAAAAAATATTCCAGACTTTAAACATCTCATGAAGCACTGTTCAATCCATCATCTGAAAATGGAAGGAGTATGGTACAACTGCAAACCTACTAAGACATAGCCGTCCACCTAAACTGACAGGCCGGGCAAGGAGAGCATCAATCAGGGAAGCAGCCATAAGGCCCACGGTAACTCTGAAGGAGCTGCAGAGATCCACAGCTCAGGTGAGAGAATCTGTCCACAGGACAACTATTAGTCGTGCACTCCACAAATCTGTCCTTTATGGAATAGTGACAAGAAGAAAGCCATTGTTGAAAGAAAGCCCTAAGTAGTCCCAAGGAAAAAGGAATGGCTGCACACTAAGGTAGCAAAAGAAGTCCTTTAATCTTGTTCCATAAAAGCAAAAGTTACACACCACAGGACAGTAGCAATGCACCGATGTGCATCAAGGTAGACACGTTTCACACAGTTGCATGTGCTTATTCATTATGAATAAGCACATGCAACTGTGTGAAACGCATCTACCTTGATGAACATGCATGCATTGCTACTGTCTTGTGGTGTTTATCTTTGCTTTTTTTTGTCATAAGTATTTTATTGAAAGTTTGCATAGACAATACAAATTGAGAGAATAAAAAAGCATCCAATTACAGCATGTTCCATACTTAGAACAAGAAAAATATAAATCAAATGTGTATCATAAAGTAAAAGAGCCCTCTAGAAAACATGCTGTAGAGCTAACAAAGATCCCTCAATGAGGCCTTAACATCTGAACTAGACATGTGCATTTGTTTTCGTCCGAATGCATTTTGGTCCATGGAATTGAATTTCAGGTATTTTCATTATTGTTTTAACAAACGATAACGAAAGTGCAGAATATGAAAACCAAAAGATCCGACATAAACAAATGCTTTATTTTCATTTTCGTTGTGACAACAGTTCGATATAGATAGGAGATTCAACATGACGCTGATAATAACAATCTGTGTCTATCGAACCTGTGGTCGAATGTGCCTAACCTTAACTCTATTAGTCCAAGATTATTCTACATAGAGAGAAAAGATTTGACATAGAGAGAAAAGATCACTGCTGGAATTGGGTGGGGGAAGTAAAATAAAAATAATGATGATGATGAATGTTATTGGCCGATTGTAACCAAAGAGGAGGGGCAGTAAAATAGCTAGAACTAAGTACACATGTACAGCCAACTTACTTTCACTTACGATTTGCTAGCAGAGAGAGACACACACACTGAATCATTTCAGAAGACAGTCAATCTTAGCGGGTCCATTTGTCAGAGAACCTGAATTATTTAACAATTAAGCATAAGCACAGCAGCAGAACAATAGTGAAGCAAGCTACAGTTCAACTTATCTTTTTCATAATAATCTGCTGCTATTGTGTTAGTGTTGTGAACTTGATAGCGATACTAGTGTTGCTAGTTTTGTGATAGCCTCAGAGGCTGCCCGTGTTGTGGGGGGGGATTTATTATTATAGATTCTATATTATAATGTCATATCAATATCTGACACAACGTCGGATGCCGCGCCCACCATTGCACTTGGAGATTGAGAAACTAATGTGAAAGTTGGCTGACTGTTGGGGTAGAGCAGACCATTCAACATGAACGACGAAGATTCGACAAAGCAACGAAAAACATACAAACGTTGAATCTTTGAATCGACGGAGCAGCTAAACTGTATGACACTGCAATCGTACATTTCCGGTCAAATGCATCCGCCCATAGGCTATAGAAAAATTCTAATGTTCGTTGACTAGTAAAATAATTAATAAATATAATTATTACTAGTCATACTACATTAGAATTCTATTACAGCTAGCTTGTAGGCGTAAAATTAGACCGGAAATGTACACATACAGTTTAGCTGCTCCGTCGAATCTTCTTTGAACATTCGACAGACACCATAAGCCTTCAATTACAGATTCAACCTTAATTAATTTGGATTTTCAGACGAATGCAATTTTTAACGAAAAACAAGATAAATAAAAATGAATTTCAGGAGTAACTAAATAAATTTATTTTTCGGACGAAAACGAAATTCTGAAACAAAATATTTCAGTGTGCAAATGTCTAATCTGAACCATATACATTAATATCAACTTATACCTCTAGACTTGTTGTCAGGATAACTGCATAAGAGCTTATCTGGGGAAAAAAAGCTCTGTAAAATATTCCTAGTCAGGTTGCTCAGCAAATTTGAATGGGATGAGTTCTAGGAGCTTGTTGGCCAAGCCAGCTCCCAGTCCCATGTCCTTCTTTAATGACAGATTCACTTATTGGGAGACGTGAACAAGATTTAAAGAAAGAGAAAAAAAAGGGGGGGGGAGGTAGGGAGGGGAAGGAGTACAGAAAGGATAATATACAAAGAGGGGGTGGGAATACCACAACAGCCCTCTCTGTCTAATGCTGACAGCTATGTACTGGTAACTTTTTTTTATGGAAGAAGATTAAAGGACTTCTTTTGCTACCTTGGTGTGCAGATATTCCTTTTTCCTTGTATCTTGTACGGCAGGCGAGCCGCGGATTGCACCCTTGGGAGGAGCCCTCCATTCCACTCACCTGGATCCACTCACCTGAGCAGACATATGGAAGAAGGTGCTCTGTTAAGATGAGACCATAATTGAACTTTGTGGCCTAAAAGCAAAACGCTATATGTGGTGGAAAACCAACACTGCATATCACCATAAACACACTATCCCCACTGTGAAACATGGTGGTGGCAGCATCATGTTGTGGGGATGCTTTTCTTCAGAAGGGACCGGGAAGCTGGTAAGAGTTGATGGGAAGATGGATAGAGCCAAATACAGGGCAATTTTAGCAAAAAACGTGTTAGAGTCTGCAAAAGGCTTGAGACATGGGTGAAGCTTCACCTTCAAGTAGGACAACGACCCTAAACATACAGTCAGAGCTACACTGGAATGGTTTAAATCAAAGCATATTCATGTGTTAGAATGGCCCAGTCAAAGTCCAGACCTAAATCCAATTGAGAATCTGTGGCAAGACTTGAAAATTGCTGTTCACAGATGCTCACTGTCCAATCTGACAGAGCTTGAGCTATTTTGCAAAGAAGAATGGGCAAAAATATCACTCTAGATGTGCAAAGCTGGTAGAGACATCCTCAAAAAGACTTGTATCTGTAAATGCAGCGAAAGGTGGTTCTACAAAGTATTGACTCAGGGGGGCTAAATACAAATGCACGCCACACTTTTCAAAATATTTATTTGTTAAAAAAAAACACACTTTTAAGATATTTATTTGAAAAAAAATGTGAAAATCTTTTATTTTTTTCCTTCTACTTCACAATTATATGCCACTTTGTGTTGGTCTATCACACAAAATCCCAATAAAATACAATTTACGTTTTTGGTTGTAACATGACAAAATATGGAAAATTTCAAGGGGTATGAATACTTTTTAAAGGCACTGTGTATATGTGTATATAATATATATATATATATATATATATATATATATATATATATATATATATATATATATATATATATATATATATAAATATATACAGTGTATATATATATATATATATATATATATATATATATACACATACACACACACTTTATTCCTCATATTATTATCATATTGACATATTCTTACTAAAAGTCACAATGTAAAAAACGTCCAAATGTTTTGGGTAGCAAGGTATTTTGACATGGTGTGTGCACACACCATGTAGGAAGTTTGCTTTCCTAGTCTGTTCTTCCATTTTTGCTTAATAATAATAAGTCACTGGAAAACACAGGGGTGTGCAGTAGCCCATAAAAACAATCCGATTTCATTCTTCAGGTTACACAGTCAGAACAATGAAATAGGATCTTAGATTGGATATTGCAGATATGTACATTGACCATGACCTTGGTAAAGTATTTTTGTGTAGCGCACTGTCATTACCCATACATTTTGATATATGTTTAATAGTACAGGTTTTCCAGCATGGATTTCAGGATAGTCTTACAAAAGCATGATAAAATATGGCATGCAAATGTTTGTAATATGCAGTAGAGTTCACAAAGTATAAACAAAATGTTAATTTCTAACTTTACTAAATCTGATTGAACATTTGGTCTATAAGACCATAATAGCCCCCATAGCTCATCATTCAAGGTAAAATGACATACCACCTGGAAAGATCAGTAGCAAGTTGGCAGTAGAGAAACAACAAGTAAGGGCCTGAAGTAAGCCTCTGACCTTTGGTATTACTACATCATGGCTGTACCATCCGCTAGGTTGCTATTGACATACATTATGTTATAAGTCATAATTATGTTATAATGTTATAAGTCATAGGGGCAGCACAGTGGTGTAGTGGTAGCACTCTCGCCTAGCAGTAAGAAGCGTCGCTGGTTCGAATCCCAACCACAACACTACCTGCCTGGAGTTTGCATGTTCTCCCTGTGCGTGGGTTTCCTCCGGGTACTCCGGTTTCCTCCCACACTTCAAAGACATGCTGGTAGGTTAATTGGATCCTGTCTAAATTGTCCCTAGTATGTATGAATGTGAGTTAGGGACCTTAGATTGTAAGCTCCTTGAGGGTAGGGACTGATGGGAATGTACAATGTATATGTAAAGCGCTGTGTAAATTGACGGCGCTATATAAGTACCTGAAATAAATAAATAAATAATAATAAATAAGTCATGTCAAACAAAGACCTATAAGCTGCAATAGCAGGTCTGAATATGTTTAAATTTTAACCTGTGTCTTGTCCCTTTTCAGCCACTGGAGGTGCAAAATGGGAGCTAATGATGTTGCTTTAGGCTTCCGGCACACTAAGCCTAAAAAATGCCACTGTTATGCCGCGTAAACGTGGGCGGACTTTTCAACCGGACTGGTCTGACGGACTTTCCGACAGACTTTCGATGAACTTTTGACGGACTTCCGATGGACTTTTGAATGAACGGACTTGCCTACACACGATCACACCAAAGTCCAACGTATTCGTACGTGATGACATACGACTGGACTAAAATAAGGAAGTTGATAGCCAGTAGCCAAAAGCTGCCCTAGCTTGGGTTTTCATCCGTTGGACTAGCATACAGACGAGCGGATTTTTCAACCGGACTCGAGTCCGTCGGACAAATTTGAAACATGTTCCAAATCTAAAGTCCGTCAGATTTTTGACTGAAAAAGTCCGCTGCAGGTCCGATGGAGCCCACACACAGTCCCCAGATGAAGACACGTGACGTGTCGTAACGCGTAGGGATTGGCTGGAGCGGCACACAGCTGTCAACACAAGTGAGAGGGCGCTGAGAACGCCAGACTTCTCATTCGTTTTTACTCTGCCTGTTTTTAGCTAATAAATGTAAGAGCATTAATCAAATAAATATCCCCCTTGTTTTAAACAATAACACACTAGTGGAGCCTGTCTTCTCTCTCCCCCTCCCCTATTTTTGTCCGCCCCCCCCGTTTGAGCTGCACCAGAGCGGAGGGAGTACAGGAGAAATTATGGAGAGTTAAGCACCAAGAAGGAGAAGCTTTCAGACAGTGCCTCCACACTACAAGGATTATACTATCACAGCTTGATTTGTACTACTTTAAGGTGAGAGTCCTGTGAGACTGAATTAGAAGGCACCACTATAGGATTAATTTATCCAGCACATAGAACATACACAGATCTGAATAGAAGGACTATTTTTACCTCGCCAACAGCACCATCTATCTAAGAATTTATGAACTATTTTATTTTCAATCCTGCAATGCTGCCACTTAATTTTAAAGGCACATCTAGATGAATTGTGATTGCACTATATTATAGTCCACTGTTGGCATTTGTCTGTGTATAATGTATTGACTTTTTTGATGGGTTTCACTTTATATTTATTATTCATTTTTATAAGGATTTTCAAATAAGGATTTTTATTCACCAGTATTTATTCACGATTTTTAATACACAGCTTTAAGCACATTTTTTAACCACTTCAGCTCCGGAAGGTTTTACCCCCTTCCTGACCAGGACATTTTTTGCAATACTGCACTGCATTGCTTTAACTGATATTTGCGTGATCGTGCAACATTGTACAGTACCCAAATAAAATTGATGTCCTTTTTTCCCACAAATAGAGCTTTCTTTTGGTGGTATTTGATCACCTCTGCAGTTTTTATTTTTTGTGCTATAAACAAAAAACGACAATTTTGAAAAAAATATATATTTTTTACTTTCTGCTATAAAAAATACATATCCATTAAAAAAATGTAAAAAATCTAATTTCTTCATTAATTTAGGGCAATATGTTTTCTGCTATATGTTTTTGGTAAAAAAAAATCCCAATAATTGTGAATTGATTGGTTTGTGCAAAAGTTATAGAGTCTAAAAACTATGAGATATATTTATGGACTTTTTATTTTATTTTTTTCACTAGTGATGGCTACGATCAGTGATTTTTAGTGGGACTGCAACATTGCGGCGGACAAATCTGACATTAAGTGACACTTTTTGGGTACCAGTGACACCAATACACAGATCAGTACTAAATTCACTGTCAATTTACTGAGGACACTGGCAGGGAAGGGGTTAACAGGGGCGATCAACGGGTTAAGTGTGTTCACTAGGAGTGCTTTCTAACTGTGTGGGGGATGGTTGCACTGTAGGAAGACAGAGATCAGTGTTCCTGCTTAGCAGAAACACAAGATCTCCATCTTCCTTACTAGCAGAATGACGATCTGCCTTGTTTACATAGGCAGACCACCATTCTGCCTCTCTCCGAACAATTGCTAGACCTGCTGATTGGCTCCTGCTGTGTACAATTACAGCGGGAGGGAGGCTCCGGGTGTGTGCGCTTGCCCTCGAAAAGAATCACGACAGGAACGTAATTTTGTGCATAAGGGCCACCCTGCTGCAGTAAATGTATGCGGGGCAATCCTTAACTGGTTAAGCAGCTTTTGTCCTGCAAAGAGTTCTGGTGTTCAGAGGAGCAAAGCAAAAGTCCTGTGTGTGTGAGGCCTTACTTATGCTGCGAATAATAGAGTATATTCCCATAACATACCGAATACAGTAATGCTACATTTACTTTAATCATCCAATCATTTGCAAGCAAAATTCTTTTTTTTTTTGCTTTGTTTTGTTTTCTTTTTTATTTTCTCAGCATATGATTGTATAATCAAAATAAGTGCAGAGTTACTTTATTTACAGAATTAAGCTAATGTTCACTTTGCCTAGGGGACAGTCTCAAAAGCTAAGTGTCTGGGATGTGTACTGATTGTTGGAAGTTAGCCATGCATAATGTATGGTGTGCACTGTGCATTCCTAAAGAAAAACTTAGCTATAGAAGTACACTGAAAAGACCTAAATTTGTTAAACATGCTGAAAAATCTGTCTAGAAATTGCAATTTTCTAATGGCGAATGATATTTCTTGGTATGTTTTAAAAGTGATTTATTGATTTGCCAAAAGCAACTGTAATTTTGAATGACTGACATTTGTAAACATAACTGCCAGATCATCAAATAGAATTAATAAGTAGATGCTTGTAGGACAAAATATTCCAATTATATATGAGAATAGCTTTTTTTATTTTTTATTTTTTTTTAGGAACCCCATCAAACCTACTGAGAAAAGGTATGATTTTTAGCAGTACTATAATTGTCTACAGCTATTCAAAGTGTTTGATCTAGCCATGCTTTGAAAACTATCTTCAGGCTTATCCAATATTCTTGAACCACTTTGAAGTAGAACTTTATAAAAGAAACATAAAGAACAATAACTTGTTTTTATCATTTTGCAAATGTTTAGAAGGAAAAAGATGTGGGAGACATGGACTTGCAAAAAAAACTTAAGATTAATTGTAGCTTTGGGTAAATTCTAAAGTTAGCTGATACTTTTAGACTAAAGTCAGACATTATCCATAACATGATCACAAGGGGCCTCTTTTATATTTGGCAATGGTAAAGATTTTCATTCACATACCCTGTGGACAAAGGATCATTTATAGCCAGAACACACGTGAATAGATGTTTTCCAATGTTCCGAATTGTATTACCTATACTGCCAATATTTATTTTGTAACCTATTTATTATTTACTATTATGTTTGTTATAGTGAGTTCACTGTGAAAACCAGATATCCTCTATGTTTACGCCCTCTACACGAGAGATACCTCCACCGCGCCAATGGCTCTCTGATTCTCCTCAAAAGTATCTAAATGATATCAACTTGAGGAAATAATCAGATATTCCCTCAACACCAGTGACCTCCATTTAACCTCTGTGTCGGTTCACCCATTTTGGTATCAACTGATATTTAGGATTAAATATTTTTTTATAATATAGTGAGTTCACTATAAGACATAAAACTGTCCCATAAATCATCATAATTATTACCATGCACAGTGTTTACTTCGATCTTCACCCCCTATTTATTTTGTTCAAAAGTCTGTACCACAACACCTGCATAGAAATTGTTTTGTGACCAGGCACATAACAAGCTTTAAAGATGATTTGCTACTGTAAAGGCTTGTACATACAGTTGTTGTTTCTATCTGAACTTCTAATTTACCCATGTAAATAAACATAACTGAACCAAACACAGTTTAAAACAACTCAAAATAGCAAGAATCACCTCAAACACATTTGGAAGCAAGCAGGTCAAACAACAAAGCACAGTGTATTTGACTTACTCTTCAAACATGTATACATGAACTCTAAAAATGCAACATTCAATGTTTGAAAAATTCACACATTTTCCTGTTTCTTTTAGCTCTTTTGTGTACATGGGCTCACAACATCAATAGGATGAGAAAATATTGATTAATCAGATTCTTTATCCTACTGTGCAGGAAAGATAAATATATTCCAGGTACATCAAAACAATAAGTGCTCCAAATTTTACAGTTCATATTCTTTAGAAGAGAAGCCTGTCTCTTGCCAGCATGCTGGTAGTCCGTGTTTAAACAGTGTGTGAATGTGTTTAGCTGATTTAAACTGCACATTTACTTGGGCTTTAATGCATTTTCAATTCATAGAAACTGAAGTCTCACTCATGTGAATTAAAGAGAATGTACCTCAGTGAAGTCAACATACATACACAGTACATATGCAGAAACATTCACATATAGTACATACCTGTAATGTAGAAGATGTTTTTTCCATGTTGCCCCAACTTAGTACCCAGACTTGGTCATGTGACTTATCATAATGTAGCTTCACTGGAATGGGATCTGTGTTCACTGCCTAGAAACAGAGTAAAATTTGTTATTTTTTTATACAAACGAGATTCAAAGTAAATATATAATTTAAGTTATTAGTTATAAATTAACACAACCTTTCATGCAGTGTTTTCTAGTATGCCTGAAAAGCAAAGGTGGAGCAAGTCATAATTTGTCTTTTACATTAATGGCTTCAGTAATCTAAAATCTCATGGTTGCAAAGGTTACCACATTTTGTGCGTTAATGCCAATGATTATTTTATATATAAAAAGTATTGAATTTAAAGTACTACTAAATCCACAACAGTAAAATCAGTCGGTATAATATGCAGTAAAGCAAGCTTGTTATACTCACTGTGGAACCTAAGGGGTTAACCCTCTGCATTGTGTAAAAAGGCTGTTTTATTATGTCTCCTCTGATTATCTGCTTCTTCCACTAACTCCAATATATATCCTGATATTTACAGAGCCAGGGGAAAGGCTGCACATGCTCAGTTTGGTGTGTATTGCTGGAGAGATTTATTTTTTTTGGAGAGCGCATGTGATCAACACATGATAAATTAGCACTGTCCAGACAGCGAGTCAGGGGCCCTGCATTCTCATAGGATAATCGTGGGAAAATAAAAACACCTCCTACAAGCTTTAACCAGGCACTCATAGAAGTCACAAGAATTCTCTAACTACTGATGAAAAAAAAGGTATTTAGCAGTTTAAATTTACTAAAATATTTGCATTTCAATGTTCTGTGTACTGTGTACTGTGGGAGACCAGATTTAATGAATGCAAGGTCCTGGGTTTAGTAACACTTTAAGTGCTAATTTTTAAAGAAAACCTATAAGAAATAAATATCTGTCACTGCTAACTTGCTATTGGATAACTATGACAGCCAACAGACATTTTCAGAAATTTTTCATATTCTTATCAGTACAGGATTTCTAATCAAGAGCAACCAACCCAATTCTAATTTTTTGCAATCATGCCAATACAAGAT
The DNA here is from genome assembly GCA_037952925.1 of Lithobates clamitans. Lineage (NCBI taxonomy): Eukaryota > Metazoa > Chordata > Amphibia > Anura > Ranidae > Lithobates > Lithobates clamitans. The sequence continues at coordinate 2,520,442 of JBBGZY010000006.1, read as the reverse complement.
AGATTCTGATCAGTTGCTATGGGTAACTGCAATTAGCTACTTCAGCTCTCCCATCTGTGTAACCCCTATAAACTAGAAATCATTTATGATATGGGTTTGTTTATTCAGCAAAAATGTGGTATTACTAAGATAAAACCAAAGATCAAAATATATTTTTAGGACAAACAGGGCTAAACAATATAAATCATATTATATATTATGCCCTGTTTAAAAAAAAAAAAAAAATTATGATTCTGGAAGGCTTTGCTTCAATTTTGTGTTTTTTAACCACGTAAGAACCGGAAGATTTTCCCCCTTAATGACCAGGACATTTTTTGCGATACGGCACTGCGTCGCTTTAACTGACAATTGCGACGATGTACCCAAACAAAATTGACGTAATTTTTTTCCCACAAATAGAGCTTTCTTTTGGTTGTATTTGATCACCTCTGCTGTTTTTATTTTTTGCGCTATAAACAAAAAAAGAGTGACAATTTTGAAAAAAAAAAACAATATTCTTTACTTTTTGCTATAATAAATATCCCCAAAAAATTTTTTTTAAAAACTGTCTTCATCAGTGTAGGCCAATATGTATTCTTCTACATATTTTTGTAAAAAATTGTAATAAGCATATATTATAGATTGGTTTGCGCAAAAGTTATCACGTCTACAAAATAGGGGGTAGATTTATGGCACTTTCATTATTTATTTATTTTTTACTAGTAATGATGATCAGTGATTTTTATAAATAGAGCAAAAAGTCGCACTAATCAATGAATAATGCAAGATGAAAAGCAAAAATTAAACATGAATATCAAACAACCCATACCATAAATTGATAATAATACAAGTAAACATCCAAAAACTGGAATGAGGTGCATCTAACAACACATATTGTGGTTGTGCACCAGATGTGCAAGTGAAAATAACAATAGAGTAAAAATTTGTGACATGATGAAAGTCAAAATAACAAGAGTCTGTGAAAATCAATCCATAAATGAACAAAGTCTATATAAATGAACATCAGAAAATCCAATAGTGAAGGTAAGTCCACAGTGATGAATAGTGAAGGTCCACACCGGAGTGACAAGTGCAATATATGAATCTCCTCCACCACTGAGAATTACTGCCGCTTACCAGAAAGTGATGGTCCCTTATTACAGGGGACCACACAAGACGGATGGCTGCAACCCATTCCGGGATCTCACTGGCAAGCCCTGATCTCCAAAGTGTCAGCAGAGGTGGTCAGCAGACAGGATCGATATGTGCAAGTATTAAACAGCCATTTGTGTATCTATAGGAACATTTTGAAGACCTTCACTTGTCTGCATCAGAACGATATGTTATTTTGTTTTTCATCATGTCTCAAATTTTTACTCTATTGTTATTTTCACTTGCACATCTGGTGCACAACCACAATATGTGTTGTTAGATGCACCTCGTTCCAGTTTTTGGATGTTTACTTGTATTATTATCAATTTATGGTATGGGTTGTTTGATATTCACGTTTAATTTTTGCTTTTAATCTTGCATTATTCATTGATTAGCGCGACTTTTTGCTCTATTTATAATTTGTTTGGTGTAGTATAACACTTTTTAGTCGCAGCTCTTTTTTTTGTTTTTGTTTTTATTTATAGCGCAGTATTTTTTATCCATCCGTGATTTTTAGCCAGACTGCGACATTGTGGCAGACAGAGCAGACACCTAACTGACATTTTTGACACTTTTTTGGGAACCAGTGACATTATTACATGGCGGTGATCAGTGTTAAAATAAGCACTGTTATTGTACTAATGATACTGGTAGGGAAGGGGTTAACATCAGGGGCAATCAAGGGTAAATATGTTCCCTTAGTATGTTTACTAACTGTATGGGGGACTGTGTGACTGGGAAAACATACAAATCAATCTTCCTGCACAGCAGAAAGACAATATCTGTGTGATCTCCCCTATCAGAACGGAGATTTGCCTTGTTTACACAGGCAGATCCCCATTCTGTCACTGTGGGGAACGATCGCAGGTGGCCGGCGGACATCAAATCTGCCCCACCCACTGATTGGTTACCCCGCTGGGCAGTGGGCGCGCGCACGCCGCACACACAAATAGACATATACGAGCTGATGTACAATGGCAGAGATTCGCAGGAAGCAGCCACATTGCTGCAGTACAAGTGCGGCGGCTGGTCCTTAAGTCGTTAATGCCAAAATTCTGGTCCCTTTGCATTATTCCAATAGACTTATTCACCACAATGATAGCCCCATAGCATTTTAAATCATCCAAATTCAAATTATGACATAGAAGTAGAGCAAAATACACAAGGAACTGAATCAGAGCTAACTGTACTGAAGACTCCCATCAGAGTTTTTGGAGCAACAGGAAGATGTAATCCACACAATGTAGGAATATTTAAATATAATGCTCAAAATTAACATGATATTTCTATGGAAGACTATTTCTAATTGTAAATAATAGGATATGTTCTAAATCTTGAATAAATACAAGTTCATCCCAAATGAAAGGGGTTATGTAGTGAACTGAGCAAGGGGCAGTGTGGGACAGCACAGCTACCCAAATCTTTTTAACAATGTTTGGACTGCCTATATTATTGTAGAGAGTGAAAAGTTATTGAAACAAACTAGATTCACATGGGTTGATTTATTAAAGGCAAATAGTCTGCTCAATTTGCAAAGAAATTTGCCCCAGAGTTTAGTGAATGTAGTGAAGAATATCCAATCACATGCAAGGAAATAAAAAACAAAACAAAACAGAATTCGTGTTTGCAGGAGAGTTTCACCTCATTTACTAAGTTCTGGAGAAAATTCCCTTGCAAAGTTTGGCTTCTTTTCAGAGTGAACTGTCTATTTCCCTTCAGGAAATTATCGTCCAAAAATTCTAAAACCACATCTAAACACTCACTGGGTATAACAGTTGTCAATTAATTGCACTGTTCAAGCCTACCACTTAAAATAAACATTTGGCAAGTCAAATATGCATTTTCCTATAATGTATTAACCACATGACCTCCCAAATTTTTACCTGCCTTCATGACCAGGCCACTTTTTGGAATATGGCACTGTGTTACTTTAACTTTTTACTTTTCACACAGATAGAGCTTTCTTTTGGCGGTATTTGATCACTATTGTGCTCCAAATTTTTTTGCGCTAAAAACAAAAAAAGACCGACAATTTTGAAAAAAAAATATATTTTTTATTTTCTGATATAAAACATATCCAATAAAAAAATTGAAAAAAATCTAATTTCTTCATAAATGTTGGACAATATGTATTCTGCTTCATATTTTTGGTATAAAAAATCCCAATAAGCGTATATTGATTGGTTTATGCAAATGTTATACCATCTACAATCTATGGGATAAACTGTATACTGGAATTTTTGTTTTTTATTTTTTCTCCATAAAGACCTTATTGAACAAAAAAAATTTTTATTTACACATAACAGGCAGAAGTGACTCCATGAGCCCGATGAAAAAGTTAAAGGGGGGAAAGAAGGGGGCTGAAAAAGGGGGGGTGAGGAAGAGGACAGGGCTTAATGAGGAAAGGGGGTGCATAAGTCACCAACTACTCTCTCCAGCATCCAATGGTTAAACCACTAAGGTACGTCACGCCATTAGTGTGAGCCTAAATCTGTATTTAAGGTCTGGGGCAAGATGGCTCCATTCCGATATTAGTTTGCGCTTTCTAGAAGGTCTGGTATGGTTGAGAGCTTTTAAAGGTTGTCCAGGCTTCCCTTGTAGCAGTGAATTTGGCAATGTTATCTGCATCAGTATAAATCAATTCTTCCATCTCAGCAACCCTATTAATTCGAGCAACCCATTCAGCCATGGAGGGCGGGGATGAAGACCGCCAATGAACTGGTATACACATCCGAGCAGCATTAATCATGTGCATTGCAGCCGACTTAAAGTACCGCTTTTTATAAATTTTAGTTAGATGTAGAAGATACTGTGCTGGAGAAAACTCCAGTGAGAGTAGAGACACCGTTGTTGTCAAATTGTGCACTTTATGCCAGAAAGGTTGGAGTGTCGGGCAGTCTCACCAAATATGAAAGAACGTGCCCTGTGCTTTGCCACAGTGCCAGCACTGATCATAGACAGAAGGGGAGAACTTATGGACTATGTCCGGGGTTTTGTAAGAACGGGTTTTCAGTTTGTACCCATTTTCCTGGACAGAGACATTCAGGGACCCTTTGTGAATGTACAAATGTGTGCCGTCCCAGTTCTTCTCATCTATCTCTAAGCCCAAGGTAGATTCCCAATAGGAACGTTCGGATTGTAGCCTCCCGAACATGGAAGCATAAAGCATGGATACGACATGACTTTGTGGGGTCGAACAAGAGCAAAGGGACTCCATAGTTGTAGGGGTCTTCGTAAAGCCCTTTTTGCGGGACGGATCATATAGGAGGTGTTTAAGCTGGATATAGGACCAGAAAGGGCATGAACCCGTGCCAGAATACTCAGCAAGCTCAGTTTGCCGCATGAATTTGCCTCTCTGAAAAAAGTGTTTGGCCAGCATTTCAGCGTGCGGCCATTCGGATTTCAGAAAGGCTCCGGATAAGCCTGGAGGGAAGTATGGGTTGCCTGTCACTGGAGTAATGGGGCAGAATTTAGCCAAAACTGCGTGGGCAACGCAGGCCCTGTCAAATTCTGTGTTTTAGAGAGCCAAGGGGTAAGGCATAAGTCAGAATTCATTGTCAAGTATTCTATGGTCAACAAATCTTTACACCGGCTATGCACCTTCCAGTCTATGATTCACGCTAAATGCACTGCCCACTAATAGCGTTGCAGGTCCGAGAGACCTATTCCTCCGCATGCCTTATTAAGCACCAGCTTCGTCCAGCTTATCCGTGGGGGTTTGTTGCATGAAAGGAAGGCCCTACATATGGACTTATAGAGTGCAAAAAAGGAGGGTGGCAGGCGTATAGGGAGTGTTTGAAGTCCTGGAGAGGATCATCATCATAATGACGGACGCTCGTCCAAACCAGGAAATGATGGATTTATCCCATTTTTGGAGATCTTGGCGTATATTCTGTAATTCCATCTGGAAGTTTCTGCTATAAAGCTCTGCTAGATCGGCAGGAAGTTGAATGCCCAGCTAGGTTATGGCTCCCGCTTTCCATTGAAAGGGGAAGTTAAGTTGGCATTGCTTGTCCAGTGCCGCAGGTAAGGACACATTCAATGCAAACGATTTGGAGCAATTGATTTTTAGATTGGACAGGAGTTTGAAGTGCTCCAGAATTTGCAGGAGATTGGGCAAGGACGTAAGCGGTGAGGAAAGAAACAGCAGAACATCGTCCGCAAAGGCCAAAATCTTAAATTCTCTGTCCTGTATCTTTATGCCTTTAACATCTGGGTTAGCTCGGATGCAATGGAGGAGACGTTCTAGCGTAAGTATATAAAGCAAGGGAGAAAGAGGACATCCCTGCCTAGTTCCATCACGGATGGAGAAGGCACCCGACAGATGGCCGTTGACCTTGACCTTAGCTTTGGGGTTAGCATATAAGAATAAAGGCCCACATGCGGGGTCTAATCCCTTTTGAGGTCAAGACTGCTTCCATATAGTCCCAGGCCACTCGAACGCTTTCTCTGCATCTATTGCCAGGAAAAAGCCCTCTTGTTGGGAAGTGGTGAGCCAGTTGTGTAGGTTCAGGGCCTTAATGGTATTGTCCCTGGCCTCTCTGCCAGGGACAAACCCCACCTGGTCTAGGTCCACCCAGGCTGGTACGTGATGAGACAGGTGATTTGCCAAAATTTTGTCAAAAAGCTTGATGTCCATGTTGAGCAGGGATATTGGACGATAGCTGTCGACATTGGTAGGGTCATTACCTCATTTGGGAATAACGGATATATAGGCTTCGAGCAATCTTTCAGATCTAAAGGGGTCAGTGGATAATTAATTAAACGCTTTAAGAAAGCTCGGCGCCAGAATGTCTGAGAAGGTCTTATAGTACAGGGCCATAAAGCCATCTGGGCCTGGGCTTTTGCTTGGTTTTGTGGTCTTAAGTGCTACTAGAAATTCCCCTGAGGTCAAGGGAGCTTCTAAAGCCAGGGACTCATCTGTTGACAAAGCTGCGGGGCTGTGTTCACTCAGGAAATCTCTAATTAATTCCTGGAGTTTAGAAAATGCAACAGGGTACATGTCTCCAGAGCACAGGTTATAAAGGTTGCTGTAAAAACACTGAAATTGCTGTGCTATATCTTCATTTTTAGTGTGTGTTTTGCCCTTGGAGTCTATAATGCGATGAATCATGGACGCTAATTTACGCTGTTGAGTGGCTCTAGCCAATAACCTACCTGGTTTGTTACCCTGTTCAAAGAAGAGTTTTTGGGATAAAAAGAATTTGAGCTTTAAGCTGGCGTGCTTCTGCAATGACACTGCTGCGTTTTTCAGGGATGTTTAGCTCTTTAGCATTCAGAGAGTATACCTTAAGAGTGAGGGGCGGTGAGCGTATCGAATTAAGCGTCATGGTAAATGTTTAAGTGTAAGTACACTAGGGTGAGCCTATAAACAGACAATTGGAGTCATGGTGGACTGGAGAGAGCAGTTGGGTAGGGAAGACAAGTGGGAGAAGAGGAGAGAAGATAGGAAGGGTGGAGCGGGGTAGTGGGAGACGGAAAGAGGGACGGGGGAGAGGGGAGGGGAGAGGGAAAGAGAGAGAGTGGGAGAGAGAAAAAAAGGGGGGAGGAGCTCTGTATATAGAACGAGGAGATAAACCTCACCGGGTAACTGGAGGTGTAAACAGGTCTGCTATTTCACCTAAATAGACCAGGAACAGATAAGGGAAGGGAAAGCCAGAAGTTTTCAAAGGGGAACCTGCCACTCTGAGGTGGGGTAGTAGTCCAACACTGGATTAAAAATTTGTATTGACAAACCAGGGCCAACAAGTAAGGAAAAATCAACATACAGAACAGCTTCAATAAACAGGAGCTATAAGGGTGAGGATGGAGATCTTCTAGTAAGTACAAGTTTCACTCCTAGTCCACCTCTATTAAGCTCAACAGATATAGGCATACTCTGTGTATAGATATGAGACTAGAGAGTTCGGGCTGCCTGAGGATCAATATCTCCCTAGCTCCCTACAGCAGAGAGGTAGGTGCCAGAAAGCCCTGGCCTCCACATTAATAGGCTGGGTTTTGGCCAGAATATCCTCGTAACTGTCCGAAATTCAGCTCAATGGCATCCATAACTAGCAAATGGTACATTTTGAACATAGTATTCTGCCGGTCCAACCGCCTCCCTGAAGGAGTTGCAAGCAGAGATGTCAGTGCCCAGAGGGATATGAAACATCGATTTATCCCTCCAGAATTCCAGCCCTCCGCAAGGAGCGGGAGGCCGTAATAGCTGGTCTCAGAATCCCGTAGAGCTTATTGCCAGAGCGGGATTACAAGCAGGCCCTGAGAAGAGCAGTGACATCTCCTTTGGCAGCTTTGATATGCTGGCAGCCCGTCCAGAGGACTACATCTCCCATCCTCTGATTCGTGTGGCCTATGCTATGTCATGGGTCAGGCGAAGCAGGCTATAGTCCACCAGCTAGCATGTGTGGGGCATTATCACAGTGATGTTAGAGTCATTCAAAACTATGTAAGGTGCCAGTATTGCAATAAGCTTAAATGTTAATTATCATAAATAAGTAGCGTTGCAGCTTAGTCACAAAGCAAAGCAATGTTTAGGGAAACCTGAGCTCCCCCATGTAGGCCTTCTTAGGCTTAACTCGGCCCATTCAGGGGTTACTCACACAGTTGGTTACCTGGGCCAGGTCCATTGATCCCTAGGACTCGGCACAATGCCCGCTCATTATAGCCTAGACCAGGCTAAAACAAGACAAAAAAATAAAAACTAAAAAATATGTTTATTCCCAGGGATAAGAGCTACATATATTGTTCAGGGCAGAATAGCCTCCTGAGTATATAGATGTTTTGGATCCAGACGAGAGGAAGAAGATCGTCAGGAGACAACAGCCTGTGAATGAAGAACAGTTACGGATGATGTAACAAGATCCAACAAACGAATAACAGCAGTCACACACTCAATAATATTGAGCCAAGTGGGAGCTTAGTCGCCTGAATGAGTCTCAGTCCAAAGGAACCTCATAACACTGAGCAGTAGACAAAAACTGTAGGTAGTGGCCAACTAGCCAACAAGAATGCAGAAGGGTTAGAGCATGGGGCAACTCATGGAGCTGGCCATCTTGGGTTTAGCGGTCTGTCTTTCATCAGGCTGATGAGGGCGAAGATCTGGGGCCACGGTCAGTGATGTCATCTGGGCCTCTCCTCAGGAAGTTGGAGGCAGATCTGCGGTGCCTCTGGCGATTGCGTTGTGAGTGAGGGGTCATTCCTTGTTGTGCCAGAATCCAGGGTTTAGGCTGCATGAAGGAACTGTACCACTCAGGTAAAGAAACCACAGGGATGCCCAGGGTGTCACAGAAAGCTTGTAGGTCTGCTGGTGAACGTAAGAAGCCTGTGCGGTTTCCAAATGTCTCAGCTAAGCAAAAAGGAAATTTCCAGCGGTACATAACGTGTCTGTCCCGCAAAGCATTGAGAATGGGACAGAGCTCTCTTCTATGTTGAAGCATAATGGCAGACAAATCTTGGAAAATTTGTATGGGACAGCCTTCATGCTGCAGCTGCCCATGGCTGCAGGCTAATCGAATTATGTCCTCCTTCTGTGTGAAGCTTACCAGGCAGCAAACCGTATCTCTAGGAGGTTCACCTTCTCGACCCCTAGGTCTAAGGGCCCCGTGGCAACTTTCCATCTCTATGGGAGCATCGGGGGGGGTCTGCCAAGGAGTGTACTGCATATTGCCCACACTGCTGGTTGCAACTGGGGGCCTTCTAGTGTTTCAGGGATCCCCCTAATTCACAGGTTGCGCCTCTGGCCCCTGTTGTCAAGATCCTCCATGTGGCGATGCATCTCAATGAGATGTTGGGCATGTGTGTCAGTAACCTGCTGTACCTGCTGTATAGCTGCTCCGTGCGCCATGGCCACCGATTCCACTGTCTCCAAGCATGAGCCCACAGCTCTGAGATCCGCTTTCAGATCCGAGATTGCGGCGGTCAGAGTGCTTTTTATGTCCATAGCCACTAATTGTAGGTCTGCCATGCTGAGAAGCGGGGACGGCTGTGGGACATAGTTGGCGGTGTTTGGAAGTCCCCCGTGATCGGGTACACTGGACAGGCTGATTTGACTGGCGGCGGCAGCATGGCTGAAGGCCTGGGTAGAGGCCTGTGAGTCTGCCTGCTGGGAGCAGAATATCGCCGGAATGGCCCGGCTCAGCTGTGTGGTTTGGTCCGGCTGGGAGCGGGTAGCAGATTTGCTACTCCCGGCCATCTCCTCGTGAGAGAATCGAAGCTGTCCCGCTGATGGAAGCTGCTTTGTTAGCCCTGGATGTCGGAGAACGCTGTTCAAGCAGCCATCTCAGTGCGGTGCTAGGCCACGCCCTATTTTTTTTATACTACTGATGGCGGCGATCAGTAACTTACAGTGGGACTGACACTTTTGACACTTTGCGGGAACAAGTGGCACTAATACAGTGATCAGTTCTAAAAATATGCACTGTCATCGTACTAATGGCACTGGCTGGGTAGGGGTTAAACATCTAGGGAGATCAAAGGGTTAAATGTGTGCCTAACCAGCATTTGTGTTTACTATGTGTGCTGCTTTTACTATAGAAAGAGATGGATTCTATGCCCTGCAGGTGGAAGTGTGGGATCATGTATATACGTGATCCAGTGCAGAGCTTCCGCCCCTGTAGCAGTAAAACTGCTATAGGGCGGTCAGCAAATGGGTAAACAAGCAGGATGATTGGACAATCTCGGTTGGCAATGTTTACTTCCACACAGATATGGCATTCTGAGTATGCAATGCATATACAAAACAGAATGTCAGCAGTGGTAAACAAAAGCTCCACAGCAAAGTGTCCTTGAAAATGATCTCAAAATGTTGAATACATACACATAGGGACAGTTCTGTTCAGCTGTGCCTTGTGTTCCACCTAAGTATGTCTCATGTATGTTTTACTAAATGACAGACCTTGTAAACGAAATTGTGTTCTACACAATGCAAGGTTATATAAAGGGAGAATTAGATGGACATCTAACCAGTATAACATCTCCAGTATTCCTGCACTAAATTCCTTTTCTTGTTTGTCAAAGAAGGTACCAGCTGGCTAATTAAGTACAGCTAATTTAAACTAATGATATAGATCCTCAGGATAATGCACTAATGACTAGTTGAGATTGCTGATGACACATAAGAGTACTCTTGGGCTGTATCAACAAGACTTTCTTATATCCCAGCTGATCAAGCCTTGCAGCTCCCCAAGAAAATATAACAGTTGTTTATCCTAGACAGGCTTTATTAAATCTACCATGACACCTGGAGCCAGTAAATTAGTTAATTAGCTGGACCGTACTCTTTTTATCTGTCAATTGCTGATTGAAGTTCAAATGATAAAGCATTATATATTTTTATGAGTTAGTTTATTTGTATATACTATATATTTACATTATACAAGCTTATCATTCCAACAAAACTCTACTCAAGGGTGTCCATTGTTTTTTATTTACTGGAGTGTCACTGGTTCAATATTTTATGATACCTTCACTCACAGAAGCCCAGTTGGTGATGATGCAAATGTGGTCTAATTGACCATGTTCAGTGGTAGCCTACTGCAGTTCTGAATTTAAGGTGGCTCCCAAAATTATTAAATAACATATATACAGGCATACCCCACTTTTAAGTACACACTGGGGTTTATTTACTAAAGCTGGAAAGTGTGAAATCAGGCTCACTTCTGCATAGAAAAGAATGAGCTTCCAGGTTTTATTACCAAAGCTTAATTGAACAAGCTGGGGTTAGAAGCTTGTTGGTTTCTTTGTAGAAGTGAGCCTGATTTTGCACTTTCCAGCTTTAGTAAATAAACCCCATTGAGTACTTAAAAGTGGAGTATGCCTGTACATAATACATGTGTGAAAATCATGGTGGTGGGTAATATATCTTTATACCCAATGATGCTGATTTACTAATGCATTTGAGGATGTTCACTTTAATTATCCAAAAATGTGCAGATGAGTCAAGTAAAAAGGGATTTTCTTTTATACATGCGTGGATAACGGAAATTAATCTTCACACATTTTAATGTGTAAGCATTTTAATTTTTTTTGAGCCTGATTTATCAAAGATTGAAATGAAGTAAATCCTATTCATTTTGAACATCTAATCATGTGCAGAGAATTAAAAAAAAATCAAACTTCTCTACATATGATTGGAATTTAATTTTGTATATATCTTCATCTAACTCCACCCTATCTTATTGCATACTTTATTCAATTAGGCCCACGGACCCCTTTGGTCTGTTTCACATGGATTATTGTATAAGAGCAGTGTAAACAGCAAGCTTAGACAAAGCATTTGCGGTGCTTTTAGTAAGCTTTGTTGAATCTTTTAACCACATGCTCATGCCGATATACATCGGCAAAGTGGCAAGTTCCTGCGAAACCCCATATGGGTAAGTCTACCTCTTTAAGAACATCCGGCGGCACGCGTGCGCTGGCAGTATGGCGGGGGACCCGATGTATGTGGGCGGCGGGCGCAATCGCCGCCGGCCACCCGCGATTGCAGGAACAAGAGCTAGAATGGGGATTTGTGTGTGTAAACACACAAATCCCTGTTCTGTCAGGGGAGAGCAGACCTATTGTTTGTTCCTACTAAGTAGGAACAATGATAGGTCTCCTCACCCAGTCAGTCCTATCCCCATACAGTTAGAACACACATTTAACTCCTTGATTGCCCCCTAGTGTTACCCCCTTCCCTGCCAGTGACATTTACACAGTAATCAGTGCATTTTTATAGCACTGATCACTGTATAAATGTCAATGATCTCAAAAAATGTGTCAAACGTGTTCGATCTGTCAGCTCCAATGTCTCAGTACTGCTACGAATTGCAGATCTCCGTCCATTATTACTAGTAAAAAAAAAAAAAATTGTAAAAATGCCAAAAAAATGCATTAAATCTTTCCCATAGTTTGTAAACGCTATAACTTTTGCGCAAACCAATCAATATACGCTTATTGCAATTTGTTTTACCAAAAATATGTAGAAGAATATATATTGGCCTAAACTTATGAAGAAATTTGTTTTTTAAAAACATTTTTGGGGATATTTATTGTAGCAAAAAGTAAAAAATATTGTTTTTTTTTCAAAATAGTCGCTCTTTTTTTGTTTATAGCGCAAAAAATAAATACCACAGAGGTGATCAAATACCACTAAAAGAAAGCTCTATTTGTGAGAAAAAAAGGACATCAATTTTGTTTGGGTACAACATCGCACGACCGCACAATTGTCAGTTAAAGTGAGGCAGTGCCGTATCGCAAAAAATGGCCAGTCATTAAGCAGCAAAACCTTCCGGTCTGTAAGCGGTTAAAGTACCATGCAATGCCAGTTTGTAAATGTTGAACATAGATCCTAAAGGGAGTGTGCCACTTTAAACAAGCTGCTATTAGGCTTCAGAACTTCTCGAAGCTTGTTGAAAGCCTGCTGATGCCTGCAAACAGCTTGCTAAAAACTGACAGCCTTGATGCAGAATTAAACTCCCCTATCCTTTGCAGCCAAGGAAGCTGCTTCTTTTTGATCTGCAATGCCATGGCGCTGAACATGTGATCAGTTTTGACACCAGCCATTTGATAGTTTGACAGTTTGGTTGAGGACACAAGGAAATGTGACAGTTAGCAACCCCGGAATTCCAGAAATGTAACTATTTTTTGAAACTGTTAAATTGATGGGTTTAGTTCCGCTTTATGATTTACTGCTGTTGAGGGGCTCTGGACTTTGGCAAAATGGCAGCCTCCTGCAAGAAGAAACAGGAGCAATGCTAAAGGCAATTTAAAGCACACACTAATGTTGGTACCATAATTATAAATTTGTAATGTATGTTTCTTGCTAAAAAACATTCTTTTTTATCAAGTTGTTATGGGTAAAGTTCTGCCCGTTGTATAGTAAAATTATGGCTGGTGGGATCCCCTCTCGTTCTGGGACAACATCATATCATGTTGCCCCAGTCTCAATGCTCTTGCGTGCCTGCAGGGCCATGCAGCACTGCGATTGCGGGCAAGCCGTGTCCCAGGAACATGGCTCTTTAACCATGTGATTGGCTATGTTCAATCACAGAAGTGCTGGTAATCTGCTCTCCTTGTCTCACACTGACAGTGTGAGGAGAGGAGATCCAATCAGTGGCATCTCCTCGCATGGGAGACCTGTACAGGTAATCAAGGCACTGATCAACAGTGCCCAGCAATGATGCCAGTCAGTGACCATCTGTGATGCTAATCTGTGTCCATCAATTATGCCAATCTATGCCCATCAGTGGTGCCAGTCAGTGCTGCCTTTCAGTGCCCATCAGTGCCTGCTAATCAGTGTCCATCAGTGTCCATCAGTGAATAAAGAGGAGAATGGGCGGGACTTTAAATAAGGCCATGACTTGGTATCATCATGTACCTCCATCCCTACAAATTGTTTGAAAGGAACAGGTCTGGATTTTAAATGAGGCATGGGCTACAAGCAGATGAAATAAATAATGGTATTTATTGACATGTACATATAAATTCATGAGGAAAAATCATATTATATGTAACAGACCATAAAGTATGCAAAACTGTACATATATTCCAACATGATAATTGCAATTAGAACAAATGCATCCTCCCTAATTCCACATGGACAATGTAAAAGGTTATATAAAATCAATTATAGTTCTGAAAAACCCCAGTGGGTATCCAGATGATAAATGAGCAGTGGTAACGTATCTAGGAAAGCTCTACGCATTTCATGGAAACCTCCACTCGTCAGGAGCAATGCGGGGTACGTCTAAATGTAACTGAAAAATACATAACCAAAAGGCTAATGATCTGCCATGGGTGGAAGGGAGAACAAAAAGTAAAAATGAAAAGGAGAGAAAACAATAAATACCGTATTTATCGGCGTATAACACACACTTTTTTCCCCTTAAAATCAGGGGAAAGTCGCAGGTGCGTGTTATACGCCGATCCCCTGCGATCCCGACCTGTCAAAAGTTAAAAATCGCCGACCGCGATTTGAAAATGGCGCCGCCGGCGCCGAAATACACAGAGCCGGTCCTCGGCTCTTTCCGGCGGCTCTCGTTTACTTTCGGTTTCACTCGTAGCCCCGAGCGGAGCTATCCGAACCTACTCGGATAGCTCCGCTCGGGGCTACGAGTGAAACCGAAAGTAAACGAGAGCCGCCGGAAAGAGCCGAGGACCGGCTCTGTGTATTTCGGCGCCGGCGGTGCCATTTTCAAATCGCGGTCGGTGATTTTGAAGCACAGCAGCAGGGACATAGGATCGAAGGCTGCACTGGGGCAAGGCTGCACTGGGGGAAGGCTGCACTGGGGCAAGGCTGCACTGAGAAGGCTGCACTGACAAGGCTGCACTGGGGGAAGGCTGCACTGGGGCAAGGCTGCACTGAGAAGGCTGCACTGACAAGGCTGCACTGACAAGGCTGCACTGACATGGCTGCACTGACATGGCTGCACTGGGGCAAGGCTGCACTGAGAAGGCTGCACTGACATGGCTGCACTGACATGGCTGCACTGACAAGGCTGCACTGACATGGCTGCACTGACATGGCTGCACTGACATGGCTGCACTGACAAGGCTGCACTGGGGAAGGCTGCACTGGGGCAAGGCTGCACAGAGAAGGCTGCAATGATGGGCATTTAAATGTAAGTTTTTTTCCCTTCAACTTCCCTCCTAAAAGTTTTTTTTTCCTTAAAATTCCCTCCTAAATTGGGGTGCGTGTTATACGCCGGTGCGTGTTATACGCCGATAAATACGGTACATCCCCATTGTACCTTGCAGATGACCCTAAAAAACAATCCCATGGGAATTGAGCTGAGGACATGGTGGGAATGTCAAGCACGGGAGCTGAGGTAATGGTCCGGCAGCAAATAGATCAGCACATGCAACAATGGGCGAACATATGTGAAAAAAACGTGATGCCAACATCTGGGATGAAAAAAGATGGTATATTAGATCCAAGGAGTTCAAAGAAGTGAGAAAAATCATATGGATTAATGTGACAATGAGATGAGACCAAAGACCCAGAAAGGTACCGGAGACGGTGAAGTTAAGTGAAGCAGTGAGTAGTAAGTAGGTGTATACGAATGGTGGTAAGCAACTGTTACTCACCATAATATAGAGTAAAGAAGGGTATGCTGAGTACCAAAAGACACCAAGGGTAACCCATAAGGCGAGTGATACCTGTGATCATAGCGCCAGAACATGGAATCGTTTGTATATGCTTCCATGTGGATCAGGAGCAAAAAAAGAACATGCTGTCCAAGTGACATTTATACCGAGGTGGAGGCCGCAGGGCCACATCAACGCCACGCAAAGTGTGTAAAGGTGAGAAGTGGCACCAAACCGAGCAACCAACCGATCAGGAGTTGGCGTCCAAATCGTCAGAACAACGGCAGCTGGAAAAAACACGAGGCATGCATGGCGTCAATGTGATGTCATACGTGCGGCACATGGGGCATGGCGTTGATGCGTGTCAGGCACCCCCACCACCCAAAGCCAGGAGAGAAAGGGAGGCCCACAAGCAAGCCTTGTTCCTTTCAATCAGTGTCCATCAGTGCCGCTTATCCATGCTACCTATCATTGCCCATAAGTCCCACCTATTAGTTCCCATCAGTGCCACCTATCAGTGCCCATCAGTGCCACCTATCAGTGCAGCATATCAGTGCCACCTATCAGTGCCCATCAATGTGGCATATTAGTGCCTCCTCATCAGTGCCACCTCATCAGTGCCATCTCATCAGTGCCCCCTCATCAATGCCCATCAGTGCAGCTTATCAGTACCCATCAGTGCTGCCTCATCAGCGCACATCAGTGAAGGAGAAAAATTACTTATTTACAAAATTTTCTGACAGAAACTAAGAAAAACATTTTTTTTTCAAAATTTTCGGTCTTTTTTCATTTTTTTTAGCAAAAAATGAATAACTCAGTGGTGATCAAATACCCCCAAAAGAAAGCTCTATATGTGTGAAAAAAAATAATAAAAAGTTAATTTGGGTATAACGTTGCATGCCCGCATGATTATAATTCAAAGTGTGACAGCATTGAAAGCTGAAAATTGGCCTGGGCAGGAAGGGGTAAAAATATTGAAGTGGGTAAATATGTGCTTGGACACAGCCGATCACATGGGTAAAGAGCCGTGTCATCGGCTCTTTACCAAGATCGGGGTCACGCCTTGTCCCAGGGACACAGCGTGCCCGCGATCGCCGCGCTACGCGGGCGCGCGAGAGGGGTGAGACTAGGGTGACACCATATGACGTTGTCCCAGAACAAGAGGAGATCCTGCCCGCCATCATTTGACTATACAGCGGGGGGGAGGTGGTTAAAAACAAACTGAAATTTTAGTGTTTGGTGCAATGATTTTTAAAGCTGAACTCCAGGCAGATTTAAAGGGCACAAACATATCGTAGCTCCGTAATCATTAAGACATAATTAAATTAATTTTTAAGTACCTGAATTTGACTTTTTATCAGCCTCTTGCAATCCACTGTACAGCATGTATGACAGAGCTTAGAAAATGTGGAGGGAAGCAGTGCAAGCCTTTCACTAACCAAGGATTAAAAGATGGGCTGGAAGGAGATCTTGGCTTAAAAGTAAAACTACAGTAGAGAAAATCAGGTCCTTCCTTTTGTAGATAGGGCTATGCAGGGGGGGCCATAGCTTTGTAAATCTGGAGGAGGACTGGATAGAGAAATACAAATCCTTTTGGCAGGTAAAACACCCTTCATATATGTATTTAATCTGTGTATTTCTAATGCCCTGTACACACCATAGGATTTTCCGATGCAAAATGTGTAATAGGACCTTGTTTTCGGAATTTCCGTGTGTGGGCTCCATCACACATTTTCCATAGGAATTTCCGACACACAAAGTTTGAGAGGTTGCTATAAAATTTTCCGACAACAAAATCCATTGTCGGAAATTCTGATCGTGTGTACACAAATCCGACGCACAAAGTGCCACACATGCTCAGAATAAATTAAGAGACGAAAGCTATTGGCTACTGCCCTGTTTATAGTCCCGACGTACGTGTTTTCCATCACCGTGTTCAGAACGATCAAATTTTCCGACAACTTTGTGTGACCGTGTGTATGCAAGACAAGTTTGAGCCAACATCCGTCGGAAAAAATCCATGGATTTTGTTGTTGCAATGTCCGATCAATGTCTGTCCGTGTGTACAGGGCATCAGAGTTCACATTAAAATAATGTAGCACACGATCAATTAATGGATTGCTGATTTGATTATACATGAGAGTTTAGTGATGTTTTAGTTGCACTCATAAAATTTAACTGACCAGAACCTTCAACCATGTCATGATTTGGGTACTGCTAACATTAACCAAACATGCTTCTCAGCAAAAGATATTCTCTGTGAAATCATTTGAGTTTGTGGTGGTAACCTGTAATCTTAAGGAGTTTTCTCAATTTCTTTCACATTCTATTACTATGGTCTATTACTATGGTTATAAGCAAAAGGCACAATAAATCTCAAAGCGTTTATAGGCAGTTCTAAACTTTAGTCAACAAGAAAGCAGTATTTATGGGGATATAAATTTTATGGAACTGAAATGTTTCAGAACTTAGGCAAACATATTGTCAAGAGCAGTTTAATTAAACAGTTCTTCAACATAAAATAGAAATTCAAAATCATGTCATCAAAACATCCAGAAAGGTCCTTCTCACTTATCTTAGCAACTAGCAAACAATTCTGAATAGGAAAATATGGGCATGTTCTCAATTTATGATTCAAATAGTTGACAGGATCATAATAAATACAAAATAAATAACAGAACCATTGCAATTATATATTAAACAATACTGTGGGCTGCTACAAAGCACACATATAATGAATCTTCTCTGTCAATTTTTTTTTTATAGCATGCATTAAACCACAGTCATTAATAAGACAAATTCTTAAGCACTGAGTATCACAGAAACAATTTGCTGTTCCAAATACTGTAGTTAGAATGTCAAGCTTAAAGGCTATGTTCACCATTAGTAACATGTTACATGTTACACCCATATTTAGGGTGTAACATGTTACTATACAGCACCTTCCACACACCCCTGATCCCCCCCATGACAGTAGGAGGGGATCCTTCACCCCACACCCACTGTTAAAATTTAAAAACAGCTCAGCTCTGCAGGGCTCCTCCCACACAGCCACATCATTCATTCACAGGACTTTGTGAATCAATGAACTACAAGTCCTGTCTGCCACTGCAGGAGACAGTTCTCAATGAACTGTGAGGGCGCTGGTGAGTGCCCTTGTAGTTCATTGATGCTTCCCAGGGCTCTTAAACAGAAAGCCTATACAGAGGTACTGTCAGAAAACTGTAGGCAGTGTATTTCCTCTGCTGGATCCTGAGAAAAAAAACAAATTGCACATTTTTTACTTGCAAAAATCTGTGCATGCATTATTTTTTTTTTTTAAATCATCTTATCTTTCCAAATCTGTTCTGAATGAGCAGTTGTAACGCTGAGTTCAAATACTCTTTTATAGATGGTCCAAAAAGTGTAGTGGTGGGAAGGGACATTTACAATTTTATTAGAATTTGTGAATAGATGGATGAAAAAACTAGGTCATGTGTAAATAAAAAAATAAAAATTTTAGAAAGCTACTTAACCTCCCTGGCGGTATGATTATGTCAGATTTTTGATGCTTAAAGTGGTACATTGTTTTGCATGGAAATTTAGCGTTTTATATTGTAGGCCTGTAATTCTTAGGAAAAACACACTTAAATCTGTCCAAACAGGAGTCTAGTAGACATCCCGGGTATGATAACATTTGAAACACAAAATCATAAATTATAATATAATAAATAACTATAAATAATTATAACAAATAATAATATAATAATAATAATAATAATAAAATATTATTCAATAATGTAATTAATTCAAAAACACTGAAATTTGCTCAGTTGCAGAATTGATCGCTGTCATTACTTTTAGTCTTTGATGAGCGATTTCCCCATGAATCATTATCGCTCAATTCTGCAAGTGATTCTAATTTATTATCACTGTTTTCTAGTTGGTCTAAAACCGCTTTTGATGTAAAGGAACACTTTATGGTTGCTATGGACAATCTACAGTTTCCAGGCAGAAAGAACAGTATTTATAATATAAAACTGCATGCAGGGCACTGGACAAACCACTAGGGACAAAAGGGTTGTGAAATAATTTGCTACAGTTATGTAATCTGTAAGATTACAGTGTACTGTATGTATTATGTGTTTTAAAATTATTGAATTTGGCACCGTGCTCCGTCCCTGTGCATCAAAACACTCACAGGGAACGGAGCCTGGCACTGTGATGAATTGAGCAGAGAAACGGCTCGCACACACAGCGGGGAGACATCGCAGGATCCTGGGGACAAGGTAAGGAACTTTGCCTGGACCCTGTGATGCGTTCCCGAGTGTGGCTCTGCAGTACCGATTTTGGTACTGAAAATTTACCCCAAGCCACACTCGGGAATACCACTAAGGAGGTTAAAGCTGCTCTAAATTGTAGGGTCCATTTAGACCTATTCAGTACAATGCAGTGGATAAGGATAGGCTGATTAACATGTTGCATTCTTGTACATGGACTGCTAACATACCAGAATATGTCTGGTATCAGACCTGCTTGACGACATATTAAGAAATATGCCACAGTGCACATTAGTTCAGTACCATACTGCTTTGTGGTGTTCTGCAACATATGTGATTTGAAGTTACATTAGTATGCCATGTAAAATGAATTGCACCACAAAGTACTATGGTATGTGCATTGAAGTAATGTACATTTTACTGTGTTACTACAATGTGGTAGTCTGATTGGGCCTTAGTACTCTAGTATTACTGTGCAAGAAAAGGCCAGAAAAAAATGTAAAAGTTCAAAAATCTTCTTGTTTAGGCTTCATTTACTACAATAAAAGAAGACAGAAGGATAAACTGTTAGGTTCACCTGTATCCTAGAACCCCATACATGCATGGACGTTTACATGCACAATAACCATGACCAATGAACATACACTGATGTTCAATGCATATGCAGTATGGTCTAAGTTTGCACTGTACACTAAGGGTATGATTTACTAAAACTGGAGCGGGCAAAATCTGGTGCAGCTTCTAACTTCGGCTTGTTCAATTAAGCTGTGAGAAAACAACTTGGAAGCTAATTGGTTCCTTTGCAGAGCTGCACCCAACTTTGCACTTTCCAAATTTAATAAATCAGTCCCTAAATATCCACATGATGTTGTCTTTGTAGTCCGTGTTTTAAGATGCACAGAATGTACATTTCAACCATTTACTAAAAGGTTATTTGGACATTTAAAAAAATGTGTACAGCACACTAAGCATTGAACTAGACATGTGCCAAGTTAAATGGTACGTCAATATATCCTGTATGCTATGATGTAGTTGGAAAAAGTAAGGCTGCCCATAGATGGAGAAAAGATATAACTGTGCTCAAATCCCAATAGCTTGTACATGCTTTTCTCTGTTGTAACGTAGGTCAGTGACCAGATCTGAACCTAGTCACTCTCCCCCACCTTGGTTCTTTATGCACCATGTTGGCACGGTGTCCATCTTAGCATTTGCAGTGGCAAGACAGTGTAGGACTGGCCAGAAGAGGGATTACTTTAACACAGTTGGTCAGCTTAAACATGTATTGCAATGAACTAAATATCCCTATGTTTCATTGCATAGTTTGCTGGGAAGGGTGTAACAGTGTGTAGAGGGTCCATCCAGAATTTGTCAATAGATGGTCCTTTCTTATTTCAGTCAGGAGACTGATTTCAAAAAAATGGCTTTCCTCATCCACATAAGCAAGGTGGATCTGCAGACCTACACAGGTACTGTATTCCACGCGTACATACAGGATGTTTTAAGTATCAAAGTAGCCTACAGAACTATTTACACTACATTTACTGGGATGAAATACTGAAGAACCAATTGATAAGTTGTAAATATAATAGGTAGTCTTGAGAGTAACTAGAATGGAATCTGTGTAATATATGCAAGCAGCAAGTAACACACTCCCAATATAAATGTGCAAATAAAACTCAAAACAAATAATGCTGTGCTTGTGTTAATAAATGTATCCAACCACTTAGTGTCTCAATTCTCCTGTGCCAATATGAGTGCCATCATAATAACATCTGAATAAACAATAATATAATACAATAATATAATACATTCATGTATATTTCTTCTTATGATAATATAAATCCTGTGCTTAAGTGCAATTAAATAGTTAATGAATAATGTCAGAAAAAAGTTTTAACTTGTTGAGTCTTCACAAAACCTCAAAAATCCGTGCTTTGTATCAATTTACCTCAGTGCTCCCCCATAAGAAATGCACTCACCTCACACAGTGTGACCTCACACTTAAGTTTGGTCAAATAAAGCTTTTTAGTCACCCCAGACTAACAGATCATGCTTTCTGCCTCGTCATAATTAGGGTACATCAATGGAGAAATGAGGAGGAAAGCATTAACTGTTAGTCCGGGGTGACTAAAAAGCTTTATTTGACGAAACTTAAGTGTGAGGTCACACTCTGTGAGGTAAGCGCATTTCTTATGAGGGAGCACTGAGGTGAATTGATACAAAGCACGGATTTTTGAGGATTTGTGAAGACTCAACAAGTTTAACCTTTTTTCTGACATTATCCATTAACTACTTAATTGCACTTAAGCACAGGATTTATAGTATCATAAGAAGAAATATACATGAATGTATTATATTATTGTATTATATTTTTGTTTATACACGTTATTATGATGGCACTTATATTGGCACAGGAGAGTTGAGACACTAAGTTGTTGGATACATTTATCAATAGGTAGGTTGTGTTCCTTATATGAACCGCAAAAACCTCAAAAGTTTTTTTTTGTTATTATTATTATTATTGATGATAGTGGACATTTAGGAAACTAATAAAATATTTAAAACTAAAATAATAAATATCAGTACAGTCTAGAGTTAGAAACAAAATACATTACCTGCACAACTTTTTGTGCCTGTATATCAACAAGAATGACCCTGTTTAGTTTAGGCTGAGCCACATAGATAAACTTGTCTTTTACATTAACAGCTGATGCCCATACGCAACTTTCCGTTTCAAGTCCTTCTATCTTTGGACACACTTCATCCTACAACAAAGAACACACAGCTGTTCAACAAAAAAAAACTCTAATTACATACAGTAAAATTACAAATAACTGTTTTGTAAACAGATAAGCAGATACAAAAATAATAGATAAGAGTCCTAAGCTGGGATGTATCTAAACCAAACACTTTTTTAGTTTTGGATAAAGTAAGGAAGGGTTGAAACCAGTGCCAAATTTTTTTGTTTGTTTGTTTTTATATTGTTACCTATGTCCTGCTGGGGGATTTTCATTCACTTCCAGCCCAGTAAAATCAACTGGAAGTGATAGTAAATATCTGCAGTGAGGGAAATCTTGCCTTAGACTATTGTTACTAGAGGATGTATCCCTTTTGGGATTGTCTCTATTTCTGCTGTGGTGCTATAAATGATCAAATTGGTCACCAGGACAAATTTAGGGTAGGACCAACCCCTTACCTACTGGCTTATGGTTGCCACTTAAGGTAAGAAAGGTGGGTTCCTCACCCATCATAACTGAAATATGATGAGGATCTAGGTTTTATTTACTAGTTAGGCAGTGGTAACAAAAGGTTACGGGGTGTTATTCCCTGACCCCAATACATCATTGCCCTAATGAATTACAATGATTTTACAGGGACAGATAATGCATTTCTTAGTAAATTAAAGCAGGAATTTCATTAGTTCAGATTTACTAGTTCACTAAAAGACAAACATAAATATCCACCCATTTTATAAAATGTTAGTAAAGTCATTATACAATCCTCACTGCATGACACAAAGAGTAAATATACATCACATATTATAACTAGAAGAAAATATGAACAAGAGTATATTTTTTGACAATATTTTCAATATACAGTATACATTGCAGTTTGTAACCACTGCCCTATGCTTTAGAGCTGCATTGTGCTTTAGAAGTTTCATTTTTTAAACCTAAATTAAAAAATAGTTCACACAGGACCAACAAAGGCAATGTTTTCTTCAGGTTTTGGCTGTAATTCTACACAGGTAATTTGACAGTAAGTCAATGAAGTCCACAAGGAACCATGGGTTTTGTAAGCACTCCCGAATGAATAAAAATGATGTACTACAATAGCGAGAAAATGGGCAATAAAACTTTAATTTGCTTGGAGAATGGAAAAGTTGACACACATTGGATGTGGCTCATTTTTTGAATCTGTAGTCCTCTATTTTTGTTTCATACTGTCACTATGGTATTATGGCAAGCATAACCTTTAACAACATATTTTAGCTTATTCTAGCTCTGCCTGTGTCATTTAATTTCAGTTACAATTTATTTCATAGCCTGTGAGCATTTTTGTTTGTGAGCAACAAAATATGTGTATGTATTTCTAGATGTATATATGATGCTTTATAAGTTATAATCTGCTTTGGTGTCCAGGAAAACAAATGATATTGACATAGGAATGATTTGACTAACATTAGGGCACAGTATAAGGGCATAACTGCAACAATTAATGTATCAATATGAATGCATGAATAAATTAAGACATACAGTACATAATATATTTTGTTTATCTTATTTTTCTGCCATAGAACAAATCAATGCAGCTGCATGGCCATTAATGGCCATTTCTGCTAATAAAGTACTAGTCTATTTAGGCAGACTATCACAACAAAACAAGGAAGCGTATTCTATATTTGCTTCTGGTATATATTACCTTTACAAAGCTTATTATAAACCCACAAGCCTAGTAACAGAAGGGCTGATCTATGTGCACACACAAGGGAAATGATATACTAAAGAAGTAGTTTTTATTCTTTAAAAGAGAAGTATGGTCTTAAAAAAAAACACATTTATGCTCACATCACATGCTGCTTCTGTCCGCCACAGGCTCTGCAGTGAAAACTGAGCGATCAAACACCTCTCTGATCGCTCAGTTCTCCCCTCTGCTCTGAGCAGAGAGCCGTTACTGTCAATCACCAGCTCTCTGCTCTGCCCCACCAGTGTTCCCTGGAGCATTGGGCTGTGGTGTGGGTGGGAGAGGCTGGGTCCACTTCTCAACCGATCGCTGAGAGGCTGAGACAGATGTCAGTCCAATCCAAGTGATGGCTGAGTGACATCAGCAGACAGAGTAGTTTTGCTGGCTGTCTGCTGAAAACGGTGCACAGGAGTGCAGAACAAACTGCACTCCTGTTACCTACAGCAGAAATATAGCCAAAAAAGCTTTGGCTATAATTCTCCTTTAATTACTCAATCAAGTTTACAGGCATTTTGTGTTTTTGTTTTTTTGTGTGTTTTTTTGACTGAGTGATTATTTGAAATAAACACATGAGAGTGTAAACATTACTCATTTAGTAAATCAATTTGAAGTGTAAAGTGACAATAGTTATGGTGCTCTAAGCAAATTAAATATACAGTACATATATTAATAACTCTCCAGTCTTTTAGACATTCTAAAAGTAGAAAAGCTTATATTTTCAACATGTATTTACTGTACATAATAAAATTACCTGGGTTCCAAAAATTTTTTCTGTCATCTTAATATGTCTTTGATATTCACATTCGACAGGTTGAATGACTTTGATGCCATCATTATTGAACACATAAAACAAGTTTCCAATCCCAAGACCTTTAAAAGAACATTATTTATTATGAATCTATTTTGTTATACAATGCCATAACCGTTCTGAAAAGCTGTGTAAATGTCTTTTTATTTAAGGTTTAATCAAATTAAGTATAATTTTTCTAATTTCACACTTTAAAAATGACTACATTTTCCATTTCAAATCACAAGTTAAATAATGTAGACTAAATAAGTTCATAATGAGATGTGAAATAAACATTCCAGTTTAAAATCTATGGTAAAACGAAGTATATGTTACTCAGAATATTAAGAATAATGATTACAAAACATATAATTTAGTTCCTGTTTTAGTTTATATGATTATGGTCATGGGAATGATTTGTAAACATATTAAAAAAGATTTAAATGACAATTTTTAAAATGTACATGACGGCAAAACAATTTGTTTTTTAGTTTTGAACAGAGTAGAGAATGGTTAAGAGCCTTGTCAGGTTTGTTTTCTCTGTGTGTCCTGTCAGGAAAAATTCTCTTTACTTCTTGTTCCTGACATAAAATGTGAAGTAAGAGAAAATCACTCCAAACTGAGGGAAAAACCACTATTGGACAGTTGTCACTGGAACAGGTGTCCCTGTTGGAAGATTTCATTTTACCTCCTGCTCTCATGACAACTCTAACATTTTTGATTTCCCATTACCTTGACAACAGTCACCAGGATAAATAAAAATATTTAATCTCCCTGCTTGAGACACATGTGCTAACACTTCTTTACTCAATTCAAATAAAAAAAAAGGATTTCATCCACACACACACACACACACACATATGTATATATATATATATATATATATATATATATATATATATATATATATATATATATATATATATATATATATATATATATATATATATATATATATATATATATTACTGTGCAAGTGTTAAACAGGTGTGAAGAAATGCTGTCAAGTAAGAATGCTTTCAGAAATACTGTATACTTTTTAACGGTTTATTTTTATCAATTTACAATGCAAAGTGAGCAAAAAAAATCTAAATGATATCAATATTTGGTGGGACTACCCTGTGGCTTTAAAACCAGCATAAATTCTTAAGCCTCGTACACACGATCAGATTTTCCGCAGACAAAACCGCTGACTTTTGTCTGAAGGACATTGGCCCCAAACTTGTCTTGCATACAAACGGCACACAATTGTCAGTCAACAAACACGAACGTAGTGACTTACTACGTGGTCTTTCAGCTCTTTAGCGCCACCCTTGGGGCTCCTTCTGCTAAATTCGTATTAATAGAAGTCTGGTGATGATTCATGCTTTTCATTTCACGCTTTTCATTTCACGCTTTTCATTTCGTGCTTTTCATTTTGCGCTTTTCATTTCACACTTTTCATTTCACGCTTTTCAGTAAGTTTCTGAATGGCCATTCGTCAACCAGCCATGTTGCTGAATCAGAGGAGATAACGTGTTATTTACTATTGGCCTTGGAGTTATTGCTTTGACCCAAGTCCAGTCCAGGAACAGGAGGAGGAGGATTTCTTGGACCAAAAATTGGTTGCTTTATTAATCATGACCAATTCTGTCATATGCCTTTGCTGTGGGAGCTCCAGGAGAATAATCCAGATGATTTTCGTAATTATCTCCGGATGACAGACCCCTGCTTTCACCAACTCTTGGCATTGTTGACCCCCTATATTAAGAAGCAGGACACATGCATGAGGCTTTTTATTTTATTCTTTGGTTGAATAATGATTTGATTTGTTATATTTTCTATATTTTTGGATGCATAGAATGCACTTGTTGGTTAAGTTTTACTTCAAATGACAGTTTGGGAGTAGGCAGTTACATTTTAAAAAATACAATGTAAAATTAACAAGGCACACCAACATAGTTGTATCTTTGATCTTAAAAACTATGGGATAATGGTGCTGTGGTAACTTGCACCAAAAAAAAAAAAATATCAAGCATAATAATATTATTCTTGATATCACTAGAAAAAAAAAGCCTTTGAAAATGTATTTGCCATAACTTCATCAGTATCACCAGCAAAGCAGCTTCATTATTATCCCATTAAAGAAGAAGAGTATGTGCGCTGCATTTTAAGATTTCATAATTTGCCACGTTACAAATGTTAATTCTCCATTCCAAAAGCTAGTTTACAAGACTGACCACTTCCAGCTCGTCCTTGCTTCCGAGCATGTGTGTTTGTACTTTGGACTTTTGTCTAACGGACTTGTGTACACACACTCGGAAAATCCGACAACAGACATTTGTCCTCAGAAAATTTTAAAGTCTGCCATCCATCATTTGTCTGCGGAAAATCCGACAACAATTGTCCGATGGAGCGTACAAACGCCAACAGCCTGTTATCACACAATTCCAGTTGGAAAATCCAATCGTGTTTACGAGGCTTTACACTTGCATAATGTCAGATATTTAGAGTCAGGTGTATGATTAATCAATTATACCAAAAAAGTGCTAATGATAATCAATTTATACGTAGGTTGAAACACAGTCATTAACTGAAACAGAAACAGCTGTGTAGGAGGTTTAAAACTTGGTGAAGACAAGCCTGAGAAGGCGCATGTGCGGCGCTCTGTGACATGGACGCCTGATCACAGAGCTCCGTCCCACTCCGAGCATTCGGCACTCCCCGCAACGAATCCACTCGCCCCCCGCACCCGTAATCGGGAGCGGAGCACGGCGGCTACCCCCAGGACAGAGATAGGGCATATTGCTGCAACCAAACGGACCCCAGAGGACTGTTTCTCGGCTGGGTTTCACACAGCACAGACACCTAAGATGGCGGCAGAGCGGCACACAAGCGATGCTGCATACACAGGCACAGCTGATTCCTCTCCCTGGCGCAGTGCTCTGCTTAAAGAGGTATGTGGAGAGGCTCCTCTGCCCCACATTATCATAGATCCAGCATCGCCTGCCTCCACATTGTCCTTATTAGATCAGACCGTGGATGGACTTCACATACCACACACAGCCTCATCCCCCCAGAGGCCTGGCATACAGCAACAAGATGTGAATCAGTTCTCCTCATGTCCCCCTGATATCTCAATGCTCTTTAACAAATTCGCAGAAATGCTTGATAAAGGACTTGCACAAACTGCTGCCAAAATAACTTCAGATATCACCTCTGATATTAAATCAGATCTCCATCTCCTGGGATCCCGCATTGAGCATATTGAAAATAAAATGGTAAAATGGATGCCACAATTGATCGGGTCAATCAAAATATGGATCGCTTTCAAGAACTCAATGATCAGCTGGAGGGGGTGATCGCCAAAATCGATGACCTTGAAAATAGGTCCAGACGGCTGAACTTTAGGATAAGGGGTCTTCCTGAGACTTTCACAGACATTCCGGAAGCAGTTCTCATCAAACACCTGATACCTGATATCAGAGCCCACAGGTTGGAGCTCAACAGGGCCCACAGAGCCCTAGGTCCCCCTCGCTCGGATGGTCTTCCCAGGGACATTGTGGTAAAACCTCACTACTACAACGTTAAGGAGGAGGTCATGAGGAGGGCTCGCACCATGCCCCAAATTCAGCTCCTGGGTCATTCAGTTCAGGTGTATGCTGATATTTCTCCTTATACTATTCAACGACGGCGAGCACTTAAACCACTTCAGAATGTTCTCACACAGAAAAATGTGAAATACTGGTGGCTTTTCCCGCTGAGCCTAAAATTTGAATTCAACGGCAAGCCTTTCAGATTTTCTACACTAGCGGAAGGAGAACTTTTACTGAAAAAACTGGGACTCTTGAACACTGATCCAACATCACCGATGCAGTCTTCTCCATCACTTCTACCCAAACGACCACCTCCACCCAGCCCTCTGACTTCTACGTGGCAAAAACCTAAGTATAAGAAAGCCAAGGAAAGCCCTGCTACCTGAACCACCAGACTCTCTTTGTTTTCTCCCTTTTCATCCCTTTTTGGGATGTGGACATGCCTTACCCCTTCACCATACAGGTCTCCCCTTTTTTTTTTTTTGAAGGAGCACCTGTCTGGTCCTGGGGGGCGTTGAAAGTTTTTGATCCTGTCTTTTGGGGTTATACCCTCTTCATGATATTTTTATTATTTTTGTCATGGGGGTCAATTTTAAGTTGTGATGGGATAGGGAGTGTATCCTAATATGTTGTTGTCATAGTTTTTAGGGGTGTCGTGCACGGGGCGGTACCTTTGCGCCTCATCCTTCCCTCGAAGTCGGATTGCAGTTGTTCCTACTTCAGGTTGGGATTTCCTCCACGAGTTTGGAGGCAACATATTTATATCTCGGGATATGATGAACGTTTTTTTCACATATCCCTGGATCTTCTTCTCTTTTCCTACTATTCTTCTGCTTTTTCTCTCTCTTAATCCCCTTACTAAATTTTTACTCTTTTCAGTGACGTGTGCGGTCTCGCTTGCCCACGGGACGTGGGATCGTGATCTGAGGATCCTAAGATTGATACATGACCACATACCACCCGTCAATTGGAAGGTAGGTGATTGGGGTTTACTGGCATCTCAACCTATCCTGCTCCATGGCTGACCACACCACCTCCTCACAGGCCCTACAACTGGCCTCACATAACGTACAGGGGCTTAATTCCCCACTTAAGCGTCTGAAAATCTTTCAGTATTATCATGACCAAAAAATAGACATACTATTTCTTCAAGAAACACACTTTCCAAGATCTTACGTTCCGTCTTTTATACATGCCAAATTCCCCACGTTCTTTCTTGCCAATTCTGATAAAAAAACCAAAGGGGTGGGAATTTTCTTCTCCCGCAAAATGCAATTTTCACTAACTTCTGAAGTTAGGGACCCTGATGGCAGGTTCATTCTAGTGAAGGGACTCATTGATGGTCAAATTTACTCACTAATCTCATATTATGCACCTAACCGAGGACAATCCAAATTTTTCCAATCCCTCTTTCTCACCCTTGCTCCAATGCTGGAAGGCATGGTCCTTTACGGCGGAGATTCCAACATAGCATTTGACGCAGGAAAGGATAAGTCTAGACCCCCGGGAAGGGATGTGTGCGCCCCACCAGACAGAGCCTCAATATAGCCAGACAGATCTTCCAACAGGGTCTGGTAGATGCTTGGAGGGAACTAAATCCTGGTACTCGGGATTATACGCATTATTCCAGCCCCCACAATACTTTTGCCAGAATTGATCACTTTTTCATTATGCAAAAACATATCCCGCTGGTGCGTAAAGCAATCATTAAAGACTCTGTCTGGTCGGACCACTCCTTCCTTCTCTTAATCATACACAAACCTGTAACTCATCACCACGGGTTTCATTGGAAATTAAATGCCTCCTTACTCAGCAATCCCTCACATGTCAATGAACTTAGCAAAGATATTCAGGAATATTTCTTACATAATGATGTTGATAATATCTCTCCCATCACATTGTGGGCAGCTCACAAAGCCTATGTAAGGGGTAAGCTAATCCAAATGTCCGCTAGAATAAACAAAGCCCGCAAACTGGAAATAGCTAGACTTAAAAGTGAATTTTCTCACTTCAGTAAACAACATAAACGCAACCCCACTGTTACATCGACAGCTAGCCTTGAATCCACGCGCATGGCTCTTAATCTGTCCCTCACAGCCGTAGCGGAGAAAAGTTTACGATGGGATGGAGGGAGGTTCTATTATCAAAAGGATAAATTGGGTGCCATGTTGGCACGCAGGCTTACTCCAAGGCTGAGGGTGCGCACTTTACCTAAGATACGTTTAAGTAATGGCTCCCTATCCCAGAATCCTCTGAAAATCATGGAATCCTTTCATGATTTTTACCGATCTTTATATAGTACTCAAGGGTCGGAACCCTCGTCTCACACAATTGATTCTTATCTGAGCTCCCTGAAGCTCCCTAAGCTACGAGAGCATCATAAGGACAGCCTTCAAAATCCTATTTCTGCGGAGGAAGTATCTCAGGTCATTCATGACCTCAAAAATGACTCCGCTCCTGGTCCAGATGGCTTTTCAGCCCCGTATTACAAACACTTCTCCCAGCAGCTTTCTCCATATCTAGCTCGCTTTTATAATCAGTTACGAGCAGGGGGTCAATTAGACAAGACACTTAATTCGGCTTTCATTACAGTAATAACAAAGCCAGGTAAGGACACTAGCTGTACAGCTAATTACAGGCCCATATCATTGATCAACAATGATCTAAAAATCTTAACTAAAATCTTAGCTAATAGAATATCCTCCTTTAGCTGATTGGGGGGAGGAGCTGCTGACCAAGATGGCCACTTAGGCAGACCTTGGACTGACATGCTGCTAACACTGAGCGTCTGACGTCTTTTCAGCTGGTGCATGCTTTCGATATGCTGCCGGCTTCATGCTGAGTAAATCCCCCTCTCACCTACCCAGCTGATTAGCACAGCACAGAGGCAATGCAGTGCTGAGGCAGCAGTGAGAGCGATAGAGGCGGTAGAGGCGTACCTGTGATCCAGAGGAGCGGAGACCTGCGAGATAAGCCCATGGAGAACCGTGAGTCGGGAGACAGTGGACACGGGGAGGCGGGAGCTTCTGTGAGTCTGCGAGAGCGGACGGCAGTGGTCCTCGCTTGAGAGCGTCCTCTCCGGCAGTAACACCAAAAACGGAATGGCAGAGAGAAGACAAACCCAGGATCTCCAAACCATAAAGGTCAGTCGCCTACTTTGAAACTAAACTACTATTAAGCTATTAATTCATTGAACATTACTGAACAATGCTGAACTTTGATTGAAGATTGGAGCTGCAGGTAGGACATGGGGGCCCTGTTTCCAGTGCTTCCTATATCATTCCCTGAAACGTTTGAGTATCTTGAAATTCGTGTAACATACTAAGGACATAAAGATATAGCTCTTAAAAGCTCTTAAAAGGAATTTAAGCATATAATACCCCTCTGCTTCCCCTGCCCCGTCATTTTTTATTTTTTTTCAAATATAAGAACAGAGGACATCAAGGGAAGAAAAAGGGAAAAAAAGAGTGATTAAGAGATAAAATAAAGGGAAAATAAGAAAAAGATAAGGGACACGTAGAGAGTGAAGATAAATGGGGTTAAGAGGAGGAAAGAA
This sequence comes from Lithobates clamitans, assembly GCA_037952925.1. Taxonomy (NCBI): domain Eukaryota; kingdom Metazoa; phylum Chordata; class Amphibia; order Anura; family Ranidae; genus Lithobates; species Lithobates clamitans. The sequence goes on along the minus strand of JBBGZY010000006.1, from coordinate 2,488,606 downwards.
GGGGAAGGAAAGAAGCATGGCCCCTAAGAAGAGTAATAAGACCCCGCAACCCCAAAAAGGTAAAAAAGACAAAGCAGAAGGCATGAACAAAAGCACTACAGGGGTACAACCTACACAAACAACTGACATTAAGGAATTTTTTCAACAATTACAGTTGCAGATACATTCTCCTCAGGTAACACAGATGCTACAATCATCGCATGATCTGTCAAATATAGCGGAACCAATAGAAACATCTAGATCATCAGGGGAAGAGCAATTAAATCACCCCAGAAAAAGCTCACTAATGGACACAACAGGGTCTTCAAGTGAACATAATCAGGAAGATAAAGAAAAATGGGATATAAGAGCTTATATTCGCTCGCTGCCCACCAGGGCAGATATGGACTAATACGTACATAGGTTAGAAAAATTATATAAAGAGGAGATCCAAGAGCTTAAAATATCTACAAAAAATATGCAAGAAAAGACAGACAATATTGAAAAGAGAATGTTAAAAACGGAACAGGAACTGCTAAGGATAAAAGAAAAAATGCAGAAACAAGAAACCCAATTAAAGCAAATAATAAATAACCTAGACGAACAGGAGAATAGAAGCAGAAGATCCAACATAAGAATAAGAGGATTAAAAGAGTCAGTTGGCCCAAAAGAACTTATAACAACACTACAAAAATATTCCAGGAAATTACCCAAGACATTGACATAAAAGATCTAATTATTGAAAGAGCACATCGGGTAGCAGGAATAAGGAAACCAGATATTAATAAACGTTGGGATATTATTTGCAAAATGCATTATGCTCATATTAAAGATAAAGTCATGCTTGCAGCCCGCCAAAACAAAAGTATTCAATTTGAAGGAGAACCTCTCCTGCTTTTTCAAGATATATCAAAATATACATTGGATCGCAGAAGAGCGCTGAAGCCCCTGGTAGAGCAACTAATAAAAAATAAAATTCACTATAGATGGAAATTTCCATTTCAGCTGCAAATCCAAAAGGAAGGACAGACTATCTCATTTAGAGATCTGGAGAACTTACCGGAATTTTTAGCGATTATAGGAACCGCAGAGCTAGCATTGCCGGATTGGCCCATAAAATATATGCAAACTTATAGGAAAATATAAGGGGGCCTGTGAGGGGGAAAAGGGAGGTGGGATTAGATGAAAAGATGGGAAAACCAAGTATAATCTCGAGTTAAAAATTGTTTTTTTTTGTGGCATGGGGGGAGGGATATGGGGTCTTTTTTTTTTTTGATATGAAATGATATGAAATGGTAATTATGTACAGATACAGAAATAATATAGTAACACTAGATGGGGAAATTTTTTTTTTTTGCTTTTGTAATAGTGAAAATGTTTTATACATGTTGTTTGCACTAAGATATCTAAAGAAGATGTAGAATTTTTTTTTTTTGTTGCATCAAAAGATATGTAATATACACACAGATAGATAAATGGATAATGATTTTTATAAATTCATACACTAAGTGACAGGTTATGGTTATTATGTACAGTATGTAGTAGGTATATAGCACGAGGAAGAAGAAGGGAAGGAAAAAGAAAATAATTTTTTTTTTTTTTTTTTTTATTATGATGCTTGCACCAAGAGATACATACATATACACACAGATAGATAACAATTTTTATAAGTTCAGTTAAATGAGATGAAATGGAAACTATACATGCAATAGGCACACAGTAATATAGTAGCACTGGAGGGGATTTATGTATATCTCCCATTCTACATCTCTGAGGAATCATTTGGAGAAGGAAGAGAAAGTTTAAAAGATCAAAAAGCAAAAAAAGTATACCAGAGATGTCAGTGACTATAAAAATGGGAGCGTTTTTGCTTGGCAAAATAAAGAAGAAGAGACTGTTGTCCCTGAGAGAAGTGCATGTGAAATGGACACCTCGGAACCACAGACTCTTCATTCCCAACAACCCTCCCACCCTTCAGAAAAAAGAAAAATTACCACTTATAATCACCACCCGATTCCTCCGGGTACCCCTAGGCCCCCGAATAGAGGCCCCCTCCCACGGTAAAGGTAGGGGTGGAAGAGGTAGAGGACGGGGACAGAGAGGTCAGTCTTCCAATTATGACCATTATAGGTCTACACCAAGACGAGAATACCAACATGATAGACATCATGATCAGTACGAACATCACTACCCACCAAGAACACCTATTCATACGTACAGCCGATATTCACTATTAGAGAATGACAGACCACGTGACAGCTACAACTCCTATCACTCTTACAGAGAGATGGATTCTGGGTTATCACAATAAATCACCTTTTAATTATAACCAGCAGCAACCAGGACCTTCCAACGGTAGGGATTTTCCCAATGTACAAGAAAGACACAAACGATCTATAGACGCAAACGCGGGACTAGAGGGGGGAGGCGCACCCGAAAAAAAGCAACGGGTTTAACAGATGGCAGGATTTTCAATCTGAGTAAATCCAATCTCTCAGACACAGAACTTTCAGTTCTTAATAAGGGCTTAAAGTTTGCTCCCCCAAAAAGACTTAATAAGTTCAATACTTTTATAGACATACAGAAATATGTAAGAAAACTTAATGTGCAGCGATATATACTCTCCAATCCAAAGAGACCACAAATTGAGGCGAGCTCACATATTGTCCATTCAGGACTTTCAAACCCTTCACTTTTCAATCCACCAGGTTCCACTGCCCCCTCTATAAAGGTTTTCCGTGACCAGGTGCTAAAAGATTTAGACAAATTACCTGTCAAAAAGACTTCTAGTAATCCCAATATTAGAATTGGACTTAAACAATTATGCGAGCGCAAGGATTTAATTATCCGACCCGCCGACAAGGGGGGTGGGATTGTCATCTTGGATAAAGATGACTACCACCTCGAGATGACTAGAATTCTGAGTGATACGGAAACCTATACAAGACTGTATGTTAATCCTACAGCTTCCTATAAGAAATCACTCACTGATCTAGTTGATACGGGTTTCCAATTAGGAATCCTAAACAAAAAAGAAAAGAGTTTTTTAGTTCCAGTTGCCCCTAGGATCCCTGTCATATATTATTTACCCAAAGTGCATAAAAGTATTACCCGGCCTCCAGGCCGCCCCATCATTAGCGGTATTGATTCCGTTACTTCGCGTATAGGGAAATACATAGATCATTTCCTCCAACCTATTGTACAGGCTGTACCTTCTTATTTGAGGGATACCAAAGACACTATCATCAAGTTGAATAGTGTTACCTATAGCAGAGACTTACTTCTAGTCACGGCTGACGTGACGTCGCTATATACTTGTATACCCCATAATTTGGGGATAGCGGCAGTTGAACTCTTACTATCCAGGGAAGAATCTATCCCAAGAACCCAACAAAGATTTATCATGGACCTGCTTAGGTTCGCTACCAAACATAACTACTTTTGGTATAATGGTGATTTTTTCATTCAACGGAAGGGAGTCGCCATGGGCGCTAAGTTCGCCCCAAGTCTGGCCAACATTTTTATGGCCCGGTGGGAGGAGGATATCATCTATGCCCTGGACCCCCCGGAGTTGGTCCTTTGGGCCAGGTACATAGACGACATCCTCCTCCTATGGAGAGGTAGTGTTGAGTCTTTACATGCTTTCTTGACTACACTGAATGCTAACAATGTTGGTATCGAGTTGAAGTATGAGATCAGTACTTCGACTATCCATTTTCTCGATTTGGAGATAGTGGCTGTTGATGACCATCTGGAAACAAAAACGTTTTTCAAACCTACCGACCAGAATGGCTACATTCCGGTCGATAGTTGCCATCACGCGACCTGGCTAAAATCGGTACCACGCAGCCAACTCACCAGGATTAGGCGGAATTGCAGTAACCTCTCTGATTACCACTATCAGGCACAGATCTTAAGATCTAGATTTATCGATAAAGGTTATGACCCAATATTGGTTGATGATGAAATTAGAAAGGTTTCTTCAATCGACAGAGAGACATTGCTGGTAGGGCAACCCAAACCGACTCAAGAGAATAAACACAAGTGGTCCTTTTTGACAGGCTTTTCTATACAACATAAGCAGATCAAACAGATCATATCCCAACATTGGAAGGTCCTTAAAAATGACCCTGTATTGGGTCCTGTGCTCCCCGAGCGCAGTGGGATCATCTTTAAGGGAGCCCCATCAATTAAGAATCAGATTGCTCCCAATATTATTGACCCCCCAGCTGTACGTCCCCCCTTCTTCTAAAATATGAAAGGGTTTTTTCCCTGCCGACGTTGCAATGTTTGTCTACACAGCGTTTGTGGAAGGAGGAAAAGTGAGACGTTCACTTCTACCTCTACTGGAAAAGAATATCAAATTAAACACTTCTTGACATGTGAAACACGTTATGTGGTCTATTTGATCACATGTCCATGTAACAAACAGTATGTTGGTAGGACCATACGCACTTTTTCAGTACGAGGGAATGAACATATTGCTAACATTAGAAAAGGCTTGACAAACCATAGTGTCCCGAAGCATTTTTTAAGGTGTCATGATCGGAACCCAACTGGGACCCGGTTCCAGGTGATAGACAAATTTATTTCACACTGGAGGGGCGAATCCCTCAAAAAGGGTGTGTCCAAGTTAGAAACTTTTTGCATCCACCAACTAAAGAGTTATTCGCCATTTGGTCTCAACATTGACTGGGACATAAACGCATTTATCAATCGGGCCTAAGTAGTTGTTTCCCTACTCGCCCTAGTTTTGTTTCCTTAGGTTATATAATTTTTTTAATTGATATAGACACGTCTCGAGATTAATACTTATGCGCCAACTATTAAATGATATGGATTTGGATATTGTATGTTGGCAGTTTTTGTACTTAATTAGTACAGGATATGGAACTATTGTGATTACCAATAACTGTATATTATAAATACTGGAGGCGAGCGCTGCTTGTGCCCTGTGAGACGCCTCATACTTCCATGGTTAGGATTTGTCTACTCCTGACTATATGATCCCTATTGTAGGCTTTTATGCGATTTCCATATTACCACTTATCAATTTTAAACATTAGTAAGGGGTAATGATTATGATTTAAATCCACAGACTCTTTTCTTTTTCTTTATTTTTCTTCAGTCTTTTTTATATATTTTTTTTATTTTTGTATTATATATTCTTTTTCCCTATTAAAATTTAGTTAATCTATAGTGAGTAATTTTTTCTAAATTTTTAATTTTAATTTCATTATATTGTGCTCTGTTTTGGAGACTGCAGAGCCCCATTAATTATAATGTTTGTCTTTGAGGCTGCAGAGTCCTATTGATTATACACATTTCCCCATAAATCCTGCTATTGTTGAGACACAGATCGATGGAGCGCATTTGCGGTCCATACACTTCTCACAATGGTAGAGGTATCCGATATACATCTTGGATAGAGGTGTGCACCGCATGTGCGCTCCACCTCTCTAGGACATTATCGTCTACTTCCGGTATTGATGTCACGCGTTGCTTGCGTAAGCCTTGATTGGCCGCCAGCTTCACGTGACACTAGCCAGCCCATGACCCTCCGTCCGCGACTGTCAGGTGACCTTTAATGAGTCGCGTTGGGCGGTCCCGGATGTTGAGGGCGTGCTAGCGTTGATGTTATTGGCCTGGCTCGTGAGCAATCACGATAGTGACGGTGGGCTCTCCCGACCAATGGGCATTGAATTTACCTAGAGGCCGGGTTCTACATCTCCACTCCTGCCCATCATGATAGGTTATTACTGCATTGACGTCATCTCTCGGCACCCGGAAGTGGCGTCTCACATGGTGTAAGCAGGTGCGGCTTTTTTCAAATTATGTTTTAGCATATATATAGGCATAAATGTGGCATGCAGGCATACACCCCAGTTGAAGTCCTAGTGGACGAAACGCGTCGGGTTGGATATGCCTGCTATGCCACGACCGAACAAGCGCTTTTTTAATTGATTCTATATGTTTTGGCACTTTGGCCTCTGTTGTTGTCTATGGGCCAATATACCTTTTCTATACCTGGTCTCTGTTGTGGTCCATGAGCCAGTGTAATTTTTTTACTGCAAAGCTTTTATTAAAGTCCTTTTAAAGCCGTTTTACGCTATGTGGAGTTTCTCCTTTGATTTTTCCACCGGAGGAGCTGTACGGTGAATAGAGCGTCCTAGTGTGGGTGATAGTCCTGTGGAGACCCTCACCTTCCTGTACTTCTACTGACGGATGAAGCAGCATTCCACTCATTGTCGTTCGTTTTACCACAAGCTTACTCTGACTCCGAAGCCGCTGCCCGGGGAGTCCATCACTCTTGGTAAGAGTATTTTTTACATACCTATATCTACAATTTCATGCCTACCATCTGAGTATAGGGGAACCATCCTGTCTGTCCAAAGGAAGCCCAAGCGGCCAAGTATTTGGGTGTACCTTCATAGGTCCAGCATTGGGACTCACATTTGATTCCATTGAGTGTGTTTATGAACATTATTTATATATATGAGTGCACTTATATTGAGTTATATGTTTCTATATTTTTATGTTTATTTCACATATTATTCTAATATACGTACCTTGTACGACACCTGTTACCAACAGATACACACGTCTGCTGAGCAACGTTTTAGCACATTGGTTGTTGTTTCACGGAATTTTAATATAAATACCACGTTTATTATTTTATTTTATTTAATATTTTTTCTTCACGATTAAATAGCACATATACTTATCCCCATACAGTCATCTTCTTTAGGTTAACACAATTAGCTCTTCGTTTGGCTGGACTTTATTGGATACAATTTAACACACACCTGATAAGGCAGACTATAGGGAATACTCGGTTGATTTATTATTGCTTTTTTTCCTTTTGTAATAATACAGGATTTGGAAAAATCCTATTTTGATTAAATACCTCACTGGGTAAGTTTGGCCCTCTGATTGATATTTTAGTGGGTCTGACCCAAATGAGGAACAAGTTCACTTTAGCGCTACACTGTATTCTTTTATTAATGTTGATCAAATAACACCAAAAGAAAGCTTTATTTGTGGGGGAAAAAAATTACATACATTTTATTTTGGTACAGTGTTGCATGACCGCACAATTGGCAGTTAAAATAACGCAGTGTCGTACCGCACAAAGGGTCCTGGTCATGAAGGGGGGTAAATCTTTTGGAGGTCAAGTGTTTAAATAGTAAGTTAACTTCTGGAATTCCTAATTCAAATATTAACTTTAAATTATAAAGCAAATAATTGTCAACCAATTAAAAACATTATTTACAGCCTCACTCAAATACATACATTTGGAAAGGATATTAGACTTGTGTTTTTGGCATGATGTGATTCCCAAACCAGTTGCTTTCATTAGTTACAGAGCTTGGTCAATTTGAATCCCAATTTGAACCAGCTGTGTTGATGGTTTGTCTTTATTATGTATTCACTATGTATTATTTTCCTTCTATAATAAAAGCTCTTCTAGGAAAACTTTTTGGCTTTAGCCTGTTTGCTATGAAAAGTAGTCAGATTGTAACAAGTTCAAAAACATAAGCTCTGAAAACTACTGCATGCCTTCTGAAAACAGAAAATAGTTGCATATCATAACTTCTGACACAAATTTAGAAGCAACAAGCCTTATATTCCTCATTTTAGGATTGGGGACTGGCAGTAGTTGGAATTTGTACTTCTGTTTTGTTACGCTTTTTTTTGTACATTATACAATGGTAGCATTCCTTACTGCAAAGAAAAGTACACAATGCAAAGGATGGCAGCAAATTTTGACTTTCTAGAAAAGAATCAGCCCCAGATACAAAACAATGAACTGCATGTAATTCAAAACAGGACACTCTCTGTATTTTACTGTGGAGAAAATGCAGCAAATCATATTAACAACCTGCTCTTCGGTTTTCAGTACATTCTGCAAAGTCTATAAACTACCAAATAAATTCTACCTGTCTGGCTCTAACTAAACATAAACCAAGAGATCTAGTAAGATGTTCCTATTTTCAACTGCAATTTTGCTTTTTAAAGATATTCCCAATTCAATAACTTGCCTGTAGTATTGTCACTGAATATGAAAAAAAGGTCTCTGTAAAAATAAAAGTCAGCTGTCGTGCAATAGCATATTCACAAGACACAAACAGAGGTGTTAACAGGATGCAAACAAAGTGTTGCAAAATCATAGTTACATTGAATAATCACAAAAGCAGCTATAGATAGTAACATTCTCTAAGACCAGGGGTAGGCAACCTTTTGAGCATAGTGTGCCGAAAAACATTTTCAAGCATTTTTAGAGTGCCAGCTACATAAAAAAGTCAACTTCACACTCTCAATCATGAAAAGAAATTTGAATAAAGAAAATGCTATAAACAACAAATAATAGTAAGAAATTAATATTGAGCTTTGCACCTTCACACTTCAGATCACCTCAATTCCTGCTTCTTTATGCCTCAGATCAACCCGATTCCTGCACCTTCATACCTCAGATCAGCCCAATTCCTGCACCTTCACACCTCAGATCAGCACCAATTCTTGCACCATTAAACCCTAGATATTGAATGTATTTCACACAATATTACCAATACTTAATATGTGCAAGTTTGTGTAAACATAAACAAAATTAAAACTTTTGGGTAGTGGTTGCTACAGCTATAATTACTAGGATCAATGATCTCTATATTAGCCACATATAGCAATACCCACTATCTATAGGTAGAGTGATGGTGCTAAAATAATATGCTAATGATAAAAAATCTGCTGCCACTGCTGCCACTATGCTTTGCATCCAGTAAAAATGATCCCACTTGTTGTGATCAGTAGACAGTACCGCCTAATAAATGTGACCCATTTAAGTGCAACAGACCTGTATAATGTGGGTGATAACATGTGAATTGGAGGAAAAAAAATGGAATCAGGTAGGGATAAGAGAGTATAAAGCTTATGGGGGGAGGGGGTAGTAAGGGCTTGTTCATACTGCCCGCACACTAAACCAGAGCAGGTTAGTGTGTGGGCAGATGTCCATTTTAGATGCAGTAAGCTGGCAATGAGGGAGTGGTATGATGCATGTTTCAGCACATCACACAGTTCCCCTTTCTCAACTTTATTTGAAGTGAACAAAATGACACTATTCGTGGCTGCTGTGCAGTGTCATCCAGTGCGTGGTGATAAAATGTAGCATGGCATTTACTTTGCAGTGTAAATAGGGCACATAGAAAACAATTGTATTCTACCTGCCCTAGCAGTGACTGTCAGTCTTCCAGTGTGGAAAAACGCCAGTCACCACACTAGTGTGAATGAGCCCTCATAGTATGAGTTAGACCCCTTTCACAGTGAAGGCGCTTTTCAGGCATTTTTGCACTAAAAATAACGCCTGTAAAATGCCTCTTAAGCCTCCCCAGTGTGAAAGCACTGTCCTGTGTGCTTGCAGGATGGAAAAAAAAGTCCTGCATGAAGGATCTTTAGGGCGATGGGGGAGTGGTGTATACACCACCCCTCCACCGCCCCGCCATTGAAATCAATGGGCAGTGCTGCCGAAGCACTTTGGCATTGGGGCTTTTCGAGTGCTTTTAACCCCTTGTTAACCCCTTCTTTGGGGTTAAAAGCACCCCGATCCAGCCCGCACATCACCAGTAAAGCACAGCACATTTTAGCTAGCGTGGGGTGGTGTTCAGTGTGAAAGTGGTCTTAATGAAGAGCAGAGTGAAGGGCTGCAGAGAATGTGCTAGGTGTATGATTTTTATAGGACAGTTGCTGGGATGGAAAGGGTGTCAGCACAGATGGCTGTGTGTGTGGACACCTGTGGAATGCCCAGAGCTGACATCAGAGGCAATGATTTATGTGAGGAGAGCAGAATTATAAACAGAAGAGGGGATAAAATGAAGGGGAAAACTGCCAGAGGATCGGTGCAAGGACTGTGATTTATTGCAAGGTTGTGGCTGGGAGAGATGTGTACACAGAGAGAGAGAGGGAATGAAGCAGGAGTGAAATGAGCCCAGAATAAATTACAGAAATGTCTCACAGTGCACAGTGTGATAATGGCTGTTGCAGCTGTGCTGCTTTTCCGATCTCAGAACTACAACAGTGTGGAGACACACATGGTGCAGATCGAGATTGAGATTGTTGCATGGTGCAGATCGAGATTGTGTTTGTTAAAGATTCTGTTCTTGCCTGTGAGCAGTGTGGGAAGGAGCAGCTTCACTACGTGTCCTGTAAAGAGGCTGAGTGCAGTCAGAGAACGGGAGGAAGAGCTTACCGACCCGGGCGCAGCATCCATTGTGGATGGGCTGGGGATCCATCCCTGATCAACAACACCACTTCAGTGTTGGCTGAGTACAGGTGTTTCATCAGATTAGGCAACAGGCAAGCAGAGTGAGGTGGGCAGGAACGGAGACGTGGGAAATGAGGTAGGGAACAATCAGCCTGTGTAGCCAGCCACAGCTATTGGCTGGCTTTGCCGATGCATGGGAGGGGGATGTCCCAGGCGTCCCTCGCATGCCATTGTAAATTCAGTTGCATGCCATATCTGGCACACGTGCCGGGGGTTGCAGACCCCTGCTCTAAGACACTCAAAAGACACTGAGACACACAGACACTGAGACTCAAAAGGCTGACTGTACCATTAGGCAAAGTAAGTATAAGCCTATAGGTCTCAGAGGCTAAGAGGGAGGCAGCTTTTACCCTTATAACTATTGGCCCCATATTATTTTTTGCCATCATTATTAGGAATACTCATCTGAAACAGCAATATTTACACATTATCACAATATTCTATGTATGTTTAGAAACAGGAAAACAAGGAAATGTCCTGTGAAAAGAGGTGATCCATATGGGGGGGAGGTGTTGACACTTCAATTAATGCTTTGGGCCTGTTTCTATTAACTAATCCCCCTGAAGACCTTTTTTCTCCCACACATGTTAAAGTCTGCATTTTGACTAAAATTATCTAAAACCCCAAAAACATTATTTTTCTTGTAGAAAATAATATGGTTATTGCAATTATTATATGTTCCACAATATTTGTGTATGAATTTTTTTGAACAAAAATTTAACATAATTGAATCCTCTTCCAAAAAAAGAATAGATAGTTTAGAGTTAATAGATAACAAATGTGTCAAGCTTCAAAACTGTGTGAGCCCGAAAAATGACAAAAAACGATAGTGTCCAAAGTTATCAGTAGGTGATGTTTTAAATGCCTTTACAACCAGAAAACCATAAATGAGGAATATAGAATTACTGCTGTCACTCTTACATTTATCATACTGTGCACACGTGTGCATTTCTGGGTGTGGACAGGGCAATCGAGTAACTTAAATTTCACAAAGGGGGCTAGCAAGCCCCTATATAATAGCATAGGGTAGGTGACAGGTTCTCTATATGTAGACATTTATTAGACCTCAAATGACTCCCCTGAACTCCACTGCAGCTAATCAAGTGCAGATCACGTTCGATTAGCTGCTTCTCTGGCTACCACAGTCAGGGAGTGACAGTTTTGACAGGGATATATTTAAAGCTGAGCACTTCGGGCTTCATAAATAGCAGAGGAAATTGGGGAATGGATATTCTCCAATAGGGATGAGCTTCGTGTTTGAGTCGAACCCATGTTCAACTCGAACACTGACTGTTTGGTCGTTCGCCGAATTCCGAACGTTATGGGCCGTTCGCGCCAAATTCGTGTGGCGCGTCACGGCCCATAATTCACTGCAGCATCGCAGTGCATTGCTGGCTGATGATCGGCCAAGCATGCACTATGACCCGCATGCTTGGCCAATCACAGTGCCGTCGGTAGAGAGAGCTGTAATTGGCCAAAGCCAGGGTGGCTTTGGCCAATTATGGCTCAGAGGGTTTAGAACACGCCCCACACTATATAAGGCCACCTGCACAGTGGCCCTGTGTAGTGTGTTCCGGCGTTGAAAGAGAGATACATAGACAGAGAGACAGTATCATTTCATTTGAGTTAGATAGATTAGGCAGGACAATCAGTGAGTTAGCTGCACTTACAGTGTATTGTGTATATATATGCATCCCAGGTGTTGCATATATATATATATATACACTGTATTCAGTTTAGCTAGATCCGTTCCTGTTATCTTCTTATAGGGCGTACACACGGTCGGACTTTGTTCGGACATTCTGACAACAAAATCCTAGGATTTTTTCCGACGGATGTTGGCTCAAACTTGTTTTGCCTACACACGGTCGCACAAAGTTGTCGGAATTTCCGATCGCCATCCACGCGGTCACGTACACCACGTACGACGAGACTAGAAAAGGCCGGTTCAGAACCAAGCGCGGCACCCTTTGGGCTCCTTTTGCTAATCTCGTGTTAGTAAAAGTTTGGTGAGAGACGATTCGCGCTTTTTCAGACTCGTGGCTTTCAGATCGTTTTCTGCCGTTCAGTTTGTGCTTGTGGGTTTGTATCTGCTCTTCAGTGCGTGCAGCAAGTTCCACATGACTTTAGGTAGTCATTGTATTCTTGTTCATTCGTTACTGTTTTTCAGGTCGCTCTTCACAGGCCTTGCTGTTCTTCAGTGCGTTCTGTTACTTCGTTCTGAGCAGCCGACCGTTTTCTAGCCATGTTTCGTATGCGTACTCCTGGTAGAGTTCGTGCTGTGCGGGGGCTTGGTGTTGGGAACCTGACCTTGACACAAGTCCAGTCCATGAAAAGGGTGGGGAGGAGTTCATAGACCAAGAATTGGTTGCTTCAGCGTGACCAGTTCTCTCATATGCCTTTGCTTCGTGAGATCCGTGAGAATAATCCTGATGATTTCAGGAACTTTCTCAGGATGACGGACCCCGTGTTTCACCGTTTGTTGGCTTCGCTGACCCCCTATATTAGCAGGCAGGATACCTGTATGAGGCAAGCCATCACTCTGGAACAGAGGTTGGTCGCTACCCTGCGGTATTTGGTCACAGGGAGAAGTCTGCAGGACTTGAAGTTCTCGACAGGCATCTCCCCCCAGGCTCTGGGGATCATTATCCCAGAGACCTGTTCTGCCATCATCCAGGTCCTGCAGAAGGAGTATATGAAGGTAAGATTTTTATCCTTTAATATCACATTTTATTGTATTGAATGTTTGCTAATACCTTGTATTTCTTTCCTCATTCCCTAATTACCATGATTGTAATATGCTGTGAATGTCCCCTTTGTTCTCATGCATGCTGGATTTTTATGTCATTATTATTTTATGTCCTTCATACATATTTGCCCACTAACCTCCCCAGCATGGTGTCTCCTGCCCTATATTCACCTCATGTAGTCACTTAACAATGTATTTTATCAGCTCCATAGTAGTGCTTTACCCCAAACACCCCCTAAAATGTTTTGAAATGTTATTTTTGATTTAAATTCAGGCAGAGTGCCAGAGGCTTTTTTTTGTGGTGTCCCCAAATAATTTTTAGTAACCCTCCCTCCCCCCAACTGCTAAGTCAGCTGATCCCAATTCTCTATCCTCAATCATCTATCTGCTGACTTTGCCAAACCCATACACACTATACCCACCTCTTTAGTGCTCAGATTTATGGCTGAATTACCCAAAGCATGTAGTGCAAGGGCCTGCCTGTATACTTTCCAATGGTACTGTTTAAAGTTTTTGTATTCTATTATTATCTTGATAGGTAATAGCAGAATGTCTAAATGTCCTCAAATGTGTACAATGTGTATTTATATCTTTGTATTGTGACACTTCTTACCTGTCCAGTAGTCTGCCAATAGTGTAACTAAGGAGGGTCTGTTCAAAGTAAGACCCATTATTTAGGCATTCATCTCTCAATGAAGTGAAGAGGGTTACCTGTGCAAGATTTCCACACACCCCTATAATGTTAGAAATGGCCCATGAGAGGGGGGGAGGGAAAATACGATAGGTGTACCTTATACTTTGGCCTTGTTAAATTCCCCTTAATAAATGCTATCTGGAGGTTGCCCCATAATGTTTGTGTGTAATCTGCTTGCCATGTTTCAGAGTAAAAATAGTAATGTTTATTGTTTTTTCCTCAACAGTTTCCTTCCATGCCACAGGAATGGCAGACTGTGGCCTCCCACTTTGCCGAGCGGTGGGACTTTCCTAACTGCGGAGGGGCAATTGATGGGAAACACGTCTACATCGTCCCACCACCCAACTCGGGGTTGTACTATTATAATTACAAGGGGTTTAATAGTATAGTGATGTTGGCAGTGGTGTCGGCTAATTACGACTTCTTGTATGTGGACGTGGGGAAGAATGGCCAGATGTCCGATGATTGAGTCATCGCCCAGACGGAGTTCTACAGGCGTCTCCAGAATGGCAGCTTGGACTTGCCAGCTCCAGAGGACAATGTTGAAGGACTCCCATTTGTGTTCGTTGCTGATGAAGCATTTGCGCTGGGGGACCACCTGATGCGGCCATTCCCAATGAGGACCCTCACCCCGGAACAGAGGGTTTTTAATTACCGGCTGGCCAGAGCCCGAAGAGTGGTGGAGAACACATTTGGAATTCTGGCCAGCCGGTTCCGCCTATTTCTGACACCTATCCATGTGGCGGAGTATAAACTGAACCATATAATACTTGCGTGCTGTGTTCTCCATAACTTTTTACGGAAACATTAGGCCAACTATGCTGGCTCAGTTGGGCCTGAGGCCGGAATCCTACATCAAACCACACTGATGGCGCTTGAAAGTGGCCGTCCTGGCTTGCCCTCCCTGAGTGCCCGTGATGTCCGGTTACGCTACCTGGATTTCTTTATGGGTAGGGGGGCTATCAATATGCCAGACAATATGTGAAGCCTTTTTATAATAAAAAAAAAAAAAGAAATTCTTTGTGGACAGTTACTGCTTGTGTTTGTTTTAGCTGACCCTGACATAAATGTTTTGAGTGCAGAAAATGTCGTGATTGGGTAACCTTATACAAAGCACTGTTGGCTGTTATTTCCTAAATGCAAAAACACATTTCACTACAAGTGCACTTGCAACTGCACTGAAACTGCACTTGTAGTGCAAAGAGGATTTGCCCTTAGGAAATAACCCCCATTTTTGCATAAAACAGCTATTACATCACCCCAAAAGTGTTGTAGTGTTGAGACGATAATCCACACATTCTTGAGTAAGCCACTTTTTTATACCTGCACAATCACATGTGCATTTACCAAAGGTTTTTAAAACAAACCAACATGTTTGTTGTATAACAATTTTTGCAGTAGCATTATCAAAATTCGAAATGTCCATTGCAGATAAAACAGGCCTGTGTAAAACCAACAAGAAAGCCAAAAAACTTGAACTTACAAAGTTCACATTAGGTAAAACCTGAAGGCTATATCAGACATCAGTATTTAGGAACTGGGTTTGATATAGCGTTCAGATGGGGGAAATCACCCCTGGAAAAGCCAAATTTGGAAGATGCACACCAATTTACATAGTTACATAGTTACATAGTAGGTGAGGTTGAAAAAAGACACAAGTCCATCAAGTCCAACCTATGTGTGTGATTATGTGTCAGTATTACCTTACATATCCCTGTATGTTGCGGTCGTTCAGGTGCTTATCTAATAGTTTCTTGAAGCTATCAATGCTCCCCGCTGAGACCACCGCCTGTGGAAGGGAATTCCACATCCTTACCGCTCTTACAGTAAAGAACCCTCTACGTAGTTTAAGGTTAAACCTCTTTTCTTCTAATTGTAATGAGTGGCCCCGAGTCTTATTAAACTCTCTTCTGCGAAAAAGTTTTATCCCTATTGTGGGGTCACCAGTACAGTATTTGTAAATTGAAATCATATCCCCTCTCAAGCGTCTCTTCTCCAGAGAGAATAACAAATGTCAACATGTGCTATCTGCCATCAGGGGGGATCAAGGGACGTGTTTTGGGGGAGCAAGCCCTTCCTCAACGCGACTTTAGAATTGAGGAAGGGGTTGCACCCCCAAAACGCGTCCATTGATCTCCCGTGATGGCAGATAGCACATGTTGGCACACTGTGTGCATCCTCCAAATTTGGCTTTTCAAAACATTGCAAAAAAATTTAAAAGATTGGACCACAATCCAAAAAGTGATTGTGTGGGGTTTTAAATTCGCCCCAAAACATCAATGATGTTATTATTTTTTTAATAACATCATGGATTTTTTGCTGGATGTTTTGCAGTTAGGTATTACACCCCATGATCTCCCCGATCTGGATCTGGGCACTTTCTGAAGTAAAGCGTTCTCTATCCCTCACATCACGATCACCTAAAAAGAGATAAAGAAAAAAAAAACAGGTCTCAAAAATCTGCCACCATCCATCTCTTTTACCTGAGCCTGTGTTCGCAGACACTCACCTGTTGTGGTGCCAATCTCCACCACATCTTCTTCTTCCTCCTGCTCAGCTTGGGTTTGGGGTATTTCACCTTCTTCCAGAGGTGGGGGGTCTCTGGTCTCCTCGGATGAGGGGTGTCCTCCGAGTCTTTTCTCCCCTATGTAAAACAAAAATGGTATAATTAGCACACAGATATTTGATGGCAGAACTAGAAATAGGAAACATTGCTTGGAAGTGGGGTACAATTGTCAATTTTAGCAGAGTTCCAAGATGTCTTTTTTTTATTGGCCTTTGTCAAGCTGCAATACTTTACCTGTTTAGTACAAGCTTCACAGATGTAGCCCCCCCTATAGTATACACTGGAGCACCTGTGTGGCCCCCTAATAAAAATTGTGTTCTTGTGTCCCACACTAGTGCTCCAGTGTCCAGATGTGAAAACAGCTGCTCAGTGTCCTCTCCTTACACACAATCTAGTTGGCATTTCATTCTAGTAACAAACCCATCTACACAAACAAATATTTGGCATCCAAGTAGGCCCAAAAAAAATGTGGGAAAATGCATATGGCCTAAACAATGGTGTTCTAGAGGCCGAAAGAAAAATGTTTGATACGAACGAATAATGGGCCCATTAACATTAAAGTTGCCCTTTTAAACGTTACAATGAATAAAAGCATATGGAGCAGCACGAATGTAATAAAGACAGAAAGAATAGGAACACAGCACAACTACTTACTTTTTTGCAGCACTCTCCGGATCTTTCGGTACTGCTCTGGCTCTCTCAACTTCAGGTCTGACCACCGCTTCCTGAGCTGATCTTTCGATCTTCGTACCCCGAAATTCCTGTGAAGGCTTTTGATCACTTTCGCCATGATCTTGGCCTTTCTGATGTTGGGGTTGGGGTAAGGCCCATACTTCCCGTCATAGTCGGACTTCCTCATGATGTCGACCATCTCCAACATCTCCCCAAAGGACATATTTGTGGCCTTAAAATGTCTCCTTCTGGATCGGGTTGTGACCGGATCCGGGCTTTCCTCCTCCTCCTCCTCGTTGCTATAATTAGCACACACCTGCTCTAACTCCGCCATCATGCTCTTCACCCACTGCGCCGAACGAAAAGGGGCGGGGAATAGACTAGAAAGAACGTCAGGGGCGGGCGGAGTTACATGCATGCGCAGTGTGTATAAAGCGTAACACGCGTGCGTATTACGTATGATCTGTGAGCGGAGGAAGGAGCATTGGACGCGCCGATCGTAAGAACGAAGGTAAGAGACAAACTTGTGCCTATACTGCTTCTAGATTAAGGCCTATATTGTAACAAGATTATGAGAGTTTTGTCTGACATTAGGCTTTGTCTTGTGTTGTGTCTTGCAGTGAACATGGATATGCTACTCAAAGATAATGACTTCATGTCAGTATTCCTAGAGATGCTAAGGGAGCTGCCCTGTCTGTGGGAGATTAACCACCCCCATTTCAAGAACCAAGCAAAGAGGAAGGCAGCACTGGTGCAATTGTGTGAAATTGTGAAGCAGGTGATCCCCACGGCAGACATCACCTATTTAAAGATATTAATTGGTTGCCTGAGGAGCACATATCTGAGGGAGCACAAGAAAGTCCTGGATTCACAGAGATCCGGAGCAGCAGATGACATCTATGTCCCCAGGATGTTGTACTATGACAGGCTGCACTTGATGGCAGGCCAGACTGAACCCAGGCCATCCCTCTCTAGTCTTCCTTCCACGCTTCCTTCCCCCCCGGCTGAGGCTTCTGACGCCCAACCTGAGCCTTCCAGGCAACACATGGAGGAGCCCAGATTGAGCCAGGTATAGCATTCCTCTAAATATTTCTGCTTGTCCAATCAATGATGTTAACTAGATGTTAGTTGGGAGTACTAATTTAGGATTGTGATTGATGATGCAACAACTAAAACCATGTCCCTTTTTCATACACAGGGAAGTCTCAGCCAGGAGGTGGCCGGGCCGAGCCGGCTGGCTAATCTGCAGGTCCCTCCACCCCCCCTGAAAAGAGAAAGTGGCAGTAGGAGGAGTGCCCTAGAGGAGGCTGCTATAGAATTCTTTTGGAGGGCTACAGAGGTCCTGGGAGCACCCCACACCATGGAGGAGAACATTGCTGCCTTCATTGCATATAAAATGCAGAGGATGGAGGAGGGCCAACAAGTCATGTGTGAGGCCCTCATATTGGAGGCTCTTGAGAAAGGTATGAGGGGCCAAATGACAGCTCAGACACACCTTTGTGATGGTCCTCCTCCTCCTCCTGCAGGTCCTCCTCCTCCTCCTCCCTCTCCTCCAGGTCCCACCAGTCCTCCTCCAGGTCCTCCCAGTCCTCCTCCTCCTCCAGGTCCTACTCCTCCTTCTGCCACATCTCCAACTGCACAGCCACAGCCCGGAAGAAAGCGTGGAAGGAATACCAGACAGTGATTGCCCTGGGTTCAGTCTGGTCGGCCAAAAGATGCAGCCTCTTGTGGTACCACAGCCTGGGGACACAGATGTCATCTGCTGCTATCCGGATCTCTGCGAATTCTGGACCAGACTGCCCTCCCTTACATATGGACTCCTCAGGCCACCAATTTTGATGTTGAAGAATTGATGTCTGCCGTGAGGGTCCCAGGCTTCGCTAATTTCTCATGTTGATCCAGTGTTGCCTTCCTCTTTGTTTGGTTCTGAGCCCTTAATAAAGGATTTTTTTTTTAAATTATACTCTCCTATGTGTTTTACTTCAAAAAGGACAGTTGGTTTGTGAGGATTCAGGTACATTTCAAATATACAATGTGAAATGAACAAGGGACACCAACACCAAACAATCTCCTTGAGATTAAATGATAAAAGATATCAATGTTGTTGGGGTAACTTGACACACAAAACACAGACAAAAATATTCAGGAGTAAAAATAAAAATAACATTGAACAAAGATCAGCCTTGGAAAAAATCCAAACATTAAAGAAAAAAAAAGGCTGAAAATCCAAAAAAAAAAAAAAATTAATATAAAACTGTCTGATGTGACAACTAATAACAATATATTCAGGGAATCCCACTAAAAAAACACAAATAAAAGTTTGTGAGAAGTGTGTGTGAATATGAGCAGCAAAACTACTTAATTCTTGTCACATTATAAAGAAGAAGAGAGTGCGCTGTATTAAACCATTTTTAACATTGCAGCGTGACGAAAGTGCTGTATCCATTGCGAACGCTAAGTTTACCAGAACGAGCTGTTCCGTCTTGGAATTTCTTCTGAGCATGCGTTGCACTTTGTGCGTCGGAACAGGCCACACACGGTCGGAATTGACGCGATCGGATTTTGTTGTCAGAAAATTTTATCTCCTGCTGTCCAATTTTGTGTGTCGGAAAATCCGATGGAAAATGTCCGATGGAGCCCACACACGGTCGGAATTTCCGACAACACGCTCCGATCGGACATTTTCCATCGGAAAATCCGACCGTGTGTCCGGGGCATTACTGACAGACAGGCTTGTTTTGTTACAGTATTTACAGCTATCTGAAGAAAATTGCTGGTGTTCTTTTGATCCTATTAGTACCACAGTCAGGCAGCTAGACTATTTACAGTTAGTGCAGTGCGTCCTGCTCACAGTGTTCAGCTAAAACTACAAGTTAGTGTGGTGCGTCCTGCTCACAGTGTTCAGCTAAACCTACAAGTTATTCTTTTGCGAGCTCTGCACAGTGTTCATCTAAAGCTACTAGTTAGTGCAGTGCGTCCTGCTCACAGTGTTCAGCTAAAACTACAAGTTAGTGTAGTAAGACCTCTGCACAGTGTTCATCTAAAGCTACAAGTTAGTGCAGTGCGTCCTGCTCACAGTGTTCAGCTAAAACTACAAGTTAGTGTAGTGAGACCTCTGCACAGTGTTCATCTAAAGCTAAAAGTTAGTGCAGTGCGTCCAGCTCACAGTGTTCAGCTAAAACTACAAGTTATGCCCCGTACACACGGTCGGATTTTCCGATGGAAAATGTCCGATTGGAGCGTGTTGTCAGAAATTCCGACCGTGTGTAGGCTCCATCGGACATTTTCCATCGGATTTTCCGACACACAAAGTTGGACAGCAGGAGATAAAATTTTCCGACAACAAAATCGGAAATTCCGATCGTGTGTACACAAATCCGACGGACAAAGTGCCACGCATGCTCAGAATAAATAAAGAGATGAAAGCTATTGGCCACTGCCCCGTTTATAGTCCCGACGTACGTGTTTTACGTCACCGCGTTTAGAACGATCGGGTTTTCCGACAACTTTGTGTGACCGTGTGTATGCAAGACAAGTTTGAGCCAACATCCGATGGAAAAAATCCTAGGATTTTGTTGTCGGAATGTCTGAACAAAGTCCGACCGTGTGTACGGGGCATTAGTGTGGTGCGTCCTCCTCACAGTGTTCAGCTAAACCTACAAGTTAGTGTAGTGAGACCTCTGCACAGTGTTCATCTAAAGCTACAAGTTTGTGCAGTGCGTCCTGCTCACAGTGTTCAGCTAAAACTACAAGTTAGTGTAGTGAGACCTCTGCACAGTGTTCATCTAAAGCTACAAGTTAGTGCAGTGCATCCTGCTCACAGTGTTCAGCTAAAACTACAAGTTAGTGTGGTGCGTCCTCCTCACAGTGTTCAGCTAAACCTACAAGTTAGTGTAGTGAGACCTCTGCACAGTGTTCATCTAAATCTACAAGTTAGTGCAGTGCGTCCTGCCCACAGTGTTCAGCTAAAACTACAAGTTAGTTTAGTGATACCTCTGCACAGTGTTCATCTAAAGCTACAAGTTAGTGTGGTGCGTCCTCCTCACAGTGTTCAGCTAAAACTACAAGTTAGTGTAGTGCGTCCTGCTCACAGTGTTCAGCTAAAACTACAAGTTAGTGTAGTGAGACCTCTGCACAGTGTTCATCTAAAGCTACAAGTTAGTGCAGTGAGTCCTGCTCACAGTGTTCAGCTAAAACTACAAGTTAGTGTAGTGAGACTTCTGCACAGTGTTCAGCTAAAACTACAAGTTAGTGTAGTGCGTCCTGCTCACAGTGTTCAGCTAAAACACCAAGTTAGTGTAGTTAAACCTCTGCACAGTGTTCAGCTAAAACTACAAGTTAGTGTAGTGAGTCCTGCTCACAGTGTTCAGCTAAAACTACAAGTTAGTGTGGTGCGTCCTCCTCACAGTGTTCAGCTAAACCTACAAGTTATTTTTTTGGCGAGCTCTGCACAGTGTTCACAGTGTTCAGCTAAAGCTACCTGTAGAAGGTTGGTGGTGTTTTCCTGATCCTATCACTACCGCAGGCAGCTAAAAAAGCTACAAGTTAGTTTTTTGCGAGCTCTGCACAGTGTTCAGCTAAAGCTACCTGTAGAAGGTTTTTGGTGTTCTCATACTACAGGCAGGCAATTGATTTTGCCAGCTGCAGTATCAGTATATATATATATATATATATATATATATATATATATATATATATCCCAGCTTAGTGCAGCTACAGGCCATTAGTATGTCTGGAAGGCCAAGAAGGAGAGGCAGACAGTCACAAGCCAATAAGAGAGGGCAAGCAGGCTCTGTGTCTAGTGCTGGTCGTGGAGACGGTGCATCCTCATCAGCACGTGGCCGTGGGACACGCTTGGCTTTTTTTTCGGCAGCTGGCCGTGTTGAGCCGCAACATGCGGAAGACTTGGTCGAGTGGATGACCAAGCCGTCCTCATCCTCCTCATCCTCTCTCACCCATGCTCAGGGTACTTTGTCTGGCAAAGCAGTAGCCTCTTCCCTCGGCTCAATGTCATCAGTGACTCCTTCCCTAGCCCCACCATGTCCTCCTGAGGAGTCCCTCAAACTGTTTGACCACAGTGTTGGGTACATGCTCCAGGAGGATGCCCAGCATTTGGAAGGCTCTGATGATAATACTGAGCTCGATCTCCAGCCTAAGGCAGCACATTGACTGCATCACACCCCAAACCTCCACATGTGCAGGGCGCTGCAGTCTCTGTGCATTATTCAAAAAGTTCTTTGGTGTGGGCCTTTTTTGAGACGAGTGCATCAGATCGCACCGCTGCTATTTGCAACATATGTCTCAAGTGTACCTCGCGTGGCCAAAACATCTCCCGCTTGGGTACTGTCACAGAACGTCCCTCACTCCGCTTGAGTGCTTCCGTCAGTATACCGCTTCCTAAGTTCTGGAACACGAGTCCAATGGATCCGGCTATAGGAACCCCCAAGAGCTAGACAACACCAGTCTTGGAGTACATCAGGACTAACTCTTTATTTGAGATCTCACACACATTTATACAGCAGGCTGACTTAAAGCTAACCTAATTAACATGAGCTAATTTACTAAAAAAATTTACTCAGACCAGATGACAGACTTGTGGGCACCGAGCTTCACACATTAGTATAAACACAATAGCTGGAGCTAATTACAATTAACAATACAAACAACAATCTCCCCCCCTCCTCAGCCTAGTCATCAACAGTTCGTCTCCTAGCCAGACCTGGAGGCTAATGTGATCAGCTCACTAAATTAACAGGTTGAGTTCAGAATCAACCAAACCAATAATAGTCTCTACATACATCCTGGGAGATATTGTGGACAAATATTACTGTCCCATTTTAAGCAGTCCAAGATGTATTTTCTCACTCACCCTGTGCCAGGATAGCACAGGGTGACTTAGACATAAGATATATATGGGGAGCTGAAACAAGGACATCCCCTACTTTCCAAGGGATTCTGAGTTCCACGGGCCCTTCCGTCACAGGTACCACATGCTTGACCAGACATATGTTGACCTGCCATGCAGTTTGTTGGCAAGTGTATCTAAAAGACCCACACCAAAGAACAAAGAGGACCTCTCCTTGCTCCTCATCAGCTGAGATCTCCAACCCCACGATACCTTCAGTCCTCTCTGAGACCTGCACTGAGAGGAATGAAGGTGTAGAATTAGGTGTGTCACAGCCAAGTACTTGTGAGCAATCTGCTTTTGGTACACCGACGTCAGATTGTACCAGGCAAATTTCCCTGCCCCAGCTGCTGCACGGCTGAAAGAAGTTTGCTCCCAGCCATCCACATGCCCAGCGGTTGAATGCTAGCTTGGCAAAATTGCTAGCACTTCAACTGCTGCCTTTTCAGTTGGTAGACTCTGCCCCCTTCCATGAGTTTGTGGAATGTGCAGTTCCTCAGTGGCAGGTACCCAAACGCCACTTTTTCTCATGGAAGGCAATTCTGGCTCTCTACCGGCATGTGGAAGGCAATGTCCATGCCTCGCTGGACAGGGCGGTCAGCGGTAAGGTGCATATTACCGCTGACTCATGGTCCAGCAGGCATGGACAGGGACGTTACCTAAGTTTCACGGCGCATTGGGTAACTCTGCTGGCAGCTGGGAAGGATGTAGGACAAGGTGCAGTAGTGTTGGAGGTTGTTCCGCCAACACGCCTCCAAAATGCCACTACTAATGATTGTAACACACCTCTCTCCTCCATCCCCTCCTCTTCTTCTTCCTCCATGGCCTCTTCCTGTGCTTTTTCCTCGGAACCAGCGGTGCTCCGTAATCGTTCAAGGGGCTACGCAAGTACGCAGGCCAAAAGATGCCATGCGGTGCTTCAGCTGGTGTGCTTGGGGGACAGGAGCCACACTGGAGCAGAGGTTCTGTCAGCTCTGCAGGGGCAGGTTCAGAGGTGGTTGACGCCACGCCAACTTAAGGCAGGAATGGTTGCGACAATGGCCCTCCGGCAGGGACAAATGACCCATGTGCACTGTTTGGCTCACGTCCTTAACTTGGTGGTGCAGCGGTTCTTGGGCAGGTACCCGGGCTTACAGGATGTCCTGAGGCAGGCCAGGAAAGTCTGTGTGCATTTCTGCCAGTCATATAATGCCAGTGCTCAGCTGGCGGACCTCCAAAAGGAGTTTAACGTGCCCAAGAACCGCATAATCATGCCCACCAGGCCCGAATTTACTCCCTTTGCCGCCCCAAGGCCGGGTCCTTCAATGCCGCCCCCCCCACACACCACCATTCTCGTCCTTTATCGATGACTGCTACAATAGATCAATAAAAAACATATCTCCATACATGAGAACACTGAAAACAACTGGCTTTAATTGTACAGACTAAAAATATTTCAGGGTAAGCGCACGAGGGGTAAGGATTTTTCGCGGGCAATTTTTCAGGGCAATGGCTGGTGTTAGTGCCTCAATCATCCCTGGCACCATGGTTGGTATGGTGTCAGGATGATTGAAACACATTATTTCTATCATTACATTGTAATGTAAAATGAAATAGTTCAACTCACCATAATGCAGAATCATTGGGAGCCCCGAGCGTGTCACTTGCCACCATCGCTTGTCACTTGACACTATGCCTGCCACCAGATGGAGATGTCACTTGCTATGATGCCACCAGATGGAGATGTCACTTGCCACGCTGCCACCAGATGGAGATGTCACTTGCCACACTGCCTGGCTGCCACCAGATGGGGATGTCACTTGCCACACTGCCTGGCTGCCACCAGATGGGGATGTCACTTGCCATGCTGCCACCAGATGGAGATGTCACTTGCAACACTGCCATGCTGCCACCAGATGGAGATGTCACTTGCCACGCTGCCACCAGATGGGGATGTCACTTGCCACACTGCCACCAGATGGGGATGTCACTTGCCACACTGCCACCAGATGGGGATGTCACTTGCCACGCTGCCACCAGATGGGGATGTCACTTGCCACGCTCCCACCAGATGGGGATGTCACTTGCCACGCTGCCACCAGATGGGGATGTCACTTGCCACACTGCCACCAGATGGGGATGTCACTTGCCACGCTGCCACCAGATGGGGATGTCACTTGCCACGCTGCCACCAGATGGGGATGTCACTTGCCACGCTGCCACTAGATGGGGATGTCACTTGCCACGCTGCCACCAGATGGGGATGTCACTTGCCACGCTGCCACCAGATGGGGATGTCACTTGCCACACTGCCACCAGATGGGGATGTCACTTGCCACGCTGCCAGCAGATGGGGATGTCACTTGCCACGCTGCCACCAGATGGGGATGTCACTTGCCATGCTGCCACCAGATGGGGATGTCACTTGCCACACTGCCACCAGATGGGGATGTCACTTGCCACGCTGCCACCAGATGGGTATGTCACTTGCCACGCTGCCACCAGATGGGGATGTCACTTGCCACGCTGCCACCAGATGGGGATGTCACTTGCCACCAGATGGGGATGTCACTTGCCACGCTGCCACCAGATGGGGATGTCACTTGCCACGCTGCCACCAGATGGGGATGTCACTTGCCACGCTGCCACCAGATGGGGATGTCACTTGCCACGCTGCCACCAGATGGGGATGTCACTTGCCACGCTGCCAGCAGATGGGGATGTCACTTGCCACGCTGCCACCAGATGGGGATGTCACTTGCCATGCTGCCACCAGATGGGGATGTCACTTGCCACACTGCCACCAGATGGGGATGTCACTTGCCACGCTGCCACCAGATGGGTATGTCACTTGCCACGCTGCCACCAGATGGGGATGTCACTTGCCACGCTGCCACCAGATGGGGATGTCACTTGCCACCAGATGGGGATGTCACTTGCCACGCTGCCACCAGATGGGGATGTCACTTGCCACGCTGCCACCAGATGGGGATGTCACTTGCCACGCTGCCACCAGATGGGGATGTCACTTGCCACGCTGCCACCAGATGGAGACATCACTTGCCACGCTGCCACCAGATGGGGATGTCACTTGCCACACTGCCACCAGATGGGGATGTCGCTTGCCACACTGCCACCAGATGGGGATGTCACTTGCCATGCTGCCACCAGATGGAGACGTCACTTGCTACGCTTCCACCAGATGGGGATGTCACTTGCCACGCTGCCACCAGATGGGGATGTCACTTGCCACGCTGCCACCAGATGGGGATGTCACTTGCCACGCTGCCACCAGATGGGGATGTCACTTGCCACACTGCCACCAGATGGGGATGTCACTTGCCATGCTGCCACCAGATGGAGACGTCACTTGCTACGCTGCCACCAGATGGGGATGTCACTTGCCATGCTGCCACCAGATGGAGACGTCACTTGCTACGCTGCCACCAGATGTTGATGTCACTTGCCACGCTGCCACCAGATGTTGATGTCACTTGCCACGCTGCCACCAGATGGGGATGTCACTTGCCACGCTGCCACCAGATGGAGACGTCACTTGCCACACTGCCACCAGATGGGGATGTCACTTGCCACGCTGCCACCAGATGGGGATGTCACTTGCCACACTGCCACCAGATGGGGATGTCACTTGCCACACTGCCACCAGATGGGGATGTCACTTGCCACACTGCCACCAGATTGGGATGTCACTTGCCACACTGCCACCAGATGGGGATGTCACTTGCCACACTGCCACCAGATGGGGATGTCACTTGCCACGCTGCCACCAGATGGGGATGTCACTTGCCACGCTGCCACCAGATGGGGATGTCACTTGCCACGCTGCCACCAGATGGGGATGTCACTTGCCACGCTGCCACCAGATGGGGATGTCACTTGCCACGCTGCCACCAGATGGGGATGTCACTTGCCACTCTGCCACCAGATGGGGATGTCACTTGCCATGCTGCCACCAGATGGAGACGTCACTTGCTACGCTGCCACCAGATGGGGATGTCACTTGCCACACTGCCACCAGATGGGGATGTCACTTGCAATGCTGCTGGGGATGTCACTTGCCATGCTGCCACCAGATGGAGACGTCACTTGCTACGCTGCCACCAGATGGAGACGTCACTTGCTACGCTGCCACCAGATGTTGATGTCACTTGCCACTCTGCCTGCCACCAGATGTTAATGTCACTTGCCACGCTGCCTGTCTGCCACCAGATGAAGGAGGGTGGAACAGCGGTGCTGGCAATGAGAGATGTCATCTCTCTCCCCCCGCCGCCGCACCGCTGACATTACTTCTTAATCTTTTCAAAAATGGCGCCGGGCGGCGCGAATCACGCTACTGCGCATGCGCCGCCCGGCTGAGCGCGTACGAGCTTTCCCGAGCCCGGCCGCTTCAGGACTGTGCATGCGCGAAGTCACCGCAGGAGCGGCGCCGCCCCTGCACCGCTGCCGCCCCGAGGCCTGGCCTCCGTGGCCTTATGGCAAATCCGGCCCTGTCTGTGACATGCCCACCAGGTGGAACTCAATGTTGGCCATGCTGCAGCGGCTGCACACGCAGCAGAGGGCCATCAATGAGTACCTGTGCGACTATGGCACCAGGACAGGGTCAGGGGAGCTTGGTTTTTTTCTCCACACCAGTGGGCCATGATCAGGGATGACTGCACTGTCCTGTCACCATTTGAGGAGGCCACGAGGATGGTGAGCAGTGACAGTGCATGCATCAGTGACACTGTCCCCCTTGTCCACCTGTTGGAGCACACGCTGCGTGGAATAATGGACAGGGCACTTGAGGCAGAACAGAGGCAGGAAGAGGAGGACTTCCTTAGCTCTCAAGGCCCCCTTTATCCAGACAGTGTTCCTGCGTGCCGATCACACAGGAAGAGGACGAGGAGGAGAAGGAGGAGGAGAAAGAGCAGGAAGATTGTGTCAGTATGGAGGTGGAGCCTGGCACTCAGCATCAGCAGCAGTCTTTAAGTGATCAGTCCCAAGAAACACATGGACTTGTACGTGGCTGGGAGGAGGTGGCTGCGGACCATATCGTCCTTAGTGACCCAGAGGACTCCGGACCAAATGCCTCAGCAAACCTACGCTGCATGGCCTCCCTGATCTTGCAAAGCCTGCGTAAGGATCCTCGTATTCGTGCTATCAAGGAGAAGGACCAATACTGGCTGGCAACCCTCCTTGATCCATGTTACAAGGGTAAGGTTGTGGACCTTATCTTGCCATCGCAGAGGGAGCGGAGGATGAAACATCTTCGGGAGGCCTTGCAGAAAGGTCTGTGCAACACGTTCCCAGAGACTGGGAGGTTAAAAACTCCTGTTTCTAGACAACGTGTTGCTGAAGCTTCGGTCAGTCAAAGAAGGAGCAGTGGAGAAGGTGGCCGTCTGACAGATGTGTTCAGACAATTTTTTGGTCCGCAGCCCCAAGGTATGATCGGTTCCAGCAACCATCGCCAGTGTCTGTTTTACATGGTGCAGGAATACCTAGGGGCAAGATCTGATTTGGACACCTTTCCCACCGAAAATCCTCTGGGTTGCTGGGTCTTGAGGATGGATCACTGGCCAGAGCTTGCACAGTATGCAATTGAGCTACTGGCCTGTCCTGCATCCAGCGTTCTTTCGGAACGCACATTCAGTGCTGCTGGAGGCTTTGTAACCGATCACAGGGTGCGTCTGTCCACTGACTCAGTCGATCGACTGACCTTCATAAAAATGAATCAGTCTTGGATCACCACCAGCTACCAAGCACCTGATGCTGATGTAACCGAATAATTTTTTTTGAAATCTCAGATCCCTTCAAGGACTGCCTATGCTGATGCTGAGTGACTATCCCTGAGTAATTATCCTCTTCCTCCTCAATGATCACGCTGATAGCTTGTAAGAACATTTTTGGTTCTGGGCGCCACCACCAGTGCCTAAGGCCCAATTTTTCAGCCCCTGTTTAACAGGAGCGTGTAATTACAATGTTTGATGCAATACTTTGCAGCAGGACTCGTTTCTGCATTCCAACTAGAGTATCTGTGAGGGGTTGCAGTGTTGTGGCACCAGCACCAGTGCCTAAGGCCCAATTTTTCAGCCCCTGTTTAACAGGGGCGTGTAATTACAATTTTTGATGCAATACTTTGCAGCAGGGCTCGTTCCTGCGTTCCAACTAGAGTGTCTGTGAGGACTTACAGTGTTGTGGCACCAGCACCACCACCACCACCAAAGGTCCAAAGCTTAAAAAAGATTTTTTGGCTGGAGCTAAACACATTCAAAATGTACCCGTTCAAAATTACAAACAGATTCTACTTAACAACAAACCTACAGTCCCTGTCTTGTTTGCACTGCCTGTATACTGCTGTTCAGAGTATATAGGGCCTGGTGGCCCCACACCTTTCCTTATTTTAATTTGGGTGCGGGGTTCCCCTTAATATCCATACAAGACCCAAAGGGCCTGGTAATGGACTGGGGGGTACCCATGCCGTTTGTCTCACTGATTTTCATCCATATTGCCAGGACCCGACATTACATTACATTAAACCCGCAAATAGTTTTAAATGAGATTTTTTCCTTTAAAAATGACATTTTGTGCAGGGACTGTTCTAAACACGGGAAACACGTGCCACTTTACAGGCATACTATAGACACCCCCCAGGTACGATGTTTAAAGGAATATTTCACTTTTTTTTTTACTTTAAGCATCATTAAAATCACTGCTCCCGAAAAAACTGACGTTTTTAAAAGTTTTTTTTGCATTGATACATGTCCCCTGGGGCAGGAACCGGGTCCCCAAACCCTTTTTAGGACAATACCATGCAAATTAGCCTTTAAAATGAGCACTTTTGATTTCGAACGTTCGAGTCCCATAGACGTCAATGGGGTTCTAACGTTCGAGCGAATTTTCGGTCCGTTCGCAGGTTCTGGTGCGAACCGAACCGGAGGGGTGTTCAGCTCATCCCTATTCTCCAATCTCTTTCCTTCCCAGGAGCCCAGAAACCATGGATGAGGGGGTCATACAGCTTCCCAAATCAATACAGCAGGGAGCCATCTGAAGAGAGCAAATACAAGCTCATGGCTGCAGAGGTTACTCATAGTTTTATTTGTTATCCTTCATTCCCATGAAGCTTGGCTAGGTCAGAAAGACAGAACCCTTTATTTTTGCAGTATAAGTCTGTATTGTGAGGCCATTTGTAAAACAAAAATGAATTCTCAGGTCCAACACCTATATGATATTGAATACGAACCTGCACCTCACTTTCTTGATGTAGACATTTGATCCATAGCAAAACATGTTGCAAAACAACAGTGTTAGAACCAAACCTCATTGGTCTGGAGAATGAGGAAGCGACACCATAGGAGAAAGTGGGTTGTTGTGAGTTTACAAGTACAGGTGGTTGCTATAATAATTACTGGTAACCGATTCACAAATATAAAAAAATGTAGCAGAAAAAAAACCTACACATATCCTCCAGACATTTTCCTGGATCACTGACTCACAAAAGTTGTGTTTGTTTCAAGCAGCAAATGCATGGGATTTCTTATTTCTTTAAATGCCCTTGCTTACTTAAAGGATAAACTACAGAAGCATCTAAAATGCACTGTATTTCATAGATAATTTTATGAATCCCATTGTTAAACCTGACCACTAGGGATGGGCTGAACGGACCCCTGTTCGGTTCGGACCAGAACTTCTAAACACTGCGAATTTTCGGACCCGAATAACGAACCCCATTAAAGTCAATGGGACCCAAATGTCAAATATCAAAAGTGCCCATTTTAAAGGCTTAAATGCAAGTAATTAGGCATACAATGGTTATAGGGGTCCGGGTCCTGCCCTGGGGGGACATGGATCAATAAAAAAAAAGTTTGTGAAAAACGTCATTTTTAAATGAGCAGTGATTTTTTTATTTTTAAAGTGAAAGCCTAAAAATGAAAAATTCCTTCCAATATAGTGCCAGGGGGGTCCCCTTAGCCTAATTGTAAAGTGGCAGATCTGTACCATGTCTAGAATCTGCTGCAGCAATAATTGAATTTATAAAGCCAAAAAAAATGAAATTTTTCCTGCAAGCTGCCTTTATTTTGCTCAGCAACAGCTGGGGAGCCAGTGTGTATGATGAAGCCACAATGTAGTGCATTGGGAACAAGATTAGAGTTTTTTGGATACATTCTGGTGTCATTTTGACTTTGGATAGAAGTAACGGGTGCATTAAAATTGGTCTTTGGGTGTCAGTGGCGCCTTCCCACCATAACCCTATAGAGATAATCTTGATGAAAGCAAGAATTTGCCTTGCTTTAAAAAATTGCAATGATGTGCACCTGTCACACAGGTGCAGAAAAATTGGTCTTTGGGTGTCAGTGGTGCCTTCCCACCGTAACCCTATAGAGGTACTCTTGATGAAAGCAAGAATTTGCCTTGCTGTAAAAAATTGCAATGATATGCACCTGTCAAACAAGTGCAGAAAAATTACTCTTTGGGTGTCAGTGGGGCCTTCGCACCGTAACCCTATATAGGTGCCCTTGATGAAGGCAAAAAAATTTGCAATGATATGCACCTGTCAGAAAAATTGGTCTTTGGGTGTTAATTGTGCCCATGAAACCTATACCAAAAACATTCTTCCAGGTTAAATGATTGAATACCCTAAAAGCTAGGCAGCCTGCTGGCCCCCTTACAGTGCCAAGGGAATGTCTGCCTCTCCTTGTTGTTCTCCCAGACATTATTGGGAGGGAGGGGGCGGTACTTATAAGCAAATGTAAAGGAGAAGTTGAAATCTGTACGTAGATGCACTTTAATCAATGTAAAGAGGTGTTTGGTGCCCTTTAATTGAGTACTCACACTACACAGACGCACTCCACGGATACAATATAATATACTGCAATATAATGCGCCAAATGTACAGTGATGCACAGAACTATATGGTGTTAAACTGGCAGTAATGCACACAGAAGTAAATGGCGTTAAACTGGCAGTAATGCACAAAACTATATGGCGTTAAACTTGTAGTAATGCACACAGAACTATAAAGCGTTAAACTGGCAGTAACGCACTCAAAACAATATGGCATTAAACTGGCAGTAACGCACGCAAAAGATATGGTGTTAAACTGGCAGTAATGCACATAAAACTATATGGCGTTAAACTGGCAGTAATGCACATAAAACGATATGGCATTAAACTTGTAGTAACGCACAAAACTATATGGCGTTAAACTTGTAGTAACGCACACAGAACTATATGGCGTTAAACTGGCAGTAATGCACGCAAAACTATATGGCGTTAAACAGGCAGTAACGCACGCAAAATGATATGGTGTTAAACTGGCAGTAACACACGCAAAAGGATATGGCGTTAAACTGGCACTAATGCACGCAAAACTATATGGCGTTAAACAGGCAGTAATGCACGCAAAACTATATGGCGTTAAACTGGCAGTAACGCATGCAAAACGATATGGCGTTAAACTGGCTGTAATGCAGGCAATACAATATGGCGTTAAACTGGCAGTAATGCACACAGAAGTAAATGGCGTTAAACTGGCAGTAACGCACAAAACTATATGGCGTTAAACAGGCAGTAACGCACGCAAAACTACATGGCGTTAAACTGGCAGTAACACACGAAAAACTATATGGCGCTAAACTGGCAGTAACGCACGCAAAACTATATGGCGTTAATCTGGCAGTAACGCACGCAAAACTATATGACGTTAATCTGGCAGTAACGCATGCAAAACGATATGGCGTTAATTTGGCTGTAACGCACGCAATACAATATGGCGTTAAACTGGCAGTAATGCACACAGAAGTAAATGGTGTTAAACTGGCAGTAACGCACAAAACTATATGGTGTTAAACTTGTAGTAATGCACACAGAACTATATAGCGTTAAACTGGCAGTAACGCACTCAAAACAATATGGCATTAAACTGGCAGTTACGCACGCAAAACAATATGGCGTTAAACTGGCAGTAATGCACATAAAACTATATGGCGTTAAACTGGCAGTAATGCACGCAAAACGATATGGCGTTAAACTGGCAGTAACGCACGCAATACAATATGGCGTATAACTGGCAGTAACGCACGCAAAACTATATGGTGTTAAACTGGCAGTAACGCACGCAATACAATTTGGCATTAAACTGGCAGTCAAAGGCAATCAAATAGATGGTGTTCAACCATCACTACACTGAAGCTATCTGAACTGTCCCTACTCTAGCTATATACTAGGGACGAGCCCCCTGTTTGGTTCGCACCAGAACATGCGAACAGGCAAAAAATTTGTTCGAACACGCGAACATCGTTAACTAGTCTATGGGACACAAACATGAATAATCAAAAGTGCTAATTTTAAAGGCTTATATGCAAGTTATTGTCATAAAAAGTGTTTGGGGACCCGGGTCCTGCCCCAGGGGACATGGATCAATGCAAAAAAAGTTTTAAAAATGGCCGTTTTTTCGGGAGCAGTGATTTTAATAATGCTTAAAGTGAAACAATAAAAGTGTAATATCCCTTTAAATTTCGTACCTGGGGGGTGTCTATAGTATGCCTGTAAAGGGGCGCATGTTTCCCGTTTTTAGAACAGTCTGACAGCAAAATGACATTTCAAAGGAAAAAAAGTCATTTAAAACTACTCGCGACTATTAATGAATTGCCGGTCCGACAATACACATAGAAGTTCATCGATAAAAACGGCATGGGAATTCCCCACAAGGGAACCCTGAACCAAATTTTTTTTAAAAATGATGTGGGGGTCCCCCTAAATTCCATACAAGGCCTTTCAGGTCTGGTATGGATATTAAGAAGAACCCCGGCCAAAATTTAAAAAAAAAAAAATGGCGTGGGGTCCCCCTAAAAATCTATACCAGACCCTTATCCTTATGAGAGAGCGCCCCCCCTCCTGAACTGTACCAGGTCACATGCCCTCAACATTGGGAGGGTGCTTTGGGGTAGCCCCCAAAACACCTTGTCACCATGTTGATGAGGACAAGGGCCTCATCCCCACCCTGGCCGGTGGTTGTGGGGGTCTGCGGGCGGGGGGCTTATCGGAATCTGGAAGCCCCCTTTAACAAGGGAACCCCCAGATCCCGGCCCTCCCCCCTGTGTGAAATGGTAAGGGGGTACAAAAGTACCCCTACCATTTCACAAAAAAGTATCAAAAATGTTAAAAATGACAAGAGACAGTTTTTGACAATTCCTTTATTTAAATGCTTCTTCTTTCTTCTATGTTCTTTCATCTTTCTTCTATCTTCCTTCAGTTTCTTCCTCCATCTTCTTCTTCTGGTTCTTCTGGTTCTTCCTCTGGTGTTCTCGTCCGGCATCTTCCTCCGTGGCGTCGGCGTCTTCTTCCCTTCTTCTCCTCGGGCCGCTCCGCATTCATGATGGCATGGAGGGAGGCTCTCGCTGTGTGACACTTCTCCTCTTCTGACGGTTCTTAAATAAAGAGGGGCGGGGCCACCCGGTGACCCCGCCCCCTCTGATGTACGGGGTCTTGACAGGACTTCGCTGTGGCATTCCCCATGACATCAGATGGGGCAGGGTCACCCGTTACGTAACCCCTTCTGATGTCACGGGGAATGCCACAGGGAAGTCCCCGTCAAGTCCACGTGCGTCAGAGGGAGGCAGGGTCACCGGGAGGCTTCGCCCCCCCATTATTTAGGAACCGTCAGAAGAGGAGAAGCGTCACACAGCGGTAGCCTCCCTCCATGCCATCATGGATGAGGAGCGGCCCGAAAAGAAGATGAAGAGAAGAAGATGAAGAGAAGAAGATGAAGAGAAGAAGATGAAGAGAGAAGTGTCACACAGCGGGAGCCTCCCTCCATGCCATCATGGATGCGGAGAGGCCTGAGGAGAAGAAGACGCCGATGCCGCGGAGGAAGATGCCGGATGAGAACACCGGAGGAAGAAACAGAAGAAGAAGATGGAGGAAGAAACCGAAGGAAGATAGAAGATAGAAGAAAGAAGAAGCATTTAAATAATTAATTAAATATTCTTGGGGACTTCAACATCCCTGTTAACACTAACACTACTATTACTTCTAAACTTCTCAGTCTAACCTCATCGATTGAGCTGAAGCAATGGATACAGGCTCCTACCCACTCCAATGGCAACACCCTTGACCTTGTCTTCTCCTATCTGTGCACTCCGTGCAACCTTTCCAACAATCCACTCCAACTCTCTGATCACCACCTTATTAGTTTTGCTCTCTCCCTGTCTTCCACCTCTTCTCCCTCCAACCGCCTAACAGTTACACGTAGAAACCTTCGCCACCTCAACCCTTCTCTTCTCTACTCTGCTACTGATCACCTCTATGACAAAATCTCATCTCTGTCCTGCCCCAACTTAGCTACTTTCATCTACAACAGCTCACTGTCTTCCTCCCTAGACAAGCTTGCCGCCCTCACTACACGCAGAATTAGGCCCCGACTGCTACAACCCTGGCAAACAGATGACACCAGAAGTCTCAGAAAACGTACCTGCGCTCTTGAGCGCCTGTTGCATAAGACTAAGACCCAGGAAGACTTCACACAATATAAATCTGCCCTCCTAAAATACTATTCCTGCCTTCACACTGCCAAACAGACCTACTTTATCACACTCATTAACACCTTCTCATCCACTCCACGTCAACTTTTCTCTACCTTCAGCACTCTACTCTGTCCTCCACTGCCTCCACCCACCAAATCACTCACTGCCCAGGAGATTGCCAATCACTTCAAAACTAATATTGATACAATTCATGAGATCGCCAATGCGCAAAAACCTCCCCCATGCAACACCCCATGTCTACAGATACAATCATTACTTCCCTCATTCAACCCTGCTACTATTACTGAGGTTGCTAAACTTCTTTCTAACACTCATCTAACCCCCTGCCCCCTGGATCCTGTTCCCTCGCAAATGCTACGCTCACCCTTTGACTCGATTCTACACTCTCTAACTCACATTTTCAACCTCTCCCTCTCTTGTGGCATCTTCCAAAACTCTCCAAAACATGCGCTAGTCACCCCATACTTAAAATGCCCTCACTGAACCCCACCAATCTCAACAACTTACGTCCCATCTCCTTACTCTCCTTCTCCTCCAAACTTCTTGAAAGACTGGTCTACAACCGACTAAGCGACCATCTGATCATGAATAAACTTCTTGATCCCCTTCAGTCCGGTTTTCGCCCTCAACACTCCACGGAAACTGCTCTCCTTAAACTCTCAAATGACCTACAAATGGCTAAAACCAGTGGACACTATTCTGTTCTACTTCTCCTGTATCTCTCTGCTGCCTTTAACACAGTGGACCACCCCCTCCTCCTCAAAAAACTCCACTCCTTTGGTCTCCGTGACTGTACTCTTCGCTGGTTCTCATCCTACCTATCCCACCGCTCCTTCAGTGTCAATTACAACTCTACTTCCTCCTCTCCTCTTCCTTTCCTTTCCCAAGGTTCTGTTCTTGGACCTCTCCTTTTCTCAATTTACACCACCTCCTTGGGTCAGTTGTTTGCCTCCCAAGGTTTTAAATATCATCTCTACGCTGATGACACCCAAATCTATCTCTCCATCTGTCTCCTCACGCATTACCAACTTACTAGCAGACATATCAGCCTGGATGTCACATCACTTCCTCAAACTCAACCTATCCAAAACCGAGCTCATGATATTTCCTCCCTCAGGTGCCACTTCCCCTGATTTCTCTGTCAATATCAACGGCTCAACTATCAACCCATCTCCCCACGCCAAAGTCCTAGGTGTAATCCTGGACTCTGAACTAACCTTTAGACCCCACATTCTATAACTATCCAAAACTTGCCGCCTCAATCTCCGCAACATCTCCAAGATACGCCCCTTCCTAACCAATGTCACCTCAAAGCTTCTAATCCACTCCCTGGTCATCTCCCACCTCGACTACTGCAACTCCCTCCTCATTGGTTTACCTCTAAATAGGCTATCCCCACTTCAGTCCATCATGAACGCTGCTGCCAGGCTCATCCACCTCACAAACCGCTCAGCGTCTGCTACACCCCTCTGCCAATCCCCCCATTGGCTGCCACTCAGTCACCAAATTAAATTCAAGATACTAACTATAACTTACAAAGCCATCCACAACCTGGCCCCCAGCTACAGTACATCTCTAACCTAGTCACAAAATACCAACCTAATCGTTCTCTTCGCTCCTCCCAAGACCTCCTGCTCCCAAACTCCCTTGTCACCTCATCCCATGCTCGCCTTCAGGACTTCTCCAGAGCCTCCCCCATCCTCTGGAATGCTCTACCCCAATCCGTACGATTTTCTCCTACTTTATCCACTTTCAGACGATCCCTAAAAACTCATCTCTTCAGAGAAGCCTATCTGGCCCCCACCTAACAACTGTACATTTATCTTCTCAATCAGCACATCACCCACAGTTGTTAACTCTTATATCTCTTGACCCTCCCTCTTAGATTGTAAGCTCTAAGGAGCAGGGCCCTCTGATTCCTACTGTATTAAAGTGTATTGTATTTGTACTGTCTACCCTCAAGTTGTAAAGCGCTACGTAAACTGTTGGCGCTATTTAAATCCTGTATAATAATAATAATAATAATAATAATAAGGAATTGTCAAAAACTGTCTCTTGTCATTTTTAACATTTTTGACACTTTTTTAGTGAAATGGTAGGGGTACTTTTGTACCCCCTTACCATTTCACTCAGGGGGGAGGGCCGGGATCTGGGGGTCCCCTTGTTAAAGGGGGCTTCCAGATTCCGATAAGCCTCCCTCCCGCAGACCCCCACAACCACCGGTCAGGGTTGTGGTTATGAGGCCCTTGTCCTCATCAACATGGGGACAAGGTGTTTTGGGGGCTACCCCAAAGCACCCTCCCAATGTTGAGGGCATGTGGCCTGGTATGGTTCAGGAGGGGGGGCGCTCTCTCATCCCCCCTCTTTTCCTGCGGCCTGCCAGGTTGCGTGCTCAGATAAGAGTCTGGTATGGAATTTTGGGGAGACCCCACACCATTTTTTTTTTAAATTTTGGCGCGGGGTTCCCCTTAAAATCCATACCAGACCTGAAGGGTCTGGTATAGATTTTGAGGGGGACCCCACGCCATTTTTTTAAAATTTTGGCCGGGGTTCCCCTTAATATCCATACCAGACCTGAAGGGCCTTGTATGGAATTTAGGGGGACCCCCCACTTCATTTTTTTAAAAAATTTTGGTTCGGGGTTCCCCTGTGGGGAATTCCCATGCCGTTTTTATCAATGAACTTTTATGTGTATTGTCGGACCGGCAAGTCATTAATAGCCGCAAGTAGTTTAAATTACTCTTTTTTTCCTTTGAAATGTCATTTTGCTGTCAGACTGTTCTAAACACGGGAAACATGCGCCCCTTTACAGGCATACTATAGACCAGTGTTTCTCAACTCCAGTCCTCAAGGCGCACCAACAGGTCATGTTTTCAGGATTTCCACTATTTTGCACATGTGATTTGATCAGTTTCACTGCCTTAGTAATTACCACACCTGTTTCATCTGAGGGAAATCCTGAAAACATGACCTGTTGGTGCGCCTTGAGGACTGGAGTTGAGAAACACTGCTATAGACACCCCCCAGGTACGAAATTTAAAGGGATATTACACTTTTATTGTTTCACTTTAAGCATTATTAAAATCACTGCTCCCGAAAAAACTGCCATTTTTAAAACTTTTTTTTGCATTGATCCATGTCCCCTGGGGCAGGACCCGGGTCCCCAAATACCTTTTATGACAATACCATGAATATAAGCCTTTAAAATTAGCACTTTTGATTATTTCTCCCATAGACTTTTAAAGGGTGTTCTGCGGCATTCGAATTTGTTGTGAACAACCTAAATTGTTCGCTGTTCGGCGAACTGGCGAACAGCCGATGTTCGAGTCGAACATGAGTTCGACTCGAACTCGAAGCTCATCCCTACTATATACTAATGTCAAGATTACTGACACGGTATCACTACACTACACTGAGACTATCTGAGCTGTCCCTACTCTAGCTGCACACTATGAAAAGCTGAATGATGGTCCTCCTCACTACACTCACACTATCCCTAGGCTTACACTAAACTAATATTCTACACTGACAATTGAAGCAAAATAAAACAGTATAGCATACTAACTAATAGCACTGAACAGAGCCCTGTTCTATCTCTCTCCACACCAAAATCACACTGAAAATGGCTGCCATTGAAAGAATACTTTTATACTGTGGGGCTCGAATTAGCCATGATTGGATAAAGACATGATGACAGTGTCCAATCATGACTCTGACAGAGCTCTGTGCCCTGATTGGATGAAGCTTTCACTGCTTCAGCAAATCAGGGCTTGCAATGCACTGTTCAACGCCACAATGCATTGTGGTCGGTTCGGGGGGGCGAACAAACGGTCAAACGACCCGTTTGTTTGGCTGTTCGCCGAACGTCTGAACAATGAATGTTCAGCCCGAACGTATGCTCTGGCTGAACCGTTCACCCATTCCTACTGACCACCAGACTAATTTGTTGTTGGTATGTGAGTCAAAAAACCTTTCTCCTTTAGTATCAATTTTATTCCATTAATTCTGCAGACTACTGTATATTCTTGCTAATTGCACATCACTATATAGCGGTGGAAGTGCTTATTCAAATTGCTAGGGAATCAAGGGATACTAGATTTCATCTATTTTTGCATCTCTTAACATGCAGAGGAGAGAGAAAGCATTACAAGAATGTTGAGGCATTTGGACTCCAGAAACTGTAACACAAAGGATAGTTGTACTTTTTTTTTGCAATTGCCTTGGGTTTTATTAAGGGTACAGTAGTGACATAAATATTGCTCCCTAGAGATCTTTATCTGAAGTGACACAAATTTAGTGAGTCAGTATAAACACAATATTTTGGGGCATTTAATAAGTTAACTTATAGCAAAAAAACAATATCCCTGCTTAACCAACAGAGGGCGAAAGAAAATTAGATTCATAGTTAAGGTCGTCAAAACTTATGACTCACTGTAAATATTTTCAGTCCATTCATTATTTAATAGTTAAATGATAGTTTTAAGTTGTTTGTAGCCCTCTCAAACAAAGCAACATACAGGAGCAGAGATTCAAATTATCATGCACCTGTATTATAGTTCATATTAAGCTCTTCAACGTGCTTACATAATTATTAGCATGTATATTTATTTTTTTATTATTGCCTTTAAAATGAGGGAATCACCTTATTATCCATTCTACAATAATATTTGTTGTCTGAGCTACTTTACCTAAAGTCCTAGGCATTTCTGCACACCTGCGTGGCAATTGGAAGGCGGTGTCAGTCTCTCTTTTAGATTTCCTAAACATTTTATAACACTCAGAATGCAAAAAAAATGAGTAGGGAAACCCAAAGGTGATAGAGGTGATAGAGTAGAATACAACAGAATTGTAAAGAAGGTAGATAGGAACAGGGACAGGAGTTATTGCAGGGAGAGCCTTATATATATATATACAATTGCAATACAATTCAATTCAATACAGGAGGGATCAGAGGGCCCTGCCAATCTAGAAGGGAGGGTCAAGTGGAACAAAGGTTAGTAGCTGTGGGGGATGATCAGATAGACAAAATGAAAATACAGTTACGGGGGGGGGGGTAGGATAGGCTTCTCTGAATAGGAGGGTTTTCCGGGATCGTTTAAATGCTAATAGAGTAGAAGATAGATGGACAGATTGGAGTAAGGAGTTCCATAGGCTTGGAGAGGCTCTGGAAAAATCCTGGAGACGAGCATGGGAGGAGGTGATGAGTGAGCTAGAGAGCAGGAGGTCTTGAGAAGAATG
Organism: Lithobates clamitans; assembly: GCA_037952925.1. Lineage (NCBI taxonomy): Eukaryota > Metazoa > Chordata > Amphibia > Anura > Ranidae > Lithobates > Lithobates clamitans. The sequence continues at coordinate 2,447,967 of JBBGZY010000006.1, read as the reverse complement.
AAAAGAACGATTAGGTTGGTATTTTGAGACTAAGTCAGTAATGTAGCTGGAGGCAGAGTTGTGGATTGCTTTGTAGGTAGTTGTTAGTATTTTGAATTTAATTCTTTGCATGAGCGGAAGCCAGTGGAGAGATTGACAGAGAGGAGTAGCAGAGACAGAGTGGTTGGTAAGGTGGATGGGTCTGGCAGCAGCATTCATGATGGACTGAAGGGGGGATAGAGTATGCAGAGGTAGGCCAATGAGGAGGGAGTTGCAGTAATCGAGGCGAGAGCTAACCTGGGAGTGAATTAAGAGCTTTGTTGTGTCATTGGTTAGAAAGGGGCGTATTTTGGAGATGTTGCGGAGGTTTGGACAGTGATTGGACATGCGGCTTAAAGGGGCAAGCTATGCATCTCATCCATAACTCCTTGCAATCGCTGCAAAACACACATCTCAGCATTAGGGATGAGCTTCGAACAGCCAATGTTCGAGTCGAACATGAGTTCGACTCGAACATGAGTTCGACTCGAACATTGGCTGGTCGCAAGTTCGCCGAACAGCGAACAATTTGGGGTGTTCGCGGCAAATTCGAATGCCACAGAACACCCTTTAAAAGTCTATGGGAGAAATCAAAAGTGCTAATTTTAAAGGCTTATGTGCAAGTTATTGTCATAAAAAGTGTTTGGGGACCTGGGTCTTGCCCCAGGGGACATGAATCAATGCAAAAAAAAGTATAGTATGCCTGTAAAGGGGCGCATGTTTCCCGTGTTTAGAACAGTCTGACAGCAAAATGACATTTCGAAGGAAAAATTTCATTTAAAACTACCCGCGGCTATTGCATTGCCGACAATACACATAGAAGTTCATTGATAAAAACGGCATGGGAATTCAACACAGGGAAACCCCGAACCAAAATTAAAAAAAAAAATGACATGGAAGTCCCCCTAAATTCCATACCAGGCCCTTCAGGTCTGGTATGGATATTAAAGGGAACCCTGGCCAAAATTTTTTAAAAAAATGGCGTGGGGTCCCCCCAAAAATCCATACCAGACCCTTATCCGAGCACGCAACCTGGCAGGCCGCAGGAAAAGAGCGGGGGACGAGAGTGCGCCCCCCCTCCTGAACCGTACCAGGCCACATGCCCTCAACATTGGGAGGGTGCTTTGGGGTAGCCCCCCAAAACACCTTGTCCCCATGTTGATGAGGACAAGGGCCTCATCCCCACAACCCTGGCCGGTGGTTGTGGGGGTCTGTGGGCGGGGGGCTTATCGGAATCTGGAAGCCCCCTTTAACAAGGGGGCCTGGTATGGAATTTAGGGGGACTCCCACATAATTTTTTTTTTAATTTTGGTTCGGGGTTTCCCTGTGTTGAATTCCCATGCCGTTTTTATCAATGAACTTCTATGTGTATTGTCGGCAAAGCAATAGCCGCCGGTAGTTTTAAATGAAATTTTTCCTTCGAAATGTCATTTTGCTGTCAGACTGTTCTAAACACGGGAAACATGCGCCCCTTTACAGGCATACTATAGACACCCCCCAGGTACGAAATTTAAAGGGATATAACACTTTTATTGTTTGACTTTAAGCATTATTAAAATCACTGCTCCTGAAAAAACGGCCGTTTTTAAAACTTTTTTTTGCATTGATCCATGTCCCCTGGGGCAGGACCCGGGTCCTCAAACACTTTTTATGACAATAACTTGCATATAAGCCTTTAAAATTAGCACTTTTGATTTCTCCGATAGGCTTTTAAAGGGTTTTCTGTGGCATTCGAATTTGCCGCGAACACCCCAAATTGTTCGCTGTTCGGCATATAAGCCTTTAAAATTAGCACTTTTGATTATTCATGTTCGTGTCCCATAGACTTTAACGGTGTTCGCGTGTTCGAGCGAACTTTTTTCCTGTTCGCATGTTCTGGTGCGAACTGAACAGGGGGGTGTTCGGCTCATCCCTACTCAGCATATACCCAATTGCAATCGCTGCAACATGCATCTCAGTATAAACTCCTTGCAATTGCTTCAAGAACACGCATCTCAACATTTGCAATCGCTGCAAACATGCATCTCAACATTTACTCCTTGCAATCGCTGCAAATACATGCATCTCAGCATATACCCATTTTTGCAATTGCTGCAACATGCATCTCAGTATAAACTCCTTGCAATCACTGCAAGAACACGCATCTCATCATAACTCCTTGTAATCGATGCAAGACATGCATCTCATAATAACTCTTTGCAATTGCTGCAAGACACGCATCTCATCATAACTCCTTGCAATTGCTGCAAGACACGCATCTCATCATAACTCCTTGCAATCGCTGCAAGACACGCATTTCATCATAACTCCTTGCAATCGCTGCAAGACACGCATCTCATCATAACTTCTTGCAATCGCTGCAAGACACGCATCTCATCATAACTCCTTGCAATCGCTGCAAGACACGCATCTCATCATAACTCCTCGCAATCGCTGCAAGATACGCATCTCATCATAACTCCTTGCAATCACTGCAAAAAACACGCATCTCAGCATATACCCATTTTCTAATCTCTGCAAAACATGCATCTCAGTACAAACTCCTTGCAATTGCTACAAATACACGCATCTTACCATTTACCCATTTGCAATCACTGCAAAACATGCATCTCAGTATAAACTCCTTGCAATTGCTGCAAATACACGCATCTTAGTGTTTACCCAATTGCAAACGCTGCAAAACATGCATCTCAGCATATACCCATTTTTGCAATCGCTGCAAAACATGCATCTCAGTATAAACTCCTTGCAATCACTGCAAAACACACATCTCAGCATTTACCCTTTTTTGCAATCGCTGCAAAACATGCATCTCAGTATAAACTCCTTGCAATTGCTACAAGAACACGCATCTCAACATTTACCCATTTGCAATCACTGCAAAAACATGCATCTAAGTATAAACTCCTTGCAATCATTGCAAGATCTTCATCTCAACATTTGCAATTGCTGCAAACATGCATCTCAACATTTACTCCTTGCAATCGCTGCAAATACACGCATCTCAGGGGACGGAACATCCCCAAAGTCATAGCTGAGCTGAGTCACAGGGATATTCCCTTTCCTGCTACGACCAGGAAGGCAGAGCTTTTTAGGCTCCTCTTCCCGCCTCCAGCTGCAGCTGGGCCCAACAGGCATCCCTACAATCCATCCACGGGGCCCAGCTGCACTCTTTTGTTTCCCCCTTAGCCGCAACAGTTTGGACATCCAGATCAGAGTCACACCTTTGAAAGTTCGCCCTCCCTGACCTGGTCATGGTCCCGATGACAGCTATTCCTTCTGCAGGTACACCAGGCCCTGCACCTATCATCCTTTCGCTCATCTTATCCCGACCAGCGTCGGGGAGGATATATTGGAGGGCAAAGATGTCAATTGGCATCCCCGCTCATCTCAGTCCATGACTTAGCTGACAACAAATCATATGCCTGGGGGGATGTCTCAGTGGTTGTCAAGTTGAGAGACCCTAGCCTCAGTCGTAAGCTGTCAGCCACTGAGTTCGCCTTGGCCTTCAGGATGTTCAGAGACGTACTTTGTTCAGCCACCCTCAGCAGGAAGGAGGAGCTGGAATTATTATTATTATTATTATACAGGATTTATATAGCGCCGACAGTTTACGCAGCGCTTTACAACATTAGGGCAGACAGTACAAGTACAATACAATTCAATACAGGAGGAATCAGAGGGTCCTGCTCGTTAGAGCTTACAATCTAGGAGGAAGGGTCAAATTATACAAAAGGGTAATAGCTGTGGGGGATGAGCTAATGGAGAAAATAGTGCAGTTGTTAGATGGAGGCAGGATAGGCTTCTCTGAAGAGGAAAGTTTTCAGGGATTGATTAAAAGTGGATAAATTTGGAGACAGTCTGACAGATTGGGGTAGGGAATTCCAGAGGATGGGCGAGGCTCGGGAGAAGTCCTGGAGGCAGATATGGGAGGAGGTGATGAGGGAGCTAGAGAGCAGTAGGTCTTGGGAGGAACGGAGATGGCGATTAGGTTGGTATTTTGAGACTAGGTTAGTGATGTAGCTGGGGGCAGAGTTGTGGATGGCTTTGTAACTTATTGTTAGTATTTTAAATTCAATTCGTTGAGTGAGTGGTAGCCAATGGAGGGATTGGCAGAGAGGGGTAGCAGACACGGTTTGTAAGGTGGTTGAGTCTCGCAGCAGCATTCATGATGGACTGAAGGGGGGATAGTCTATTTAAATGTAAGCCAATGAGGAGGAAGTTGCAGTAGTCGAGGCGAGAAATTGGTTTCATTGATTAGAAAGGGACGTAGTTTAGAGATGTTGCGGAGGTTGAGGCGGCAAGCTTTGGAAAGTGATTGGATGTGGGGCCGAAAGGAGAGTTCAGAGTCCAGGATAACACCTAGCACCCTGACATGTGGGGACGGGTGGATAGTTTTGCCATTGCTCTTGACAGAGAAGTCAGGGGAAGAGGCACGTGGGGGAGGAAAAATTATAAGCTTGGTTTTGGACAAGTTGAGTTTGAGGAAGTGGTGTGACATCCATACAGATACAGTCAGGTCCATAAATATTGGGACATCGACACAATTCTAATATTTTTAGCTCTATACACCACCACAATGGATTTGAAATGAAACGAAAAAGATGTGCTTTAACTGCAGACTTTCAGTTTTAATTTGAGGGTATTTACATCCAAATCAGGTGAACGGTGTAGGAAATACAACAGTTTGTATATGTGCCTCCCACTTTTTAAGGGACCAAAAGTAATGGGACAGGTTAACAATCATCCATCAAACTTTCACTTTTTAATACTTGGTTGCAAATCCTTTGCAGTCAATTACAGCCTGAAGTCTGGAACACATAGCAATCACCAGACGCTGGGTTTTATCCCTGGTGCTGCTCTGCCAGGCCTCTACTGCAACTGTCTTCAGTTCCTGCTTGTTCTTGGGGCATTTTCCCTTCAGTTTTGTCTTCAGCAAGTGAAATGCATGCTCAATCGGATTCAGGTCAGGTGATTGACTTGGCCATTGCATAACATTCCACTTCTTTCCCTTAAAAAACTCTTTGGTTGCTTTCGCAGTATGCTTTGGGTCATTGTCCATCTGCACTGTGAATAGGGATGAGCCGAACACCCCCGGTTCGGTTCGCACCAGAACCTTCGAACGGACCGAAAGTTCACACGAACGTTACAACCCCATTGACGTCTATGGTCCTACCCCAGGGGACATGTATCAATGCAAAAAAAACTTTTAAAAACGGCCGTTTTTTCGGGAGCAGTGATTTTAATGATGCTTAAAGTAAAAAAAAAAAAAAGTGAAATATACCTTTAAATATCGTACCTGGGGGTGTCTATAGTATGCCTGTAAAGTGACGCGTGTTTCCCGTGTTTAGAACAGTCCCTGCACCAAATGTCATTTTTAAAGGATTAAATCTCATTTAAAACTGCTTGCGGGTTTAATGTAATGTTGGGTCATGGCAATATGGATGAAAATCAGTGAGACAAACGGCATGGGTACCCCCCAGTCCATTACCAGGCCCTTTGGGTCTTGTATGGATATTAAGGGGAACCCCGCACCCAAATTAAAATAAGGAAAGGTGTGGGGCCACCAGGCCCTATATACTCTGAACAGCAGTATACAGGTGGTGCAAACAAGACAGGGACTGTAGGTTTGTTGTTAAGTAGAATCTGTTTGTAATTTTGAACGGGTACATTTTTAACGTGTTTAGCTCCAGCCAAAAAATCTTTTTTAAGCTTTTTGGAAAACATAGGGAAGGGTTATCACCCCTGTGACATTTGTTTTGCTGTCTTTCCTCCTCTTCAGAAGATTTCACCTCACTTTTTGTCCCAATGAAAAATGTTTTTTGAAAATTTGGGTTTTTTTGTGGAACAAGGATTGGAAAGCATCAGTGGAAAGGAGATTTTTTTTTCCCATATTAACTCTTACAGGAGAGAATTTCCCTTCTTAGGGGTAAATTTCATCTCACTTCCTGTTGTCTCCTTCCATTTGCTAGTAGGAGTCGTTTGTAAGTTAGATGTTTGAAAGTAGGGTCCTGCCCTATATACTCAGCAGAAATTTGGGCCTTAGGTGTTGCTGTGGCCACAACACTGTAAGCCCTCACAGGGCCCTGCTGTGGAATATTAGATCAAGAATTGTAATTACATGCCCCTGTTGAACAGGAGCTGAAAAATTAGGCCTTAGGCACTGGTGCTGGTGCCACAACACTGCAACCCCTCACAGACACTCTAGTTGGAACGCAGGAACGAGCCCTGCTGCAAAGTATTGCATCAAAAATTGTAATTACACGCCCCTGTTAGACAGGGGCAGAAAAATTGGGCCTTAGGCACTGGTGCTGGTGCCACAACACTGCAACCCCTCACAGACACTCTAGTTGGAACGCAGGAACGAGCCCTGCTGCAAAGTATTGCATCAAAAATTGTAATTACATGCCCCTGTTAAACAAGGGCTGAAAAATTGGGCCTTAGGCACTGGTGCTGGTGCCACAACACTGCAACCCCTCACAGACACTCTAGTTGGAACGCAGGAACGAGCCCTGCTGCAAAGTATTGCATCAAAAATTGTAATTACACGCCCCTGTTAGACAGGAGCAGAAAAATTGGGCCTTGGGCACTGGTGCTGGTGCCACAACACTGCAACCCCTCACAGACACTCTAGTTGGAATGCAGGAACGAGCCCTGCTGCAAAGTATTACATCAAAAATTGTAATTACACGCCCCTGTTAAACAGGGGCTGAAAAATTGTGCCTTAGGCACTGGTGGTGGCGCCCAGAACCAAAAATGTTCTTACAAGCTATCAGCGTGATGATTGAGGAGGAAGAGGATAATTACTCAGGGATAGTCACTCAGCATCAGCATAGGCAGTCTTTGAAGGGATCTGAGATTTCAAAAAAAATTATTCGGTTACATCAGAATCAGGTGCTTGGTAGCTGGTGGTGATCCAAGACTGATTCATTTTTATGAAGGTCAGTCGATCGACCAAGTCAGTGGACAGATGCACCCTGTGATCGGTTACCACGCCTCCAGCAGCACTGAATGTGCGTTCCGAAAGAACGCTGGATGCAGGACAGGCCAGTAGCTCAATTGCATACTGTGCAAGCTCTGGCCAGTGATCCATCCTCAAGATCCAGTAACCCAGAGGATTTTCGGTGGGAAAGGTGTCCAAGTCTGATCTTGGCCCTAGGTATTCCTGCACCATGTAAAACAGACGCTGGTGATGGTTGCTGGAACCGATCATACCTTGGGACTGCGGACCAAAAAATTGTCTGAACGCATCGGTCAGACGGCCACCTTCTCCACCGCTCCTTCTTTGACTGACCGAAGCCTCAGCAACACGTTGTCCAGAAACAGGAGTTTGTAACCTCCCAGTCTCTGGGAACGTGTTGCACAGACCTTTCTGCAAGGCCTCCCGAAGATGTTTCATCCTCTGCTCCCTCTGCGATGGCAAGATAAGGTCCGCAACCTTACCCTTGTAACGTGGATCAAGGAGGGTTGCCAGCCAGTATTGGTCCTTCTCCTTGATACCATGAATACGAGGATCCTTACGCAGGCTTTGCAGGATCAGGGAGGCCATGCAGCGTAGGTTTGCTGAGGCATTCGGTCCAGAGTCCTCTGGGTCACTAAGGACGACATGGTCCGCAGCCACCTCCTCCCAGCCACGTACAAGTCCATGTGTTTCTTGGGACTGATCCCTTAAAGACTGCTGCTGATGCTGAGTGCCAGGCTCCACCTCCATACTGACACAATCTTCCTCCTCCTCCTCCTCCTCCTCCTCGTCCTCTTCCTGTGTGATCGGCGGGCACGCAGGAACACTGTCTGAATAAAGGGGGCCTTGAGAGCTAAGGAAGTCCTCTTCCTGCCTCTGTTCTGCCTCAAGTGCCCTGTCCATTATTCCACGCAGCGTGTGCTCCAACAGGTGGACAAGGGGGACAGTGTCACTGATGCATGCACTGTCACTGCTCACCATCCTCGTGGCCTCCTCAAATGGTGACAGGACAGTGCATGCATCCCTGATCATGGCCCACTGGCGTGGGGAAAAAAAACCAAGCTCCCCTGACCCTGTCCTGGTGCCATAGTCGCACAGGTACTCATTGATGGCCCTCTGCTGCGTGTGCAGCCACTGCAGCATGGCCAACGTTGAGTTCCACCTGGTGGGCATGTCACAGATTAGGCGGTTCTTGGGCAGGTTAAACTCCTTTTGGAGGTCCGTCAGTCGAGCACTGGCATTATATGACCGGCGGAAATGCACACAGACTTTCCTGGCCTGCCTCAGGACATCCTGTAAGCCCGGGTACCTGCCCAAGAACCGCTGCACCACCAAGTTAAGGACGTGAGCCAAACAGGGCACATGGGTCATTTGTCCCTGTCGGAGGGCAGAGAGGAGGTTGGTGCCATTGTCGCAAACCACCATTCCTGCCTTAAGTTGGCGTGGCGTCAACCACCTCTGAACCTGCCCCTGCAGAGCTGACAGAAGCTCTGCCCCAGTGTGGCTCCTGTCCTCCAAGCACACCAGCTCAAGCACCGCATGGCATCTTTTGGCCTGCGTACTTGCGTAGCCCCTTGAACGACTACGGAGCACCGCTGGTTCCGAGGAAGAGGCCATGGAGGAAGAAGAAGAGGAGGGGGTGGAGGAGAGAGGTGTGTCACAATCATTAGCATATTGGAGGCGTGGTGGCGGAACAACCTCCAACACTACTGCACCTTGTCCTGCATCCTTCCCAGCTGCCAGCAGAGTCACCCAATGCGCCGTGAAACTTAGGTAACGTCCCTGTCCATGCCTGCTGGACCATGAGTCAGCGGTAATATGCACCTTACCGCTGACCGCCCTGTCCAGCGAGGCATGGACATTGCCTTCCACATGCCGGTAGAGAGCCGGAATCGCCTTCCGTGAGAAAAAGTGGCGTTTGGGTACCTGCCACTGAGGAACCGCACATTCCACAAACTCACGGAAGGGGGCAGAGTCTACCAACTGAAAAGGCAGCAGTTGAAGTGCTAGCAATTTTGCCAAGCTAGCATTCAACCGCTGGGCATGTGGATGGCTGGGAGCAAACTTCTTTCGGCGGTGCAGCAGCTGGGGCAGGGAAATTTGCCTGGTACAATCTGACGTCGGTGTACCAAAAGCAGATTGCCCACAAGTACTTGGCTGTGACACACCTAATTCTACACCTTCATTCTTCTCAGTGCAGGTCTCAGAGAGGACTGAAGGTCTAGTGGGGTTGGAAATCTCAGCTGATGAGGAGCAAGGAGACGTCCTCTTTGTTCTTTGGTGTGGGTCTTTTAGATGCGCTTGCCAACGAACTGCATGGCAGGTCAACATATGTCTGGTCAAGCATGTGGTACCCAAGCGGGAGATGTTTTGGCCACGTGAGATACGCTTGAGACATATGTTGCAAATAGCAGCGGTGCAATCTGATGCACTCGTCTCCAAAAAGGCCCACACCAAAGAACTTTTTGAATAACGCGCAGAGACTGCAGCGCCCTGCACATGTGATGCAGTCAATGTGCTGCCCTTAGGCTGGCCCCTGGAGGGCATCCTGCCTCGTTGGTGATGTGCCGCCTCCTCCTCCTCTCTCCTATCAGGCACCCACGTTGAGTCAGTGACCTCATCATCCCCTCCCTCCTCATCACTGGAGCAAACCTGGCAGTATGCTGCAGCAGGGGGAGCATGACTGCCAGATTGCTGTCCTTCTTGGGCACCCCCTCTGTCCGTGCTCATGTTACTGCCTTCATCGAGCTCAGTATCATCATCAGAGCCTTCCAAACACTGGGCATCCTCCTGGAGCATGTACCCAACACTGTGGTCAAACAGTTCGAGGGACTCCTCAGGAGGACATGGTGGAGCTAGGAAAGGAGTCACTGATGACATTGAGCCGAGGGAAGAGGCCGCTGCTTTGCCAGACAAAGCACCCTGGGCATGGGTGAGAGAGGATGAGGAGGATGAGGACGGCTTGGTCATCCACTCGACCAAGTCTTCCGCATGTTGCGGCTCAACACGGCCAGCTGCCGAAAAAAAGGCCAAGCGTGTCCCATGGCCACGTGCTGATGAGGATGCACCGTCTCCACGACCAGCACTAGACACAGAGCCTGCTTGCCCTCTCTTATTGGCTTGTGACTGCCTGCCTCTCCTTCTTGGCCTTCCAGACATACTAATGGCCTGTAGCTGCACTAAGCTGGGATATATATATATATATATATATATATATATATATACACTGCAGCTAGCAAAATCAACTGCCTGCCTGTAGTATGAGAACACCACCAACCTTCTACAGGTAGCTTTAGCTGAACACTGTGAGGTGGACGCACCCCACTAACTTGTAGGTTTAGCTGAACACTGTGAGCAGGACGCACTGCACTAACTGTAAATAGTCTAGCTGCCTGACCGTGGTACTAATAGGATAAAAAGAACACCAGTAATTTTCTTCAGGTAGCTTTATATACTGTAACAAGACAAGCCTGCCTGTCAGTAGGAAGATAACAGGAACGGATCTAGCTGAACACTGTGAGCAGGACGCACTGCACTAAATGTAAATAGTCTAGCTGCCTGACCGTGGTACTATTAGGATCAAAAGAACACCAGTAATTTTCTTCAGGTAGCTTTATATACTGTAACAAGACAAGCCTGCCTGTCAGTAGGAAGATAACAGGAATGGATCTAGCTGAACACTGTGAGCAGGACGCACTGTACTAAATGTAAATAGTCTAGCTGCCTGACCGTGGTACTAATAGGATCAAAAGAACACCAGTAATTTTCTTCAGGTAGCTTTATATACTGTAACAAGACAAGCCTGCCTGTCAGTAGGAAGATAACAGGAACGGATCTAGCTGAACACTGTGAGCAGGACGCACTGCACTAAATGTAAATAGTCTAGCTGCCTGACCGTGGTACTAATAGGATCAAAAGAACACCAGTAATTTTCTTTAGGTAGCTGTAAATACTTTAATAAGACAAGCCTGCCTGTCAGTAGGAAGATAACAGGAACGGATCTAGCTAAACACTGTGAGCAGGACGCACTGCACTAAATGTAAATAGTCTAGCTGCCTGACCGTGGTACTAATAGGATCAAAAGAACACCAGTAATTTTCTTCAGGTAGCTTTATATACTGTAACAAGACAAGCCTGCCTGTCAGTAGGAAGATAACAGGAACGGATCTAGCTGAACACTGTGAGCAGGACGCACTGCACTAAATGTAAATAGTCTAGCTGCCTGACCGTGGTACTAATAGGATCAAAAGAACACCAGTGATTTTCTTCAGGTAGCTTTATATACTGTAACAAGACAAGCCTGCCTGTCAGTAGGAAGATAACAGGAACGGATCTAGCTGAACACTGTGAGCAGGACGCACTGTACTAAATGTAAATAGTCTAGCTGCCTGACCGTGGTACTAATAGGATCAAAAAAACACCAGTAATTTTCTTTAGGTAGCTGTAAATACTGTAACAAGACAAGCCTGCCTGTCAGTAGGAAGATAACAGGAACGGATCTAGCTGAACACTGTGAGCAGGATGCACTGCACTAAATGTAAATAGTCTAGCTGCCTGACCGTGGTACTAATAGGATCAAAAGAACACCAGTAATTTTCTTCAGGTAGCTTTATATACTGTAACAAGACAAGCCTGCCTGTCAGTAGGAAGATAACAGGAACGGATCTAGCTGAACACTGTGAGCAGGACGCACTGCACTAAATGTAAATAGTCTAGCTGCCTGACCGTGGTACTAATAGGATCAAAAGAACACCAGTAATTTTCTTCAGGTAGCTTTATATACTGTAACAAGACAAGCCTGCCTGTCAGTAGGAAGATAACAGGAACGGATCTAGCTGAACACTGTGAGCAGGACGCACTGTACTAAATGTAAATAGTCTAGCTGCCTGACCGTGGTACTAATAGGATCAAAAGAACACCAGTAATTTTCTTTAGGTAGCTGTAAATACTGTAACAAGACAAGCCTGCCTGTCAGTAGGAAGATAACAGGAACGGATCTAGCTGAACACTGTGAGCAGGACGCACTGCACTAAATGTAAATAGTCTAGAAGATAACAGGAACGGATCTAGCTAAACTGAATACAGTGTATATATATATATGCAACACCTGGGATGCATATATATATACACAATACACTTTAAGTGCAGCTAACTGACTGACTGTCCTGTCTAATCTAGCTAACTCAAATGAAATGACACTGTCTCTCTCTCTCTCTAAGCACACCGGAACACACTGCACAGGGCCGCCGTGCAGGCGGCCTTATATAGTGTGGGGCGTGTACTAAATCCCCTGAGCCATAATTGGCCAAAGCCTCCTTGGCTTTGGCCAATTACGGCTCTCTGTTCAGGCGGCGCTGTGATTGGCCAAGCATGTGGGTCATAGTGCATGCTTGGCCAATCATCAGCAAGCAATGCACTGCGATGCCGCAGTGAATTATGGGCCGTGACGCGCCACACGAATTTGGCGCGAACGGCCCATATCGTTCGCAATTCGGCGAACGACCGAACAGCCGATGTTCGAGTCGAACATGGGTTCGACTCGAACACGAAGCTCATCCCTAACTGTGAAGAGCCGTCCAATGAGTTCTAAAGCATTTTGCTGAATATGAGCAGATAATATTGCCCGAAACACTTCAGAATTCATCCTGCTGCTTTTGTCAACAGTCACATCATCAATGAATACAAGAGAACCAGTTCCATTGGCAGCCATACATGCCCACGACATGACACTACCACCACCATGTTCACTGATGAGGTGGTATGCTTTGGATCATGAGCAGTTTCTTTCCTTCTCCATACTCGTCTCTTCCCATCACTCTGGTACTAGTTGATCTTGGTCTTATCTGTCCATAGGATGTTGTTCCAGAACTGTGAAGGCTTTTTTAGATGTTGTTTGGCAAACTCTAATCCGGCCTTCCTGTTTTTGAGGCTCACCAATGGTTTACATCTTGTGGTGAACCCTCTGTATTCACTCTGGTGAAGTCTTCTCTTGATTGTTGACTTTGACACACATACACCTACCTCCTGGAGAGTGTTCTTGATCTAGTCAACTGTTGTGAAAGGTGTTTTCTTCACAAGGGAAAGAATTCTTCGGTCATCCACCACAGCTGTTTTCCGTGGTCTTCCGGGTCTTTTGGTGTTACTGAGCTCACCGTTGCGTTCTTTCTTTTTAAGGATGTTCCAAACAGTTGATTTGACCACATCTAATGTTTTTGCTATCTATCTGATGTGTTTGTTTTGTTTTTTCAGCCTAATGATGGCTTGCGTCACTGATAGTGACATCTTTGGATCTCATATTGAGAGTTGACAGCAACAGATTCCAAATGCAAATAGCACACTTGAAATGAACTTTGGACCTTTTATCTGCTCTTTGTAAATGGGATAATGAGGGAATAACACATACCTAGCAATGGAACAGCTGAGCAGCCAATTGTCCCATTACTTTTGGTCCCTTAAAAAGTGGGAGGCACATATACAAACTGTTGTAATTCCTACATCGTTCACCTGATTTGGATGTAAATACCCTCTAATTAAAGCTGAAAGTCTGCAGTTAAAGCACATCTTGTTTGTTTCATTTCAATCCATTGTGGTGGTGTATAGAGCCAAAAAGATTAGAATTGTGTTGATGTCCCAATATTTATGGACCTGACTGCATGTCAGTTAGTAAGTTAGTGATGCGTAAGGAGACTGATGGAGTGAGTTGAAGGGTGGAGAGATAGATTTGTGTGTCGTCAGCATAGAAATGATATTGAAAGCCGTGAGAGGCTATCAGCTGACCCAGGGAAGAGGTGTAGATTGAAAATAAAAGAGGTCCAAGAACAGAACCTTGGGGGACCCCGACAGAGAAGGGAAGAGGAGTGGAGGAAATAGAATTGTAAGTGACACTGAAGGTGTGTTGGGATAGGTAAGATGAGAGCCACTGAAGAGCACAGTCACGGAGATCGAGGGAGTAAAGGTTTTTGAGGAGGAGGAGGTGGTCAACCGTGTCAAAGGCAGCTAAAAGATCCAGAAGTAGGAGTACAGAATAGTATTGTTTTTTGCAGTTAGTAGGTCGTTTGTGAGTTTTAAAAGAGCAGTTTCTGTGGAGTGTTGAGGGCGAAATCCAGATTGAAGGGGATCAAGAAGGTTATTTTTAATGAGGTGGTCACTCAGTTGGTTGTAAACCAGGCGCTCGAGTAGTTTAGAGGAAAAAGGGAGCAAGGAAATAGGGCGTAGGTTGTTAAGATTGGTAGGGTCCAAGGACAGCTTTTTAAGTATGGGGGTGACCAGTGCATGTTTTAGAGCATTGGGGAAGATGCCAGAGGTGAGGGAGAGATTGAAGATATGGGTTAGAGAGTGTAGGATGGGGTCAGTGGGCGACCGTATCATTTGAGAGGGAATAGGGTCCAGGGGACAGGTGGTTAGGTGGGCGATAGAAAGGAGTTTAGCAACTTCGTCTGTAGCAGCAGATTTGAAAAAGGGTAGTGTCGGTTGTACCTTTTGACATGGGGTCTTAGCTGGGGGAGATACCTGTAGAGTGGAGATTTCATCATGGATTGTATCAATCTTGTTTTTGAAGTGATTAGCGATCTCCTGGGCAGTGAGTGAGTCAGTGGGTGGAGGCGGTGGAGGACAAAGTAGAGAGTTGAAGGTAGAGAAGAGTTTACGGGGACTGGAAGAGAAGGTGTTAATAAGAGTTGTAAAATAGGTTTGTAAAATAGGTTTGCTTGGCAGTGTAGAGGAAAGAATAGTATTTTTGGAGGGCAGATTTGTATTGGTTGAAGTCTTTGAGAGACTTAGTCTTGTGCCACAGACGCTCAAGAGAGCGACTACATTTTTTGAGAATTTCTGTGTCATCTGTTGCCAGGTTTGTAGGGGTCGAGGCCCGATTCTGCGTGTAGTGAGGGGAGCGAGCTTGTCCAGGGTGGAGGACAGGGATTTATTGTAGATGGACGTGGCTTGGTTGGGGCAGGACAGGGGAGAGATTTTGTCATAGAGGTGGTCAGTAGCAGAATAGAGGAGAGAGGAGTTGAAGTTGCGAAAGTTTCTATGGGTGATGGTTAGTCGATTGGAGGGAAAGGTGGTGGAAGACAGGGGGAGAGAGAAACTAATAAGGTGGTGGTCAGAGAGAGGAAAAGGATTGTTTGAGAAGTTCCACGGAGTGCATAGGTAGGAGAATACAAGGTCAAGGGTGTTGCCATCAGAGTGAGTAGAAGTCTGTACCCATTGCTTCAGGTCAAATGAAGAGGTTAGACTAAGAAGTTTAAAAGTAGCAGGAGTGTTTGTATTAGCAGGGATGTTGAAATCACCAAGAAGGATTGTGGGAATTTCCAAAGAGAGAAAGTAGGGTAGCCAGGCAGAAAACTCATCAAGGAAAGTCGATAATGGTCCAGGGGGCCGGTAGATCGCAGCAATTCTTAGGGAAGTAGGAGAGAATAGGCGTATACAGTGGGCTTCGAATGATGAGAGGGAAAAAGAGGGAGGAGAGTGAATAACCTGGAAGGTGCTCTGGGGGATAGGAGGAATCCCACTCCACCTCCCTTGAGTCCATTAGGCCTAGGGGAGTGAGTCCAGTGAAGGCCACCCTGGGAGAGGGAAGCAGGAGAAGGGGTGTCATGTTCGTGGAGCCAGGTTTCGGTGAGAGCAAGTAGATTAAAGGAATTTGTGAAAAAGAGGTCATGAACAGCAGTGTGTTTGTTGCAGACAGAGCGGGCATTCCAGAGGGAGCAGGAGAGAGGGAGGCTGGCATTGGGAAGAAGAGGAATGGCTACTAAATTGAATAGATTGCAACTACTGTCAGAGGGTGATGGTGATGGGTGTGTTGGGTACAGTAAATAAGGGAGGCCCAGGGTTTGGGGAAATATCTTCAGCGGTTAGGAGAAGCAGAAGAGTAAGGGAGGTAATATGAGAATATGATTTGTATGAGGGGACATGCTTCAGTATCCTGGGGGGTTTGTTAGCAAGTGGGCTTAGAGTTAGAAAGAGGTGATGAGTGCAGTAATAGGGGGAGGGGAGAAGTGAGGGTGATATGTACAGATTGTGGGGTGGAGCAGAGGGTTGAAGAAAATAGAGTTTGAGGAGAGAGGCAGCAATTGTGAAAAGGAGGAGAGGTAAAGAGTGCATGTTTCATAGAGGAAGGTGAGATAATTTGAAAATGGGGTCACCTGCAGTCTGCTATAGTTTACTTTGTGCAAATTGCTGAAGTGCAAGAGCAAAAGTGCCACTTATTTAAAGAACCCCACTTCTTTGGAAGAACCCCCTGTATGTGCAGCCCCCTGTATGTGTTCCCCCGTAAAGAAAGCCTTGTTATATACTGTGTTGGGTGTGGGTGGACTCTGCCAATTAATCAATTAGGAGGTGATATAAAGGCACACAGCTAGCAGAGCAAAGCTTTCACATCACAATCAAATTGCAGGAGGACCAAGAGGTAAGATAAGGGAGCCCATAATTTAGGTAAGACTTAATAGCTAAATAAACATTGAAATAATGTGAACATGACTACAGCTGGAGTTGAGACAGCGGTGACAACCAGATTTACCAAATATATGTGTAGGCAGTCAGTCAATTTTCAGTTTGCAGGACATGGGGGTATAAACGAGATTACCAAATATATGTGTAGGCAGTCAGTCAATTTTCAGTTTGCAGGACATGGGGGTATAAACGAGATTACCAAATATATGTGTAGGCAGTCAGTCAATTTTCATCCTCAGCAGGAAGGAGGAGCTGGACTTATACCTTCATGCAGTGACAGATCTTGCTTACAAATATGGAGGTTTTGCCTTCTATGACTACCATCGGTCGTTTTCAGCCAAAGCAGCAGCTAGACTTGCCCAGTTCCAGATCAGCTCTGACTGGAGCCTCACAGACACGGAACTTTTTTGTCACCACTTCGCCCACAAAGCTGACGTTTTCGCTCAGTCCCTCACTTGAACCTGTCACACCAGGTCCAGTGTCACAGGGTTATCCATTATCCGGATGATTTTCTGCTCATTGAACACCTGGAGATACCCCCCGTAGATCTAGACAAGCTAAGAGAGGTCTTCAACAAGCTCAATGAACACATAGTGGAAGGCCAACACATTTCATAAGTCCTTGATTGGGATGCTCAATTTCGCTATGAGAACTATTCCTCAGGGGCGGTCGTTCATTTCACAGCTCTTGGTCTGCAGGACCCGACCAAGTCCTCAGAGTAGACCCAGCAGCAATTGCAGACTTGGCTATGTGGGACGAGTTCCTCTTCAACTGGAATGGCATATCAATGTTTTTTCCTCAGTATCAGCTCAGTTGCCCCAGGTAGTCACAGATGCTGCAGCCATCCACCGGCTTTGCTGCAATTTTTGGCCATCACTGGTTCGCCAGACCTTGGCCCCGGGAATCTGCCTGATTCCTGGTTTCCCTTGATCTTCGTCATTGTTTGAGCTGTACCCCATTGTGGCAGCAGCCCAAGTCTGGAGCCACACGTGCACAGGTCAGACAGAGCTCTTCACCACAGACAACCAGGCTACAGCCGACATCATTAATAAGGGTAGATCCAAGTCCCTCCCCATCATGTCCTTCCTGCGCAGGCTGCTGCAATTATCACTACATCACCAAATTTATTAGTTACTGTGAGCATATCCCTGGCAAGTGCAATGCCGCAGCCGATGCACTGTCCCACTTCAATTTTGTCTCATTCATCCAGCAGGAACCCAGAGCCAGCCCATCATCCACTCCTATCCCACCTTGGTCTCAACTAACAATGGATTGATGCCACATCTTGCCAATGCAACTCGGCTCACCAACCACTCACTGTCTAGCAACACACTAAAGGCTTATCGCAGGGCCTAGAACACCTACCGTAGGTCACTTGCCACTTGTCCCGGAACCACAGCAGATGACGTCACTCATATCCTAGCCTTTATATCTTATTGCCACACACAGCTGGCTCTCGCTCATATCAGCTGGCTCTCGCCCATATCACTATCAGGCTGTACCTGGCCGGTATCCAAGCCGTTATGTTCTTCATCTTACGGTCTCCAAAATGCAACAAACCGGACCTGGAGTGGATATCAACTTCTTTCAAACCAGCAACGCCTGGTGCCCAGTAACGATCTTTTGACCGTCTGCTCTTTCACCTACACAGCCAGCCAGTCTCCAGCATGTTACTGCCTTTTTCGGTCAACCCCGTGAGTGACAGTCAGTTTATTAAACATGTTGGGGTTCTACTGGTCAACTTAGGCCTAGACCCCAGGCGGTATTCTGGACATTCCTTTGGATCGGCGCAGCTTCAGCCACATCTCAGCATGGAGTACCAGACCATGTGACCAAGAAGCTAGGCAGGTGAAAGTCTGCCTGCTTTACCAGATATATATTCCAAACCCTCAAGATGGCCCTTTCTCCAAGCTCACTCAATGAGGTTAGAGGCAATAAAGATACTTCCTTACCTGGTTATTTTTGGCCCCTTTTCTTGCCATACCTACCAGATGACCAAAAGCCACACCTCAGGTCTATTTATCTTGTGAGTCTTGTCGCGCGTTTATGTGATCCACATGTGTTTTGGTCTTAGGGCCACGACCATAAATTAGAAGGCCAGTATGCTGGCCTGAATTTATGGGAGGAGCCTGGAGGGTATTTAAGCTGACCTTCTCAGCAAATTCTCTTCCACAATCATCCATTACTTATCTTGGGTATGGCCCCTTTTCTTGCCATACCTATCAGACGACCAAAAGCCACCCCTCAGGTCTATTTATGTTGTGAGTCTTGTCGCGTGTTTATGTGATCCACATATGTCTCGGTCTTAGGGCCACGACCATAAATATATGTATATGTCTATATATATATATATATATATATATATATATATATATATATATATATATATGTATGTGTGTATGTGTGTATATATATATATATATATATATATATATATATATATATATATATATATATATATATATATATATATATAAAAGGATAATGAATTAGCCAAGAACAATATAAAAAAGGTCACAAATACATTTTAAGGCAACACCTTTACACCTTTCTGGGCCAAATTGGAAGATGAGGAATAATCCTAGGCCACACAAAAAATACACTAACAATAAGGATAGCTGTTGAGCAGAAAAATCCGGGCAGATCACAAGGTAACGATCTTTGATACAGATAATGTACCTATATGAGTAATAAAACTAACCCATCAATATCTGTTATGATGGAGGTAGTAGCAATTCTCAATTAGTTCTCAAGGTGCTCATCAGATATTTTATTTTTAATTTTGCCCTTCATGTGCTTCATCCTTGAAAATAGTTTCTCACATATATAGGTGCTCCTGAAAACTGATGGCGTGAGAGATGTTTTTCTTTTGGAAGATAAAACGTTTAAATGTCAAGTAAAGAGACACTGTCAATTTTTTCTTTGGCTGCACATGTTTGCTAAGTGTAAATGCATTTTTACAAAAAATTCAACAAAAAAAATGAAGATTTTTAAGTAAGTTTACAATTTTGTGTTGGGCAACATTCATAGTTGTCTTGGGCCGCATGAGGCCCATTACATATTCACAGAGCTTCCAGAGTTTTGATTAAATTTCACTGGAAACATCCTTTTTGGTAGAAGATCAATGACATGCCATCGTTTGAGGTAAAAAACCTGAAACACTATATTAATGGAAACTATTTTATAAGGAAATAAAATGCACATGATAATGTGTAACAGTAAACTGTAAATGTGTTTTTGTTTTTTTTTTCACAAACTGTAAAGAGGTACAATATTCAATCCAAAATCAAAAATTGAATATTTTGCAGCTTACCAATTAGTAGATTTGGTGGTTGCATAAATTTTCCTTGATTAAGTTTTTTCCCCTCTGCTTTCACCTAGTGATCTGGCCAGTAACACACCTCCTGTATTAAAGGGCCCCACTCTGGATGAATGAGCACAGGGGGCACCTTTGGACAGCAAAATTGTCAGTTTAGGGGAGGGGAGTGTAGGATGTACTAGCAAATTTAGATACACTAACAAATTGATACCAAACCCCAGCTAACACTTTATAAGCAGAGACAGAAAACAGTTATTTTTCCTTTTGGGATAAAGGTTTTACATACATACATACAAGCTGACCGTTGTAAGCACCACCGGTAGTGTTAAATGGTTTGTCTCATTTGTGTAACTACATTCTGCTGGAAAGTTTGCTCTTTTAAAAAACAACAGACTTACTGGCCAGATCACCAGATGAAAAAAAAAGAAAGAAAGCCTAAAAAAGAAAATGTATGCAGCCATCCCATCTAAGAAATGGTAAGCTGCAATATAATAAATATACAATAATAAATGTTTGTTTTTGGGTTTAATAGCACTTTAAAAGCTCAGAAACATGAAAGATATTTTCTGTTTGATTGGTTTGAGATACAAACTTCATGCATTGCTCCATATGAATGAGCAAGCCTGTTTTTTAGTGAAAACTATTTTGTGAAAATTATAGTTGATCCTATATATGACAATATTGAGCCCTTTCTGTTATGTGACAGATATAAAAAAGATAAAGATAAATATTTAGAAATCTAGACTTCGCAAAACCTTTAAGGTGCACACATACTGCAAATACAGTAATATATATATATATATATATATATATATATATATATATATTTATTAATACCTTACAGTTTGGCTTTATTAATATATTATAAACATAAAACAAATACAATTCTAACTGTCAATTGCATTTTAATTGTATACATACGCAGGGCAGCAAATGAATGTGTTTCCTATTGAATAGCATTGCCCATTGCTTTACTGGTGCCCTGATCTCATCCCATACCTGCCTAATGCGTTCATTTTTTTTTTTTTTCATGAGAAAAGAATACAAATATAAACTGATCATCAATAAAAATCTTGCACATGAAGCATAATAAAACATGAATGCTAAATCAAAAATGACTGCCAGGAGAGGAAATTCTAAATGGTATGAAATCAGCACCAAAATACCACATTTATCAATGGCTTTTACTGCTAAAACTAAGTATAAAAAATGTATTATTTGAATACCTTCTTTTCGCCACAATATATTGGACACTGCAGCATGTTGGAAAGAAAAAAAAAACAAGACACAAACAAAAATAAACAAAAGAAACAGATGAGTACGTGTATATGCAGAACAGTGAATTGTGCTGGAATTATAAACATCTACTGTATGTTAAATCATTTTATGGAAATGTCTGTTCATTATGCAAAATAGCAAACAAGCACTCCATGTTTATAAGATCATTTAGCCTTAGTTTTAAATATATACTGTATCTAGATAACAGGAGCATTGCTTTTCAATATATTACATAGATTGGTATCAAACACTGGCTCCGCTTTACACTGTAAATATAAGCTACTCATTGAAATGGAGTTATGGACAGGTCTTCTACACATTTGAGGGGTCAGCTTAGAACTTTGTCTTTGGGAAGTCCTAAATACCATCTAAAAATATACAAACTTTGGGACTTCAGAAAAACACAACTGTTAGTTTATAAAATAGTTAGGAAACTTCCAGATTATTTCCAACATTTTGCCCTTTTTGTATATAAGTGAAGTTTATTGTAGCTTGAAAAGGCTAAGCACACTTTAGGCACAAATCCCCTTCTGGTCTTCTCCATCTTTGTTTGTTAGGTTTACATAAAGTAATATTTATATTATATTCCTCTATCTGATCACAACCTCATTACTTTCACTATATCCTTGCCTCCAACCACCCATCCCTCCAAGCAGCAAACAATTACTTGTAGAAACCTTCGCCACTTTACCCTTCTCTTCTCTATTCTGCTACTGACCACCTATATGACATAATCTCTCCCCTGTCCTGTCCTGACCTGGCCACCTCTGTCTACAACAGTTCACTCTCATCATCCATAGATGCACTTGCTCCTCTAACCACACGCAGAATCAGGCCCCGACCGTTACAACCCTGGCAAACTGACAACACTAGAAATCTCAAGAGACATTGCCGAGCTCTTGAACGACTGTGACATAAAACCAAATGCCTGCAAGACTTCACCCTATATAAATTTGCCCTTCTAAAATACAATTCATGCCTCCATGCTGCCAAACAAGTCTACTCTGTCTCTCTTATTAATTCCTTGTCATCCAGTCCCCGTCGGCTCTTCTCAACCTTTAACTCTCTGCTTCGTCCACCACCCCCTCTACCCACTAACTCACTCACTGCCCAAGAGATTTCCAATAACTTCAAAGACAAGATCGATGCAATTCGTGAGGACTCCACTGTGCGTACATCTTCCCCACCCAACATACCTTGCCTAGCAGCACATTCAACACTCTCCTCTTTTGAATTGGCTACTACGGAAGAGGTTACAAAAATTTTCTCGGATGCCCACCTAACCAATTGTCCTTTGGAACCTGTTCCCTCACAACTACTACGGTCACCCTCTTCTTCTATCCTATGCTCCCTCACCCACATCTTCAATCTCTCCCTCTCTAGTGGCATCTTCCCCTCCCCTCTAAAACTTGCGCAGATCACTCCCATTCTTAAAAAGCCCTCACTGGACCCTACCGACCTGAACAACTTAAGACCCATCTCATTGCTCCCATTCACCTCTAAACTTCTAGAACGCTTAGTCTACAACCGTCTTAGGTCCTACCTCAATGAAAATAACCTTCTTGACCCCTTAGTCTGGCTTTCGCTTGCAGCACTCCACGGAAACTGCCTTACTAAAACTCACTAACGATTTACTAACTGCTAAAACCAACAGCCAGTACTCCATACTCCTACTACTTGACCTCTCTGCGGCCTTTGATACTGTTGACCAACCGCTCCTTCTCAATAAACTACATTCCCTTGGGCTTTGAGATTCTGCTCTATCCTGGTTCTCTGCCTATTTATCACAGCGCTTCCTCAGTGTCACCTACAACTCTGTCTCCTCCTCTCCATTGCCCCTTTCTGTGGGGGTCCCCCAAGGCTCGGTTCTTGGACCCCTTCTCTTCTCTATCTACACCTCCTCCCTTGGTCACTTAATAACTGCCCACGGCTTCCAATACCACTTATACGCTGATGACACCCAAATCTATCTGTCTACTCCTCACCTCACTCCTTCAGTCTCCTCTCGCATTACTAACTTACTAACTGACATATCAGCATGGATGTCACACCACTTCCTTAAACTAAATCTCTCTAAAACTGAGCTATTAATATTCCCCCCCGCCCGTGCCCCCATCCATGACTTTTCCATCAAAATCAACAATGCAACCATCAGTCCCTCCCCTTACGCCAGGGTACTAGATGTAGTCCTAGACTCTGACTTGTCATTTCAGCCTCAAATCCAATCATTGTCAAAATTTTGTAGAATTCACCTCCGTAAGATCTCTAAAATTCGACCCTTTTTAACAAATGAAACCACCAAGCTCCTCATTCACTCCCTTGTTATCTCTCGCCTTGACTATTGCAACTCCCTTCTCATTGGCTTACCTCTCCATAGGCTATCCCCTCTTCAGTCTATCATGAATGCTGCTGCCAGACTTATCCACCTTACCAACCGCTCAGTGTCTGCCAACCCTCTACTCCAATCCCTACACTGGCTCCTAATCACCCAGCGAATTAAATTCAAAATTCTAACCACAACATACAAAGCCATTCACAACTCTGCCCCGAGCTACATCACTAATCTTGTCTCCAAATATCACCCAAATCGACCTCTCCGCTCTTCTCAAGACCTCCTGCTTTCAAGCTCTCTCATCTCCTCCTCCCATGCTCGTCTCCAGGATTTCTCCAGAGCCTCTCCCATCCTCTGGAACTCGCTACCTCCATCTATCCGGCTATCCCCTACTCTTGCTACCTTCAGGCGATCCCTGAAAACTCATCTCTTCAGGAAAGCCTATCACGTCTCCAACTAATCTCCTACCACTTCCATCAGCTCATTCCCCACAGTTACAACCTTTTGTACCACCTGCCCCACCTTATTAGATTGTAAGCTCTTCTGAGCAGGGCCCTCTTAATCCTTTTTTATTTTATTGTATTACAACTGTATTGTCTCCCTTTTATATTGTAAAGCGCTGCGTAAACTGTAAAGCGCTATATAAATCCTGAATAATAATAATAATAATTTATATGGAACACTGATACTACAAGGCTCTTTTACTGTGCAGCCTATTCAGAGACACACCACTGGATTAAAGGCTAAATTCACCTTTTTCTTTTTAAATTCTAGCTCCCCTACGTACCAATATACCATTAATGTACCTCTGTTACAGACAAATAAAAGCTTTCTTTTATTTTTAGAACTAGGTCTTACCTTAGCCCCTGGTGCGTTCCACAGAAAAGTTAATGACTTCCTGGTATGTAGATTGAGGACGTAAAATCAGTAAGACACAGAAAGGAGCACCAGCTGACCTCATTAGCACACGCTCCCTGCACCCAACAACTATGTATGCACAACATCCCCAGCATCCCCAGCATCTCTCCAGGCATGCATTTGCCTGGCTTGTTAATGTAGGCTGCCCCAGCTTCTATGTTTGCACAGCATCCCCAGCATTCCTTCAGATGGGTCTGGGTTGCATGCTAAACTCTCTGGGGCCGTATGCAGGCCGTGGGCCACAGGTTGGAAACCCCTGATGTAATGCAAGGGCCTGCCTGATTAGATACAGAGTGAATGGATAGATAGTTGGGTCCTTCTATTCCATACTTTTGGTAAATCTAACGGAAAGTGTACATAGATTGTACAATCAGATTGTATAGTGTATGGACACATTTAAACACCGTAAACCCATCCATAAAACAGTTTCATTTCCAGCACGTGCCGGAAATGTAACACTCCCATTGGTAGTGCTCTCAACCAAACTGTCAAACCATCCAATGGCTGGTGTCATAAATGATCACATGTGCAGCATCATGGCAGTCGTAGATTAAACAGAGGCAAAGATGGCAACTTCCTTGGCTGAAAATGATAGGAGGGTTTACTTACACTTTAAATGGATTAGTCGCACTTTCAGTGCCAATAATTGTTAATGGCAACCCAAATGCGGAAGCAAACACACATTTTGCCGCATGAAAATATACAAGTGCCAAGCGCAGTACAACACTCAATAAAAGAACGTGCAAACTGCTTTTCTAGATGTAGGGAAGCCTGTTGAAATCAATGGGCTGTGCTAGGCATGTCTCTGGGAAAACTAGCCAAAAGATGCATGGCTCCACTATGTTAGGTGTTAATGGGGCCTTAAAGTGAAATAGGTGTTTTTACACAGGAACAATGAGGCTTCATTCACATTTGCATGTTTCTGAACAAAAAACGCCTGCTTTGGTGCTCATTGTTGAAATGTGCTGCAAATGCACATGGTGCTTGGCGTCACCATGAAATGTTAATGGCACCCCAAGCATAGGAATCAGGTGCATGTTTCGCAAAACAAACATATTGCAAACGCACTAAAAAACTAGGTAAAGAAACGCACCACGCTCCACTCAAAAAGAATTTTAGAGCGTCTTTGGAGCATTCGCCATGCATAGGGAAGTCCATTCAGGTGAACTGGTTGCCCTATGTGCGATGAGCAGAAAAGCTCCAAAATATACAGAGATGTAAATGGGGCCTGACAGCTGAATGTCTCCATCCACTCCCTCATATGTACATCCATAAAGGTGGCCATACACTATACAATCTATGTACAATTTCCTTTAGACTTACCAAACTATGGAATAGAAGGACCCACCTATTAATCCGCTCACTCTGTATCAAATCAGGCAGGACCTTGCACTACATCAGGGGTGTCAAACCCTTGGCCTGCATGGGTCCCCAGAGACTTTACCATTTGAGAGGATGCCATGCACACATTGATGCTGCAACAGAGATACATTAATGGCATATTGGTACATAGGGGATTTGGAATTTATATATTAAAAAAAGGCAAACTTAGCCTTTAAATGAAATGCCTGCCAGTAAATTATCAACCTGCCCCTTCTGATGAAGACAGAGGAGCTCAGACTGGTACAGGGAATGATTTTAAAGCTAGTCTGTGCTACCTAGCCACTTGATGACCAGGACTTTTCTGGAAATTTTTGTTTACAAGTTTAAATCCATTTTTTGCTTAAAAAATACTTAGAACCCCCCAAACATTATATATATCTATATCTATATCTATATATATATATATATGTATATATATAGATCTCTCTCTCTCTCTCATATATATATATATATATATATATATATATATATATATATATATATATATATATATATATATATATATATATATACACATTTTTTCTTTTTTAGCAGAGACCCTAGAGAATAAAATGGTGATTGTTGCAATATTTTATGTCACACTGTATTTGTGCAGCAGTCCTTCAAATGCAATTAAAAAAAAAATCACACTTTAATGAAAAATAAAAAAAACAACACAAACACAACAATTTTTTTGTATAATGTGAAAGATGATGTTACGCTGAGTAAATATAGCTAACATGTAATGCTTTAAAATTGTGCACGCTCGTGGAATGGCGACAAACTATGGTACTTAAAAATCTCCATAGGCGACGCTTTAAAATTTTGTACTGGTTACATGTTTAGAGTTACAGAGGAGGTCTTGCAGAGTTTTTGCTCTCACTCTAATGATCCCAGCAATACCTCACCTCATTTGTGGTTTGAACACTGTTTACATATGCTGGTGCGACTTAAGTATGCGTTCGCTTCTGCGCGTGAGCATGGAGGGACTTTAAAAATGTTTTTCTTATTTATTTTACTTTTTATTTTTTATTTTACACTGTCCCTCTATTATATTTTTTTATCACTTTTATTCCTATTACAAGGAATGTAAACATCGCTTATAATAGTGGTACGCATGACAGATCCTCTTTAATGAGAGATCTGGGAGCAAAAAGACCCCAGATCTCTCATTTATGCAAAAGAAAAAAAATAGTTTTTGCCTTTTGACAAAAAACAATAATTTGGTTTGGCCTGAGAACCAGAAGTGATGTCAGCGGTCGCTCCGGTCCTCCAAGGGCATAGAGACAAGGGGGGGCCATCTTGTCCTCACTAAACTTTCTGCCCAGCAAAGGGCCACATCGGATCGCTTCCAATGGCTCCGGTAAGCCCGGAAACGACCGAGATGCAGCAAGAGGGGGGCACATCTCCCGCCATCTCTAAAAGAGATCTCCTGTTGAATGCATCCATGGGACCACTTTATCTGATGCAGAATTGCCTATGGTAAAGGATAATACTGTGGTTATGGCAGCTAGCTGCTGCCATACCACTGGTATTTAATGTCAAAGTAATGGCGTATTTTTACTATGGGCTAGTCGGCAAGTGGCTAGACAGGTACATAAAGTGCACTTTTCCATTGGGAGCATTAAAGAGGAGCTCCAGGCTCCTCCCAAAAAATTAAAAGGCAGCAGCTACAAATACTGTAGCTGCTGACTTTTAATATAAAAACACTTACCTGTCCAGTGATCCAGTGATGTCCTCCCCTGAATCGATTATTTAATCAGGTTCCGGTGCAGACACTGGCTTCTTTAGTAAGGGAAACAGGGAGTGCAGCCTTATGACTTAACAGCGTGTTTCCTACTGCACATGCATCCACCCTGTAAATGGTCCTGTAGTCTGACACCTGTGATGTGTCCCAGAAGACTGTGGGGGGAAGGAGGGGGGCTGAACTTCCAGTTTAGATCACTGCAGTGATCTGAGCCAGAAGTGGGAGCGGGTACCTGTCAAAAACAGGTACCCGTTCCTCCCAAAAGTGCCAAATGTGGCGGGGGGAGGTGCAAACAAGTGGAGCTTCCCTTTTTGTGTGGAGTACTGCTTTAAAGTGTTACTATACCCAGGACCCTGCATTTACTATATCTAGTCTCCCACAGTACACAGAACATGGAAATGCAATTCTTTTAGTTAATATAAACAGCTAAATATCCTTTCTCATTAGCAGTATATAACAGTCTTGGGACTTCTATCAGTGTCCTGCCAAGCACTGGTTGAAGCTTGTAGGAGGAGCTTGCATCCTCCTCTAACTGTCCTATGAGCCTGCATGACCCTTGACCCTTTGTCTGGACAGTGCTGATTGGTCCTGTGCTGATCACACACACCTTCCCAAAAAAAGAAGAAACTCTTTAGCAATACACACTAAACTGAACATGTGCAGAGTGCCTCCACGGCTTTGTACTATCAGCAGATGAATTGGGGCAGGAAAAGAAGGGGAGGATCAGTGAAGACTTTTTACACAATGTGGAGGATTATCCCCTTCCACAGTAAGTATAATGAGCATCCCTTACTGCATATACAGACTGATTTTACTGTTGTAGGTTTAGTAACACTTTAACAGATAGGTGAGTTCTCAGTTGTGCATATGTTAAAATTACACACATTTGGCTTGAAGATAACATAAAACCTCCAAAACATGATATATTTTTATTGAAAGTAGAAACCATATAGAATAAAATAGTGGCAGCTGCAATTTTTGTTGTCACATGATATTAGCGATACTGTTCAATAAAGCTATATTATCTGTAAAAAGTGTTTTTAAACAAGCACAATGCAATTTTGGTAAAACAAAATAAAGATGAGATTGCATTGAGTAAATAAATATCAAATATGTCAAGCCTTTAAACTGTATGCCCTTAAATGGCAAAATACAATGGTACTAAAAAAAAGTGCCCATTGTCTATGCTTTAAAAACCTTTACAGATCATCAATTTAGGATTAAATGTGATGATGAACCTAGAATCATTACTCTCACCCCAACATGTGTGGCAATACATAATATATAAAGTGAAATAAGAACAAACATTTCTGAATTGTTTCCCTTGTATATGCACTGAATGCAGCCTATTTAATAATCTAAATATAGTGCAAATAGTGCAACACATAACAGCTAATTAATCCCATGAACTACAGTATCTCACAAAAGTGAGTACATCCCTTACATTTTTGTAAATATTTTATTATATCTTTTGATGTGACAACACTGAAGAAATTACACTTTGCTACAATGTAAAGTAGTGAGTATACAGCTTGTATAACAGTGTAAATTTGCTGTCCCCTCAAAATAACTCAACACACAGCCATTAATGTCTAAACTGCTGGCAACAAAAGTGAGTACACCCCTAAGTGAAAATTGGGCCCAATTAGCCATTTTCTCTCCCCTGTGTCCTGTGACTCATTCAGGTCTCAGGTGTAAATGGGGAGCAAGTGTGTTAAATTTGGTTTTATTGCTCTCACTCTCTCATACTAGTCACTGGAAGTTCAACATGGCATCTCATGACAAAGAACTCTCTGAGGATCTGAAAAAAAGAATTGTTGCTCTACATAAAGATGGCCTAGGCTATAAGAAGATTGCCAAGACCTTGAAACCAAGCTGCAGCATGGTGGCCACTACCATACACTGGGTAACAGGACAGGTTCCACTGAGAACAGGCCTTGCCATGGTCGACCAAAGAAGTTGAGTGCACGTGCTCAGAATCTTATACAGTGGTTGTCTTTGGGAAATAGACATATGAGTGCTGCCAGCATTGCTGCAGAGGTTGAAGAGGTGGGGGGTCAGCCTGTCAGTGCTCAGACCATACGCCGCATATTGCATCAAATTGGTCTGCATGGATGTCGTCCCAGAAGGAAGCCTCTTCTAAAGATGATGCACAAGTAAGCCTGCAAACAGTTTGCTGAAGACAAGCAGACTAAGGACATGGATTACTGGAACCATGTCCTGTGGTTTGATGAGACCAAGATAAACTTATTTGGTTCAGATGGTGTCAAGTGCACACGCAGCAGCCAGGTGAGGAGTTCAAAGACAAGTGTGTCTTGTCTACTGTTAAGCATGGTGGTGGGAGTGTCATGGCCTGGGGCTGCATGAGTGGTGCCGGCACTGGGAGCTAAAGTTCATTGAGGGAACCATGAATGCTAACATGTACTGTGACATACTCAAGCAGAGCATGATTCTATCCCTTTGGAGACTGGGCCACATGGCAGCATTCCAACATGATAATGACCCCAAAAATACCTCCAAGACGACCACTGCCTTGCTAAAGAAGCTGGGGGTAAAGGTGATGGACTGGCCAAGCATGTCTCCAGACCTAAACCCTATTGAGCATCTGTGGGGCATCCTCAAACGGAAGGTAGAGAAGCGCAAGGTCTCTAACATCCACTAACATCCACCAGCTCCGTGAGGACTCCAGTGGCAACCTGTGAAGCTCTGGTGAACACCATGCCCAGGAGGGTTAAGGCAGAGCTGGAAAATAATGGTGGCCACACAAAATATTGACACTTTGGGCACAATTTGGACATTTTCATTTAGGGGTGTACTCACTTTTATTGCCAGCAGTTTAGACATTAATGGCTGTGTGTTGAGGTATTTTGAAGGGACAGCAATTTTACACTGTTATACAAGCTGTGCACTCACTACTTTACATTGTAGCAAAGTGTCATTTCTTCAGTGTTGTCACACGAAAAGATATAATAAAATATTTACAAAAATGTGAAGGGTGTACTCACTTTTGTGAGATACTGTATGTGATCACATCAAAATTAACATATTAAATGTTAAACGAATAACATTTCAGTCTATGTGTAATAGCTTGCACTTTATGTGTGTAATATCATGCAACAATTTATACTCTGAAAATTCTCTTTCAAAATAGTCTTTTATACAGCAACAAATAAGTTTTTAAACAAGATGATGTTGAGATGCGTCCCTTTTTTTTTAAATTATTTTTTTCTCCAGTGAACATAAATACCATTTTCTTAGGGAAAATTCCTCTCATGTAACATCTTCACAGATCCCTTGGCAAAGTCCTTAAGATGAAAAGGTTGGGAGGAGCGTATGCATGCAAATTGTATGCCCACCTACACCACGGGTGGGAGGAACACAGAGAGGTTGACTTTCCAGTAGGACAGAGATACTGTAGCAGAGGTCTTTTTTTTATGTTTCCCACCAGCAGTGTTATCGCATGTGTGAACCTAGTGGATGGAACAAGACAATTAGGATTCCAAATGTCATAGGAGATGTGAATCAATTAGTTCTTGGATTGGGCAGGGTTTTTTTGAGTGATGGTGTCAGTGCTAATCTAAGGTCCCCTCTCACATGATTGTCAGTACACTGTCAGTTTTCAGCCAGGTCTGATTGGAAGGTCCATTCACCACTATAGACCTGCAGGCGTAAGCAGACTTGTGTCCACTTACACCCAGCTACCTCTGATCCAATCCAGTCCGCTAAAAACTATCAGAAAGGAATGCATCCTTCTCCAGGTAGGTGGATCGGATCAGAGCAGTGGTGGCTGGTGCTCAATATTTTGGGGGGGCAGCAAACTAACACCGCCTCAACCCCCAGGCGGACGGCGGCAATCATCCCACCCCCTCATGGGAGAAGGACGTGAAAGAAGCAATCAGATGCCTTACCTTAGGAGGCAGGGGGAAGCAAGAACTGGGGCTGCTCTGACTGCTTCTCCAGACCAGACTTCAAAGACATCGTCTGCCTGGTGTGGTGAGTCAGTGCATGATACAGCACACAGAGAGACATTCTCCTCCCAGCCGAACAGAAAGTGTGTCCTGAGACACGATTGGCCAGGGAGGAGAATCAGGAAGACAATAGTGAATATTTATTCGCTATTTTCCCACAACTGGGTGGGCTCAGGGCGCAGTGCTCTGCACCCCGAGCCCACCCTTTTTTGAATCCAATTAGAGCCTTAGGCTCTGAGAAATCATTTGCAGGGTAGGGTTGTACAACGATTAATCACTATGATAACCAATCAGAGGCTATCACAGCAGTCAGGTGATCGGGAACCAAGTTATCCAGTTCCTATCCTTAATATAGGACTAGGGACGACCCGAACATAAGTTTAGGCTGAACTTTTGTTGTTTGGACGTTTGGTGAACATCCAAACAAACGCCTCGCTCCACCATTTGTTCGCCCCCCCCCCCACAAACCAACCACAATGCACTGTGGCACTGAACAGTGCATTGCAAGCCCTGATTGGCTGAAGCAGTGAAAGCTTCAGCCAATCAGGGCACAGAGCACTGCAGAGTCATGATTGGACACTGTCATCATGACTTTATCCAATCATGGCTCATTCCTGCCCCACAGTATAAAAATATTCTTTCAATGGCAGCCATTTTCAGTCTGATTTTGGCATGGAGAGGGATAGATCAGGGGTCTGTTCAGTGCTATTAGTTAGTGTCCTATATAGTGCTATTTTACTTCAATTGTCAGTGTAGAATATTAGTTTAGTGTCAGTCTAGGGATAGTGTGAGTGTAGTGAGGAGGACCATCATTCAGCTTTGCATAGTGTGCAGCTAGAGTAGGGACAGCTCAGATAGTTTCACTATAGTGTAGTGAGACCGTGTTATTCATACATACATTAGTGTAGAGTAGGGACAGCTCATATAGTTTCAGTGTAGTGTAGTGAAACTGTGTCAGTAACCTTTACATTAGTGTATAGCTAGAGTAGGGACAGTTCATATAGCGTATGCATTACTGCCAGTTTAACGCTATATAGTTCTGTGTGCCTTACTGCCAGTTTAACGCCATATAGTTCTGTGCGCCTTACTGCCAGTTTAACGCCATATAGTTTTGTGTGTTACTGCCAGTATAACACCATATAGTTCTGTGTGCATTACTGCCAGTTTAATGCCATATAGTTCTGTGTGCGTTACTGCCAGTTTAACGCCATATAGTTCTGTATGCATTACTGCCAGTTTAACGCCATTTACTTCTGTGTGCATTACTGCCAGTTTAATGCTATATAGTTCTGTGTGTGTTACTGCCAGTTTAACGCCATATAGTTCTGTGATTCACTGTATGTTTGACGCATTATATTGCAGTAAATTATAGTGTATCTGTGAAATGTGTGTCTGTGTAGTGTGAGTACTCAAATTATAGTGCACCAAACACCACTTTACATTGATTAACCACTTGCTTACTGGGCACTTAAACCTCCCTCCTGCCCAGACCAATTTTCAGCTTTCAGTGCTCTCACACTTTGAATGACAATTACTCAGTCATGCAACACTGTACCCAAATGTTTTTTTGTCCTTTTTTTCATACAAATAGAGCTTTCTTTTGGTGGTATTTGATCACCTCTGGGTTTTTTATTTTTTGCGCTATAAATGAAAAAAGACTGAAATGTTTTAAATAAAATGCACTTTTCTTCGTTTCTGTGAAAACATTTTGTAAATTAGCAGTTTTTCTTCATAAATGTAGGCCACAATTTATACTGCTACATATCTTTGGTAAAAATAACCCAAATTAGTGAATATTATGTGGTCTGTGTGAAATTTATAGAGTCTACAAGCTATGGTGCAAATCATAAAAAAATTATCACATCTGATGTACTGAGGCCTATCTCATTTCTTGAGACCCTAACAAGCCAGGAAAGTACAAATGCCCCCCAAATGACCCCTTTTTGGAATGTAGACATTCCAGTGTATTTAGTAAGTGGCATGCTGAGTTATTTAAAGTTGTCATTTTTTTTCCCACAATTCTTTGCAAAATTAAAATTTTATTTTATTTTTCATTTTTTTCACAAAATTGTCAATGTAATAGCTTATCTCACATGGAATGTGCATACCACAAATGTAACCCCAAAATACATTCTGCTACTCCTCCTGAGTATTACGATACCACATGTGTGGGACTTTTTCACTACCTGGCCACATACAGAGGCCCAACATGCAGGGAGCACCATCAAGTGTTCAAGGAATATAAATTACCCATCTAACTTGCTGACTACCCATTACACTTTTGAAGGCCCTAGAGCACCAGGACAATGGAAACACCCACAAAATTACCCCATTTTGGAAAGCTGACACCCCAACGTATAATCTATGCGGCATAATGAGTCTTTTGAACGGTTCATTTTTTTCCAGAAGTTTTTGAAAAATGTGGAAAAAATGAAAACGCATTTTTTTTTTACACAAAGTTGTCCGTTTATAAGATATTTACAACACATAGCATTTACATAGCAAAAATAACACCCCAAAATACATTCTGCTACTCCTCCTGAGTATAACGATACGACATGTGTGAGACTTTTACACAGCCTGACCACATACAGAGGCCTAACATTGAAGTAGCACCTTCAGGCATTCTAGGAGCATAAATTACACATTTCATTTCTCAACCACCTATTACACTTTTGAAGGCCCTGGAACACCAGGACAATGGAAACGCCCAGAAAATGACCCCATTTTGGAAAGCTAACACCCCCATGTATAATCTATGAGGCATAATGAGTCTTTTGAATGGTTCATTTTTTTCCAGAAGTTTTTGGAAAATGTGGAAAAAAATGAAAACGCATTTTTTTACACAAAGTTGTCCGTTTATAAGATATTTCCAACACATAGCATATACATAGCAAAAATAATACCCCAAAATACATTCTGTTACTCCTCCTGAGTATAACGATACCACATGTGTTAGACTTTTACACAGCCTGATCACATACAGAGGCCTAATAGCACCTTCAGGCATTCTAGGAGCATAAATTACACATTTCATTTCTCAACCACCTATTACATTTTTGAAGGCCCTGGAACACCAGGACAATGGAAACGCACAGAAAATTACCCCATTTTGGAAAGCTAACACCCCAACATATAATCTAAGAGGCATAATGAGTCTTTTGAACAGTTCATTTTTTTCCAGAAGTTTTTGGAAAATGTGGAAAAAAATGAAACCGCATTTTTTTTTTACACAAAGTTGTTCAGTTATAAGATATTTACAACACATAGCATTTACATAGCAAAAACAACACCCCAAAATACATTCTGCTACTCCTCTTGAGTATAACGATACCACATGTGTGAGACTTTTACACAGCCTGACCACATACAGAGGCCTAACATTGAAGTAGCACTTTCAGGCATTCTAGGAGCATAAATTACACATTTCATTTCTCAACCACCTATTACACTTTTGAAGGCCCTGGAACACCAGGACAATGGAAACGCCCAGAAAATGACCCTATTTTGGAAAGCTAACACCCCAACGTATAATCTATGAGGCATAATGAGTCTTTTGAACAGTTCATTTTTTTCCAGAAGTTTTTGGAAAATGTGGAAAAAGATGAAAACGCATTTTTTTTACACAAAGTTGTCAGTTTATAAGATATTTCCAACACATAGCATATACATAGCAAAAATAACACCCCAAAATACATTCTGCTACTCCTCCTGAGTATGGCAATTCCACATGTGTGAGACCTTTACACAGCCTGGCCACATACAGAGGCCCAACATGCAAGGAACACCGTCAGGTGTTCCAGGGACACATAGCATGCACATACCAAGAATTACACCCCAAAATACATTATGCTGAGCAAAGGGTAAACAAAAACCTGTGGTTTTAGTAGTGCAGTTGTCCACAGGAGGAAAGCACTGGTCCAGGTAGCAGGCAGGGACTTGATCAGCAACAGCAAACACAATTTTTCAGG
The DNA here is from genome assembly GCA_037952925.1 of Lithobates clamitans. NCBI lineage: Eukaryota > Metazoa > Chordata > Amphibia > Anura > Ranidae > Lithobates > Lithobates clamitans. The sequence goes on along the minus strand of JBBGZY010000006.1, from coordinate 2,412,643 downwards.
CAGCAGGCAGGGATACTGTCCATATACAGTCCAGGGTCAGTGCAGAGATATTGTCAGCAGTGCCAAAAATATTGGTCCTGGTAGTAGGTAGGTCCATGTGGTGTGGTCAGTGCGACAGACAGAGGCATGATGGCAGTAAGTCCTACAGGCAGCAGGCAGAAGTAGGGCCTCGTGCAGGACAGAATGGGGACAGGGGTAGAGGCTTCTCCCACCCAAATCTCTTTAAAGTCTCAGAGTCTCCAGACCCTAATCTAGGAATGAGAAAACAAAGAAAATAGTTTTCTTCATCCAGAAAAACTATTCTGGAGCCCCTCACTCCTGTGTTGAATCCCACTAGTCCAGTTGCAGGGTACAAGATCAGTCCAAGAGGCAGGCAAAGATCATGGTCAAACAGTCCAAGGTCAGTTCCAGATCAGGCAGAGGTATGTACAGAATCGTTTATTCAGAAGCATGGTCTAAACCCAGTCCAGGGTCAGTTCCAAATCGGGCAGCGGTATGTACAAATCGGCAGGCAGAAGTGTGGTCGAATAACAAGCCAGGGTCAGTAACAGAGCAGGCAGTGGCATAAGGGGTGTGAAGGTGTATGAAGGCAGGAACTGAGGATTACTTTTACCATACTTCACTAATAATTTAATGAAGTATGGTAACGGCGAAAACAGTCACCTTTGCAGATTCCTGGTTGGGAAGGACATTGGGGACAATGATAAGATGTGTCTCTTCTGACTCCTGCTCTGGTACACACCTTACATCTTTTTTGACGTCTTTGGCCTGTTGGTTTGGGAGGGATTTTATAGGGAAAGTGGCGCTCGGAGCGTCGACTAATAACATCTGATAGGATATTTTCTGGTGGGCCGTGTGGGAATATAAGGGTAGTGAAAACATCCTCCTGGTAGCCAAAGAAGCGTTTGGGGTTTTGGGTGGAGTTGTGGTAAATTACATATGAATATGGCCAATTGAAAAAATAAATTGCAACTTTTTTATACCAATGGTATGTCCATCTTGTGGCAAGGTATGGTTCCATCATTTGGTCATTGAAGTTGACTCCCCCCCATAAACAAATTATTTTCATAGATGCATTTTGTTTTTTGTATGGGGCCATTCCTTCTGGGGATTTCCACGAACATATTATTGTGGATAGAAGACAACATGTAGACATTCTTTCTGTCCCTCCACTTCACTGCCAGAATCTTGTTGTTTCGCAGACTTGCCGTTTCTCCTTTTCTCAATTTCTTATTGACAAGACTTTGAGGAAAGCCCTTCTAATACTTTATTATGGTGCCACATGCTGGCGTCTTCTTTCGGTGAAAGTTGTGGAACAGGGGCAGAGATGTGTAGACGTTGTCTACATACAGGTGGTAGCCTTTCTCCAGTAGGGGGTATATGAGGTCCAAAACAACTTTCCCGCTGGATCCCAAGTAGTCCGGGCAATTAGGGGGCTGCAGCTGGGTGTCCTTCCCTTCAAACACTATGAAGGAGTATGTGTAACCTGTGGCTCGGTCACATAATTTGTACACCTTCACCCCATAGCGGGCCCTTTTTGGGATACATTGCTTAATTTTAAGCCTGACGCTAAATTTAACAAGGGACTCATCCACACATATGTGTTGGTCCGGGGTAAACAATTGGGGGAATATTTCTGAAAAATAATTAAGTATTGGCCGAATTTTGTAAAGCCTGTCAAAATTTGGGTCATTTCTGGGAGGGCACTGGGTATTGTCACTGAAATGTAGGAACCTCATTATCATCAGATACCTAGTTCTGGGCATTACCGCGGAGAAGAGCGGCATGTGGTGGAGGGGGGTGGGTTGACCAATAGGAACACAATTTTTATTTTTTTTGTTGAGTCCCATATTAAATGTGAGGCCTAAAAAAACCTTGAACTCCTCCTCTGTTAGGTCTCTCCACTCGTAGGGACAGGCATAATAGGATGTTGGATTTTGCAAAATAAATTGCTGAGCATACAGGTTGCACTGAGCCACAATTGATGCCAACATGTCCTCCGTAAAAATTAAATAAAAAATGTATTGGGGTAAAATTCTCAGTGTCCACCTGGACTCCTGGCTGGGCAGTGAAAGGGGGAACATTAGCTTGTCCTGAATTAGGAGGAAGCCACAAGGGGTTCTGAAAGCAATAGGGAAGGCTGGCATGGGTCCTAACCCTTTGGGGCTGAGGTGACACCCCACTGGTACTTGGCCTTTCTGTTTGAGGTACTGCGGTGCTGTTGGATGGCACTGCGGTGCTTGTAGATGATACTGCGGTGCTGGTGGATGCCACTGCCTCCTCACTAGAATGCCTTCGTTCGGTGGGCCGAATATCTTCCTCCTCTGAGTCACTCAGTGTTTCACTACCAAGGACTGGCTCATAATTTATGTCAGATTCAGGATCTGAATTTGAAAGGGAACCTGAAAAAGAGAGCTCCCTGTTGCCCTCGTCGGCCGTGGAAAGAATTTGGTATGCCTCCTTTTAGACATGGCTGGTTGCTGGTGGTGATGAGACTGCGCAGGTGTGTGCTAAGCCTGGACTGATGGGCACTGATGAGGTGGCACTGATGAGCACAGATGTGCACTGATGTGCACTGATTGATGGCACAGATGTGCACTGATGAGGCGGCACAGATGGGCACTGATCGCACAGATGTGCACTGATGATGCGGCACAGATGTGCACTGATGAAGCGACACAGATATGCACTGTTGAGGCGGCACAGGAGGGCACAGATATGCACTGATGAGGTGGCACTGATGAGGTGGCACAGATGGGCACTGATGAGGTGGCACAGATGGGCACTGATGAGTCAGCACAGATGTGCACTGATGAGTCGGCACAGATGTGTACTGATTGCACAGATGTGCACTGTTGAGGTGGCACAGATGGGCATTGTTGAGGTGGCACAAATGGGCACTGTTGAGGTGGCACAAATGGGCACTGATGGGTCGGCACAGATGTGCACTAATTGATTGCACATATGTGTACTGATTGCACAGATGTGCACTGTTGAGGTGGCACAGATGGGCACTGTTAAGGTGGCACAAATGGGCACTGTTGAGGCGGCACAAATGGGCACTATTGAGGTGTCACAAATGAGCACTGATGAGTCGGAACAGATGTGCACTGATTGCACAGATGTGCACTGATTGATTGCACAGATGTGCACTGTTGAGGTGGCACAGATGGGCACTGTTGAGGCGGCACAAATGGGCACTGTTGAGGCAGCACACATGGGCACTGTTGAGGTGACACAGATGGGCACTGATGAGGCGGCACAGATGGGCACTGATTGATTGCACAAATGTGCACTGATGAGGCGGCACAGATGGGCACTGATTGGCACAGATGGGCACTGATGAGGTGGCACAGATGGGCACGGATGAGGTGGCACAGATGGGCACTGATGAGGTAGCACAGATGCGCACTGATTGCTCAGATGCGCACTGATGCGCACTGATTGCAGACGAGCACAGATGGGCACAGACGGGCACAGACGGCACAGATGGCACAGATGGGGCACTGATAGCACAGATGGGGCACTGATGGCACAAGTGGGCACTGATGCGCACAGGTGGGCACAGATGGCACTATCTATAGATGCTAATGAGTCACTGTGGGCACTGATTGGGCACTGTTAGGGCACACTTCTTTTTTCAACTGAAACTGTAGAGAATTACTCACACCGATTCACAGATCCTCTCTCTCCTCACCCGCTGTCTCTGTGTGAGGAGAGAGAGCAGGCAATGACAGATGATCTCATATGTTTACATTTGAGATCATCTCTCATTGGAGGCGGCGATCGCGCTGTAAACAGCCGCTGTAATTGGCCATTTACAGAGATCTGTGATCTGTGACACAGATTTTCCCCGATGCGTGCTCACGAGAGCGCGCGGGGAGCAAGGAAAGGGGACTACGTCAATAGACGTAGTCCCGGCAATGTAGATCCGTGCTATAGCCGAACGACGGCTACAGCGAGGATTTACATTGCCGGGACTATGTCTATTGACGTAGTCCCCTTTCCTCGCTCCCCGCGCAATCTCTAGTGGTTAGGTGCATCTACATACCGATTTCCACTTCTTCTTTACAGCTGCTTATAAGCACCCCCCCTCCCTCCCAATAATGTCTGGGAGGACAACAAGGCGAGGCAGACATTTCCTTGGCACTGTAAGGGGGCCAGCAACAAATGTGTCCACAAGCAAAGGTGGACATGGTGGTCAGTCCTCAGGCAGGGCATCATTTCCTCTGTTTAGTGAGTTTGCCCATGCTATCCAGCCACAGCATGCAGAGGAGGTGGTGGACTGGCTTACTAAACCTTCCTCATCCTCCTCATCCTCTTTCATGCAAGCAGAAAAAGTGTGCAGCCCCCTGCAGTTGCCAGAGTGGATAAACTTGCCTCCTTGTCCACATATATTCCTGCCATAGCCCCAACATCAGCCATTGAGGAGTCAGCTGAGTTATTTGACCACAGCGTCAGCCACTTGCACCTTGATGATGCCCAGCCATTACTGGATTCAGATGTTGGTTCTGAGGATGAGGATGACAGGAACATGAACCTAGAGAGAGGGAGGAACACTGGTAGACAAATTGGCATTCATGTTCCCCAAGCCGCAGCGTATTGTCAAGTTGTCTCCAGTGGTAATGATGAAGATGGAGGAGATGGAGATGATGATGATGATGATGATGATGATGAGGTCACTGATGCGACTTGGGTGCCAGATAGAGCAGAGGAGGAAACTGAAGGTGAGGCAGCACAACCCCAAGGAGGCTGACATCAAGAAAGAGTATAGAGCAGCCACCCCATTCCATCACATTCTGCAGCTGTTATCTCCTGGCCCACTCCCCAAAGCTTAGCTGTCTGGGCCTTTTTCAGCACATCTGCAGCAGATCACACTGTTGCTTTCTGCAAACTGTGTCTCAGGCACATCAAACGTGGCAAAAACACCAGCCATTTGGGTACCACATGCTTAGCAAGGCATTTAACATCCAACTTCTCAGCCCGTTGGCAAGAGCACCTAAAAGCCACACAAAAGGGGCACAAATCTGTCCCTCCTTCTCCTCCTTTCCCACTTCAGTCTCCCCTGCTATACTGAGTCATTACCTCTCAAGAGCATCCATTGACAGGGATTATGGTATAGCACAGGGTATCCCAGGTCCTAGCAGCACATCTGCCAGCAGCACACTACCAGCTTTAGACTGTAACCAGCAAATTTCTCTGCCCCATCTGCTGCAGCGGAAAAAAAAATACAGTCCCTGCCACCCATAGGCCCAGCGTCTAAATGCAAGCTTGTCAAAACTGTTGGCTCTCCAACTTCTGCCTTTCAGCCTGGTGGATTCTGTCCCTTCCGTGAATTTGCACAATGTGCTGTACCACAATTGCAGGTTCCCAGCCACTACTACTTTTCACGTAAGGCCGTTCCATCTCTCTAACATCACGTGGAAGAGAATGTTCTGGCATCATTGGGCAAGGAAGTCAGCCATAAAATCCACCTTACTGCTGACACGTGGTCCAGCAAGCATGGGCAGGGACAATATATTTCATTCACAGCACACTGGGTAACGCTGCTTGCAACTCTAAAGGATGCAGGCTCAGTGCTGCAGGCTTGGTGCTTCAGCTTGCTGCGCCCCCACGTCTCCCCCCACGTCTCCATACAGCTGGTGGTGATGATGCCAAGCCTGTGAGCTCTACCCCTCCTCCTCCTCCTCCTCCTCCTCTATCACCTCCATGCCCTCCTCTGCAGAATTGTCCTATGAACATCAGGTACCCCCTAAGCGTTCAAAGGGCTATTCCATGAGTCAGGCTAAAAGGTGCCATGCAGTGCTTCAGCTGTTGTGTTTAGGGGACAGGAACCACACTGGAGCAGAGATTCTTGCAGCTCTGCAGGGGTAGGCCCAGAGGCTAGAGCCAGGAATGGTGGTGTGTGACAATGGCTAAAACCTCATGTCCACCATTAGACAGGGAAAGTTGACACATGTGCCAGGCCTGGCACATGTCCTCAATTTGGTGGTGCAGCATTTCCTAAATACGTACCCAGGGTTGCAAGATGTGCTAAAGCAGGCCAGAAGAGTCTGTAGCCACTTCAGGCTTGGTTGGCTGAAACTCAGCGGGAATTCCACCTGCCCGTAAACTGCCTGATTTGTGACAAGCCCACCAGGTGGAATTCGACTTTGGCAATGCTGCAGCTGCTATACATGCAGCAGAGGGCTGTCAATGATTACCTCTGCAGGTACAGCATGCCGACAGGCTCAGGCTGCCTCAGCTTTTTTTCCCCACATTAATGGCTGATCATTAAGGATGCATGCACTGTATTGTCACCATTTGAAGAGGCCACAAGGATAGTGAGTCATGACAGTGCATCCATCAGTGACACAATCCCTGTTGTGCTCCTGCTGTAGCAGACTCTGCGTGGCATTATGGACAGGGCACTGGAGGCAGAGCAGCAGGAGGAAGAGGAGGACTTTCTTTCCTCTCAAGGCCCACTTTATCCAGACACCATCATTCCTATGTCGCAGAACACACAGGAGGAGAGGGGGGGATGAGGAGAAGGATTCTGGCACTTTCATAGGCCTCGAAGAAGAGGAAGACAAGCGTCAATCTGTAAGCGATGGCTTTCTAACCCTAGGACCCTTGGGAGTAGTACGTGGCTGGGAGGAGGACATTTCAGATGCTGTCATCCTGAGTGACCCCGAGGAGTCTGCTTCTCAAGCCTCTGCAAATTTGAGATGCATGAGCAACCTCATGCTTCAAAGCCTGCGAAAAGACCCAAGTATACGTGGCATAAAGGAGAAGGATGCTTACTGGTTGGCAACCCTCCTTGACCACCGTTATAAGGGGAAGGTCTCAGAACTCATCCCGTTCCCACAGAGAGTACAGAAGATAAAATCTCTTAAGGACACGTTAAAGAAGATTGTATTGAACGTTTTTCCTGATTCCAGTAGGTTACAGTGTCATGGAAAACATAGTTTTGAGTCTTCTGTTGGTAAAGAGAGGAGCGTTGGAGAAGGCGTCTGCTTAAGTGAGGCATTTCGGAATTTTTTTAGTCCATGCCACCCAGGGATGTCAGCTTCCACATCCCATTGGCAGCATCTGCATCACATGGTCAACAATTATTCTGGGCCATTATTCTGGGCCAAAACAGAGATGGAGAGCTTTCCAGCTGACGATCCACTGACTTAATGGATTATGAGAATAGACCACTGGCCAGAACTTGCCCAGTATGCTATTGAGTTGTTGGGATTCCCTGCATCCAGCATGCTTTCAGAACAGGCATTCAGTGCTGCAGGAGGTTTCGTTACTGATCATAGAATGCGTCTGTCCACCGACTACATGGACCGTTTGACTTTTGTAAGCACAACTTTCATCTACACCATTAACACCCAAAGACCAATTTTTTTGCACCTGTTTGACAGGTACATATTACTGCAATTTTTTACAGCAAGACCAATTCTTGCTTTCATCAAGAGTACCTCTATAGGGTTACGGTGGGAAGGCGCCACCGACACCCAAAGACCAATTTTTCTGGACCTGTTTGACAGGTGCATATCATTGCAATTTTTTACAGCAAGGCCAATTCTTGCTTTCATCAAGATTACCTCTATAGGGTTACAGTGGGAAGGCGCTACCGACACCCAAAGACCAATTTTTACGCACCCGTTACTTCTATCCAAAGTCAATGTGACACCAGAATGTATCCAAAAAAATCTCTAATCTTGTTCCCAGTGCACTACATTGTGGCCTCATCATACACACTGGCTCTCCGGCTGTTGCTGAGCAAAATAAAGGCAACTTGCAGGGAAAATGTCTTCTTTTTGGCTTTCTAAATACAATTATTGCTGCAGCAGATACTAGACATGGTATCTGCCATTTTACAGGTAGACTAAGGGGACCCCAGGCACTATATTGGAAGAAATTTTTCATTTTTATGCTTTCACCTTAAAATTAAAAAAAATCACTGCTCATTTTAAAATGACGTTTTTCACAAACTTTTTTTTTATTGATTCATGTCCCCCATGGCAGGACCCGGACCCCTATAACCATTGAATGCCCAGTTACTTGCATATAAGCCTTCAAAATTGGAACTTTTGATTTTCGAGGTTCGGGTCCCATTGACTTTAATGGGGTTTGTTATTCGGGTCCGAACTTTCGCTGTGTTTGAAAAGGGTCCATTCGGCCCATCCCTATACAGGACCCGGGGCTCTCAGTGAAAGCCTGGCCCCTATGCTGGGGCCCAGAACAAAGATGTACACATATATGCAGCCTCACAGAAGAAGACCCACTTCAGTGAGGCCGCATATATGCATACACGTGGCTGGAAGGGGTTAAGGAAAGGGTGTTTCCATTTTAAAGAGCACTAAACTCTCACAGAAAATCACAATACATGAATTTCCTTTTCTTTATTATTGGGGTCAATATACTTCATGTAGTATTTTCCTAAAAACACAATGCACTATAGTAAAATAATGAGAACAAGCTTCAAGAGAATTGTTTTCATTATGGTTAAGTAAAATACATATATGTAATCAAGTGATTTCACCAGCTTCTCATTTTGAAACAATAGCCTACTTTCCCATCAGCCCAAAGTTCCCTTACAGAGTAGTCTAACTAAGATTGATACTTTTTTTATGCGTTTCATATAACACATTACAGAGGACATAGAGTCATTCACATCAATCCCTTCTACAATTTCATAAAACATTTTATCAAGAGAGCATTACTGGCCGATCACGGTTTCCTTAATATAAATAATGTATACTTTGTGTCAATTTACAATCCAAGCACAAAATTTGAAAGATTAGGTATATATGGCTTTTTTATGGATATTTTTCTTTTTTCTTCCAGTTCCAGTAAGGAAGCATTTTAATGTCCTTGTCCTCTTGGCAGAAAGCTTTAATTACATAATTGTACAAGAGCTACTAATATGTTTTGTACCGAATTACAGCAAATGCTTCCTTGGATCAGTTCAAAATATGACATATGACAAATAACATTGAATTCATGTTATTCCAAGTTAAATAAGCCATTTTTGTGCAGCATTGTATAATACATATTAAATATACCATATTTACTTTAAAGTCTCTAATGAATTAATTTAGTAAATAAATCATTATATTTGTACTGTAATGACTTGCATGCATTATGTATAACTCTCAAGTTGGAGGTAGACATGCTTTACCTTTTTTTCTCAGTACAAGTTACATTTTTGAAACATATGGAAAAAAGTGAACTGGCATAAATAAATTAAACTAAAAATCTACATATGTTTGCAGGCTTTTCAGCTGTGGGTTGCCTCCCTGAATAATAGCCCACGCTATTGTCAAAAATATAGCAAGCCAGGGGGGAAAACCTGATTAAATAAACTTTATTATAATTATAATTAAATAACAAAACTGTTTGGTTTATTTGTACAGATCATTATATAAGTTATAAAGGATCAATCTACACAAAAGTGATATTTACATGTTGTATAAATATCTGCAGGTTGAATCATTCACTGTGTCCTTATATCTGTCAGATCTGTTAACTTGACAGATTTTTCACAAGATGTGGAGACCCCACTCTGTCTCTTTGGCATTCCAATTTGAATTAGAATTAGAATGGTGGAGAGGGACGAAAGCCCCTTAGACACACGGTCGGACATTGATCGGACATTCGGACAACAAAATCCTAGGACTTTTTCAGACGGATGTTGGCTCAAACTTGTCTTGCATACACACGGTCACACAAAGTTGTCCGAAAAATCCGATTGATCTGAACGCGGTGACGTAAAACACGTACGTCAGCACTATAAATGGGGCAGTAGCCAATAGCTTTCATCTCTTAATTTATTCTGAGCATGCGTGGCACTTTGTGCATCGGATTTGTGTACACACGATTGGAATTTCCGACAACGGATTTTGTTGTCGTAAAATTTTATAGCAAGCTCTAAAACTTTGTGTGTCGGAAATTCCGATTGAAAATGTGTGATGGAGCCCACACACAGTCGGAATTTCCGACAACAAGGTCCTATCACACATTTTCCATCGGAAAATCCGACCATGTGTACAGGGCATAAGACTCTATGAAAGAAGGAAGACAGAGTCAGGAACCACAGTACTGAGATTGTAAAAAAATCAATCCCCCACACTAAAGGTACTAATTAGTGATTAGGCCTGCCGCTGCTGTACATGACATAGGTCAAATTTATTTTATTTTAATCTATGTTTATTTTTTCTATTTTTGTCATCAAGTTAATGTTGCTCCCAATACCCATGTGGTTTAATAAGGATTATGTTTGACTGAGCTGTCAGGGTTTTTATATAGGCAATGCAAAACAGTCATGGTCAGGATTGTCTTCCATTTGATGAGAGGAAGTTCCTTTTTATGGGTGTACTTGAGGTCGAGTACACCCAAAGAAAGTGAGGTATGGTCATGTGAGCGTAACATTTCCTGTTGGGTGTATTCAAGCTGTGTGCACCCGGGGCGATATAGTGTCATGGTCATGTGATTGGTCGGAGCCCGCACCTGGCTATAAATATCACAGCGATGAATCTCTTGTCTTTGATAACACCCTGTGGGAAGGGCGAAACGCAGAGTCAGAAGCAGCTTGCGGCACCGCAGTGACATCACGTCCGATGCCTGTTCAATTGCAGTTAGGTTGTGAGGGAACCTATTGATCAATGGACTGGTAATTGATGTTCATCCGTTTGCCCTCCACTTTGGAATCTTGTAAAGATTGATTTTATGATTGGAACTCTGTAAAGATTGATTTTAATGAATTAAACAAGATGCACTTTACTATGCGGGCTCTTTCTCCATATTTTTGTGCCTGAAAACACCACAGGAAGGATCGCACATATGAGTTGGCGTTTTCATCACCCCGTTCAACATACTAAGCCTACCTGATCCGCAATGCAGTAATGCTTGTGGGTCCATTGGATCTGGTGAGTTCAACCATAAGGGAGGGGGGGTGTCGATCTCGTATGCACCTGTTTACAGCATCATGATTTTTTTTTAGCATAACAGCACTTTTGAAAGGAACATGGGAAAGGAACTTATCAACTGAGAATTGCTATATGTTTATGTGCACGTCTTTTTTTGGACTTTCACTGGTCAAATGCTTAATATTTATTTGCACTATTTCTAGCACAGCAGCACCTTTGGAAGGCACCTGTGAAAAGAACCTTCCAACTAGAAGTTTATGCTCATTTGCACATGTTGTTTACGTTTTCACTGACTGGCATGCTTGACATATTTTTTGTATTTTTTGATTCATTTTGCACTTAATTTTTGTATGCACTACAGTTGTACTTTATTGATTTAGGCTGTCAGCACTGTGGTACTCATACCCTTTTTTTCTACAGTACTGAGATTGCATCATTTACCAACAGGTGATTCAAGTATCCAACTAGTAACAAAAATGTTTGGGTTTTTTCGGTGAGAGTTGATGAAGCTGAGGTTTCTCTGAAAACTCATTCTCAAAGCAGAAGTAGACCCATCCATAAAACAGTTTCATTTAAGTCACGTTCCGGAAATGTAACACTCCCATTGGTGGTGCTCTCAACCAAACTGTCAAACCATCCAATGGTTGGTGTCATAACTGATCACATGTGCAGCATCATGGCAGTTGGAGATTAAACAGAGGCAAAGATGGCAGCTTTCTTGGTTGAAAACGATAGGGGGGTTTACTTACACTTTAAGGTGCCTTTGCGAGTTGACAGGAGAGAGAATGGCCTGCTATTATCTCTCAGCGGTGGTATTTGATTCTCATACAAGCGTTTCTGGAATGTTTGCAGCACAATCCATCTCCCTGCCCATAGCGGCGGCTGCACAGGCTTACATGTGTGGCCCCTGAATGTACACTTGTGAGTGCAATATTTTCATTTATCCTGTTTTTATGTGCACTATTTTAAGAAAGGTATCGCTATGTAGTTTTATTCATCCATGTTTACCCTCTTTTGTTACAGATTTTTTATTTTTTTGGTTTACTGGCTCTCTCCTCAAGACAGGATTTTGAGGTATTTTGTGTATTCATATACAAATCTCTCAAAAGACATTGGATAGTGGTGGTTTGGTAGAAAGTGATCTGACAAGGGATAAGGTTCAGATTAAAAACATTCAGTCCCAATGTATTAATAAGGAAATACATCAAATCAAAATTTTTGTGACCATAATGCATTACATCGCCTTTCAACAGCTGGTTTTGAAGGGCCAATAAAGGATTTTGAATAAGCCAGCCCTATAAAAGGGTGAGGTCACAGCAATCATATTGACAATGTGTAAAGGGAAAGCATAGGGAGTTCTGCCAAGCACTGGCAGGTCTGTTTAAATATATTTAAACCTCTTGAAGATGCTTGAAAAAGGAATGCGGCTATTCCATCCACCTATAGCCAGCAATTTCAGAAACGCGTCGCATGCTGATGACGTCATAACTCGGCGCCGGCCTGTGTCTGCTCTCCAAGCCTCGCTTTCATCTCATACACACGGCCGTGTCTCTCCCCTTACCATACAGGGACAGTGCGATCGCTGTGGAGATACAGCGCAGCCCTGCCATCCAGCCAGACGTCCTTCTCCCTCTTTGTACAGACATTCATGCCAACATTGGACTGATCCTTTCCTCTTCCACTAAACTACTGACACCATCTTCCAGGGACATTGTATTACACTGGTGTGTGTATGTGCATAGCCATCTGCACCCCTGCCTCCCTGGAGTTGATTGTGCTTCTGATACAGCTTCTGCCTACAGTCCTGTGTTTTTTCAGCTCTTCAGCCCTCATCATTCTCCTGTATATGACTTCTTCTACTTTCATGTGAGTGGATATTTTGTTTAAAATAAAGTGTTTTATGATAATTTCTCAGAGGCGCCCAAATTCCTTGTTTTTTCTTAGCTATTGGAACTCGCTTTTGGTTTCTTGGTGGCTGCCCTGACTGAGACAGCGGTTTTATATTACCAGTGTACACATCTGTACAACCACATTCCTGGACAATTGGGTACTACATTGTAAGGTATCTGCATATTGCGCCTTTTTACTTGTTTACTCATCCAAAGTTGAAACACCAAGTCGAAGAATACAGCTTAAATCATAAAGCCGAGTGCTTCTGAGGGAAAGACACAGCCATTACCCTCACCCGATGACACAGCCCCTTACCATCAGGTTTGGACCCCCTCACAGGAAGGTCAAGCACGCAGTTCTAATCAGATCCTGGACAGGAAGCCTATGGGGATGGTCCATCACATTACTCCTATGGGCGCACACTTCAAATAGGCTCCGCTAGAATCTCCCATACATCATAAGGGAAAAAAAGAATACACCTCAAAATCTTCATCATTTTCTTCATCGCTGTCTCGCATTTTGCTTGGCCGCCCAGAGTATGAAGCAGACTTAACAGGCGCTGGGAAAGGTGTGATGTTATAGGTGTACTTCTCCCTCAGTTCTGCAAGTTGTGGAAATGGGAAAGGGGCCATGGAGTACACAGTCTGCATAAGTTCATGGCATTCTATCAGATTGTCTTCAAGCATCTCTTGCAGGACAATTTTATGGGTCAGATGGTAGACGCTCCAACTAGAAATAAAACATTACTGGATCTACTGATTACCAACAATACAGACCTGATCACGGATGTGGAAATACGGGGGAATTTAGGTAACAGCGACCACAGGTCAATTAGTTTCAGTATAAATCACACAAATAGGAAACATAAAGGGAACACAAAGACACTGAATTTCAAAAGAGCCAACTTCCCTAAACTACAAACCTTGCTAAAAGGCATAAATTGGGATAAAATATTAGGAACAAAGAATACGGAGGAGAGATGGGTTTGCTTTAAGAGCATATTAAATAAGGGCATTAGCCAATGTATCCCATTGGGTAATAAATTTAAAAGAACGAAAAAAAATCCTGGATGGCTTAACTCCAATGTAAAAATGCATATAAAAGCAAAGGAGAAGGCCTTCAAAAAATACAAGGTTGAGAGATCATCCTCAGCATTCAGACTTTATAAAGAATATAACAAGAAATGTAAGGGTGCAATTAGGACGGCTAAGATAGAACATGAAAGACACATAGCGGAGTAGAGCAAAAAAAATCCCAAGAAATTCTTTAAGTATGTAAACAGTAAAAAAGGGAGGACAGACCATATTGGCCCCATAAAGAATGAGGAAGGACATCTGGTTACAAAGGATGGGGAGATGGCGAAGGTATTGAATTTATTCTTCTCCTCAGTCTTCACGAGTGAATCGTAGGGCTTCAGTAACCAAAACTGCAGTGTTTATCCTCATGACACAACACAAGAAGCACCTCCATGGTTAACAGAGGACAGAATTAAAATTAGACTTGAGAAACTTAACATTAATAAATCACCGGGACCAGATGGCTTGCATCCGAGGGTACTTAGGGAACTCTTTCCTATGGGTATGACTGCATTATCTATTGCAAATTTAAAAAAGTGTTTCCTTATAAATGGGTTGATAACCTTGACATTCAACTTACATATCCTTCCCACAGGGTTTACTCTGTAAACCACCCTCCCTTGCACAACCAAACATCTGAATAGGGATGAGCTTCGTGTTCGAGTCAAACCCATGTTCGACTCAAACATCGTCTGTTCGATCGTTCACCGAATTGCGAACGATATGGGCCGTTCGCGACAAATTCGTGTGGCGCGTCACGGCCTATAATTCACTGCGGCATCGCAGTGCATTGCTGGCTGATGATTGGCCAAGCATGCACTATGACCCGCATGCTTGGCCAATCACAGCGCCGTCTGTAGAGAGAGCCGTAATTGGCTAAAGCCAGGGTGGCTTTGGCCAATTATGGCTCAGGGGGTTTAGTACACGCCCCACACTATATAAGGCCGCCTGCACAGTGGCCCTGTGTAGTGTGTTCTGGCACTGAGAGACAGAGACAGAGAGACAGTGTCATTTGATTTAAGTTAGATAGATTAGGCAGGACAGTCAGTCAGTTAGCTGCACTTACAGTGTATTGTATATATATATAGATATATATATATATATATGCATCCCAGGTGTTGTGTGTGTATATATATATATATATATATATATATATATATATATATATATATATATATATATATATATATATATATATATACACTGTATTCAGTTTAGCTAGATCCGTTCCTGTTATTATCTTCCTACTGACAGGCAGGCTTGTGTTGTTACAGTATTTACAGTTAGCTGAAGAAAATTGCTGGTGTTCTTCTGATTCTATTAGTACCACAGTCGGGCAGCTAGACTATTTACAGTTAGTGTAGTGCATCCTCCTCACAGTGTTCAGCTAAAGCTACAAGTTAGTTTAGTGTGACCTCTGCACAATGTTCAGCTAAGTTAGTGTAGTGCACAGTGTTCAGCTAAAGTTACAAGTTAGTGTAGTGCGACCACTGCACAGTGTTCAGCTAAAGCTACAAGTTAGTGTAATGCGTCCTCTGAACAGTGTTCAGCTAAAGCTACAAGTTAGTGTAGTGCGACCTCTGCACAGTGTTCAGCTAAAGCTACTAGTTAGTGTAGTGCAACCTCTGCACAGTGTTCAGCTAAAGCTACAAGTTAGTGTAGTGCGCCTCTGAACAGTGTTCAGCTAAAGCTACAAGTTAGTGTAGTGCGTCCTCTGAACAGTATTCAGCTAAAGCTACAAGTTAGTGTAGTGCACAGTGTTCAGCTAAAGCTACAAGTTAGTGTAGTGCGACCACTGCACAGTGTTCAGCTAAAGCTACAAGTTAGTGTAATGCGTCCTCTGAACAGTGTTCAGCTAAAGCTACAAGTTAGTGTAGTGCGACCTCTGCACAGTGTTCAGCTAAAGCTACTAGTTAGTGTAGTGCAACCTCTGCACAGTGTTCAGCTAAAGCTACAAGTTAGTGTAGTGCGCCACTGAACAGTGTTCAGCTAAAGCTACAAGTTAGTGTAGTGCACAGTGTTCAGCTAAAGCTACGAGTTAGTGTAGTGCGTCCTCCTCACACTGTTCAGCTAAAGCTACAAGTTAGTGTAGTGTGTCCTCTGAACAGTGTTCAGCTAAAGCTACAAGTTAGTGTAGTGCACAGTGTTCAGGTAAAGCTACAAGTTTGTGTAGTGCGTCCTTCTCACAGTGTTCAGCTAAAGCTACAAGTTAGTGTAGTGCGACCTCTGCATAGTGTTCAGCTAAAGCTACAAGTTAGTGTAGTGCACAGTGTTCAGCTAAAGTTACAAGTTAGTGTAGTGCGTCCTCCTCACAGTGTTCAGCTAAAGCTACAAGTATAAGGCCGCCTGCACGGTGGCCCTGTGTAGTGTGTTCTGGCACTGAGAGACAGAGACAGAGAGACAGTGTCATTTGATTTAAGTTAGATAGATTAGGCAGGACAGTCAGTCTGTTAGCTGCACTTACAGTGTATTGTATATATATATATATATATATATTCAGTTTAGCTAGATCCATTCCTGTTATTATCTTCCTACTAACAGGCAGGCTTGTGTTGTTACAGTATTTACAGTTAGCTGAAGAAAATTGCTGGTGTTCTTCTGATTCTATTAGTACCACAGTCGGGCAGCTAGACTATTTACAGTTAGTGTAGTGCATCCTCCTCACAGTGTTCAGCTAAAGCTACAAGTTAGTTTAGTGTGACCTCTGCACAATGTTCAGCTAAGTTAGTGTAGTGCACAGTGTTCAGCTAAAGTTACAAGTTAGTGTAGTGCGTCCTCCTCACAGTGTTCAGCTAAAGCTACAAGTTAGTGTAGTGCGTCCTCCTCACAGTGTTCAGCTAAAGCTACAAGTTAGTGTAGTGCAACCTCTTCACAGTCCTCTGCACAGTGTTCAGCTAAAGCTATCTGTAGAAGGTTGGTGGTGTTTTCCTGATCCCATCACTACTGCAGGCAGTTACATTATTTTAACGTTAGTGTAGTGCGTCCTCTTCACAGTGTTCAGCTAAAGCTACCTGTAGAAGGTTGGTGGTGTTTTCCTGATCCTATCACTACCGCAGGCAGCTACATTATTTACACGTTAGTGTAGTGCGACCTCTGCACAGTGTTCAGCTAAAGCTAGAAGGTTGGTAGTGTTTTCCTGATCCTATCACAACCGCAGGCAGCTACATTATTTTAATGTTAGTGTAGTACGTCCTCTTCACAGTGTTCAGCTAAAGCTACCTGTAGAAGGTTGGTGGTGTTTTCCTGATCCTATCACTACTGCAGGCAGCTACATTATTTTAACGTTGCTGTAGTGCGTCCTCTGCACAGTGTTCAGCTAAAGCTACAAGTTAGTGTAGTGCGACCTCTTCACAGTGTTCAGCTAAAGCTGCAAGTTAGTGTAGTGCGTCCTCTGCACAGTGTTCAGCTAAAGCTATCTGTAGAAGGTTGGTGGTGTTTTCCTGATCCTATCACTACCACAGGCAGCTACATTATTTACACGTTAGTGTAGTGCGTCCTCTGCACAGTGTTCAGCTAAAGCTACCTGTAGAAGGTTTCTGGTGTTTTCCTGATCCTATCACTACCGCAGGCAGCTACATTATTTACACGTTAGTGTAGTGCGACCTCTGCACAGTGTTCAGCTAAAGCTAGAAGGTTGGTAGTGTTTTCCTGATCCTATCACTACCGCAGGCAGCTACATTATTTTAATGTTAGTGTAGTGCGTCCTCTTCACAGTGTTCAGCTAAAGCTACCTGTACAAGGTTGGTGGTGTTTTCCTGATCCTATCACTACTGCAGGCAGCTACATTATTTTAACGTTGCTGTAGTGCGTCCTCTGCACAGTGTTCAGCTAAAGCTACAAGTTAGTGTAGTGCGACCTCTGCACAGTGTTGATCTAAAGCTACCTGGCACGTGGCCATGGGACATGCTTGGCCTTTTTTTCGGCAGCTGGCCGCGTTGAGCCGCAACATGCGGAAGACTTGGTTGAGTGGATGACCAAGCCGTCCTCATCCTCCTTATCCTCTCTCACCCATGCTCAGAGTACTTTGTCTGGCAAAGCAGCTGCCAAACGCGGCCTCTTCCCTCGGCTCAATGGCATCAGTGACTCCTTCCGTAGCCCCACCATGTCCTCCGGAGGAGTCCCTCGAACTGTTTGACCACAGTGTTGGGTACATGCTCCAGGAGGATGCCCAGTGTTTAGAAGGCTCTGATGATGATACTGAGCTAGATGAAGGCAGTAACATGAGCACGGACAGAGGTGGTGCACAAGAAGGACAGCAATCTGGCAGTCATGCTCCCCCTGCTGCAGCATACTGCCAGGTTTGCTCCAGTGATGCAAAGGGAGGGGATGATGAGGTCACTGACTCAACATGGGTGCCTGATAGGAGAGACGAGGAGGAGGAGGCACATCACCAATGAGGCAGGATGCCATCCAGGGGCCAGCCTAAGGGCAGCACACTGACTGCATCACACCACAAAGCTCCGCATGTGCAGGGCGCAGCTGTCTCTGCACGTTATTCCAAAACTTCTTTGGTGTGGGCCTTTTTTGAGACGAGTGCATCAGATCACACCACTGCTATTTGCAACATATGTCTCAAGTGTATCAAAATGTGGCCAAGATGTGGCCAAAACATCTCCCGCTTGGGCACCACATGCTTGACCAGACATAAAGAAAGAAGTTCGCTCCCAGCCATCCACATGCCCAGCGGTTGAATGCTAGCTTGGCAAAATTGCTAGCACTTCAACTGCTACCTTTTCAGTTGGTAGGCTCTGCCCCCTTCCCTGAGTTTGTGGTATGTGCGGTTCCTCAGTGGCAGGTACCCAAACGCCACTTTTTCTCACGGAAGGTGATTCCGTCTCTCTACCGGCATGTGGAAGGCAATGTCCATGTCTTGCTGAACAGGGCAGTCAGCGGTAAGGTGCATATTACCACTCACTCATGGTCCAGCAGGCATGGACAGGGGCGTTACCTAAGTTTCACCGCGCATTGGGTGACTCTGCTGGCAGCTGGGAAGGATGCAGGACAAGGTGCAGTAGTGTTGGAGGTTGTTCCGCCACCACGCCTCCAAAATGCCACTACTAATGATTCTGACACACCCCTTTCCTCCACCCCTCCTCTTCTTCTTCCTCCATGGCCTCTTCCTGTGCTTTGTCCTTGGAACCAGCGGTGCTCCGTAGGCGTTCAAGGGGCTACTCAAGTATGCAGGCCAAAAGATGCCATGTGGTGCTTGAGCTGGTGTGCTTGGGGGACAGGAGCCACACTGGGGCAGAGGTTCTGTCAGCTCTACAGGGGCAGGTTCAGAGGTGGTTGACGCCACGCCAACATAAGGCAGGAATGGTGGTTTGCCACAATGGCACCAACCTCCTCTCCGTCCTCCGACAGGGACAAATGACCCATGTGCACTGTTTGGCTCACATCCTTAACTTGGTGGTTCAGCGGTTCTTGGGCAGGTACCTGGGCTTACAGGATGTCCTGAGGCAGGCCAGGAAAGTCTGTGTGCATTTCGGCAGGTCATATAATGCCAGTGCTCGGCTGGCAGACCTCCAAAAGGAATTTAACCTGCCCAAGAACTGCCTAATCTGTGACATGCCCACCAGGTAGAACTCAACATTGGCCATGCTGCAACGGATGCACACGTAGCAGAGGGCCATCAATGAGTACCTGTGCGACTATGGCACCAGGACAGGGTCAGGGGAGCTTGTTTTTTTTCCCCATGCCAGTGGGCCATGATCAGGGATGCATGCACTGTCCTGTCACCATTTGAGAAGGCCATGAGGATGGTGAGCAGTGACAGTGCATGCATCAGTGACACTGTCCCCCTTTTCCACCTGTTGGAGCATACGCTGTGTGGAATAATGGACAGGGCACTTGAGGCAGAACAGAGGCAGGAAGAGGAGGATTTCCTTAGCTCTCAAGGCCTCCTTTATCCAGACAGTGTTCCTGCATGCCTGACGATCACACAGGAAGAGGAGGAGGAGGAGGATTGTGTCAGTATGGAGGTGGAGCCTGGCACTCAGCATCAGCAGCAGTCTTTAAGGGATCATTTACAGTCCCAAGAAACACATGGACTTGTACGTGGCTGGGAGGAGGTGGCTACTGATCATGTCATCCTTAGTGACCCAGAGGACTCCAGACCGAATGCCTCAGCAAACCTACGCTGAATGGCCTCCCTGATCCTGAAAAACCTGTGGAAGAATCCTCATATTCGTGGTATCAAGGAGAAGGAACAATACTGGATTGGTTGCGGACCTTATCTTGCAATCGCAGAGGGAGCAGAGGATAAAACATCTTCGGGAGGCCTTGCAGAAAGGTCTGTGCAACGTGTTCCCAGAGACTGGGAGGTTACAAACTCTTGTTTCTGAACAATGTGTTGCTGAGGCTTTGGTCAGTCAAAGAAGGAGCGGTGGAGAAGGTGGCCGTCTGACCGATGCGCTCAGACAAATTTTTAGTCCGCAGCCCCAAGGTATGATCGGTTCCAGCAACTATTGCCAGCATCTGTTTTACATGGTGCAGGAATACCTAGGGGCAAGATCTGACTTGGACACCTTTCCCACCGAAAATCCTCTAGGTTACTGGGTCTTGAGGATGGATCACTGGCCAGAGCTTGCACAGTATGTAATTGAGCTACTGGCCTGTCCTGCATCCAAATGAATCAGTCTTGGATCACCACCAGCTACCAAGCACCTGATGCTGATGTAACCGAATACATTTTTTTGAAATGTCAGATCCCTTCAAAGACTGCCTATGCTGATGCTGAGTGACTATCCTGTTATACTGAGTAATTATCCTCTTCCTCCTCAATGATCATGATGATAGCTTGTAAGAACATTTTTGGTTCTGGGCGCCGCCAGTCCCGCCCCCAGTGCCTAAAGCCCACTTTTTCAGCCCCTGTTTAACAGGGGCATATAATTACAATTTTTCATGCAATTCTTTGCAGCAGGGCTAGTTCCTGCGCTCCAACTAGAGTATCTGTGAGGGGTTGCAGTGTTGTGGCACCAGCACCAGTGCCTAAGGCCCAATTTTTCAGCCCCTGTTTAACAGGGGCGTGTAATTACAATTTTTGATGCAATTCTTTGCAGCAGGGCTAGTTCCTGCGCTCCAACTAGAGTATCTGTGAGGGGTTCCAGTGTTGTGACACCAGCACCAGTGCCTAAGACCCAATTTTTCTGCCCCTGTTCAACATGGACATGTAATTAGAATTCTTGATCTAATATTTCACAGCAAGGCCCGTTTCTGTGCCCACCAAGAGTATCTGTGAGGACTTACAGTGTTGTGGCACCAGCACCACCACCACCACCAAAGGCCCAATTTTTCTGCCCCTGTTCAACAGAGGCATGTAATTACAATTCTTGATCTAATATTTCACAGCAGGGCCCTGTGAGGGCTTACAGTGTTGTGGCCACAACAACACCTAAGGCCCAAATTTCTGCTGAGTATATAGGGCAAGCCCCTACTTTCAAACATCCAACTTACAAACGACTCCTACTTGCAAACGGAAGGAGACAACAGGAAGTGAAATGAAATCTACCCCTAGGAAGGGAAATTCTCTCCTGTAAGAGTTAATATGGGAAAAACTTTTCTCCTTTCCACTGATGCTTTATCACCAATCCTTGTTTCACAAAAAACCCCAAATTTTCAAAAAACATTTGTCATTGGGACAAAAAGTGAGGTGAAATCTTCTGAAGAGGAGCACAGACAGCAAAACAAATGTCACAGGGGTGATAACCCTTCCCTAGGTTTTCCAAAAAGCTTAAAATAGATTTTTTGGCTGGAGCTAAACAGGTTAAAAATGTACCAGTTCAAAATTACAAACAGATTCTACTTAACAACAAACCTACAATCCCTGTCTTGTTTGCACGGCCTGTATACTGCTGTTCAGAGTATATAGGGCCTGGGGGCCCCACACCTTTCCTTTTTTAATTTGGGTGCGGGGTTCCCCTTAATATCCATACAAGACCCAAAGGGCCTGGTAATGGACTTGGGGGTACCCATGCCGTTTGTTTCACTGATTTTCATCCATATTGCCAGGACCCGACATTACATTAAAGCCGCAAGCAGTTTTAAATGACTTTTTTTCCTTTAAAAATGACATTTTGTGCAGGGACTGTTCTAAGCACGGAAAACATGTGCCACTTTACAGGCATACTATAGACACCCCCCAGGTACGATATTTAAAGGAATATTTCACTTTTTTTTTTGTTACTTTAAGCATCATTAAAATCACTGCTCCCGAAAAAACTGCCGTTTTAAAAAAAATTTTTTGCATTGATACATGTCCTCTGGGGCAGGACCCGGGTCCCCAAAACCTTTTAGGACAATACCATGCAAATTAATCTTTAAAATGAGCACTTTTGATTTCGAACGTTCGAGTCCCATAGACGTCAATGGGGTTCTAAAGTTTGTGCAAATTTTCGGTCCGTTCGCAGGTTCTGGTGCGAACCGAACCGGGGGGTGTTTGGCTCATCCCTACATCTGAAGAATTACAACACATAGGTCGATTCAAATTATCAAAGATAGGTCGCATAGCAGCATTTAAAATTAACATGTTCCCTAAGATTCTGTACTATTTTAGAACTCTATCAATGTCACTCCCACAAATTAATTTTTCCCACATTAGTTTCCTTGTTATAGACATATGGCATATGTGGAACAATAAAAAGGCTAGAATACCATATTCTTTATTGACTAAACATAGACTTAATGGAGGGGCAGGATTGTAAAGCATGAAAAATTACTATAGGATTTGGTATCCAACTGAAAGTATGGCTTTCACCCTCAGGGGGTGAATTATGAATGGATAAAGAACACACGGTGGTACTGGGCCATGATCTTAAAGCTTTAGAATTAGCTTTGGCGATCTCTACTTAGGTGTTAGCTCTTAATTATCCTACAATTGTTTCATCATTAAATGCCTGGAGGTCTTTATTGACATCTATGCCTCCACAACGTTCATCTCTTTCCATAAATGTTCCGCTGAGGGCATATGAGATTACCTAATCCCAAATTTTTGTGCACAGGATTGGATTAATGAGGGTATATATGGCATATTTACCTACAGACCTAACTAATAAAGATAAATGTAAACTATTTCAAATTAAACATTTTCACAAATCTTATCCATGGATGTCCATTACTCGTACAATTTGGCAATTCTTAATATCTACAAGAAGTCTAAAAGGAAAAATATCACCTTTTTTATAATACACTTCAAAATGTGAATTTTACCAAAAAACATTTAGGCTAAAATGGGAAGTGGATTTTTAGCAAAAATGTACCCCAGAAAATTGGCATTCGGCCATTTTAATATATAGTTAATCATCTAGATGTGTTAATCAGTGAGATCATTTAAAAAAAATTAGCGGACCTTCAGCTGTTGCAGAACTACAAGTCCCATGAGGCATAGCAAGACTCTGACAGCCACAAGCAAGACACCCAGAGGCAGAGGCATGATGGGACTTGTAGTTTTGCAACAGCTGGAGGTCCACTAATTGCATATCCCTGATATAGATGGTATATGACTCCATATAGACTTTCTAAACTTTTTTTTGTACAGTCTCCTCTTTGTTGGAGACAATATATATTAGTGGATAATACTTGGGGGATGCAAGAATATGAAAAGCTTCTGGTTGTCAATTTCAGTAAAGAACTCAAATGTGACTGGTAACTTTACCCCCCCTTCTTGCCCTAGGGCCCTTTTGAGTATAGAATTAAAGGTATTTATATGTAAGTATAGGCTATAATCACTCGCATCTTATTTGCTGCTAGACTATTACTAGTTAGTGGAAACGTCCTAAAGCTCCTAAAACTGCTGAAGTGATACAAAGACTAAATAAAACTTTCATCAGCCCATCCCCCACAGTTATTACCCTTTGTATCACTTGACCCTCTTTTACATTGTAAGCTATACCGAGCAGGGCCATCTGATTCCTCTTGTACCAAATTGTATTGTAACTGTAACGTCTGCCTTCATTTTGTAAAGCTCTGTGCAAACTGTATAATAATATAATAATAAGCAATGTCAATAGTTTTAGACTTTTGACATGTTTATTCAGGAAATGGAATGCTTGTTTAATCACTTCAATACAGGGCACTTTCCCCCTTCCTGCCCAAGCCAATTTTCAGCTTTCAGCGCTGTTGCTTTTTAAATGACAATTGCGTGGTCATGCTACACTGTACCCAAACAACATTTTATCATTTTGTTCCCACAAAAAGAGCTTTCTTTTGGTGGTATTTTATCAGACAAATAAAAAAATACTGAAAATTTTGAAAAAAAAAAAAATGTTTTCTTCATTTCTGTTATAAAATTTTGTAAATAAGTAAGTTTTTTCCTTCACTGATGTGCGCTGATGAGACTGCACTGATGGGGGCACTGATAAGGCAGCATTGATGGGCACTGATGAGGTGGCACTGATGAGGTGGCACTGATGATGGGCACTAATATGCAGCACTGATGGGCACTGATAGGCGGCACTGATGGGCACTGATAGGTGGCAATGATATGCAGCACTGATGGACATTGATAGGCAGCATTGATGGGCACTGAAATGCTGCACTGATGGGTACTTATGGACTGGGACAGGTATGGATTTTGGGAGGACCCCTATGCCCGACAATTCATTACAGTCGCGATCAGTTTTAAAGACAATTTGTCCTTTAGAAATGTCATTTTGCTGTGGTGCTGTTCTAAACATGTGAAAAATGTGCCACTTTGCAGGCATACTGTAGACACTCCCCAGGCACGATATTTAAAGGAATATTTCATTTTTATTGTTTCACCTTAAGTATTAAAAAAATCACTGCTCCCGAAAAAAACGTCTGTTTTGAAAAAAAATGTTTGCATTGATACATGTCCCCTGGGGCAGGACCCAAGTCCCCAAACACTTTTTATGACAATAATTTTGATATAAGCCTTAAAAATTAGCACTTTTAATTATTCATGTTCATGTCCCATAGACTTTAACGGTGTTCGTGTGTTCTGCCAAATTTTCTGCCTGTTTGCATGTTGCGAACCGAACCGGAGGGTGTTCGGCTCATCCCTAGTAGTGAGGACCACCAGAGACCCTCACACCAGAGGAAACAAAAAGTGATGGGGTATAAACATCCTGAGATCACGACATACCAATCCTGTCCTGAAATTCAGGAACTAACTGTGATGAGGAAACAAACAAAAGAAACCCCAAGGGGAACTGGAGGAAGTGAGTGTACCTGGTCAACCCAGTGCTAATGACATGGCTTCCATGTGTGATCCATAAAGTGTCCAGCATGAAATGATGGACCATGTCTCCCACAAGACTGAAATACATGCCCGCCATGGCTGCTATGCATGATGCACACAGCATCATGCTGAGCGTGTTTGAATGAAGGCATTCCCACCAGGACAGCTGACATGATGCGGCCAGCATCTGGGGAGATGCCCAACACATGCTGAGGATGAAACAATGCTGCTGGCGCTGAGCTAGCGTGAAGTGACATTATGCGTTACGGTGCAGGGCATGGCACCGATGCACTGTGGGAAGGCCTACCCAATTTCCCAGTGATGAACAGGGAGGAGAGGGGAGGCCCCGGTGTGCATCGCAGCTCCCGAACCTGGAACAAAAACAGCCAAACAAAAGCACCAGATCGCATGCCTCAAAGAAAATGACACTTTTTTTCTGTCCTTTCACTCTCACATTGACCCTATTACAACAGGCTTTATGCCTCTTGTAAGTTTAACCATAAACTTTCCATTGACCACTTAATTTTACGATTGGAAATTTTGCAGGCATCATTTTTTGCAACTCAATGTGGAAACCGCCCATCTCTCCCCTCGATTGTGATGTTTTTCCACCTTGGCTGCCCGCAGTTATACGCCCCCTCAGCTCCTGGCAGGGATATTTCCCAACTTTCCTCAACCATCAGGTTTTAGCATTTTATGATCAACTTTTGAGCTGATATGTAAGTAACTTTGGAGTGTTTGGTGTTCTCTTCACCTTACATCCCTATTTAATTTAATTTTCATTTGTGTAATTTCAATTTCTTTTTATAGATACGCACTCTACACTTGCTTCTGGATAAGTGAAATTTCATCCACAAAATGCGTCAAGCTTTTGAATGAAGTTTTTTTCATTCAATCATGCATTTACATCATACTCTTTTTTTTTGTATTTTATGTATCATGTGCAATAAAGGAATTTTATTTCATGTCTATGCCCATCAGCTCTTCTTATTTACTATGTACCATGTCCCATGTGCATTTATATGAATAAACTTCCTCTTTATTGTGCAATTTATCTATTTATATCGATTTTGTTTAAGCACACATCTCACTCAAAGTCCCAAATCCCCCCCCCCTCTTAACAATGAATAGGGATGGAGGTGTATGCTTGTTTCGACCAAATACCAAATACCTCATCAGGTCCCAAACAATTTCCCCCTTTTATATTATGGCTTTACCTCCATGACCACCCATTTCAGGGCTGTACTATGTAATAGTATTTCACCAAGAATGGGGCTGCACCATAACCCCTCTGCAGTCATGTGCAATGCACATGGCTGCGGCATAGTAGGTGAGCATTTTCAGGGTTAACACATGCATTGAGGAGGCGACATACCACTCCCTCACTGTCTGTCAAAACCAGCAATGACAGCTGCACATCTCAGCAAGCCCTATTAGCCCCCTTTAAGCCCCCCTCCCCCCCCCCCCACAGCCCCCCTAGATCCCTTTAGTTCCATGCACCAACTCATTTCTAATTGGAGAATGTGTTTCTTCAGTCCCTTTCTCAGTCTCAAATGTGAGACTTCAGGGGTCTGTTTATACCCCCGATATTTCACCAAAGACTCCCCAACAGCATTGTGAAAAACGTAATAAGTTATTGTTAAAAATGGTAAAAAAAAAAAAACAGACTAAAAGTTCTAATCAGACTAAAAAGCCACAACCCATAAGAAGCATATTTTAGCCACAACCAATGTACTGACAGGTCGGACTGCCTTGGAGACAGAACAGTGGGCCGTGAGTGTGTGAGTGCCAGCTTGGGAAAAGTATGAGGAGAGTATGGAATATTGGGAGCCCCTGAGGAGCTTTGGAGATCACTATATCATCTTCAGTCCAGGTCTATAGTTGATCCATCCGAGGTGCCCTGTAAGGATTTCTTTGCACACAGGCTTCCCTTGACCCTCTGTAGTGGGGGGTCGTGGCCTTCTGGTAAGCAGCTACTCCTTATTCACCAGTGGTGGATTCCCTGCACAAGTTTATTCAACACTTTGAAGACACTATTTAGCACTGGACTTTTTTAAGGGGGATGGTGTTTTGGCCCCTCTGGCATTATTCCTTTGTGGTCAATTATCATGAACCCTTTTTTTTTAATTATATTGTCATTGTTATGCTAGCATGACACCTATACATGATTAGGTGGGATATTTAATATCCAGCATTTTTTATTTGCACATTTATATTTACTTTTGTCAATCCCGGTATTGATCGTTCACTAGATTGGTTAGTGTATGATCATACCATTTAATAATTTGTTTATAGCGCGATTTTAGGTTTTTAAATTTTGTACACTGTGTTTATGTTACTCAGGAGAGTCGCTGCTGGTTCTGCATTCACTTATTGATTAATTTGTATAGGGTATAAAAGGGTATAGGTTTATTATCTATCATAGCGCAGTTTGATTTTTCTTTTTTCTTACAACCACTGTTTGCCAAGGTCACCATATCCCTTATAGGGGCCCCAGTGCATTACTTTGCCCAAGGGCCCATGATGCTATTAAGATGGCGCTGACATCTCTGACCTCTGAACTGTGCACCACTTACCACTAAACCCCTGCACAATATTCAGCATAATAAAAAACACACCCAATTTTTATTGCAGAGCGCTGCACACGCCTCATTTTTTTGTTCTTGCTCAGGAAGGCCCAACTTATGATCCTGCACACAGGCCCTATTACTTTCTATATCACTGTTACCACATATTTTGCCTCGTTATAGAATGCTGAATGCAGCACCCCACACACTACTCTCCCAACCAACCCTCCCCCTCAGAGTTGGTGGCATATCCACCCTTACTTGACCTTGCCCCACTACAGGGGGCGCCAAACTGAGTCTTTGCCCCGGGTCACAGAATGTCTAGCTTCACCACTGAGTGTGTACTCCCCTCTGTTTAATAAAAGCCGATCATTAGAGCAGCTTCTGCTAAATGATCCTGGAGTCTCTGCTGTCACAATACAAAAGTGCAGTAAGATCACTGCATCCACATTGTTTGTATGAATGCAGGAGTCTGTGAGCTTTTTTTTCACTCAGCCAGCTGGTTGGGTATACCCAGCTTAAGGTCCCTTGCAGACTGAAACAACATTTTTCATTTTAAGTGTCAGGTATTTAAATCCGTCCATTTGGCCTTAAAATATTTAGTTTTACTGGCTCTGAAATACATCTGCACAGCATGAAGCTACTACTGTCATGCTTTGCAATTGGAATGGTGTTCTCTGCATGATAAACAATGTTGACTCTTTGCCGCAAGTTACACTTTGTGACAAAAAGTTAGATCAACAATTTAAATTTTGGTTTCACAATTTCAGATATTTTTCCACATTATTGATGTATTATGCTATGTTGGGATTTGTTTCTAGCAATGGATTTCTCTCTTCTCCATAAAGCCTAACCTTGTGAAGGATACAGGTTATAGTTGTCCCATGTATTCTATCTTCCATTTCAGCTGTTGATCTCTGCAGCTCCTTCAGAGTTACTGTTATGCTCTTGCTTGCTCATCTCACTAATGACCTCCTTACCTTATTACAGAGTTTTGATAGACAGCCTTTTCAATGCAAAGTAATTTTAACTTCATTTTTTAAAAATATAGTTAATGAATTTAATGAGTTGAGTTGTTCAAAGTTTGGGGTATTTTTATAACCCAATCATGATTACTACTTACTACTTTTCCAGAATGCTATCTCCAACCTTTTTGATAGCTGTGTGTCTTCATGATTGTGTTTTAATGTTTTTTTCTAACAAGCAAACAGTTTAATTGCAAACATGTGCACTCTATCCAGCTAAATATGTGGTGTCATAAGGCAATCTATCTACAATAAATTTTTCTTTTGAAAACTAGATAATATATATTCCCAATGAAATCCATTGGATGTAACAATACAAAATGTACAACTGTTGAACAATTTTGCAAGGCACTGAATATCTATAATCACTAAAGTGTTTTATAGAATCCACGTGGATAGATTTCTCTCAGCACTGCAGTCTCTCTCTACAATTTTTACAAGTGTGTCTTGTCTACTGTTAAGCATGGTGGTAGGAGTGTCATGGTCTGGGGCTGCATGAGTGGTACTGGCACTGGGAGCTAAAGTTCATTGAGGGAACCATGAATGCTAACATGTACTGTGACATTCTGAAGCAGAGCATGATCCCCTCCCTTTGGATACTGGGCCCCATGGCAGCATTCCAACATGATAATGACCCCAAAAATACCTCCAAGACGACCACTGCCTTGCTAAAGAAGCTGGGGGTAAAGGTGATGGACTGGTCAAGCATGTCTCCAGACCTAAACCCTATTGAGCATCTGTGGGGCATCCTCAAACGGAAGGTAGAGGAGCGCAAGGTCTCTAACATCCACCAGCTCTGTGATGTCATCATGGGGGAGTGGAAGAGGACTCCAGTGGCAACCTGTGAAGCTCTGGTGAACACCATGCCCAGGAGGGTTAAGGCAGTGCTGGAAAATAATGGTGGCCACACAAAATATTGACACTTTGGGCCCAATTTGGACATTTTCACTTAGGGGTGTACTCACTTTTATTGCCAGCGGTTTAAACATTAATGGCTGTGTGTTGAGGTATTTTAAGGGGACAGCAATTTTACACTGTTATACAAGCTGTGCAGTCACTACTTTACATTGTAGCAAAGTGTCATTTCCTCAGTGTTGTCACATAAAAAGATATAATAAAATATTTACAAAAAATGTGAGGGGTGTACTCACTTTTGTGAGATACTGTAATTGCACAGGTTTGAGTCAAGTCCCTAACAGCAAAGGTTATTTAGCGAGTCAAGGAGTAACAAATGTCCTATTGAATTTAGATTGCGACTCTTATGATACTTGAGGATTCCAGGAAATTAATAGCAATGTTGTTTTTAATCAATTCTTGTGTATTTTCTTCTTTATTGCTATGGTCATTGTCTTGCTGAAAGACAAATATTCTCCAATAGCTCAGGTTTCTTGCAGACTGAATCAGTCTACTCTCCACTAACAAGCCTTCCAAGGCTTGCTGCAGAAAAACACTCTAATGCCGCTTACACACAGCCACACTTCCCAACAGAAAAAGCATGATGGGAGCTTTTGGTCGGACATTCCGACCGTGTGTATGCCCCATCTGACTTTTTCTGTTGGCATTTCCGACGGACTCAGAAATAGAACATGTTCTAAATCTTTCTGTCGGAAATGCCGATGGAGTTTAGCCCGTTGGCAAGTCCGCTCGTGTGTACGCGGCATTATTGCCACCACCAAGCATCTTGGTGGGTATGATTCATTTATAATGATATCAGGCTCACCCCAAATAATGTGTTTGGTCTAATTGATGCTAGAAAGTCTCCTGCATGCTTTCTGACAAACTACAGGGGAAATGTCATATGAGTTTTGGTTATTAGTGGATTTCTTTTCCTCTGCACCATAACGCTGCAATAGTATAGGTGCAATGAAAAATCTGGACTGCCGCACTCCGGATTGGAATAATAAAAGTAAAATCTTCTTTATTGAAAAAATGACATGATATAAAATGCATACATTGCTCTGTTGAAGTGATACAGCATAACTGCTGACGCGTTTCACACTCCCATAGAGCGCTTACTCATAGCTACTCAGGAAATTCAAACCCAGTTACCCGGAGCGGTGGTCACCAATCCATAACGCTGCAATAGCTGTAGCTGAATTGTCTCTTCAATCATAGCCATTGAGGCCTATAATTCTGTAAGAGTGGTCTTAGCCCTCTAGGGGACCTCTCTCACTAATCTCCTTGTTGCTCAGTCACTCATTTTTTAGGGAATATCATCTTCAGAGATTTACAGTTTTGCTATACTTTTTACTTTTAGTAATGCTTGATTGAACTGTACTCCAAGGGATATTAATTGACTTGGAAATGTTATTGCGTCTATCACCACTTTTCAATTACTGTTTCATGTAGTGTTCCTCTGTATTCACTGGTGGTTTATGCCATTAAAGTAACTCATCAGAAGCTGGACATTCTGGACACACATGTATTTATACTACAATCACTTGAAACTCCTTGATTACACACAGGTGATCTTCGTTTTTCTCACTAATTATGTGACCTTGGAAAAGAATTGACTGCACCAGTGATGCCTTAGATTTGCCATATTAAAAAGGTTGTATACTTATGCAATCAGTTTTTTTGCATTTTTCATTGTATGTAATTTAAATCCATTTGCAGAGATCTGTATTCACTTTCTCATGTAATACAATATATCTATTAGAGTGAAAATAAGATTAAAAAAAACAATGAAACTGAATGTATTTTGATTTAATGTCTTGTGACATAAAACATAAAAATTGTACAAATGGTTGAAAATAGTGAAGGCACTGTATAGATAATGTACAGTTGTTGTTGGACAGGGTGTATGCGTTTTTATATGAATTTATTTTCCCAAATAGCTCAGTAGGAAGGATTCACATTAAATGGATAGTCGAGTCCTAGTTACACAAAAAAAAAAAAAATGAATAATATGACGTGCCTTAAACCAGCATGTCAAGTTGTGAAGCAATATGATTTCCCCCTTTAAAAGTAAGTGTTTTACGCAAACACTACTGCCACTAAATGTTAGATCCCTGTGACTTGTTTATAAACAAGCAGGCCAAGGATCGTAGCTAATGTAATTGTTAGCAAATCACATTTGGTTGATTACATAATTTCCGCTTTGCTGAAGCAGGAGGGTTTAAATAAGGCTACTGCTTTTATGAGTAAAGAGTGGAATGAGCCATATACATTGTACAGTAAGTACCGGTACTTTAAACCTGGAAATATGCTTGGATTATAAACAGAGAATGTTACAGCGTGTTCCACACAACTGTAGTTTAAACATAGGAGGATATACAAGGGGCTGGAGCAACTTTGATGGATACCAAGACATTTAGTAGCTGTAAATGATTCAGTGTGGCTTTGGACGTTTCTTTGGCAGCAAAAGACATAGCTATGACATAGCTGGAACACCCCAGGCAGAAAGCAATTATTACACGGTGGTGTTTTGTTTGGTCTTGGAGAACAGAGGATGCACTTTTCCTAGAAGTGTGTTTTCCCAGCAGTGGATTATAAAGAAGAAAAATTACAATTACATGTTTTTCTTTTTTCCTTTTCATTTTAGGGAAGATTCTTTATAACACAGTTTATGTGCACATTTTTACTAAGCTGCATTTAGTTTTTTATAGTGCATATATATATATATATATATATATATATATATATATATATATATATATATATATATATATATATATATATATATATATATATATTTTATATTATATATATATATATATATAAATTGTGAAAAACCTAAATTAAACGAATTATATAATGAGCTGCTCCCCTTGTAGAGTGGTGTGCTCCAATAGACACAAAAAGTGAATTAGGGGGCACTATAGTGACTGGTCAAAAGACCCTAAATGATCCCATACCATTTGCAAACTATAAATGTACACAAAAAACTAGTGCTTATCTTCTATACAGCAAAGCTTAAGATATCTGATTCAAGTGGTCATATTTGTAAATGCATCAAAATAAAATTAATACTCAAATGTCCATTTGTCCAATAATGAGTTAAAAAATGTGATATGATAGTTCCAACAAATTAGAAAAAATGAAAAAATCTATAAAAATCAACACCAAATCTGGCAACTGTGATGTTATCTTCCAATAAATTTGATAGTGATCCTTCACCAAAAGTTTGAAAATCGACACCCAAAGTGAACGAATAATTTGTCTGCTTACCAGAAAGCCATGACTTCCTTAATTAAAAAGAAAGTCAGGCAGCGCTTGTGCAGGATAGTGCCTACTCACAGGGACTTCATCCTGGAAATGTATATGAACCTTCCACCTCATGGAGATATGCAGTATATGCAAAAAGAATGGAGGACATCCATAGCATAATATAGTTTATTAAAAATACAAAGTATAAAAAATACAGCCAAATAACTCCTTACATTTAAAAGTGCCTCTCCTGGCACTGGGGCTGCTGGCTTATCGTTACAGGTGGTGTGTGTGTGTGTCTGCCTCACGTCCACCTCCGTGGATAGCGTGCGTTCCACCCGCTCCTAACGACAACCAGGAGGACCGGAAGTGGCATGGGAAAGCGTGACCAGGTACCGCCTCGACGTAAATTTCGTGATTACGTCCTCAGGAAGCATACCTGGTCACTGGTGGTCACAATATTTATAGTCTGAGTTACAATAAATTAGTAAGTGGAAAAAGGGGGGAGTTTTGCACTGAGCCGCAGTGCCAGTCTGAAGAGCAATTTGCTGTTTGTCTGCGTATTCATTTTTACACAACATCTATTGATAAGTAAACCTCCAATAATAGCACATATCTATAATATACATATTGTAAAAAAGTCATACAAAAATATGTGGACATGAAATATTAAATTAAAAACTGTTTAAGGGATAGTATATATAACACAGGGTTTGGATCAATCATTGGACAAAAAGAAGTTAAGATCCAGCTCAATATTCATACCATTATGGTTGCATTGTCCTAAATCTGTTTAACCACTTGGTTTAATTTTTTGAGATTTCCCTCTTCATATGTGTTCCCCTACAATGTTTGGAAATCTTGTCTATTCCATAAAAAGTACATGTACATACAAGTGTAGGGTCGCTATTGTGGAACTGTTTGAAATGTCTAGAAACACTGTGATTTGGGAATCCTATTTTAATGTTTGCGAGATGTTCATTTATTCTAATTTTAAGTTGTCTTGTAGTTCATCCCACGTATTGGAGGGAACACGGACACTCCAACACGTAGGTGACATGATCTGAATTACATGTGATGAGGGGTTTAATTCTAAAGTTTTCTTTGGTTACTGTAGATTGAAATTGTGATTTTTTTTTTAGATGTTCCTGGTCTCCTCGTGGTTCTGCACGCCTTACATCTAGTGCAGAAATGGAAACCAGAGCCATCCAAAAACATAGAGGGTTTCTTGGGGGGATCTGTTAATTCCAAGCTATTCTATTCCTCCACTCCAGAGCCCTCCTGTAGATGAATCAGGGCTTAGGGGGAATTGAGGATTGTAGATCCTTGTCTTTTAGAAATATGGGCCAATGTTTCTTAAACACAGCTTCTATCTGTTTGTATTGTCTATGGAAGCCCAATACAAAAGCCACCTCACCTTTGTATTCAGGTTTGGATTTAGTTGTCAGAAGGGATTGTCTATCCATTGAGGACACCTGTGCCAGCACTTTGTTAAGTATCTCCAATGCATAGCCCTTTTTGAGGAATCTTTGAGTGAGTACCTCAGCTTGAGTATGAAAATCATCATTGTTAGCGCAGTTGCGCCTGAGTCCCATATATTATCCTTTAGGGACAGCCCCTCTCCACTGGGGATGGTGGCAACTGTGGGTAGGCACAAAACCATTTCTATCCGTCACCTTAAAAAAGGCCTTTGTGTCAAAGATACTATTATTTTTAGTTACAGTAAGGTCCAAATAGTTGACAGTTGCAGTACTGCATTCTGTCGTGAACTTTAGACCATAATTATTATTGTTCATTTGTGCCAAAAATATTTGAATACTGAAAAATATTTTAAAAACTGACAGGCGGTACCTGGTCATGCTTTCCCACGCCACTTCCGGTCCTCCTGGTTGCCGTTAGTAGTGGGTGGAACGCACGCTATCCACGGAGGTGGACGCGAGGTAGACACACACACACACCACCTGTAACGATAAGCCAGCAGCCCCAGTGCCGGGAGAGGCACTTTTAAATGTAAGGAGTCAATTGGCTGTACTTTTTATACTTTGTATTTTTAATTACCGATATTATGCTATGGGTGTCCTCCATTCTTTTTCCATATTCTGCATATCTCCATGAGGAGGAAGGTTCATATACATCTCCAGATTAAGTCCCTGTGAGCAGGCACTATCCTGCACAAGCGCTTCCTGCCTTTCTTTTTAATTAATGAAGTCATGGCTTTCTGGTAAGCAGACAAATTATTTGTTCACTTTGGGTGTTGATTTTCAAACTTTTGGTGAAGGATCACTACGAAATTTATTGGAAGATAACATCACATTTGCAAGGTTTGGTGTTGAGTTGTGCATGTGTATATGAGACAAGGGATCTTCAGTAATGTCATGGAACAAATATGGTCAGGACCATATTTGGTATATGACATCATCTAAGATACCCACTTGGTAACATACAGAATCCAGTGAAGATCTGACATGTCATTTAGCAGGGGTGGTGCTACAATCTATGAATTACAGACTTCCAAGTACATCAGCAGAAGGGCTCAGGTGGGGCTCAATCCAAAACCAAAGCTCATCCCTAGTGGTAAATTAGATAATATGAGCCTCTTTTTGCAATACATTGTACACCAAGTGATCCCAGGAAATCTCAAATTATGATTAATGGTTGGGTTGTTTAAACGATTAGTTCACCTTTACCAAAAAACTGCCTATGCAGATAAGGGGCATCTGCAGATAAGAACAAACTATGCAGCTTTGACTGAACAAAAAGGCCCTTGCTATAGGTGTAGGCCATTTATGTACCTCAGACTGACTGGAAAACTCCCCAGGACATTGTAAAGAGAGGCTCAGCTATTACTGTTCACCTTCATTATCACAGGAGTGAGCTCTTAAATCTGAGCTCAGAATTACTGGCTCAGGGGAGAAAAAGTGCATGTGAAGGGGTTTGAATCAGAGAAGGAACTTACTCCTGTGATGATGGAGGTGAACAGTAATAGCTGGTTGCTCTCCTTTTATATATGAATTAAGAGGAAGGGATTGCAGGTATAAAGCCTGGTATACCATGGCAGATGTGTTGTGTTACAGTAGATTCACTTCCAGCAAAATCAAAGAAGCCTCCAAGTTTCTAATATACAAAATATACAAAATATTTCAGTAGAAAACAAATATAATACCTTTGTTTGTGAAATCTGCAAGCTAAACACTCATCTGGCTGAATTACTGGTGGCCCTAGTTGATCTGGTAGCCTCTGAACCGTGCTCATCATTTATGGAAGAATATTTCTCAAAAAAAAAAAAAAAGCTGCAATATAGTCAAGTGGCTGTAATGTGAAATTATCCTTGTATTCCCCAATTCATGACACTATGTAATTCTTGAGAGTCAACTATAACTAGTTTACAATTAGTTTATTATGTGTAAGGATGTTAAAATGGTCTTGGATTAGTCTGCTAAAAATAATCTTCTGTCCTTGGAAAAAACAAAAGGATCCTCCCTTTCTAAAGCTGCAGTTTTCCAACTCATTGAATTTCTACTCTGCAAATGTACCTCCTTCTACATTACATGTTACATCAGAAAAGTAAGGAGCATGTCACCAACTTAGGCCCTTTAAAGAGGCAACTAGATTCAGTAGAAGGTAGAACTGTGACATAACTAGTCACCTTTTTCTATTAGAGAATGTACCAACATTAACAAAACAAGGAAAGAAGCAACTTTACTCATCGTCATGTTGTTAATGAGGAACCTTATGACCAGGTAATTAGCAAAAGAAAGTTTAAAAAAATCGACCACTTAGTATGAATGTCTGGGAGCAGCATAAGATGATTCCAACTCTAAAGATTAAAGATAAGGCTGACTATTATCTGGCAAACATGCCAGCATTGACCATCATGATATCAGTGATGATGAATTTAGTCAGTTGTGGCCCTATACTCATACAAGTTTTTAAGAAATATTATCCCCATTCAAGGGTGGAACACCCACTGACTACCCTGCTCTAAACCATCTCTATTAACCAAAATCTGGGAATTCTTGATACTTTGGAAAATACAGTTAGATTTAAATACTACCACCCAGAATGCAACAGCTTCAACTAGAACTACTATTCCTGCTTCTGAGGATAGGACCCCTCTTCAATCTCCACTGTTACACTGCCTCTGTATGTGGTGGCACAGCTGTCAATAATGGTTCCACAAGCAAAGAATTGACACAATGAAATTGTTTTTCGATCTGCCATGTTAAATTTGGATTGTTCAGCCCTTACTTTTCTTTAAGCAACAATACTGTCCATGTAATTAAAAAAAACATACCATATATCTGTACAAATTCCCTGATGCTGCAAAAATTAACTATATGTGTTGTGTTAACTAAGCAGGAACATTCTTGTGCTGTTTCTCAACATGCAAACTCGCAATGAAACTCTCAATTAAAATTATAACAATCCTAAAGTATTCACCCTTAGGAATGCCAAATTATAAGTAAGGTAGTATCAGCAAATAGCTATGTTCTAAATACAGAGGATAAAGACACTCTGATGGATCTGGTAGGATTAAATGTTAATGATAAAGTTTGGAAAAGAAACATTTTCAGTTTTTCCCATTTTACAGTTCACTTGAGTTAATACAAAAAAAGAAAAAAATAGCAATCTGAAGAAATTTTGAATGACAGAGGTGAGGGATTGAAAAATTAGCAGAGCTGAAATAATGTAATAGGAAAGATGGCGTTCATCTTGAAAGCAGCTTTGCACGTTCCAAGAGTCAATAATGGGGAAAAAAAGAAAATGAAGAGGTATAGGTGAAATGAGTTGGCACATGAGCCACAGACCATAAAAATATGGAAGATTTGAAGAAGGATTGTATTTATAGCATATGTGAAGGTTTCAATTTTTATACAGTGATTCTAAAGTTTACAAAGATGCCCTTCAAAAGACCTAGATGTTCTTGCTGAACTACTGCAACTTTTAAATGTACTTAGGACATTTGTAAATTTTTAAACGTCAACATTTTTTGCTGATGAAATAAACACCAGACTAAACACTTAAAGTTGCATACTCAAATTCTGTAAAAAGTAAACATTTATGTAAAACTTATCAATGTACTTTCTGTAAGCTGGCTAGAGGAAATTTCTACTAATAATGTACAAGTAATCAGGCTCCTTTAAACCAACCCACATTTGCAACCCTCCTTCTCTCAACACCCACCATGTGCACTAAAAATGCACCCCCTCTTGTTTTAACATCAAGTGTGCTCACACACCTCCCTTCTCACACTTCCACCATACCTGCATTCCCACCCCAGCTGCAGACCCCCTTTTTTTAACACCCATCACATCAGCGTATTTCCTTCTGTCAGCACACATTCATACTGCAAACCCCCTTTTTTAAGCACCCCCCATACTCCTTTTTACCCATTACCACCAATCCTGCCCAACCAGCATTGAATATGACTGCATCTACTTTTCTATCTCAACCTTTCTACTTCACTCCTAACTAAACTTAAATCTGCAGCCATCCTTGATCATGAAACCAGTACACCTGCACCCCCCTTGCTCTCAGAACCCATCAAACTTCCAACCTCAACTTCATCAGCATCTACTGTGCCAGAAAACACCTTCTCTCACCACAACAAGCTCCACTTGCACCCTTTATCTCAACACTCACCACTCCTGGTGCCTCCTTTCTTTCAATACCCACTGCAACTGCACTCCAATTGTCATATCACAGATTGTGCCTGCACCCACCTTTCTTTCATCACCTATCATGCAACTCACCATTCCTTAATGCCCTTCTCTCAGAACCCACCAGAGATGCAGACACCCTTTTCTTAACACCCACCATGCCAGCAAACCTCCTTCTGTCTTTACACATTTTTCTGCACCCCCTTCTCTTTTATGCACCCACCCTCCTGAACCTATCTTCTCTCACTACCTGACCTTGCACCTCCCCTTCTCTCAGTGCCCACTGCATCATACTCCCACTCCTTTAAAAATCCATCATGCCTTTAGCCTTCTTTCTCTCAGCATCCATACCCCCTGCAGCCTTCCTTCTATCAGTACCCACTGCACCTGAAAATCCATTGTCTCACCATGCTACACCAGCTTTCTTTCAGAGCACCCACCATGCCCCTGCCTGCAGATATATTTCTCTCACCAACTATTGTGCCTGCTCTCCTCCATTTTTCAGCACCCACTACACCTGCAGCCTCTTTTCTCTCAGCATCCACTATGTCTGTAGTTTCATTTCTCTCAGCACCCACTGCAACTGCACCTCCTTCTATCACCACCCTCCATGCCTGAATCCCCCCTTCTTTAACCACACTTCATGCCTGCAGCCCCATTTCTCTTATGAACTACTGTGTCTGCATAACCCCTTCTCTCAGCATCCTCAAAGCCTGCATCCCTTTCCCCTCCTCTCACCACTCACCATGCCTGTCTACTTCTTTAACAACCCCCTTGCCTGCATCATTATTCTTTCAACACCATCCACACCTGAAACCCCCTTCTCTCATCATCGACCATGTCTAAACTACCCATTTCACCATTGCACTTGTACCCCACTACTCACAACTGCACCTGTGCATGCTTCCCCCATTCCCCCTCCTGCACTTGCCCCCCGACCCTCTGTTACCACTGTGCCTTTGCATACTGCCACCCCATGTCTGCATTCCCCTCCCCTTTAATCAATGCACCTGTACAACTCTTAGAATGTATCTATTATCTCCATGCATACAATTCCCCTCCACTCCCACCATCATACCTGGATACTGCCACCTTGCTATCACCACCATGTGTCAGAGAATCTAATTGACCAGACTGTGTGGACTGCACAGAGGAAACCCAAAACACATATAAGTGAAATAATGGTGTTTAATAAATAAGTGACAAGTAAAGAAATATAAACAGTGCAAAACCAACACAACAAACCCACTACAAACAACAATATATACAAGGAAATGGAGATACCGTAATCGTAAACAAAGCCAGGCCAAGGTCATACACAGGGAGATCAAATCAGCAGGACAGGAAGAGGGTGGATGGATGGGATACAGGGCAGGGATCCAAGGTAACCAGGAACAGAGGGGATAGGCTCAGGATAGGGATGGGATCAGATCAGGTCAGGTCAGGACAAGGCAGATGCAGGCTCAAGGTCAAAGTAACGGGCAGCAAGGTTAGAGTGCAGGGAGAGAGATACCAAGGCAAGCCTATGAGGGCTTGCCGGGTATTTATAAGGCTGGTAACTGACCTCATGTCACAGCTGAGCGCAGTGTGTGTTGTCTGCTCCATACTGCCAGGATCCATCCGCTGGTGGACATCAGTACTGCGGCCAAAAGATGAAATGACACCAGCAGGGAAATATTCTCCTGACAGTTCAACACTGCCAGGAGACACCTGCTGGTGGACCCCAGTACTGCATGCCAAATGATATATCCTACCAGCGGATGGACTCTTTCCTGACACCATGCTAGCACCCCCACTACCCCAGGCCCAACACCATCTGATCCACATAATTCACCCTATTCATCACTCTCAGCACCACATCTGCACACAGACTTACCACTGCACCTTAACCCCCCTTTGTATGATTTACACTGCCTTAACTATATGTCAGCACAAGTCACACCCTACCCCACTACACTGCATCTCTATGCTCTAACACATTCCTGCTCTTACCAACCTACACTCATCACTGTGCTTTTAACTTTATTCTCAGCAATGCACTTTCCCTACCACATCCTTACCTGTAGACCCCAAATAATACTTGCACAAAGTGTCTCCCCCCAACACTGTACCAGCATATCCCCCCCCTTCTAACTACTACAGATGTGCATCCCCTTCACCACTGCACCTGTATGTCTTCTTTCACCAAGTCTCTGCACACTTCCCCCTGCTTTCAGTCCATGCCCACCTCTCTGTGTTGTCATTCTACACCTGCCAGAAGCACACACTGCACTCCACCACTGCACATGAAAAACCATTCCTCCCATTCTAAAACCACCTTTTCTCTAATCTTTAGAATACAGGTAATTTGCGCGATGAATGTATCCAGCAGTAATGTTGGCAAAACCACCATCATTACTGGCCCCCAACTGTAATGTCAAAATGGCAGATTTCTTGGTTAGTAGTAGTCAATTACATTTAACGAGATTTGTTTTGTAATGCTGAACATATTTACAGCCTAACCAAGCAGCTTGTTCAATCCTAATGACAAAAACCCAAATACAAGCAAAGTAATTTAATGCAGTTAAGTATATATAGAATGCAAAGCTTAGCATATCAGGAAGATAACACAGATAAAACACTTTCATATCAAATGGAAGATCCAACTCAGCAGTCTTCCTACACTTTACTGAAAAGGAAGACTTTTTCAAGTACAGTGAGGTACACATTTTAGACAAAGAAGACAACTGACTTTCGTAACATCTTTTTCTGCTTTCTGCCAAACAATATGGTTACACAGTTCATAAGTTGTAACTACCGTATATATTCTTTTGGATAATAAAGTGTTTGTGCATCTGAGATGACCAAGTTTTTTGGAATGAAGGTAAGGAAGTTCATTTACTAGGCACAATGAAGTGTGTATGATGTCCCCATTAGAATCATTATGGATTCTATAATTTATGTACTACCTCTAATGTTATGCAAGATATGACTTTTTGAAGAATAGGCATGCTGCAAAGTGTATGTCCTGGGAAAGATTATTAACGATATTATTAGTAGAAAAAGAATCATAAGCAAACTTTGATTTGCACCCCTAGTATTTCTTTTGTGATGGATATTAATTTTTAAAGGAACAAATCAAGGTTTAGTGTTTGAACCAGATAAAACAACCACGTGTTAGAACTGCAGGACATTCATGTCAAGTAGTGGGATAGCATTTGTTACACACAGTTGTTCAAATTCTTTATTACAGTAGATTTCAACCTGGTAGAGATAGCTTAGGTTACGAAATATACTGTGTATTTTTATCTCCCTTTTTTTTTCTTTTTTCAGCTTTATTCCATGTATTGTTGACAGGGAGACAGGCAGATAAGTGAATTTCCACTCCATTCAAACACAGGAAAGCAGATAATGCAAAAAACATGGAAGAATACAAGAACCATCTTTGTGAAATTTAGTGCTTATAGTTAATGTGTGCCTATCTGATAAAATGCTGAAAATACAGCATACATTCAGTATAAAAAAGACATAATAAAGTGACAACAAAAATTTAAAAAATGAAAATATGCAATACCACTGCAGCAAAAAAAAAGAATACAGCATCCTATATACAAAGACAATTATATTATATACAGTATCTTACAAAAGTGAGTGCACCCCTCACATTTTTGTAAATATGTTATTATATCTTTTTATGTGACAACACTGAAGAAATGACACTTTGCCACAATGTAAAGTAGTGAATGTACAGTTCGTATAACAGTGTAAATTTGCTGTCCCCTCAAAATAACTCAACACACAGCCATTAATGGCCAAACTTCTGGCAACAAAAGTGAGTACACCCCTTAGTGAAAATGTCCAAATTGGGCCCAATTAGTAATTTTCTCTCCCGGTGCCATGTGACTCATTAGTGTTACAATGCCTCAGGTGTGAATGGGGAGCAGGTGTGTTAAATTTGGTGTTAACGCTCTCACTCTCTCATACTGATCACTGGAAGCTCAACATGGCACCTCATGGCAAAGAACTCTCTGAGGATCTAAAAAAAAGGATTGTTGCTCTATATAAATAAGGCCTAGGCTATAAGAAGATTGCCAAGACCCTGAAACTGAGCTGGAGCATGATGGCCTAGACCATACAGCGGTTTAACAGGACAGGTTCCACTCAGAACAGGCCTCTCCATGGTTGACCAAAGAAGTTGCGTGCGTGTATCCAGAGGTTGTCTTTGGGAAATAGACGTATGAGTGCTGCCAGCACTAAGAGCTAAAGTTCTTTGAGGGAACCGTGAATGTCAACATGCACTGTGACATACTGCAGCAGAGCATGGTCCCTTCCCTTCGGAGACTGGGCCGCAAGGCAGTATTCCAATATTATAACAACCCTAAACACACCTCCAAGACGACAACTTCCTTGCTAAAGAAGCTGAGGGTAAAGGTGATGGACTAACCAAACATGTCTCCAGACCTAAACCCTATTGAGCATCTGTGGGCCATCCTCAAACAGAAAGTGGAGGAGTGCAAGGTCTCTAACATCCACCAGCTCCGTGATGTCATTATGCAGGAGTGGAAGAGGACTCCAGCAGCAACCTGTGAAGCTCTGTTGAACTCCATTCCCAAGAGGATTAAGGAAGTGCTGGAAAATAATGTGGCCACACAAAATATTGACACTTTGGGCCCAATTTGGACATTTTCACTTAGGGGTGTACTCACTTTTGTTGCCAGCAGTTTAGACATTAATGGGTATGTGTTGTTTGTTTGAGGGGACAGCAAATTTACACTGTGATACAAGCTGTACACTCACTACTTTACATCATAGCAAAGTGTCATTTCTTCTCTGTTGTCACATGAAAAGATATAATAAAATATTTACAAAAATGTGAGAGGTGTACTCACTTTTGTGAGATACTGTATATATAAAAACAGTTGTTTACCACTCACATAAACAAACTTCTCTCATGTGTCCTAATAATATTTTGCAGCTCTTGTGTTTTAGTCTTCTTTCATCTATCTCTATTTTTCTGACTTCTGCTTAAGATGTCTTTTTAAAAACAGTTTTTTTTTGGTGGTAAAAATGGTGGTCTCAAGGTTTTAGTAGGTTCTAACAAAACAATACATTGCACACTAGCCCGACATGTTTCGTTGATTGCTTCTTCAGAGAATGTGCAAATCGGAACAAAATTAGCATAACAAACTAAACAAAATAAGAAACAGAGAATTATAATGGATTACCAAAAAGTACATATATAATTATTTTTAGTGAGAGCGTGGCATTGAAACAGACATCACGGACAGAAACGCTCACCCTACAGCAAGTTCTCACCAAAGACAAATGAGAGCTGGGCCTAAACAATCTCGTAATTACACCCATACACAGGGAGGATGGTCAGATTGCAGTCATAGAGGACAGAAAGGCGAGACTGTGAGACAGGAATTTTTTTTTTAAGTTAATTGTGTCCTTAATAATAAAAATAAGAATTATATGGTGAGTTTAGAATAGAAAAAATATCTCAAATGATAAATACTCACTAGGAGCAGTATAATACTGAGCCCATGAGATCAAACTCAGCCTTAGATGTCTACACCGATAAACAGTGTAGGAAGTAATGTTAAAAGTAAATGGGAAGAAAAGAAAAAGTAACTAAATTCCAATGAAAAAGGCTGGAATTGCAGATATTGAAAAAATTAGATTCAAGGAAATGTATATTATGAAGGATATTATATAAGTAAGATAAATCAAAAAATTATAAAGATAAATGATTACAGATTTATTGAATATTAAGTGGGACAAATGTCAAAAAATCTCTAGATTAGTAGTGAAGGGGGTGCCAATTGAAAAGGAACCCATGCTGATAAAAATGAATCGGACAATAAATGGTGTACTAATAATATTAAAGAAAGACTTCCATATAAAATACCTAATGGGTAATGGAGTGTCCAAAAAATGGTAAGCTAGGAGTAGTTTAGAAGACTACAGGACTTACCGGTAGAAAAGACGGCGTTCGGTGGAGTCTGGTCCTCCAGCTCTGACTGATCAAATAGCCAGACAAGCCGGTCTTATCTGTCCTCCATCGAGCCGGCGTCTGACGTCACCAGCTTGATGCGGATGAAGAGAACGCCAGAGTGCATGCGCGGGAGTCTGAGAAATCCCTGTTTACTACACTACCCATGAAGCTCTGCTGGGGAGGGAGGAGTCAAGACCGTCCACACAGGGAAGTGAGACGGACACGACAGAAGTCCATCCCCATGGCAGGATCAAGGGGAGGCAGCTCAGATGGAAAGGGCACTGGATGGAAGTGCAATACAGGGCAACTCTGGAGCGTTACCAAAGGGACAGGGAACTCCCAGCAGCGCTGCTCAGCGTGAGACGGGCATGCAATTGGTGGAAACAGTGCATGGCCTGGGCATCCGTA
Organism: Lithobates clamitans; assembly: GCA_037952925.1. NCBI lineage: Eukaryota > Metazoa > Chordata > Amphibia > Anura > Ranidae > Lithobates > Lithobates clamitans. Next base: position 2,367,793 of record JBBGZY010000006.1, on the reverse strand, counting down.
TGACTGCTGGAGACCAAATCCCTGGAAGGGGGGAGGGGCTGGGAAGATGAAAACAAGCACGAATGAATTGAGGGGGAAGTGGATGAGGGGGAGTAGAGGGGCACAGACACTGGACCACTAACAACCCAGGCCCATCTATGTGTCTGGATAAAAACCAGGCTCTCATTTACAAAGATTTGTACTCTGTTAGAGTTAATTATTAAATGAAATGCAATGTGGAAGCAGAACATAAATATATTGAGATACATGTTCAATAAATAACACAATAATTGGTTAATTATAATGAAAAAGTAATTAATGAACAAAAAAGAAGAGAAAAGGGCCCAAAAAAAAAAAGGAAGAGGGAGAGAAAGCTTGCAGGAAACCCACCTGGGAAGAATAAAAAAAGGGAAGGCTAACATTGGTCAGAGTTAAAGAAAGGGCTTGAAACTCAGGCTCTCATTAAATCCTGGAAAAACTGCAGCTTTGAGGTGATAGATCCAGCGAGCCTCAAGCTGGAGTAGGATAGATCAACGCTGCCCCCTCTAGAGTCCAAAGGTCCAAGCTCCAATGCCAAAAATTTGATGAATTGAGGATTCAATTTGTGGTGTATGCCCACATGTCGGCTAATGGCAGTGTCCATCTTGTTTTTTTAATTGGTTTAATATGATCTCTTATTCATTTAAAAAACTGTCGTTTAGTCTTTCCAATGTAGAACCCACCGCACAGACACTGTTGTAAATAAATAACCCCTGGTGTCTGGCAGGTGACCCTACACTGGATGGAATGCCATTTTCCATTGGGAAGTTTAAATTTAGTTTTTTATCCATAAATTGGCAGACATTGCAACTCCCACAGGGAGAGGTACCCCAATTGTTTTGGGTGCTGGATGTGGTATCAAAATGACTATGGACCAAATGGTCCTTTAGAGACGGTGCTCGTCTGAAAGTAATCTCAGGAAAGTCCTTGATATATTTCCTTGCAGTTGGGTCAGCTGATAATAGTGGCCAATATTTGGTCAGAATTTTTAAAATTTCCATATGTTGGTTTGAATAATGAGTACTGACTCTTATGCCCTGTACACACGACAGGATTTTCCGATGGAAAATGTGTGATAGGACCTTGTTGTCGGAAATTCCGACCGTGTGTAGGCTCCATCACACATTTTCCATAGGAATTTCCGACACACAAAGTTTGAGAGCTTGTTATAAAATTTTCCGTCAACAAAATCTGTTGTCGGAAATTCCGATCGTGTGTACACAAATCTGACGTACAAAGTGCCATGCATGCTCAGAATAAATGAAGAGATGAAAGCTATTGGCTACTGCCCCATTTATAGTCCCAACGTACGCGCTTTACGTCACCGCGTTCAGAACGATCAGATTTTCTGACAACTTTATGTGTCCATGTGTATGCAAGACAAGTTTGAGCCAACATCCGTCAGAAAAAATCCTAGGATTTTGTTGTCTAAATGTCCGATCAATTTCCGACCGTGTCAGATTTAGCTGCCCGTTTAGTGGAAAAAATCAAGGAGTTTCTATTTTTTGCATTTACCAGATTAAACGCTTTTTTGAGGCAAGCGTGACTATAACCTCTGATTTTTAATCTGTTGTAGAGGTCCCTAGAAGCAGTTTGGAAATCTGTATCCTTACTGCAATTACGTTTCAACCGTAGGTATTGGCTGTATGGTATACTTTTTTTTAAAGATGTGGGATGAGAGCTTTGAGCATGGAGAATAGTATTTCCAGCTGAGGTCTTCCTATATAGAGATGAGTCAAGTTTACCTTGTGCGTCAATGAAAATGACCAGGTCCAAGAAATTAATGTTGCTCTGACCGCAGTGCATGGTGAATTTCAAGTTGAAGTCATTAATGGAGATTAGTTTAAGAATTCATTCACTTCAGATTGAGTCCCAGACCAAAAAAATAAGGACATTGTCAATATAACGATGCCATGCTATGACCTTGTCGTGGAGATGATTTAAAACCTCCTTTTCCCACCCCCCCCAGGTACAGGTTTGCATACGATGGGGCACACTTAGTCCCCATCACAACTCTCTGCACCTGGAGGTAGTGGGAAGAGTCAAATTGAAAAACATTATGTTTCAGAATATAGTCAAGCAGTTCCTATACAAAATTGTTGTATTTAGTGAAGGAGGGGCCCCTTTCATCTAGATGATGTTTTATTACCTTGATTCCCTTATCATGGGGAATAGCATTGTAGAGACTCTCTACATCGATGGCCACAAGCCAGGTGTCTGGAGGAAGGGAAATGCCTTCAATATTTCTAAGAAGGTCAATGGTGTCCTTAACGTATGAGAAGAGAGAGGTAATGTGAGGATGAAGATAACTGTCTACCAAAGAGCTGGCATTTTCTGTAAGACTAGAGCAGCCTGAAATTATGGGCCATCCAGGATGTTCAGTGAGAGATTTGTGCACCTTGGGTAGTGCGTAAAAAGTAGGGATCTTCGGGTCCTTAACATTCAAAAAGTTCAAAGTATTTCGGTCAATGACACCTTGATGGTAAGCCTTGAAAATAATTGTACAGAATTGTGTACAGAAATTTTCAATGACTGTTTTAGAAATAGGACGATACCAATTCCGATTCATTAGAATTTTTCTACATATAGTTACATATTGGGAAATTCCCATAATTACCAAGTTCCCACCCTTGTCGGAGGGCTTGATTATTATTTCAGAATTGGATTGAAGAGATTTAATAGCCTCTTTTTGTTGTAGAGTTAGATTGGATGACTTTGAAGAGGAGAACTTAAAATGTTCATTAGCTTTGGATGTTTGCTGAATGAACGCACAGATGTTGGGATTAGTATTTAAAAGTGGAAAAAGTCTGGATTCAGGCTTGAAAGATTGAGGGGGGGGGAATGCCAGCGACCGACAGCGCCGGAGGAAAATCCATACCGGCGTCGTCATCAATGACGTGTCCCTCCTCCCAAAGTTCCATCAAATCCTCCAAGGCTTGATGTTCCCAATATTCTCCTGAAATTTAGAGTTAAGGTCTGATGAATGCAATCCTAACGGGAGTTTGTCAAAAATGATCCTATAGAGTCCCAGACCAAAAAAATAAGGACATTGTCAATATAACGATGCCATGCTATGACCTTGTCGTGGAGATGATTTAAAACCTCCTTTTCCCACCCCCCCCAGGTACAGGTTTGCATACGATGGGGCACACTTAGTCCCCATCACAACTCTCTGCACCTGGAGGTAGTGGGAAGAGTCAAATTGAAAAACATTATGTTTCAGAATATAGTCAAGCAGTTCCTATACAAAATTGTTGTATTTAGTGAAGGAGGGGCCCCTTTCATCTAGATGATGTTGTATTACCTTGATTCCCTTATCATGGGGAATAGCATTGTAGAGACTCTCTACATCGATGGCCACAAGCCAGGTGTCTGGAGGAAGGGAAATGCCTTCAATATTTCTAAGAAGGTCAATGGTGTCCTTAACGTATGAGAAGAGAGAGGTAATGTGAGGATGAAGATAACTGTCTACCAAAGAGCTGGCATTTTCTGTAAGACTAGAGCAGCCTGAAATTATGGGCCATCCAGGATGTTCAGTGAGAGATTTGTGCACCTTGGGTAGTGCGTAAAAAGTAGGGATCTTCGGGTCCTTAACATTCAAAAAGTTCAAAGTATTTCGGTCAATGACACCTTGATGGTAAGCCTTGAAAATAATTGTACAGAATTGTGTACAGAAATTTTCAATGACTGTTTTAGAAATAGGACGATACCAATTCCGATTCATTAGAATTTTTCTACATATAGTTACATATTGGGAAATTCCCATAATTACAAAGTTCCCACCCTTGTCGGAGGGCTTGATTATTATTTCAGAATTGGATTGAAGAGATTTAATAGCCTCTTTTTGTTGTAGAGTTAGATTGGATGACTTTGAAGAGGAGAACTTAAAATGTTCATTAGCTTTGGATGTTTGCTGAATGAACGCACAGATGTTGGGATTAGTATTTAAAAGTGGAAAAAGTCTGGATTCAGGCTTGAAAGATTGAGGGGGGGGGAATGCCAGCGACCGACAGCGCCGGAGGAAAATCCATACCGGCGTCGTCATCAGTGACGTGTCCCTCCTCCCAAAGTTCCATCAAATCCTCCAAGGCTTGATGTTCCCAATATTCTCCTGAAATTTAGAGTTAAGGTCTGATGAATGCAATCCTAATGGGAGTTTGTCAAAAATGATCCTATAGAGAAGCCTACATGCAAATAAGTGCAAATCTTTAATAAGAAGAAATCTATCAAGTTGCGAGTCAGGACAGAAAGTTAGGCCCAGCTGTAGCACTTTTGTTTCAGCTTCAGTTAAGGCATAGGAGTAGTTGTTGATCATTATATGTCATATCACCTTGAATGGGTAATGAATCTAAAGGGGGACTGTAGTCTATTCCTTCCCTAAAAAAATAGGTGCTAATTTTAAATCTGCCAGCAAAGGTGTTCCCAAAGGGGAGATAATCACTTCAGCAGTGCTTACTTTATTAGTGGTGTTTAAATGCAAAGGAGAGACAATAGTTGAAATAGATGGTGCCATGGAGGCCATGGCTTGGGGACCACGAGTGACATGGGGTGAAGGGTGAGATATTGCTGCAGATCGTGGAAGTGCCTGTTTCGAGTGAGCTGATTGTGAACGACGAGGTAACGAAGGGCCAAGTTGATGTGTTAGGGATTCGGTGTAAGCTGCATCCGAATTACCCTTACGTTTTTTGGGCAGTCTGTCATCTGAAAGATCACAGTAGATGGTAGACTGACTAGAAGAGAGGGATGAGGAAGAAGATGACAGATTTCTGACCATCCTCCCTGTGTATGGGTGTCATTACGGGATTGTTTGGGCCCAGCTCTCGTTTGTCTTTGGTGGGAACTTGCTGTAGGGTAAGCGTTTCTGTTCGTGATGTCTGTTTCAATGCCATGCTCTCACTAAAAATAATTATATATGTACTTTTTGGTAAATTCCTTTGAGACTCTTTTCAACACCGTAAAAATCCCTGCATTTTCTTTGTCCCAAATACACGTTTATTGCGTTTTCATAGCATAACACAAATCCAGCAAGTCATAATAAAATTCCCATATACCCTAAACCTGGAAACAAGGCTATACAGGAAAATCAGAAAGGTTGATCCCTTGTCACAGTGGGATAGTGCAGGGATTAATAATCTCTACAAAAATTAAAAGGTTGGTGGTTTAACAATCCCTCCAGGCCAATAGGCTGTAAAAAGGGTAAACTACACAAAAAGTACACATGAGGTTGGAAATAATTCTAGAGGGGGCCAAACTGAGAGTAAGCAGAAAGAAACAGGGAGTAGGTAGAAATAAGTATAAAAAGGGGGTAGTGGGGGGTGCAGGAACACAAGGTGCCCTGGGCAAATAGGGCAAGAAGAAAAAAAACTGAGCCATGGAATCATGGTTAGTTTGTTACAGAGATAACAGAGTACAGAGTACACAGAGAGAAGGTCTATTTCCAGATAACTAGGGATGTTCAAGCCCATTATTGCCTTGTATGTGGTGAAGACACAGGACTAAAAAGTTTGATCCAGGGGCAAGACCACCAAATATGTAGCCCCTCACAACGCCAACAATGAATGAAATGTCAATTTGCAGAGAATACCCAATTGTGTGCAAGGAAAATGTTAAAAAAAGTTTTTGATTGCACATGATTGTATAATGGAAGTCATCAGAGCTTTACCATAAATCACTAAGCTCTGGGTAAAATTCAGTTGCAAAGTGCAACTTCCATTGCAAAGTGACCTGTCTATTTACCTTTAGTAAATCAATCCTAGACCCTCCTTATCAAAACACAGTTCCTCATTGGAAATAAGGTCACTATAGACCCCGCCTCATTTTTTTAATTGATACAGAAATGCTTCAAACAGAAAATATTGTAGCTCTAAACAGGACAGGGTTCTAAGGCACCCAGTATCAAGGCCCAGAAGATGTGGATAGGAGGTCATGTCCATCAAAGAAACAGAAGTACTATGAAGGCCTGTCGAAAAGTCAGGTTCCCTAAAATTTGAGTCATAAGACCAATATAGGATTAAATTGCCCAAATTTGATCGCAACATCCCGAACATGTAATAGAGGAAGACTACTGATAGGAAAAGGAATAACAGTGGTCAGTCTCAAATGTATGAACCCAAAGAAGAGAAGTAAAACAAATGGGTGAAAGTGCATCTACCAGGTCAACTCACAGTTTGTTTCTGGTGTGAAACATCTCATCTAAAATATGCATCAGGGTGCATATTTGCAAGGTGTGGGAGACCTAGGCCAATTGACTGTTTTTGTTTGATAAAAGAGCATGCACCCACATTTAGTGTAAGAGTTAATTTTGTAGTGGTAAAAAACTGTAAAGTTTGCATGTATTTGTGTCATACAAATGAACCAAGAGTGTTTCTTAGTCAACCATTCAACCATTCTTTAAGATTAGCTTGGATCTGTACCCATAGATATTTAACCAAGTGAAACCCTGGTTAGTGAAGCGAAAGGAGAGGTATTATATGGGGTGCCACTAGACTCCCTGGAAAAATCTAATGTCAAGTGCAACACATGTATTGGTATTAACCTGGGAAGTTGCTAAAGGATCCAAATATGGTAAATTCTCAAAAGAAAGCAGGAAAGGTAATTTCAGTTGGACACATAAAAGAGAAGGTCATTGGCACAGAGTCCTATCATATGGTGATGGATACCAATCTGTGCACATTGTATAGAAAAGCTTTTGCAGAGGGCTCTGGCTAAATGTTCCATTGTCAAGACATAGAAATAAGGTGGAAGAGGGTCACCCTGACATGTACCATAACAATATTATTATTCCCTTTTTTTTTAGACTCGCCTGCAGTCATCCATATTTTTTATTAAAAGGATCAGATTGTGTTTCAGTCATTGTTTGTCCTATGCAGCTGTATGATAGTATCATGACTATATAATCAAAGGTAGGCCACCAGGTTAAGTAGGAGGTATTTAGCTTTTAATAGGTACCATCATCCTTAATATGTATAGAGCAACGTTGATTGAAAAAGGGGGAAAAAAAATCCCATTAGGACCTCTCCAATTTGGTCCTACCTTTTTCTAAGGGTGTTAGGACTATTACGGTACCAAAGGGATATAGACCAGGAGTATATAAAATCTTTTACTTTATTAAAGGATAAGACATTAAAAAGTCCATATAAGGACACAATTGAAGCTAGACAAAAACATAATAACAACAACTGTTTACAGCAATGTTGACCCTAAATTGATATTAGTAATGCCTGCTCAGGTGGATGAAGGCAGGTTGTTTTGTACTTGTGGACGTCACCTCTACAGTCAAGCCGCTTCTTCGGGAGGCGTCTAGTACATATTCTACAGAATGAAGAAGATCAACATTGCAACAATGTAATCACTACGTATTCACAAAAATATACATATATACATTGTTGATATTGGAGAAATAGTGATTGATGTTGCACTCACCACTCTTGGCCCACAAGGGGCTAGAACGACACTGTGAGATGCCCGCGATGGGCGTTCCCCCGGGGGCGAGCAAGGGGGGCACTTTGGAAATACTATTGTGGAAAAAGATATATAGATTGTATAAATAATTATATACAAGGGGTTCTGGAAGAAGAAAGGGACCACCTAAGTGCTGGGGGCGGTAAAAGAAAGTGATAAGGGAATTGGAGAAGGATAGGTAGAAAAGAACAAAAGGAAGACAAGGGAAAAAGGAAAGGAGACAAAAAAGAGGGAAGAGGAGGGGAGAAGGAAAAAGAATTGGGAATTTCTTTCCCCTTCCTACCTTCTCCCCAATTCTTTTTCCTTCTCCCCTCCTCTTCCCTCTTTTTTGTCTCCTTTCCTTTTTCCCTTGTCTTTCCTTTGTTCTTTTCTACCTATCCTTCTCCAATTCCCTTATCACTTTCTTTTCCCGCCCCCGACACTTAGGTGGTCCCTTTCTTCTTCCAGAACCCCTTGTATATAATTATTTATACAATCTATATATCTTTTTCCACAATAGTATTTCCAAAGTGCCCCCCTTGCTCGCCCCCAGGGGAACGCCTGTCGCCGGCGTCTCACAGTGTCGTTCTAGCCCCTTGTGGGCCAAGGGGGGTGAGTGCAACATCAATCACTATTTCTCCAATATCAACAATGTATACATGTATATTTTTGTGAAAACGTAGTGATTACTTACTGCATTGTTGTAATGTTGATCTTCTTCATTCTGTAGAATATATACTAGACGCCTCCCGAAGAAGCAGCTTGACCGCAAAACTGTAGAGGTCACGTCCACAAGTACAAAACAACCTGCCTTCATCCACCTGAGCAGGCATTACTAATATCAATTTAGTGTCAACATTGCTGTAAACAGTTGTTGTTATTATGTTTTTGTCTAGCTTCAATTGTGTCCTTATATGGACTTTTTAATGTCTTATCCTTTAATAAAGTAAAAGATTTTATATACTCCTGATCTATATCCCTTTGGTACCATAATAGTCCTAACACACTTAGAAAAAGGTAGGACCAAATTAGAGAGGTCCTAATGGGATTTTTTTCCCCTTTTTCAATCAATGTTGCTCTATAGTACCATGACTAATATATATATAGCTTGGATTTTAAACTAGACAAATTAATTATCTCCTGTTGACATGTTAATTTTAATTTAATAATATTCATTTTTATTGGTTACTTTTCCACATTAGCACTGTAATTAGTGGTGGATTATAAGTTAGGATATGTCATATGTCATATATGGTAATGCTGGACACAGCATTCTAACTACACACCGTAAAAATGTTTGGGATCCACTAATTTATTCAGTCTTCACGGTCAGGGGGACATGAAGTGTGAGCATGTGCAGAGCAGGAGGTCACATGACTGATGATGATCACATGACTGATGATGATCACATGACTGATCATAGATAGTATATAAGGATTGATGAACCATCCGTGTAGCCAATCCCATTTGAGGAAGTCTTTTCGACGAAACATGTCTCGAGCATGGTTACACGGCATTCCATCGCACTGACATTAGATGCCGCTGTCTGAGGAGGACTACACCGATCGGATGGCTGGGCCTTAGAAGGTTGGGTGAGAGATACACCAGTTTACACTTCAGGTCCGCTGTGACCGCGTTGCACCGTTGGATCATTGATCCTGTTGCTTGCTCTGGATTTTTTAAAGGCTTTTATGTTTCAGTTTAAAAGTGAGTGTAACCATTGAAGTGTGTTTGAAGTGATTTTAATAAATCTGTCAAAATGGTATCACGCTATGTGGAGCACTTTATTCATTTTTTCACACATGGAGCTGGCTTGATTGGATTCACGGTTAATCACATGCAACCCAGGTGTGGTTCAATTGCTGTTTTGCCGAACACGAGAGTGGGAGGCTATACAATCTGGTAAATGCGCTCTTTAGAGGGAGTGGTGTCACTATCACGGTGGTGTGGTGGAAGAGTAGAAGATTTTTCACACAAGAAGATTGAAAATCAACTGTTGAACTTACTCATTCATTTCTTGTAATTTATTATTTATAGTGACACTTTTGACTGTGTGTTAAAGAAATTTCTTTTCATGATAAAAATAATATTTTTCATGACACTATTATTATTTTTATGTATAAGTAGAGGGTCATAGGCATTATGCTGCTCTGACCCATTATTTTACACAATTTATATTAGCGCCGCTATCTCTATCTGTACACGTGTGAGAGGTATAGTTTTGGGATTCTGATCAGTTCACGCATTTATTTAAGTGGCAGCTTTTTTCACTGTACACACATTTTGTATTCATTTACACATCTTTTATATAGCTTTGCACTTTTCTTTGGCGCAGTGGAGTAAGAGAGATTCAGGGGCGGTTTATTTGTATATCTCTTGCTACAAACCAATGTACCATAACAAACCTCAACAAGGTCAAAGATTGAGCCATTAATGAGGCTTCTTGCCATAGGGGCCATAAAGATTCATATGTTTTTGAGTGTGGATGGAGGCAGGCCAATTTGCTGGAGTGTTGCCTAGAAAATTGTCCAGATAAGTCAGTCAAATATCTTCCCTGCATCAACTGAGAGGAGGTACAATGGATATACTGTAAAAGTACTTGAAAGGAAACTGTATTTTACCTTCTGAATGAGAAAGAGCTATCTGCAGAGCTCATCACCCCAATGCACACTGAATCCTGGCATTCAGGCATTTATTTCAGGTGGCTCTCTGAAAGCAGGCCTTAACTTGTTCTGGGGAGCCTAGCCCCATGGCTGCTGCATTCTGAAATGTCACCCTTTTTTGTTGTTTACCTTTTTTTTTCAAATGTTTTTCACTGGGCCCCGCCCTCCCAACTATTCTCACCTAGGTGAGAATGGTGTGCCTTGTCCTCACAGCCTCCTGAGATATCTACATAACATATCCTAGGAGGCTGCAAGAGAGGGATAATAAGTGGCCAGTGTGTGGAACTGGTACACATCATCATGAGCTGGCTATCCAAACCTGGAATAAGCAGCCAGCTCAGTATGGTAGGGGTGGACCATGATAGTGGCACAGGACCCCTGATGTCACACTTAAACAGAGGATGGCTGCAGGACAATGCTGCATGACATATATGAGTGGGTAAAAAAGGCAGAGGTAAGTGAAGTTCATCTTGGAAGTTCCTCTTGGTGAAGTTAGTCACAAACAGTAACAGAAAGAGAAGTCTGTCAATCTCACCATTGAAATGATTATCAAGTGTCCATTTGTTTTTGTTTAAAATACGGCAATGAAATTGGTACTGGGATAAAAAAAAATCCCTTAAACAAGTATTTGATCATTTAAAGTAAAAGTTCCATTCTCTCATTAAATGACTGCCCATTATATGTAAAGAAGTTTGTGTACCAAATGGTTGTAATTTATTAATTATTTTGACACTAACATCATAAAAGCTCTTTAAAAAGATGTACTATGTTTCAGAGATTTTCCATTGCATACATTAGTGTCTCTGTAAGCTATAATGCAAAAATAATTTTGTTTACACATAGCACACAAGCACAGACATAAAATTAAGTGCCTGTTTATATTATATCTTTGGAAATTAACAAAAAGGCATTGTTAAGTGCTAACATGACAGCTTTATTTTTTTTAATGTAGTAAAAATATAGAGAAATAGCAGCAGCTAACACTGAGATTTTTTTTTTCATTTCACATTAGATAAACTGCTGATGCCATTGTTATAATATATAAGCAGTAAAATGAATAATTTCTAGCTACAAAAACAGTTTTAAATATATTGTAGATATAAACCAGGTTTTTGTTATTATGCTTTAGCGTGATAGACCTTGGATAGCTACTGTATCAGTAATGGAAATAACTTGGGCACATTAATGCCCTGTACACACGGTCGGATTTTCCGATGGAAAATGTCTGATCGGAGCGTGTTGTCGGAAATTCCGACCGTGTGTGGGCTCCATCGGACATTTTCCATTGGATTTTCCGACACACAAAGATGGAGAGCAGGAGATAAAATTTTCCGACAACAAAATCCGTTGTCGGAAATTCCGATCGTGTGTACACAAAGCCGATGGACAAAGTGCCATGCATGCTCAGAATAAATAATGAGATGAAAGCTATTGGCCACTGCCCCGTTTATAGTCCCAACGTACGTGTTTTACGTCACCGCGTTCAGAACGATCGGATTTTCTGACAACTTTGTGTGACCGTGTGTATGCAAGACAAGTTTGAGCCAACATCCGTCGGAAAAAATCCTAGGATTTTGTTGTCGGAATGTCCGAACAAAGCCCGACCGTGTGTACGGGGCATTAGATTATTATGGTCAACATGCCCCTTTGTACTTTCTTTGTGCTGTATTGAATGATGTAAACAACTACTAGAGCCAATTAAAAATCATCTTTTACTAAATGTTATTACCATGCTAATTATATAGGTCGAAAAGCAACATATACATTTCAAAGAATTGCAATAACCAGAAAAATGTAATATTTCAATAATCTGATTTAAGCTTCCTACTTTAGTTTCCCACCTACCTTTTAGTGAAATTAGCCAAAAAGCAACATGTACATTTCAAACATTTGCTAAAACCAGTCAGATCTCATCCTTCCTAATTACATTTAGTTCCCTGCCTTCAGCACATCATAACTACTCTTTATACTGTGTGCCACAAGTGTTTCCCCATCTTCCACTGCATGCACTAATAACAGTTCATGCTTTATAAACCTTTTGGGTGTTAAGTAGTAATTAAAAAGTAGACAACTGTGCCTGCTTAATTTAATTATAAGTATGTGCTAAAAACATACAATTCATCTAATGTATTCCTTTTTTATTTATTTTTAAAAAATGACATAGCCGGCAAATTTGCATGTACATTTGTTTTATGAAAATTGGGCAAAACCAAATATAACTAATGGTTACATTTATTCGCTATTTTCCTCTAGCATGCTCTAATATTGTTACATTGTATCTCTTCTTACAAAAATGCAGGTATTTCGTAAGCTCCTCAGCTCTATCTAGTTACAATAATTTGGTATTTTACTACTGGCCATAATAAAAGAGCATTTGTTCAAAAGAGAAAATAGCATAAAGAGCATTCATTTTTGACCAGTTTGAGCAATTCTTTGGACAAATAACTATGTGAATTTTCTATAAATAAATCCCTTACAGCCTCTTAAAATGCCCGTTCAAGATGGAAAACTGAACATTTAATTGGCTAGTGGCATCAATTATTGGAGTGTTAGACAAGCATTTCCAATTTCATGAGAAAACATTAACTCTAGCTATATTGGTGAGTATTAGGGATGAACCAACGGTTCAGTCTGAATGCCCAAACTTTATCCTACGTGGTCCCCTGTTCTGCAGGAGCTGAACTTTCACATATATATATATATATATATATATATATATATATATATATATATATATATATAACAAATTCCTACTGTCACTGGTTCCTTAGAAATCCCTGCTTCTCTTTAGCAAAGGAGCAGGGATAGTAGTAACCTCAATGCCCAAATATGACCATATTTAGTCAATGATGTTACCCTTTCCTTATATATCTGATGACAGCTCCTTTTTACTTGGTTACACTTTTTTTGTGAATAAGTAGGGGTGCTGTGAACCCAACATGCATTCATGTGGGGGGATGATATCTGGGGGGGCCTTTTTATTTGAGGGGGAATAATGCTCACCCACCCTTTTCTGGCCTATTGATCAGATTAAGGTTTTGGTATTATTAGGGAGACCTCATGCACTTTTTTGTTTCGTGTGAGGTATCCCCTTAGAATCCAGACCAGAGTCAAAGGATCAAAGGAAAAAAAGGAAAGTATGTATTTTGGGCGGAATGCTACAACGTTTTTGTTTTTTTTTCATTCTTTCTGCAAGACGTGCTACAGCAAAAATAAGTAATTTATAAACTAAAAAAATGCTTTCAAATTACATGTTGTGCCAGCTTATTTAAGAAAAAAAAAGAAACCTCTCCAAAGGTATCCCAAAATATATAAAAGAACCCTGGAGGGGTCTCTATTCTGTTTTTTTTTTTTTTTTTTTTTTTTTTCATCTGGCACTGACAGCTGTCAAAGTAATTTGCCAAAAGTGTTAAAACTTTTTTTTGGGAAATGTCAGTACTACAAAAACACTGCTCCTGGCAAATTGGATTTAAAAAACAAAAAAAATTGTGCATTGTCATATTTCCCCCAGGGCAGCCCTCCACCCCACATCCTGTTGTTTTTAACTCTCTCTTACACATAAATCTAGCAAATGGGCATTTTTAATTTGGCAGATTTGGCACACGTTGATTTCAATGTGGTTTGGGTTTGGCATTCAACTTCTTAGAAGTTTGCAGGCCTCCTGCCAAACCAAATCTAGGGCAGTTCTGCTCGTCACAAGTGACTATAAGAATCAGTGCTTGATATCAAGATGTTAACAGATATTTCTTTCTTTCAAATTGGGATCAGTGGCTTTGTCTGTGTCCTGCATCCCACTTTATATGAATGGGAGTGACTGCATTAGGAAGCATGTGAACAAGGCCATAGGCAGTTCAATTTTTTGGTGTATTTAAAAATCTGTTGTTATTTTTAAAACTTGAAAAACGGTCCTCCAGACAAAGAAGGCAATGGATATTAAATTATCCTTTTGTCTGCCAAACTCATCTTGGTTGAAGAATGAAGCTTGCTGCTTTCTACACTTCCAGGTGTGTCAGATGCTGGAGTCCCCCACTGTGCTCTGTGCTTTACTTCATTGGCTCCTATGCCACTACAGGACACAGGAGCTAGTGGACAGACAGTGGGACAGATAAGATGAGTATATAGGTGAGGATAGCAAGACAAGCAAGGATTCATTGCTTTCTTTCTAGGGGGACTGCTTTTCAAGTTTTAAAATTAGAAACAGATTGTTAACCACCTAAAGGACCAGCCTCGTTTTGGTATTTAGGTGTTTACATGTTTAAAACAGGTTTTTTTGCTAGAAAATTACAGACGCGATCGCCTCCGCTGCTACCAACGGCTCCGGTAAGCGGCGGAGGCCACCGGATAGCGGCGGGAGGGGGGCCCCTCTCCCACCACCAATAAAAGTGATCTCACGGCAAATTCACCGCAGAGACCACTTCTATCTGAAAGCTGACTGCCGCATGAAAACGGGGATACCGGGGTTATGGAAGCTAGCTGCTGCCATAACAACGATATCCGCCGGCAAACTTTGGAAGTACATCGGCATGCGGCGGTTGGCAAGTGGTTAAATACACCAATAGATTGAACTGCCTATACTTGAAAATGTAACATGGATTTAGTAGCACAGTTTATTTTGACAAAGTAGTTCAGTATAAATATACACTGTCTTTATTCCTGACATGTGACAATGCCTAGGCACACACTGTTTTTCTAGTTTGATAGCCATTCTCTGTCCACTTGTGCTTCTGATTACTGAATTACATTGACAGTGTCATTGATAGTGTCTAGAAACAGGAATATTTTGGAAAGATGTTATGCAATGGCTCGAAAAAGTGGTCTTGGAAAACAACCGATACAAAGTGTTTAATGTAAGTACTGTATCCTTTACTTGAGTCACATTGTTACAAGCATAAGGTTTTGGATATTTAGATCCACTTTAAAATGACTGAGACTATTCACATTTCTAAATTTTGTATCACCTAAAGTCATCTACGTAACAGCAACATAACTAAAACTTAACATTTCAATAACTATTAATGTTTTTTTATCTGTGTGATGATATTACAGCATATATATTAGTATTATTTCAGCATTAAATGAAAGGCATCAGTGGGTTATGACTAGCATAGTGTTTGTTAAATGTCTTTGAAATATGAGCTAACTGCATACCTGTAATATGCCAGTCACCAGCCAGGCTTAAAAGAGAAGTATGGTTTTCTTTTTTTTTTCCCATTATACTTTCTTAGGTGGATGCAGCATCAGTCCGATGCTGCATCTGTCCCCCGTTGCCTCTGCATTGAAAACTAAGCAATCGTACATGGCTGATCGCTCGGTTTTCACAACTCCGTGAGAAGAGAGCTGCAGACTGTCAGTCACAGCTCTCTGCTCTTTCCCTCCTTGCACATTGGAAAGCTGAGCTGTGGAGGGGGCGGAGCGGCCATCTCAAGCTCTCAGCGGCTCGCTGAGATGGGTGTCAGTCCGGGCACTGGCGGATCCAGACTTGCATTGTCGGGATGACGCGGTGCCTGGACTAAAATCTGTGACATCAGCAGAGAGCAGACTTTAACCTGCTCTCTACTGAAAATGTGTCATAGGAGTGAAAAACGAATTGCACTCCTGTGACCCATAGGAGAAGTACAGCCAAATGAGTTTTGGCTGGACTTCTTCTTTAAGAATATGAATTATTATCTAAAAAAAAAATACCTGTATGCAAAAACAGTCTGTATAATGATATAGTGTACATGCTATGTAAGCAAAAAGATTTTCAAGGTTCATTTTCAGACCTAATAATGTGCATGATTTGCTTGTACAACCTAATGTATTTTTGAAATGTGTTTAGTTCTTTTAAACATATTGCCACATTACTTTCTGTCCTTTGTACATACGTGTCTTCCTTGCGGAGTCTTCTACAAAGAGAGAAGAGATGTCTTCATCAACCCCGGCTGTGTTTTTTGCAATACATGTATATGCCCCTGTGTCTTCATAGCGGACATTACTGATGTGAACCTCGCTCCCATTTGCTGAAAAAGAAAGTAGTGTCTTTTAAAATAAGCTTGTTAAGTTTGGGTTTCAATACATCAAGCTGACTTTTCACAGTAAATCTATCTATCTATCTATCTATCTATCTATCTATCTATCTATCTATCTATCTATCTATCTATCTATCTATCTATCTATCTATCTTCATTCTGCTTGTAGTATTTTGTAAATTTACACAAAAAAACTGAGGTCATAAAACATTAAACAAGCTCAGATATACACCTACACTACCATACATTTTCCAGTTATATTGTAAATGAGTGCTATAGTCTTTTGGAAAGGATATTACCAATTATCTAATCAGTCTACTGCAGAAAGTCAAATTATTATTTGTCTCATTGAAACAATCTATACGTGTATATGTGTAAACTACTGTATATTATGTATCTATTTGTAGGTAATTTCTATTTTTTATAAAGTACACAAGCCATTGGTTTTACAGGTGAGCTGATGTTTGGCAGACACTTTATTTCGTAGTAAAGCACATTAGGAAATTAACAATGTTTATATATTGTATATTTTGTTAATTTTGTCCCAACCATAACTTTGTCCCATTCTAAATGTACAGATATGATCGTAAATACATTTTCTAGTTTGGATGTCCATACAAACCCTTTGTGAACTAGCACATTGTCCACCCATTGCACATCTTCTATCCTGCCATCTCCTATACTAATTTGGCTTGGAAATGCAGATTAAAGCCTAGCCATTCATGTCCATTGATTTGCATAACTGGAACTGCAGCTTTTATTATCAGTGAACCCCAGACATTGGAAGAGAGTGGTTACCCTATGTATCATTATGTAGAGTTTTGCAAATCAATACAGCATTAATTTCAAACTGCAACCACAGTGGCATATATAGCTTCCCTGCTTTCTGAGGAACCCATGGCCTGGACTTCTCCACTCTAGGAGTAGGCTAATTCTGTAACCAGCGATATTATGATTATTATTATTATAATAATTATAGAGAACTATTATAGCACCAAATATTTGAGCAGCACTTTACAACGTGAGAGCAAATGGAAAATCTTTTTTTTTTTTTTTTTATTGAAGAGTTTACAAATAACAGATATCAACAAACATAAGAACATTTGTAGAAAGTAGCTACTGTCAACATCTAACTATGGGTGATTCATACATTTAGATACATAAGACAAAGTGGGGTGTGGTCACATATAAACAGCCATATTATTAGTCATTGGGGACCAGGTTAGGAGTGTAGTCTGGTCCCCCCCCACACCCCATCTGGGATTAAACTGTCGGGGGGAGACCACACCTCCCATCCGCTGCTCCTTCCTAAAAGCAAAACAGCTAGTTATGAACTATTAAGAACCAGAAATATAGTGTTGACTCATCTACAGATGTGTAAATGAACAACATATCACGTATCAGTCTTTGCTGAGTGTACTGTATGTGAATGGTACATAGGTTCCGAAGGTATGAAGGTATGTTTGATCTATTGTATCCTATGTGCTTGAATGCATCTACATGAAATTTATTGGGGCACTTGTTTGTCTTGACTGCCGTGATATCCTCATGAGGTATGAGCTAGTCATATACATTAGTATTACTTTAGTAAAGTGTGATAGCTTGTCAGTTTGCGAGAGGCGAAAGGAGAGAGAGAGAGAGAGTAGCTGGATTCAGGTCTCAGGGGGGAAAGGGTGAAGGAGCCCAGGATAGCTGGGAGAAAAATAGAGATTGGTAAGGGAGAGGGGGGTGGATGAGTATTACATTTTCCTCCATCTAGAAGTATTGGGGGTTTAATTCAACTAATTAGGCCAAGAGTTTGGAGTATTCGTCCGTCATGACAAAGTGAAGCCAGCAGGACCATAGCTTGGTAAATTTGGATTGGGTCTCCTTAGCTTGGTGAACAAGCTCCTCCATCTCTGCGGTTTTCTTAATGCGACAGAGCAATTCTGTTATCGTTGGAGGGTTGGGGTCCCGCCATCATAAAGGTATACACATTTTCGCTGCATTCACAATACGCATGGCTAGAGATCGATAATATGCTTTTATCAGGGTAGTGGGATGATGCAGCAAAAATTGTGCTGGAGAGAAGTCTAAGGAGCATGTAGTA
Organism: Lithobates clamitans; assembly: GCA_037952925.1. Taxonomy (NCBI): domain Eukaryota; kingdom Metazoa; phylum Chordata; class Amphibia; order Anura; family Ranidae; genus Lithobates; species Lithobates clamitans. The sequence continues at coordinate 2,349,575 of JBBGZY010000006.1, read as the reverse complement.
ATTTGGCTAGTAAGGCATTGGACTTCTTGCCAGAAAGGTTGGATTTTTTGACATTCCCACCAGATGTGCAACATTGAGTCTTAGGCATCATTGCATCAACAGCATTTGAGTGGGACTGTGGGGTAGATTTTGTGTATTCTATGGGGGGTTCTGTACCACCTTCAAAGGATTTTAAATCCATTTTAAATCCATTTTCCTGTGTCGAAACATTAATTGTTCCTTTGTGAATGCATGTATATATTTTTTTCCCATTCCTTTCTGTTAATTCTAAGGAGAGTTCTTGTTCCCATTTGTGGCTCTCTTTGTTGGACTTAGGGTTGTGATTAGACGGAGTATGTATCTGATTAGATATCTTTGCGGTTCTTGTTGGCTGCATATTGTTTCAAATGGTGTGTGTTGGCAAGACCAAAATGGAGTAAGCTTGGGATGTTCAGGAAGTGACATAGGTCCAGAAAGGAATTGTGTGATTTGACACTCGCGAGGCTAATGAGGGTAGGGTCAGAAAGTTTCCTCTGTCAAAGAAGTGTTCTGCATGTATTTTAGCATCGGCTTTTTGGAAAACCTTTAATTAGCCAGCTCGAGCATCCTCAGCTGCAGGTGTCATCCTTCACCTCCATCAAGGCACTCAAATGGCATAGCAGTCTGCAATCCAATTTTGCACTCTTACAGCAGAACTTTCTTAGAATAAGGAAATTCTTATGCCCCGTACACACGATCGGATTTTCCGACAACAAAACCGTGGATTTTTTTCTGAAGGATTTTGGCTCAAACTTGTCTTGCATACACACGGTCACACAAATGTTGGCCAAAAATTCCGAACGTGAGAACGCGGTGACGTACAACACGTACGACGAGCCCAGAAAAAGGAAGTTCAATAGCCAGTGTGGCCCCTTCTGTTTGATTCAGAGCATGCGTGAATTTTTGTGCGACAAACTTGTGTACACACGATCAGACTTTCTGACAACAATTTTGTTGTCGGAAAATTTGAGAACCTGCTCTCAAACATTTGTGTGTGGAAATTTCAACAGCAAATGTTTGATGGAGCATACACATGGTCGGACTTTCCGACAACAAGCTCACATTGAACATTTCCTGTTGGAAAATCCGACAGTGTGTATGTGGCTTTACATTTGCATTCTGGTAAGGTTTTAGCAGACCACATCAAAGATGAATTGGCAAGACTTTCCCTGGTTGTACAGATAGACATCCACTGTCAAGAATGTACAAGAAGGCTTTTCACCTTTTCACTTCACTCCTCGACTTGCTCTCACCTTTCAACCTTAAACCACTAGATCTCACTTCATCACTCTGAAACACACCAATGCAATTTGGCTACTCATATATTCCCTCTAAGGAAAGAACTCAACATTTGTCTTGAGGCCTGTGTATCTACAGGAGCACATTTCCTGAAGCAATGCCGATATCACCAGGGCAGCTCCCTCATCTAGTGCACCTACATGGGGGAATGCTAAACCATTACTTTCACTCTCTTCTCAATGTCCCTTAGTTTCTGTGAAGCCGCAGTTTACAACTTCCATTGCCACAATGAAAACATTCATTGATTCTCGTGCAACTAGAAATTTTGGCTCTACTTTTCTACTTTTTTGCCTAAACCTCTTCTCTAGACTTTACAAGTTTCAGTGATTGGTGGCATTATTCTTGCTTCTGGACCCATACTTTCCTGTACCACTCCCAAAATGTCTGTGGGTGTGCTCCACTATGTGACCATCTGCTTTCTGTTACTGCCCTAAGCTTCTTTTAAGCTTGTCCTGGGTCTCCCTTGACTGCAACAGCATTCATCACTGTTGAATTGGTCCTCCTTACACTTGCTAACATGGGGTCCAACCTGTAACGCAGGATGTCTCGCCAAGATGTTCCCAATTTAAACACTTCCTTTGGCTTCCCCTAAAGTCTCTACTAACGCTAGCCCATTATGTGGGCTTCCCAGGATGTTTTCTCTAAATGCAAGTCCAATAAATTTGCATCCCATAGGCTGTAAGGTTGCACTGACTTGACCCTTGGTTCCATCATGCCAAGAGGTCAAGTTTATCCCCTTGGCCTGCTAGAAACCAAGATGATATGAAAACATTATGCAGAAAATGTTTAAAAGAGGTTTATTTATTAGTCCTCTTGTTCCACTACAATTGGATTTTCTTTTGTTGACATCAATCAGGCTACATCAATCGGTTAAATTCAATACCTCCTGTGGCTCATTACAGAGCTGTTCAATGGTCTTTGTGAGGCCCAGATTTTCACACAACTGAAGCACCTACAAGCTAATTCATTAAATAGAGGGAGATTAGTGTAAAATTGCATTCAACACCCAGATGACCAGCAGTTTTCTGATACTTTGTTAGAGGTGATTGTAGCCGTATTAGTGCATTTGCAACAAGAACAATTGAGCACTATCCACGATACTTCTTTTTAGTTGCACTAACGTCCAAATTTTTAGGACAAACTTTCGGATTGTGTGTCCCCTTCTTCAAGGTCCAAGCAGTACTAATACACAAAGTTTTAGCAGAATGTTAAGTAGGACAATCTCTCAAAAAGAGGAAAAAAAATCCATAAAAACAAAGGTACACAGCAATGGTGGGGGGGTCATAAACCTGTAGAATAGTGATTTAGAAACCCGAGGTCCACATTTAGTCTTTTGTGTCAAATAGAACTATCAATCTTAGTTCAAAAATATTCTTTTCCTGAGAAGTTTTGAAGTACACAACGTTATACAAAATTACCAGAGGTACAGCTGCATGATCTTGTGATATTGAAGTTCTATTTTGTGTGTGTGACACCTTTGGATTGATTTGGTTGCACAGTTTGCAGTTTTTTTGTTGCAGTGATTGGTTCCCTTGTGATGTCATAATCAGAATGAAGTTTCCTGCTGATTAGTTTATGTCTGAGGTTGGGTGGTTGCCTGAAAGCGGTATTTGGGGTTGTGGAATATTTCTTTCAATATTTCTTCATTTGTTATGATGGGTTTTAAATCTTGCATGATCTTCCTTATCCCTTCCAGTGTTGGATTATATGTAGTTACTAGAAGTACTGGTACATGGTTATTTGTTTTTTTCTCTTTGTATTGAAAGAGGTTTTCTCTTTGGGTTTATGCTTGTAACAATGGTTTTGGTCTTTTAATCTTTCTTATGGAAGGAATCTGCTAGTATTCTTAGATGTTTATTTCTGTCTTCTGGGTCTGAGCATATTTGGTGGTATCTGATGGCCTGACTGTGCATGATTTGGTGTGTTGGGGGATGGAAGCTTGAACTGTGGAGATAGTTACATCTGTCAGTGGGTTTCCTGTATATTGAGGTTTGAAGCTTGTCCTACTTGATGTACAGTGGGGAAGGAAAGTATTCAGACCCCCTTAAATTTTTCACTCTTTGTTATATTGCAGCCATTTGCTAAAATCATTTAAGTTCATTTTTTCCTCAATAATGTACACACAGCACCCCATATTGACAGAAAAACATAGAATTGTTGACATTTTTGCAGATTTATTAAAAAAGAAAAACTGAAATATCACATGGTCCTAGGTATTCAGACCCTTTGCTCAGTATTTAGTAGAAGCACCCTTTTGATCTAATACAGCCATGAGTCTTTTTGGGGAAGATGCAACAAGTTTTTCACACCTGGATTTGGGGATCCTCTGCCATTCCTCCTTGCAGATCCTCTCCAGTTCTGTCAGGTTGGATGGTAAATGTTGGTGGACAGCCATTTTTAGGTCTCTCCAGAGATGCTCATTTGGGTTTAAGTCAGGGGTCTGGCTGGGCCATTCAAGAACAGTCACTGACTCCTTTGTTATTTTAGCTGTGTGCTTAGGGTCATTGTCTTGTTGGAAGGTAAACCTTTGGCCCAGTCTGAGGCCCTGAGCACTCTGGAGAAGGTTTTCATCCAGGATATACCTGTGCTTGGCCGCATTCATCTTTCCCTCGATTGCAATCAGTCGTCCTGTTCCTGCAGCTGTAAAACACCCCCACAGCATGATGCTGCCACCACCATGCTCCACTGTTGGGACTGTATTGGACAGATGATGAGTAATGCCTGGTTTTCTCCACACATACCGCTTAGAATTAAGGCCAAAAAGTTCTATCTTGGTCTCATCAGACCAGAGAATCTTATTTCTCACCATCTTGGAGTCCTTCAGGTGTTTTTTAGAAAACTCCATGTGGGCTTTCATGTGTCTTGCACTGAGGAGAGGCTTCCGTCGGGCCACTCTGCCATAAAGCCCCGACTGGTGGAGGGCTGCAGTGATGGTTGACTTTCTACAACTTTCTCCCATCTCCCGACTGCATCTCTGGAGCTCAGCCACAGTGATCTTTTGGTTCTTCTTTAACTCTCTCACCAAGGCTCTTCTCCCCCGATAGCTCAGTTTGGCCAGACGGCCAGCTCTAGGAAGGGTTCTGGTTGTCCCAAACATCTTCCATTTAAGGATTATGGAGACCACTGTGCTCTTAGAAACCTTAAGTGCAGCAGAAATGTTTTTGTAACCTTGGCCAGATCTGTGCCTTGCCACAATTCTGTCTCTGAGCTCTTCAGGCAGTTCCTTTGACCTCATGATTCTCATTTGCTCTGACATGCACCGTGAGCTGTAAGGTCTTATATAGACAGGTGTGTGGCTTTCCTAATCAAGTCCAATCAGTATAATCAAACACAGCTAGACTCAAATGAAGGTGTAGAACCATCTCAAGGATGATCAGAAGAAATGGACAGCACCTGAGTTAAATATATGAGTGTCACAGCAAAGGGTCTGAATACTTAGGACCATGTGATATTTCAGTTTTTCTTTTTTAATAAATCTGCAAAAATGGCAACAATTCTGTGTTTTTCTGTCAATATGGGGTGCTGTGTGTACATTAATGAGGAAAAAAATGAACGTAAATGATTTTAGCAAATGGCTGCAATATAACAAGTGAAAAATTTAAGGGGGTCTGAATACTTTCCATCCGCACTGTACATTGCGGTGTCTAGAAAATTGATATGTGTATTTTTTAATAGTCCATATTTAGTTTGATTGATGGGTGAATGGTGTTGATGAATGAATATAATTATTTTAGATTTTCTTGACCTTCTGTCCACATGATGAAAACATCATAAATATAGCAATAGTATCTATATGACTTTTGTTGTATGCTGTTCAGGTATGTGTTCTCCAGGTCAGCCATAAATAAGTTTGCATATTGGGGAGCCATTCTGCTTCCCATAGCAGTAGCCATACACTGAAGATAGATATCATTATTTAAAGTAGTTGTGTTTAAGAATGAATTCAATGAGCTGTGCAACATTCTCAGTGCTGTATTTGTGGTTTGGTGAGAATAAAAATCTATGACATGCAGCAATCTCATCCTGGTGAGGAATGTTACAGAGATTCTACATCCACAGTGACTAGATGTATATTTGGTGGTAACTGCTGTATATTGTTGATCTTTTCATTACTTTATCAATGAGATTTTCCTTGACCTACATGTATACTGGATGATATATGACGATCTTATTTTTCTATTTACAGATGTCATATCCACACTGTTCTGCAACATCTTAATGACAATGATCTCTGTGCCAAAGCAAAAAAAAAGACTCTTTAAGCTTCCATAGGTACTTTTTGGGGCTATATTGTTTCCAAGATAGAAGAGAAGATTGCTGGTGTCTTTAAATAGCCTTTGCCAAGTTGTCTCAAGACTCTCTATATATTGCTATATATATATATATGTGTGTGTGTGAGTGTAGGTATGATGAGGCTTCCTGTAATGTGCCAGCTTGTGCTGTAGGGGTGGCTTTTTTGCATCATCTAATGAGACAGGGATTGCTGTGGACTATCATCATAAATGGGGCAGAGTTTGGCAGGCCCTATTTTTTCTGCTACAGCAAGACATGGCTCCTTCCTTTAGTAATGACATCCTCCATTGCCATGGATTTCCTGGGACCAGACCTATGTTTGTGTCCCTGCAGTCAGCACCCCATTGCTATGGATATTGCTGTGTGGGGGGTAGTGCTGAACCAGCCTACTATGTTGTCGGACCCTGGTCTGTGTTTGTGCCATTTTAGTTAGCAATGCATCCCAAGTGGAAACATGTGATGTTGGTGGGCTGTCTACACACATGAAGGCATGGAAACGGTAACCACTTTGCAAATAAAGGCATAAATATTTTTGTATAACACGGTGATATACAATATAGGGCAGCACAGTGGTGTAGTGGTTAGCACTCTCGCCTTGTAGCAATAGGGTCGCTGGTTCGAATCCCAACCACGACACTACCTGCCTGGAGTTTGCAAGTTCTCCCTGTGCCTGCGTGGGTTTCCTCCGGGTACTCCGGTTTCCTCCCACACTCCAAAGACTTGCTGTTAGGTTTATTGGCTTCTGTCCAAAAAAAAAAAAAAAAAAAAATTGGCCCTGGTGTATGGGTGTGAGTTGGGGACCTTTGGATTGCAGACCCCTTGGGGGTGTGGGTGTATGTGGAGCCCTGTGTAGATTGATGGCGCTACATGGGTACCTTAATATATATAAAAAAATCATAATATAGTGGATGGGTATATTGATGGGGTGCAATGTGTGGGGATGGAGACAATTGTGGGTGTTCACTCAGGTTGAACTGGATGGACTGGTGTCTTTATTCAACCTTACTAACTATGTAACTATGTAATATATGAGTATATGCACAAGGTTCACCCTGTGTTCCAGCACTATGGTAAGATAATTTAAATGATACATAGCCATCATGTGACAATGTAAAGGTACAATATGTTGAGATTATAAGATTTTATTTCCATATGGTGTTAACATACCATTCCATGTGGCTTTAGCGTGTTATGTATACAGTAAAGTTAGGTACACCCCATAGAAACTGATGATTTTTTTTCAACATATTAAAACAAAATATTAGATCTATATGCAAACAGTGCCTAGAGATGAAAAAGTATTTTTAATCATTTATTCAACAAAAAAATCAATAGAATGGTGCACAGAATGGTAATTGTACACAGAAGCTGGTATTGCCCCTTACTTCTTGTAGGCATGTTCATAAGTGTCCACAGGTCCCTGATATCAAAATATACATTTTTGAACACTTTTACATGCAAATTTCCATCTGTTGCCAGATGTTTGTGGGTTCCCCTCATGAACTGCCTGTTTCCAATTCCCCCTACCAGATTTCAATGGAACTCAAATCAGAGCTTTGGGAAGAACAGTCCATAACTCTCCATTTCTTCTTCACGAGTCATTTTTTGGTGGGTTTGCTATTGTGTTTCAGATCTTTTTTGTGTTGAAACACCCATTTCTAGTTCAGTTTCAACTTTTGGACAGATGGCCTGCAGATTGTATAGTTGACTTGATGACTGCAAGCTCCCCAGGCCTGGAAACAGCAAAGCAATCCCGAACTATAACATTTCCCCCAATCATGCTTTACAGTAGTTATACAGTTGTTTCTACACTTACTGTGAAAAAACACTTTATCTTTGATCCATTGTCAACACATTGTTCTAGAGGATCTAGCTTTTGTCTGCATGTTCAATGGCAAACTATAGTTTTGCTCCAATAGTCTTTTTTGGACAGTAATTGCTTTTTCTTAATACACCTCCCATGCAGTTTAAATTGGTGCAATCTCTTTCTAATTGTAGATGCATGCACTTTGACCTCAGGTGTTTCAACAGTTACTTTAACACCCTATGATGAAATTTTGGGATTTATGAAGACTCATTTTAGCATCAAACAGCTAGCTCTTGGGCTGAATTTGCTGGACCAGCCAGACCTAGAAAAATTAGCAGTCGTTTGAGATCTATCAGTTTTAATGTAATATTTGTGTAACACTGCTCCCACCCCATATGAGTAAAACTTTAGTACAACTTCTGAGGATGGCATTGCTGGGGGGCAAGTAAAGACCATTTATGTGCCATCTTCTGCTTAAGCGTTTTGCACTTTTAACATGGAAATTTACCTAGGCACAACAAAGAAGGTAACTACAAACAACAGTGCTCCACTGCAGACAGTCTGGCAGTTTACTTCTTTTTTTCCATTTAACTCCAATTCTCTCTGTCTACTTCCTACTCTTGTAACCCATCATAATGCTCTCACTAACTTTCCGTCTCACAATGGTCCTCTCTTCTTTCAATCCTTTACTGCTTCTCTCTACCCAACAGACTACACATATCACCCTCACTCCTGCCATCTTCCTATTCTTTTACGTATCACCTCCTGATCCATCATGCAATATCACAACCTCCAAGGAGTTGAGGCATATACCCTAATATAAATCTCTTAGCTTTCTCCTTCTTCTTAATTCTTGGGATATGGCCCTAACCCTGGCTTTCTGTCATCTTACTCTCATTGCCAGAACCAGCACCTTCCTTCCTCTGGTATCAGCCTCAACCCTCACACTCTAATTTCAATGATCCTGCTTCCAAGAACCAACCCTCCATACCCATGTGCTCTCTGAAATGCTCACCCCATCTGCTCAATCTGTAAAAAAAACTTGCCTCTGTCAAGACAGTTTTATCTCCAACTTTTTCAACCTACTTGCTCTTACTAAAATTTGACTTTAGGAATCTGAATATTTTTCTCCAGCTGCCTACAGTGAATTTCACAGGACTCACCAATTCAAGCGCCCTTCAAGTTCTTTTTATACTTCTCCCTCTGACTCTTTCCTCTTTTAAAGCTCACTATATGTGTCTTTGTTCTATGCAAATCTGCCCTCCTAAGATACAATGCCTGATTCTGTGCTGCTAAACAATCATATTTCCTCATTCTAATTAGCATTCTGTCATCCAGTCCACTCAACTATTTTCTACCCTTAAAGGCATAGTTCACCTTTACCAAAAAAAGCCTATTCAGGTAAGAGGTATCTGTAAATAAAAACAAACTGAGCAGCTTTGCAGGGGTAAACAATGTCCTTGCTATAGGTGTAGGCCATTTATGTACCTGCATGTTGCTAGGACATTGCAAAGAGACTCCCAGATATTACTGTTCACCCCCACCATCACAGGATCGAGCTCTCAAAAGCTAAGCTCAGAACTACTGTGTCAGGGGTGAGAATGTGAGGGGTTTTCAATCAGAGAAAGAGCTTGCTCTTGCGATGGTGGAAGTGAACAGTAACAGCTGGAAATCTCTATGAATTAGCCCTACGACGACTTTGCATACCATTGTTTTTATCCACCTGAAATGCATTTAAAATGTTTGTTGCCCCAACATTCCATATTCCTGATATGTGCCTGCTGTACTGTGTACTTGTATAAAAGAAGTATCCTGTTATCTTTGTATTGCTTCCTTTCTGTGAAATCCCTGGTGTTCCCAGTTCCTCTGCTTTCCTAATAATAACTGACCACACTAAGCAGAAGAGCGCACCAGGATTAGTTCTCTAGCTAAGCTAGGAACCTAGCCTGCTCTTCTCCAATGATCAGACTTGTCCTGACACGCCACCCTGCACAACCTTTCACTGAGAAGCTCTGTGTACTGTTACTTCTGCTCCCCCATAGATCTTAAACATCTGAGAATAGAAGGAACAAATTGAATTGAAAAGGCCCCTTTCACACTGTCAGACCATTCAGGTCCGCCTGTCAATTTTGTCGGCGGACCTAAACGGGCGCTCCATGCTAGTCTATGGAGTAACGAATGTCAGTGGTGACATGTCCGCTGACATCCGACCTGATCCGATCTGCTAAAATCAGACGGATGGCCCTAAGTTTGCATTCGTCCCTGGCAGATCAAATTGGGTGAGATCTGATGAAAACGGACATGCAAATAGGCATTATTATTGGAGCTACATTAAGCAGGCCCTTCTGTGCTGCTACATGGAGGTGACACAAACATGTACAGGATTTCCAGTTTAAAGAGAACTTTTTTTATTAACATTACATTTATTTTCAAGTTCTAGGTACTGGATCCCAAAGTTTTAAGCTTTCTTCTTTGTTGATTATACATGCATAATAGCTTTTATCTAATAAAAGTATTATCCATGTGCTTGTTCCAAAACTTTAAATAATTTTCAACAACAATGACAATAATGTCTATGAACATTATATAGTTTTAGTTCACGGTCTCACTAACATCTGGTATATGACTGGTCCTAAGTTTCATTTGTTGTAGAGATTAATACATCTTGGACTATGTATCAGTGTTGTGTAAGGAAGCAGCTGAGCAAGAAATTAAATGAATACAATTTGCATGAGCTCTAAGAGTTTTGTAATTACCTGTCAATCCGTTTTAAGGAAATTTTAACCAAAATTTGTTTCAATGATGAATTCTTCAGTATTAGGATAAAAATGTGCTTATTTTAAATTGTGATAGGTGGTTTTCCTTCCACAAAGAACCTAGTTGTTGCTCAAAGCAATTATATATATTTTTTTTAAAAAAGGTCAAATCATTTTACAGGATTTTTTAAGGCCTTGTTCACACTATGTGCAGAGACATCAGATTTTCTGCACGTGTTTTGCAAGGGCACAAAAAAAACAATTGTTCTCCATGTGCCCTGTTCACTCCACAACACTGGTATCACACACTGTTTTTGTCTGCGAGGGAATCTGCAGCGTGTATGCAGTATTATGTGACATCAACATAGTGGTATGAACAGGGCACATAACTCACACATGTGTAAAAACTCACTGGAACATGTGTGAAAACTGATGTAAACTGATGTTAAACTGATGTAAACTCATGTCTCTGCAAGTGAAATCTTCACAGTTTTCCCTTCAGTGTTCATGTACATATAATGTGAACAAGCCTTAGGGCTAAAATACAAAAAGAGGAACAGTACATAAACAAACTAAACTATAAATTGTGTATTAATCACAGTACAGGCTAAACAGTATTCAGACTCCAAATGAGACAGATTTTACAAAGAAAAAAACTTTTAAATACAAAAAAGTTGACATGTACATTTGTACAGCACAACACTTGCATAAATCGAGGCTATCTGTACTCCAATCTGGTGCAAAACGTAAATTATAAAGTATATCTAAACTCCAAACATATGGCATTTCATTTGCTATTGCACAGGGTCACTGATAAGGGGATATTACTAATCCTCCTGTATGGGGCTCAGGCACTTTTAGTAACATTAAAATGTACAGACAGTATTCAATGTTTGACTGGCTCCTAGATTGTCTAATAAATAATCAACATTTCCATGGGCCTCATGATTTCATCAATGTGTCCCAGTAGGCGGTAGAAGAACAGAAAGTCTTTTTTTACATTTTGGGGTGTAGGCGGTACTTGCCGATACTAAGTGTCTTGCGCTGTACAGGCAACCCCTACCAAGGTACGCATATAGTGTAAAACACACAGCACAAAAGAGTATCATTCATGGATGCAGAGTGTTTGCATTTGTAGAGTATACCTCTCTTAGTGCAAACACTCTGCAGCCATAAATGAAACACACAGGAACACAGCACCTGTATTACGTAAGCACAGTGAGATACTTCCTTTCAGTCCACATTTACACTTGTGTTGGGGGGGATAAAAAACCTATGCTGTGGTCTCAATGCTTTCTGCTAGTGCAGGGTTTGTAAGACCTCCTTCTCTCAGCCGTTTAGCTGTACCCGCTGGATCCCAGCAGCAAGAATCAGTGGATTCTTGTCCAGGGTAATTTTGCTAGTGGTGACTTTTTGAAGATTTTATTAAAGTAGTTGGTAATCTTCACTCAATCTTTTGGGTTAATATTCAATTCAATAATCTATCATTATGTGAAAAACATATTCCACTTTTTAAATTTAACTTGCTCGTGATTCAGAATTCAAAGTTAAAGCGGTAGTAAAGTCTGGTGGAAAAATAAAAAAAGGGCCACCAGCAAGGCAATGTTATAATGTGCTAGTATGCATCGCATTCAAGCACATTATGAAATACTTAACCTAAGAATGAAGCCCTACAGCGGCACACTGTCACCGCGGACAGGGCTTCCATCTTCACCTGGTCGTCCTTCCAGGTTCAGAGCCTCCGGCTGTATGAATTGCCGGTGCTGTGATGACGTCACTCCTGCGTATGCATGTGGAAGGCCCAACCATGACACAGAGCTCTGAAGGTATGGCATGACATGGTGCCATCCCTTTAGAGAGCACATACTGGTGACATCACTGGCTGCATCTCATGTGAATATCTCCTAAACAGAGCAAGTTTAGGAGATATTCACTATATCTACTGGTAAGCCTTATTATAGGCTTATCTGTAGCTACAAGTGCAAAATGGGACTTTACTACCACTTTAACACAACTACAGTTTATTATACGAAGATTCTCAGCTCTTTTGGTAAATCAGTCTCACTACTTGTACAATATGCGTCAGCACTGAAGCTTGTAGTCTTCATCTGGAGTATACATGACAGGGTATCGATGTAGACGCACAATTGGGAAACAGTTGTCACCCCATCAAAGAAAGTGCCTGAACAAGGGCCTTTTTGGCAGGCTTACCACTTATTATTTTAATGACAACTGAAAATTTAAAAAAACTGGGGACAGCAATTTAAATTATAATAAATGAAGCTTATAAGATGCTAGTGACTAGGTTTAAATATATTTTCTTAAAATTTCTAAAATAAGCAAGGTGTACCAAAATTGCAGACTTCAGAAAAATCCCTGATTAGGATGTCTGGATTTGCAAACACAACTCGCACATATGCCTTACCTTTTGCCATTTTTTTTTAATAATGCAGAATTGTAAAAGCCTGTCATGTATGGATCTGTAAATAGGTTAGGTCATTTAATTGGATCATTTAAATGGACTCTTAGTGTGAAGAAACCTTTCCATATTTGTAAATGAAATCTCTTTTCCTCTCGGCGTAAAGAGTGCCCCCCTTGTCCTCTGTGATGACCTTAAAGTGAATAACTCAACACAAAGCTCACTATATAGACCCCTTATGTATTTGTACATGTTGATCATATCCCCCCTTAATATCCTATTCTCAAGAGAGAATAAATTCAGTTCTTCTAACCTTTCCTCATAGCTGAGCTCCTCCATGCCTCTTATCAGTTTGGTTGCCCTTCTCTGCACTTTCTCCAGTTCCCCGATATCCTTTTTGAGAACTAGTGCACAAAACTAAACTGTATATATATACTATACTGTACTGTTAACCACTACTCATCCACGCTATGGCCGAATGGCGGCCACAGCGCGGACCTGCATTCCCGGGAGGCCGTCATATGACGGCCTCCCCTGTGCATGCTCCCTGCGCGCGCCGGGCACGCTGTGATCACTGAGACTTGGCTCATCACCGATCCGAGTAAGGGGCCGGTCCCGGCCCCTTACCATGTGATCAGCTGTCAGCCAATGACAGCTGATCACATGATGTAAACAAAAGATCATTAATTTTTTCTTTTTTTTTACTCACGCTGACAGTGCGAATAGTAAAAAAAGCCGATCACCGGCTCGGATGTCAGGGACATCGGTCCCGAAGTGGAAGAGGCACATCTGCCTCATCAGTGCCACCTGAAAGTGCCACCTAACAGTGCCCACCGTGCCACCTAACAGTGCCCACAGTGCCACCTAACAGTGCCCACAAGTGCCACCTATCAATGCCAACAAGTGCCACCAATCAATGCCCACAAGTGCCACCTATCAATGCCCACCTGTAGTGCCAATCAGTGCCACCTGGCAGTGCTGCCCATCACTGCCACCCATCAGTGCCCATCACTGCCACCCATCAGTGTCCATCACTGCCACCTATCAGTGCCTATCATTGCCGCCTCATCAGCGTACATCAATGAAGGAGAAAAATGACCCGTTTTAAATTTTTTATAACAAAATATAAAAAAATAAAAATTTTTTTTTTAAAAATTAAGGTTTTTACATTTTTTTTACAAAAAGTAAAAACCGCAGAGGTGATCAAATACCACCAAAAGAAAGCTCTATTTGTGGTGAAAAAAATGATAAAAATTTTATTTGGGTACAGTGTTGTATGACTGCACAATTGTCATTCAAAGTGCATCAGCGCTGAAAGCTGAAAATTGGTCTGGATAGGAGGGGGGTTTTAGTGCCCTGTAAGCAAGTGGTTAATACAAGAAAGGACATTGCTTGCTTTGGAAACTGCAGCTTGGCATTGCATGTTGTTATTAAGCTTATGATCTACCAAAGCCCCCAGATCCTTCTCCACTATGGATTCCCCCAAGTATAACTTTATATTTATCACCATTAATTCTCATTTTCCACATAGTTGCTCAATTAAACAGTGCATTGAGGCTGGCTTGTAAGTTGGAGACATCCTGTAAGGATGTTATTCCACTGCACAGCTTGGTGTCATCTGCAAAGACCGAAATGGTACTTTTAATCTAATACCCTATATTATTTATAAAGATGTTAAAAAGTAAGAGTCCCAACAATAAATAATGAACAATTTGGAAAATGAACCCCCAGTAAAACTTAATGAAGCTGAAGTTTAGCCAAAATAAAATTTTCTTCTCTAGCAGTCACATCAATTATAGATGCTGAGAGAGTTATTAGTGTCAGGGCTTCAACCAGCTTCAGTTAAAAACTTCCAACAGGGACATATCAACATTGACTATTTTTGATCCCTATACTTCTAGGATAGCAAATAGATAGGAAGGTAAATTATATTTACTTGTTTTAAACTTTTTTTTTTACATTTCTTCAGTTACTTCCTGGTTACAATGCCTAGGTAAATTATTTCATGCATCCCAGGAGTCTTCAGGAGGGGTTTTCTCAGCTAAGCAGACCCCCTGCCTGCATGCAAGTTAAGGCAGATGGATTCCAGGAACTAAATGCTACATAAATCTAGTGCCCTTACATAAAATGGCCACTGCCAGAAATGATAGGGAGTGGATTTTAAAGTGATTTCTGAGCAAAATAAAGCAGGGAGCCATGGATAGATGGGAGAGTTTGCTTTGCAGATTAGAAATTAATTAAATAGTATCTTTGATTTGTGGTGTTAAGATGCAGTATAGTTCCGCTTTAAGTAAATCTCCCCCCGCACATCATTACAAGTAATGTGACTGCAAATATAGGTGAAAAATAGGATAGAAAACTTCAGCTTTAAGCAGGACATGAATGCTTTCAGTAAAGCTTTCTTACCCGGGTGTTTTGCTATATGACAGATTTTGGGTGGTGTTAAAGTTATTTCAGTGACTATGAAACTGATTTTCAGATGTAATATGTGAAGTAATGTCAATTACACAAACAGACACATTATGGAGACAATTATGGAGCCATGTTTACAGTTTTGCTCCAATTTTAGTGTATAAAATAGGTGAAGCTAACAGCACTTTTCCAAATGGATACATAGAATGTAATTCATTCATATATACATTTAGAAGAAAGTATAAAAAAATTATAAGAGAAAAATGAAAATGGTAAATGATTATAAAAGATAAAGCAGAACACCTTGGAACCAATTTCTAACCACAGCCCTTGTAGACGCTGAGTGGAAATATATTCTTTAAAAATGCAAGCTGGTCAGATATAGTACATTTGGAGGAGTCAGTAAAGAAATCAATAATTTAGAAAAAAGCTTTATAGAGAAATATATTTTCAAGTGGAACTTCTAAATTGAAAGAGGTGTTTGAAGCATGTTCAGCTGAAGAAATTCCGTAAGAAGGGAGCGAGGAGTTTAAAAGTTTTTAGGACATCAAAGACTATAAAGAAAAAGTGTACATAGATGAAACATCTTTGGTGTGACAGTAGGAGAGTGAGTTTGGCTACATGGGATTATGTTTATGGAAGAATATGGTAGTGTACATTTTAATGAATAAAAGGTTGCTATAGTGGCAAGCTACCAGAGGATATCTGCAACATGAAAGCTATCCCACCTAGCAAGAAAAAATAATTGCCTTCAACAAAGTTGGTGATACCTTCAGGAATGAGAGGATATCTGCAGGAAGTCTAAATCAGCTTACTAATGGACCTTAATGGATTAAGGTATCTATAAACATTAGATGATTGCTACCTTGTTGTGCCAGTAGCAGGTGACATGACTAGAGCGTATTACAGATCTCAAATAAATAATAAAGGCTGCTAGATTTGTTTCTCGAAAAAGAAAAAAATACTTTCTCTGTCCACAATCATTATATGAATGTTAATGTTTGTATGCTTGTTATTTGGGGAGAATGTTAAACTCTTTTTCAGTTTTAGATAGCATGGGTCAGGGCTAAAATCCCTGTTAATTTATTTGTTACTTTTCTGTCACTGCCAGTACTGGAGATACAATTTGTGAGTTGAAATCACTACAACATACACTATATTACCAAAAGTACTGGGACGCCTGCCTTTACACGCACATGAACATTAATGGCATCCCAGTCTTAGTCCAAAGGGTTCAATATTGAGTTGACCCACCCTTTGCAGCTATAACAGCTTCAACTCTTCTGGGAAGGCTGTCCACAAGGTTTAGGAGTGTGTCTATGGGAATGTTTGACCATTCTTCCAGAAGCGCATTTGTAAGGTCAGGCACTGATGTGGACAAGAAGGCCTGGCTAACAGTCTCTGCTCTAATTCATGCCAAAGGTGTTCTATCGGGTGGAGGTCAGGACTCTGTGTGGGCCAGTCAAGTTCCCCCACCCCAAACATGCCATGCCATCCATGTCTTTATGGACCTTGCTTTGTGCACTGGTCCAAATCATTTGGTGGAGGGGGGTTATGGTGTTGGGTTGTTTTTCAGGGGTTGGGCTTAGCCCCTTAGTTCCAGTAAAGGGAGATCTTAAAGTGTCAGCATAGCAAGACATTTTGGATAATTTCATGCTCCCAACTTTGTCGGAACAGTTTGGGGATGGTCCCTTCCTCTTCCACTATGACTGTACACCAGTGCACAAAGCAAGGTCCATAAAGACATGGATGAGCAAGTTTGGGGTGAAGGAACTCGACTGGTCTGCACAAAGTCCTGACCTCAACCTGATAGAACACCTTTGGGATGAATTAAAGTGGAGACTGCGAGCCAGGCCTTCTCGACCACATCAGTGCCTGACCTCACAAATGTGCTATTGGAAGAATGGTCAACCATTCCCATAGACACTCTCCTAAACCTTGTGGACAGCCTTCCTAGAAGAATTGAAGCTGTTATAGCTGCTATATTGAACCCAACAGACTAAGTCTGGAATGCCATCAAAGTTCATGTGCATGTAAAGGCAGGCGTTCCAATACTTTTGGTAATATAGTGTATATTAAACAGTCATTACCAGAAAGGATGTCCCCATTTGAAGATTTCTCTTTAACTCATGTTTGGTTGGCAAAAGTAATAATTTGGGTTTTACATCAGTTTCTGTCTTGGTATTAGGGATGAGCATACCAGGTAAAAGTAGGTTAGCAGGAGGTTAAGTAAACCCAGTAAAAATCTGCTAAACAGAATTCCATTGAGTGCTGAATCTTTTTATGTTTTTTTTCAAAGCCAATTTGCAAGCTTCTGTTAAAAGAAAGATATGGGTAGCTGGGATCTGTCATCTGGGACACGTAAGAATATAATAATGTAAACAATACACCGAACAGTCACCTTGGCTTTTAGGTGCTGACAGTAAAAGAATACAGAGCAAATTTCAGCAAAGGGGTGAGGAAGACTTTGATATTTATTCACCATTTTGTGTACTGTATTTTTGTGATTTTTTTCACATTTGACTTACTTTCTAAATGTTTTATATATTACTTCAGACATTCTGTTACAATTAAAATTGTTACAATGGTTGGGGCGGAGCCGGCAGCCAGAGCTGATGGATGTGTGACACCTAAGCTCTGCTACAGCGGGCGACATCGAGCGGCTCACAGCGCATTACAACACCCCTAAATCGAATCTATCGACTCCCTAGGACGTGGGGCACACAGCGGCAGCGATGTCCAAGCGAAAGGACAGAGAGGCACCAAGAAAATTGACAGATTTCTATCCCCTCAGCGCGGCCCGAGATTTCCAAGATGGCGCCGGCGCGGAGACCCGCTCGTCAGCCTCCACAGCACAGCCACGCAGCCATCCAGTGCCATCCTCGGGTGAGTCAAACACCAGCGACCATCCGCTGCCATCCTCACCTTTTACCAGCCCTGCCAAACAAAAAAGGAGGATTGGGGAAGGGGATGAGGCCCGGGATTACTCAGGGACAGAGGGAGAAGATATGGAGGAATCCTCTGCTTATACGCAGAAACTAGATGCATTCCTCACCTCAGGGCAGCCCATATTAGACACCACCATGAAGGAGATGCTACAAACACTAAGAGGGGCCCTCCAGTGCGATATCGCTGCGTTTATGCATACCACTAAACGTGAAATAGCAGCAGTCTCTACCAGAGTAACATATGTGGAGAAGAAAATGGAAGAATTCACTTTGGCACATAACGAGCTAGTGGATGCACACTTTGATGTTGAGGAAGAGATCAAAACCATGCGACTTAAAATGGCCGACCTCGAAGACAGGGCCCGAAGGAACAACATCAAATTCAGAGGTGTCCCTGAGTCGGTCAAGCCGGCTGAACTTACAGCTTACCTTCAAAAGCTCATGATAACAGCCCTCCCTACGCTGGGACCGGCGGACCTAACCATCGACAGAGCCCACAGACTTCCGAAGCCATCTTTCCTGCCTGCTCAGATTCCCAGGGATGTTATCGCACGCATCCACTTCTACCACGTCAAAGACCAACTGATGAGGTATGCAAGACAACACCCTGCTCTTCCTGACCCGTTTACCGGGGTTGCATTGTATGCTGACCTGTCACAAGCGACTCTTGCGGCACGGCACAACCTAGTACCGATCACCAAAATCCTACGTAACCACAAGGTCATCTATAAGTGGGGCTTCCCAGCCAAGCTAATAGTGGATATGCATAATGAATCACATGCGATCACATCACTTGACAAAGGCCTGGAGATCCTCCGCAAATGGAAATTACTGCCTGAGAATGGTGAACCAGCAGACCCTGACCCGCTACACGGGAAACAAGGCACCCTCAACCGCCAAAGAAGATCCACCCCTCACAAGCCTCCAACCTACTCTTAAGGTACTTGGTACACCAGATATACCCTAATCCTAGTGCCTTCACCCTGCACAACAAGTGTAATGCTCACAGAACAACCGCCCGTTGTTCGGCTGTTTTCTTTTATTTTTTACTTTTTCTTTTTGACCTTCTACTCTGATACCCCAACTCAAGTTACGAGATGTTGTCCGTAACCTGTTCTCCGTGTTTGATGCGATCTATACGTTATAAGATCTCACCAGTTCAAGTTCTTACGGTTCCCGTTATCTCAAGTTTCACTACTCAGCA
This sequence comes from Lithobates clamitans, assembly GCA_037952925.1. Classification (NCBI taxonomy): domain Eukaryota; kingdom Metazoa; phylum Chordata; class Amphibia; order Anura; family Ranidae; genus Lithobates; species Lithobates clamitans. The sequence goes on along the minus strand of JBBGZY010000006.1, from coordinate 2,330,419 downwards.
TGCAGCATTGCTGCGGGGAGCTCCCTGCGCGCTGAAATCACCACCCACTTCACCTCCATCGCTCATCTCCACCACCAGAGGGCATAGCCGCAGCATCTACCACCTACATGAACCTTAAACTGATGACCTTCAATGTGAGAGGCCTGAACAGTCCCTACAAGAGAAGAGCCCTTTGGAAAACGGCTATAGAAGCGAACTGCGACATCCTGTGCGCTCAAGAGACTCACTTTTCTAGCACAAAACCACCAAAATGCACTCATCCCAAATTCCAGCAAGTAATCACAGCCAACAACAACACTAAGAAGAATGGAGTCCTAATAGCTATCAGGGACAGATTAACATTTTCTCTCTTGCAGGTACATGTGGACCCCCGAGGTCGCTTTCTCATCCTGGTGGCTGACATGGACCATGTCACTTATACCCTGGTAAACCTGTATGCACCGAATGTGAGATCTCTAAAATTTATTCGTAAAGTACTTACGATGGCAAAAAAAATGCAAAAAGGTAGATTAATTATCTGTGGCGACTTTAACATGGTTATGAATGCGGAGTGGGACACTTCTTCTGTGGCTCTTAGGCAGAGGCCTTCTTTGGGAGCCCTCTGCCATGAGGAACGGCTTTTTGACCCCTGGCGCTGCCTTAGATCCACCGAAAGAGATTACACGCACTTCTCCGCAGTCCATAACAGCTATGCTAGAATTGATTATTTCCTTACAGACATGCATACGCTACAGAAAGTCCAAACCGCTGACATCCATAACATCACCTGGTCTGACCATGCTCCGGTGACAATTGAGGTTATGGATGACAGCAGGTCCAATCAAAAACCACTGTGGCGCAATAACACATTTCTCCTATCGCAGCCCAAAATTAGGGATGAAATAGCAGAAAAAATGAATGAGTACTTCAAACTTGACGATACCGGGGAATGCTCCCCAATGACAGTATGGTGTGCTCATAAAGCCTATGCCCGAGGTGTCCTCATTCAGATTGCTTCTAGAGAGAAGAAAAAAAAAATGAACCGCATGTCACAACTCCATGACACTATAGCAGATCTAGAACTGAAACACAAAAATCCCAGTACCAGAACCAACGAGGTTCTTGCCCGGCTAACATCCTGCCGGGAGGAACTGAGGCAGGAACTTAGAGCGGATTACGAAACGTACTTTAAAAAACTAAAACTTACTTACTACTCCCAGAATAATCGCTCGGGAAAACTACTAGCAGCCCAACTACGGAAAAAACAAGCACGCTCGAACATCGCTCAAATTAGGCATCACATCAACGACACAATATTCCAAAACCCCAAGGACATAGCTAATGTATTTAAAGAATACTATGAATCTTTGTACAACCTTAAGAATGACCCCGCAACGCACCAGCCCACAAACGTGGAGATAGACGAGTTCCTTAACGGAATTCGCCTACCTTCGGTGGACCAAACGTCCCTCCACAAACTAAACTCTCCCATTACACAACAAGAAGTAGAAACAGTAATCGCAGCACTACCCATGCATAAATCGCCAGGTGCGGATGGATTTTCCGCCGAATACTACAAAGCACTCACCCAGACCCTCACCCCTGCACTAGTTAAGGTTTTTAACATAGCGGCCACATCAGGCACCTTCCCCAGAGAAATGCTACAAGCTGTTATAGTCACAATACCGAAAAATGGCAAGGACACCTCACACCCCCAAAACTTTAGACCCATATCCCTCTTAAATTCGGACCTCAAGATCTATGCTAAAATCCTAGCGAATAGATTAAAAGACATCACCCCTTCCCTTATAGGGTTGGATCAGGTCGGCTTTGTCAAAAGCAGGCAGGCGCCGGACGGAACTAGGCGTATGTTGAACCTCCTGAGCATGGCTGAAACCAAAAAAGTACCTAGCATATTCCTGGCCTTAGATGCGGAAAAGGCCTTCGATAGGGTCCACTGGGGTTACCTGTCTAGGACCTTGCACAAATTTGGCATCTCGGGCCTGATCCACACAGCTATCATGTCTTTATACACGAACCCTACAGCTCAAGTCTATACTTCCACGATGCTCTCAGATCCCTTCAGATTAACCAACGGTACCCGGCAGGGTTGCCCACTCTCGCCAATAATATTCTCCTTAATTATAGAGCCACTAGCTGAATACATAAGAGGTGATACTGAGATAGAGGGCATCGACACGGGTCACGAATCCCACAAAATAGGTCTCTTCGCTGATGACATTATCTTAACATTAACTAATCCGATCAAATCCTTACCTGCTATCAACTCCCTCTTACATAAATTTGGTAGTGTTTCCTACTACAAGGTCAACACTAATAAATGCTTTGCATTAACTGTCAACATACCAGAAAAAACTAAGCCCAGACTAAGGGAAATCTTCCCATGCACCTGGGACCCACCATCAATTACATATCTGGGTGTGCAGCTGTCCTCCTCCCCCACCAACATCTACTCGTGTAATTTCCCTCCACTCTTAATTAAAGTGGAAGCGGAACTAAACCAAATAAGTAAACTACCACTTACGTGGCTGGGGAGGATAGCTGCGTATCAAATGCAAGTAATGCCTAAGCTGCTCTATGTCTTCAGAACCGTTCCAATCCCTGTTCCCCAACAATTCTTTACACACATTGATAAACTACTTACAAAATTTATATGGGGTGGTAAAAAACCGAGGATAGCATTAGCACAGCTTTACAAACCTAAACACCTAGGCGGAGCTGGCCTCCCCAATGCTCAACTATACTATAAAGCTGCGCTAATGGACCAGATGCGCTACTGGTTCTCATGTCAAACGGACAATAGATGGTCAGATATTGAACGAACAGTGACCCCTGGCCACGACCTGCCAGCACTAGCTACAGCCGTTTGCATCCATCACAAACCCAACATTCCCTCATACCCAACCATACAAGCTACTATTCATGCATGGTCCTCTTTAATCAATACCAAGTTCAATGACGTTCCAACCTGCAAATTAAGAATACCACTAGCAGCATATGAGTACCTCATACCGAACTTCTCGGCCTTCAGCTGGAAAAGAAAGGGAGTACACTTCTATACTAACGACCTGGGTACATTGGATGCACTTGATAAATACAAATTGTTCCAACTAAACCACTACTCACACGCCAATCCGACCCGTACGATCACGATCCCACAGATCCTATGGGAATTCCTGCTCAATAAATCCCCACCTCCTCGAAAAGGCATCTCCTTATTCTACACATACGCCTCCCCTACCTATCTACATACTAAATCACCTAATATGCATAAGTGGGAACGGGACCTTCAAAGGGAATACCCTCTGCACCAATGGCACACAGCCATAAAATATAACAGCAAATCTTCCTCTTGCATAGACCATTGGGATAACGCGCAAAAATTACTACATAGGTGGTACCTTACACCTGCTCGACTGAACAAGATGAAACCCTCCATTTCAGCACTATGCTGGAGAGAGTGCCTATCTATGGGCAATCTTATTCACATATTTTGGAGTTGTAAACACATCCAACCGTTCTGGGAGAAAGTCCAATCTCTCATCTACAATATTACCAACACCCATCGCAAACTCGACCCAGCGCTAACGCTGCTGAGCCTGGGTATTGAAGCTTATCCCCCCCTAATGAGAAAAGTAGTAATTCATATACTATTTGCGGCTCGTATTTCAATAGCAAAAGAATGGCTCTCACTAGCACCCCCTGCAATAGAAGAAGTTATCTCCAGAGTAAACGCCCAATACACAATGGAAAGAGCTCTTGCCTACTCTAAAGGGGGATCCCCGAATTTCCATAAACAGTGGGAAATTTGGAGATCCTCAAAACATGCCTCCTCACATTCATGAAACCCTTTAAATGATACACTGAAGCACACGAACGCCTCTGGTGCGATGGTATACTAATAGAGCTTTTCAACCTTCACAGGTTGGATACTTACCTAAGAGCTAGTAATGGTGGTGGATTGGGTGGGCGGGGATAACTACGCACCCCGCAAATATCTCAATTACATATCTATGTTTATGTTGTTTTAACTCTGAAGTGACAGCACTTGCTGCTTACAGACGAACTTCCCGTGGGCCCTTCATTGGCACCGCGGCAAGCTACCATACAGATACCCAGCAATAAGCCTGGTCACAGTGTGTACCCATAAGGGGTGACGGGCTGTACCTCCTACGGAGGTCAAGCATATAATCCAGTTAGTAGCTTGAACACCTGACGTACATTCCTGAACATATATGTAGCAACTGTTGTGTATACAATCTCACCTTGTATAATATTATAAATGCATATATTGAATGCTATGTAATGTACAAGTGAAATTCAATAAAAATCTATTGTTTAAAAAAAAATTGTTACAATGACAATAAGTGCTATATAAAGTATGTGTCCCTGTTAAAAAGCTCATATTATTTAGAGTAGGGGCCCATGCTGTTGAAATGCAGCAACATTTTGGGGTCTTGAAGTACCTGTGAGTGGTATCATTTTTTACTAGTGCAAGGCTGGTCAGCCTATGTTTGTAGGAGGAATCGGGCTGCATAAAGCCCGCCCTCCGTCCCTTCTTCCCTGTCGATGGTGGCTCACGTTTGGACGTCATTTCCGGGCAACGGATTCCTGACATCACTCCCGTTTTTTGAGGAGATCGTGCAGTCGCTTCTACCCCTCTCCTCTCTCATGTAGGCAGCGGCGTCCTCGCGGTCCGATTGGAGGCTTCGTACGTTATGGGGCAGGTAAGGGGGGGTGTTCTTCCCTCTAGTCAATATCCAAATAACTCTGGATTCTTTAGGCTCCCATGCCCCAACTCACAAGGCTCCTCCAACACTGGCATTTATATGGTCTCTACCTCCACCCATGACTACATCACCTACAGGAAGGTTTCCTCTTAAGGGGGCCTAACAAGTTTGTTGTACCACACTATTGTTTCCCTGGGGTTTCAGCAGGTGTAGGGGCTTGGGGGAGGGGGGGTTGGGCGGGCTGTTCAGCTGAGTTGCATTGTTGGGGAGGATTTTTTCTCAGAGCACAGATGCAGGTCAGCTTGGCCTGGCTATACAGGCGCTGGGGGTGCCCTCTACTGCCACAGGGGTGGTTTCATATTTCAGGGGGTATGTTTTCTTTTCAGGAGAGAGTTTCTCATGTTTTAATTGGTTCGGTCCCACTTTGACACTAAGTCTCACTCCTCCTGCTGCTTTCACAGATGTTCAGGGTTTTACATTCCAGGATACGGTCAGCAGGGTTATGAGCACGCATGTCTTCATGGCATACATAGAGTAGAGGAATCCTGGTCCTAGATTAGTCGCATACATGTCGCAAGTATTTGTACTAAGTGGTAGTTTTGTATGCTTATGTCCCCTTTCCATAGTTGGTTTTCTACACATAAACAGGACTCAAAGTTCATTCCAGTTTGGTTTTCTGTTTCCCATTTCACGGTACATGTCATTTCTTACACCTTGGGTCTCACGGCCATACACCACTGTAGCATCCACCCATGTCTATGGGTGCCAAATGGATTGCGGTGATCGTTTTTAATTGGCTTGTACAGTGGCAAGTCTCCTCATCAGTTCTACGCAGCTTGTCAGATTTTCTCATGCAGACACATTTCACTACTCATGTCATTTGGCTGGGCACCTTTCAGGCTCGAGTTCACTTTTGGGTGGTCTACTAGGCCTTAGGGGTATCACGAAGCAGACACGTTAGTCTTTTCTACACATACTTCCCGGCATTGGGTTCTCTTGGTAATTTCTGTTATAGCATTCATGTCAGCATCACATCTTCACGATTAGGTCATGGTGTTACCACTGCAGCACTACCTATCACGTTTAAAGTTACGTACAGATTGAGATGGTCATTTTTAATTGGCTTGTACGGCAAGTCTCCTCATCTGTTCTCACACGACTCACGCTACGATCATTTCATTACTCACATCTGTAGCCTGACACGTTTTCAGGTTACTAAGGCCTTGAGTTCTCGTTGTTAATTTGCCTGATATGCCTCAGGTAATTCCACCTGGTAAATTCATGAGGCTGACACGTTTTCAGTCCTGCACAAATGTTACTTCGTCGTTTTACAAAAAAAATAAATAAATAAATAAAGGGGGGGCAGCCTGTTGGTCAAAGGTAGGTGATGGGTATGGTTGGTTTGTCTTTCTTGGCTTACAACAGTGTTGTTTTTGGTTTTATGCAGGTTATGTTACAGGCAGCGGACATTGAGGACTTTGCATCCATCCCTTCTTCTCCAGCTAGGGGTTTGGAACATGGTACACACCCTCCTTAAGAACCAGGACCATCCCAAGACTCATGGCTGAACTGCAGCTCAGGGGCATTTCATATTCAGCTTCAGAGCGCAAGGCTGAGCTGTTTAGGTTAATGTTCCCCTGTGCTTCAGGCAACTTCCTGCCAAGAATTGTGTGCAAGGGTTGAGGATTTGGAGACTCAGCCGAACCCAGTGTCAGGATCTTCTACTGCTCTAGGAACATCAGCAAGTCCAGGGACCCCCTTGGTACCAAGCCCAGTACCTATATGATCAGGGAACAGCATGGGTGTTCCTCCCATCACCCCGACACATTTTATTCCCGTAAACATCAGTAAGGACATTCTGTAGGGAAAAGCTGTTAATTTAGCATCCCAGTTAATAACTGCCCATGATGTTGCTGATAATAGATCGTACTCTTGCGGTGATGTTTCGGTGGTAGTTAAGACCAGGGATCATAGGCTCAGCCCTAAGCAAGTTTGTTCAGAGACATCATTTGCTCTGTGAGTCCCCTCAGGAGGGAAGAGCTGGACCTTTACCTTTATACAGTGGTAGAATTAGGTTAGAAGTATGGGGGGTCAAATTTTTACGACTATCATCATTCATTTTCTGCCAAGGCCGCAGCCTGTTTTGCTCAATACCAAGTGGTGATGGTTTGGAGTAACATAGACATGGAATTTTTTGCCAGTATTTCGCTGGGCTTAGATTGCCAGTTTGTGCTACTTGCCAACCGTCCACTCACACTACTTACTGGTGCCCCAATTCGGAACTCCCCGCACTACCAGGGACATCCAGGGCTTCAGGCAATGCACTCCTGACCCCAGTCCATCCCACACCTTGTGACAAGTTAGGCCAGCCCATTTGGTTCATGCAATTATAGCCAGTGCTGTCTTTTACATATCTGTACCAGTTGTTTCAGGGCTCACCCCAAGTTGGCCTGTACATTGAGACAGAACAAGTCCTTGTGACTAAGCCGCATTATTTACAGGCTTGATTAGCCTCCCATCCGTCACCATGGTTGAGCGAATTTTTGGTGGAAGGGTTCACTGAGGGGTTCCACACTGGGTTTGTTTCCTTGCCATTAGGCACTTTTGAGTGTCGGAATCTGAGGTCATCTGCCACAGACGTAGAGGCGGTGGATTTGTTACTTCAATCTGAACTCAAGATGGGTAAGGATCAGAGAACACATACATGCATTCACGATCTCCCAAGGTTGAATTACAGTCTCTGCTGGGTATGCTGATTTTCACGATGAGGATTATTCCCCAGGGGAGGTCTTTCATTTCTAGGTTATTGGCTTTGTTACCTTCAGTCTTCAACTCTGATTCTCGTGTCAAACTAGATCCTTCCGCTTTGTTGGATTTACACATGTGGGATAAGTTCCTTCAACATTGGAATGATGTTACTATGTTTATCCCTGCAGAGTCAGGATTTTCCCCTCAGGTTTCTACAGATGCAGCAGCCACAAAGGGCTATGCGGCTATTATTGGCTCACACTGGTTGACAGGGCCTTGGTCGGATTATGTTTATTCCAGGGTTCACAGAGACGTCAGCCTTGTTTGAAATCTACCCCATGGTTGCGGCAGCTCAGGTGTGGGGTCATATGTTGGCAGGTCAGACTACGTTTTTTTTTCCACAGATAATCAAGCCATGTCAGAAATTGTCAACAAGGGCAGATCCAGGTCTTTACTTATCATGTCTTTTGTGCGTAGGCTCATTTGCCTGTCCCTCCAATTTAACGTCCGCATATGCTGCAGGTTCATCAATGGTGTAGAGAATGTAGCGGCAGATGCTCTGTCCCGGTTTAATTACCCATTGTTTTTCCGGCAGGTCCCAGACACAGACGCTTGCGTGACTCCATCCCCACATTTTCTTCAACTAATGATGGACTAGTAGAATTGCTGCCCCTACATGTTACTACCACCTAGATGGAGTAAAGTAAATTAATTGAGGAGGATGTAGGTGTGGCGCTATTCCTCTTAAGGAGACCTAATTAAGGTGCTTAAAGTGCTGCAACTGTGTTAAAAAAATAGTGTTCAGTAAGATATATGGCAGTAAAATCATGTGATCAATTTGTGCTAATAGTATTACACCAGCTGCAAGGTGCAGCTTAAATACCCATGAAATTGATAGAAGACTTTAGTTAAAGTGATAAGTGCTTGTGTGTTACACCTTCTGTAAAGTGCAGCCTTAAATGAATGCCTTCAAAAAGTGAATGATGAAACTTGTGCTAGTGCTGATAGTGTGTATGAGAATAGTATCCCTACGTACACTTACTAATTCCTTGTGTTGGAAAAAAACAGGTGTTTGACCCTCTGTTATAACATCCCAATAAAATAAACATATAAAAAAAATAAATATACAAAAAATACAAAAAATAACAAATGGAAAGAGAGAAAAAAAATATATACCACCGTGGAAAAAATGTACCAAAATAAACTAAAAATATTATAACATTTGATACAACAGTAAACAAAGTAACTCGTGCTCTCAAAAAGTATCCAGTGCTAGCAGGGTTAATACTGCTTAATATCTTTTTAAGTGATGGTAGTGCTTGTGATCTTATCCATGCTCTTAATGTAATTGCACTCACCAGATGCCCTTTTCCGTCCAGGGGTACTGCACAGCCATAGTATATGCCTCTGTGTAGCACTCTGGAAACAGTCTATAGTTTTTTAATGGCAATCCGCCGGATTACCATGCAGGAAAGAGAGGAATGCCCAAAGCAGAATACCGCTTTCAAACCTGTTTATTATTAATAAGTATGGAGATATACTCACATTATGATTAAAAATTACAGGCAAAGAATTAATGTAGGCGACGGGTAAACAAACACCAGCAGCCCTGACCGGAAGTGACGTAAAGATGTACTGTAACTCCACTCTATGCATTTCGTCATTCAAGACGTCAGCTGGAGCGTCCATCTTGCTACACCTCCCGTCTATTTATAGCATGCAGTGTCCCTAATAGGCCTGCGCAGAAAACTACGGTGGCCATTTTTGATGAGGTTATGCAAACCACGACGGCCATGTTTGATACGATATTGAAGACCAACGTCTGTACTATGGGAAAAAATTAACAAACTAAGTCGATGAGTGCATATGACCTTATTTTAAGCCTGGTGTCATGGCGTGTATTAAATAAGGGATAAATAAGAAAGGAATAGGGGGAAAATCACACAATGCACCCCGCAGCTCAGATACAAATAATAACTACAGTAATTACAGAAACTGCAAAATTGATTCTGATCAGGGTCATAGTACACTAATAGCCAAATGGGGTCACTGCATACTATAAGAACCAAAACTTTTTGTACCTTATAAACGCATATATATATATATATATATATATAAAATTACCAGTATAATTAAACAATCATAAAATTAATAATTTCATTAAACATTAGAGACTCATTATAAAAAATATATAATAAATGAATAAAATAGGATAAACATTTTTATAAAAATATGATAAAAAATATATAGTAAAAGATTGGTGAGAATATTAATTGCCTTTAATTATGGTAGTGTGAACCATATAATAACAAAACCCTGAATGCATGGTAGTAAATACATACATTAAAAAAAAATATATATATATATAGAGGTGAAACTTATGTTCCCGAGAACCACAGAAAAGGGGGGGGGGATTTTTATCTGAAAGAATGCTCACTCCTCCTGCTGCTTTCACAGATGTTCAGGGTTTTACATTCCAGGATACGGTCAGCAGGGTTATGAGCACGCATGTCTTCATGGCATACATAGAGTAGAGGAATCCTGGTCCTAGATTAGTCGCATACATGTCGCAAGTATTTGTACTAAGTGGTAGTTTTGTATGCTTATGTCCCCTTTCCATAGTTGGTTTTCTACACATAAACAGGACTCAAAGTTCATTCCAGTTTGGTTTTCTGTTTCCCATTTCACGGTACATGTCATTTCTTACACCTTGGGTCTCACGGCCATACACCACTGTAGCATCCACCCATGTCTATGGGTGCCAAATGGATTGCGGTGATCGTTTTTAATTGGCTTGTACAGTGGCAAGTCTCCTCATCAGTTCTACGCAGCTTGTCAGATTTTCTCATGCAGACACATTTCACTACTCATGTCATTTGGCTGGGCACCTTTCAGGCTCGAGTTCACTTTTGGGTGGTCTACTAGGCCTTAGGGGTATCACGAAGCAGACACGTTAGTCTTTTCTACACATACTTCCCGGCATTGGGTTCTCTTGGTAATTTCTGTTATAGCATTCATGTCAGCATCACATCTTCACGATTAGGTCATGGTGTTACCACTGCAGCACTACCTATCACGTTTAAAGTTACGTACAGATTGAGATGGTCATTTTTAATTGGCTTGTACGGCAAGTCTCCTCATCTGTTCTCACACGACTCACGCTACGATCATTTCATTACTCACATCTGTAGCCTGACACGTTTTCAGGTTACTAAGGCCTTGAGTTCTCGTTGTTAATTTGCCTGATATGCCTCAGGTAATTCCACCTGGTAAATTCATGAGGCTGACACGTTTTCAGTCCTGCACAAATGTTACTTCGTCGTTTTACAAAAAAAATAAATAAATAAATAAAGGGGGGGCAGCCTGTTGGTCAAAGGTAGGTGATGGGTATGGTTGGTTTGTCTTTCTTGGCTTACAACAGTGTTGTTTTTGGTTTTATGCAGGTTATGTTACAGGCAGCGGACATTGAGGACTTTGCATCCATCCCTTCTTCTCCAGCTAGGGGTTTGGAACATGGTACACACCCTCCTTAAGAACCAGGACCATCCCAAGACTCATGGCTGAACTGCAGCTCAGGGGCATTTCATATTCAGCTTCAGAGCGCAAGGCTGAGCTGTTTAGGTTAATGTTCCCCTGTGCTTCAGGCAACTTCCTGCCAAGAATTGTGTGCAAGGGTTGAGGATTTGGAGACTCAGCCGAACCCAGTGTCAGGATCTTCTACTGCTCTAGGAACATCAGCAAGTCCAGGGACCCCCTTGGTACCAAGCCCAGTACCTATATGATCAGGGAACAGCATGGGTGTTCCTCCCATCACCCCGACACATTTTATTCCCGTAAACATCAGTAAGGACATTCTGTAGGGAAAAGCTGTTAATTTAGCATCCCAGTTAATAACTGCCCATGATGTTGCTGATAATAGATCGTACTCTTGCGGTGATGTTTCGGTGGTAGTTAAGACCAGGGATCATAGGCTCAGCCCTAAGCAAGTTTGTTCAGAGACATCATTTGCTCTGTGAGTCCCCTCAGGAGGGAAGAGCTGGACCTTTACCTTTATACAGTGGTAGAATTAGGTTAGAAGTATGGGGGGTCAAATTTTTACGACTATCATCATTCATTTTCTGCCAAGGCCGCAGCCTGTTTTGCTCAATACCAAGTGGTGATGGTTTGGAGTAACATAGACATGGAATTTTTTGCCAGTATTTCGCTGGGCTTAGATTGCCAGTTTGTGCTACTTGCCAACCGTCCACTCACACTACTTACTGGTGCCCCAATTCGGAACTCCCCGCACTACCAGGGACATCCAGGGCTTCAGGCAATGCACTCCTGACCCCAGTCCATCCCACACCTTGTGACAAGTTAGGCCAGCCCATTTGGTTCATGCAATTATAGCCAGTGCTGTCTTTTACATATCTGTACCAGTTGTTTCAGGGCTCACCCCAAGTTGGCCTGTACATTGAGACAGAACAAGTCCTTGTGACTAAGCCGCATTATTTACAGGCTTGATTAGCCTCCCATCCGTCACCATGGTTGAGCGAATTTTTGGTGGAAGGGTTCACTGAGGGGTTCCACACTGGGTTTGTTTCCTTGCCATTAGGCACTTTTGAGTGTCGGAATCTGAGGTCATCTGCCACAGACGTAGAGGCGGTGGATTTGTTACTTCAATCTGAACTCAAGATGGGTAAGGATCAGAGAACACATACATGCATTCACGATCTCCCAAGGTTGAATTACAGTCTCTGCTGGGTATGCTGATTTTCACGATGAGGATTATTCCCCAGGGGAGGTCTTTCATTTCTAGGTTATTGGCTTTGTTACCTTCAGTCTTCAACTCTGATTCTCGTGTCAAACTAGATCCTTCCGCTTTGTTGGATTTACACATGTGGGATAAGTTCCTTCAACATTGGAATGATGTTACTATGTTTATCCCTGCAGAGTCAGGATTTTCCCCTCAGGTTTCTACAGATGCAGCAGCCACAAAGGGCTATGCGGCTATTATTGGCTCACACTGGTTGACAGGGCCTTGGTCGGATTATGTTTATTCCAGGGTTCACAGAGACGTCAGCCTTGTTTGAAATCTACCCCATGGTTGCGGCAGCTCAGGTGTGGGGTCATATGTTGGCAGGTCAGACTACGTTTTTTTTTCCACAGATAATCAAGCCATGTCAGAAATTGTCAACAAGGGCAGATCCAGGTCTTTACTTATCATGTCTTTTGTGCGTAGGCTCATTTGCCTGTCCCTCCAATTTAACGTCCGCATATGCTGCAGGTTCATCAATGGTGTAGAGAATGTAGCGGCAGATGCTCTGTCCCGGTTTAATTACCCATTGTTTTTCCGGCAGGTCCCAGACACAGACGCTTGCGTGACTCCATCCCCACATTTTCTTCAACTAATGATGGACTAGTAGAATTGCTGCCCCTACATGTTACTACCACCTAGATGGAGTAAAGTAAATTAATTGAGGAGGATGTAGGTGTGGCGCTATTCCTCTTAAGGAGACCTAATTAAGGTGCTTAAAGTGCTGCAACTGTGTTAAAAAAATAGTGTTCAGTAAGATATATGGCAGTAAAATCATGTGATCAATTTGTGCTAATAGTATTACACCAGCTGCAAGGTGCAGCTTAAATACCCATGAAATTGATAGAAGACTTTAGTTAAAGTGATAAGTGCTTGTGTGTTACACCTTCTGTAAAGTGCAGCCTTAAATGAATGCCTTCAAAAAGTGAATGATGAAACTTGTGCTAGTGCTGATAGTGTGTATGAGAATAGTATCCCTACGTACACTTACTAATTCCTTGTGTTGGAAAAAAACAGGTGTTTGACCCTCTGTTATAACATCCCAATAAAATAAACATATAAAAAAAATAAATATACAAAAAATACAAAAAATAACAAATGGAAAGAGAGAAAAAAAATATATACCACCGTGGAAAAAATGTACCAAAATAAACTAAAAATATTATAACATTTGATACAACAGTAAACAAAGTAACTCGTGCTCTCAAAAAGTATCCAGTGCTAGCAGGGTTAATACTGCTTAATATCTTTTTAAGTGATGGTAGTGCTTGTGATCTTATCCATGCTCTTAATGTAATTGCACTCACCAGATGCCCTTTTCCGTCCAGGGGTACTGCACAGCCATAGTATATGCCTCTGTGTAGCACTCTGGAAACAGTCTATAGTTTTTTAATGGCAATCCGCCGGATTACCATGCAGGAAAGAGAGGAATGCCCAAAGCAGAATACCGCTTTCAAACCTGTTTATTATTAATAAGTATGGAGATATACTCACATTATGATTAAAAATTACAGGCAAAGAATTAATGTAGGCGACGGGTAAACAAACACCAGCAGCCCTGACCGGAAGTGACGTAAAGATGTACTGTAACTCCACTCTATGCATTTCGTCATTCAAGACGTCAGCTGGAGCGTCCATCTTGCTACACCTCCCGTCTATTTATAGCATGCAGTGTCCCTAATAGGCCTGCGCAGAAAACTACGGTGGCCATTTTTGATGAGGTTATGCAAACCACGACGGCCATGTTTGATACGATATTGAAGACCAACGTCTGTACTATGGGAAAAAATTAACAAACTAAGTCGATGAGTGCATATGACCTTATTTTAAGCCTGGTGTCATGGCGTGTATTAAATAAGGGATAAATAAGAAAGGAATAGGGGGAAAATCACACAATGCACCCCGCAGCTCAGATACAAATAATAACTACAGTAATTACAGAAACTGCAAAATTGATTCTGATCAGGGTCATAGTACACTAATAGCCAAATGGGGTCACTGCATACTATAAGAACCAAAACTTTTTGTACCTTATAAACGCATATATATATATATATATATATATAAAATTACCAGTATAATTAAACAATCATAAAATTAATAATTTCATTAAACATTAGAGACTCATTATAAAAAATATATAATAAATGAATAAAATAGGATAAACATTTTTATAAAAATATGATAAAAAATATATAGTAAAAGATTGGTGAGAATATTAATTGCCTTTAATTATGGTAGTGTGAACCATATAATAACAAAACCCTGAATGCATGGTAGTAAATACATACATTAAAAAAAAATATATATATATATAGAGGTGAAACTTATGTTCCCGAGAACCACAGAAAAGGGGGGGGGGATTTTTATCTGAAAGAATGCTAATGCTATATGGAAAAGTGGAGTGTGATAACAATTAATAAGACCCCTAATTAATCATTTTAAAAGATTAGAGAGATAATCTATAATAAATAGTGCTAATGTACAATAAAATGCAAGATACCATTAATTAATTACTTGATTGAAGAATATTATACTGTGTCACCCCAGTGACAACAAAACCAACAAGAAGAAAACAAATTTCACTTCAACAACTAATGCAAATGAATAAAACATCAAAGAGTAAATAAGTTGTAACAGCAACCACGTGACTTATATTATAGAATACCCATGCCACAAACAATATGTGGGGAGAACCACAAGGCAGTTGTGGGTCAGAATCCGGGAACACATTAATAATATTAAAAATGGCTTTAATAAGCATAGTGTCTCAAGACACTTCAGAGATTATCATAGAAGAGATCCAACGTGTATGACTTTCTATGCCATTGATAAAATGAAAGGCCACTGGCGAGGAGAGAATAAAAATATTAAAATTTCACAAAATGAAACTAAATGGATTTTCCAATTAGATACTCTCCAAACAGCAGGGCTGAATATAGATTGGATTTAAATTACTTCCTGACTAATTTTTGAGGTATGTCGCCTCAAATTAACTGGGGTGACATAGTATAATATTCTTCAATCACATAATTAATTAATGGTCTCTTGCATTTTATTGTACATTCACACTATTTATTATACATTATCTCTCTAATCTTTTAAAATTATTAATTAGGGGTCTATTTAACTGTTATCACACCCCACTTTTCTATATAGCATTAGCTATACATTCTTTCAGATATAAATCCCTCCCCCCCTTTTCTGTGGTTTCTCCTCTACCATTATTAATTAATATATACTTTAGGGCCTACATACATTTTCACCATCTTTAATGGGCTTGTGCACAAACATATATACAGTATATATTTATTTTTTTAATGTGTGTATTTACTACCATGCATTTAGGGTTTTGTTATTATATGGTTCACACTACCATTATTAAAGGCAATTAATATTCTCACCAATCTTTTACTATATATTTTTTTTTTCATTTATTATATATTTTATATATTGAGTCTCTCATGTTTAATGAAATTATTAATTTTATGATTGTTTAATTATACCGGTAATTTTGTATATATATTTATATACAAATATATATATATATGATGTTTGTTTACCTGGCGCCTGCATTATTAATTCTTTGCCTGTAATTTTTAACCACAAAGTGAGTATATCTCCATACTTTTTAATAATAAACAAGTTTAAAAGCGATATTATGCTATGGGAATTCCTCTCTTTCCTGCATGGTAATCCGGCGGAACTGGCTGCGCAGTACCCCTGGAGGGGTAAGGGCATCTGGTGAGTGCAGTTACATTAAGAGCACGGATAAGATCACCAGCACTACCATCACTTAAAAGGATATTAAGCAGTATTAACCCTGCAAGCACTGGACACTTTTTGAGAGCCCATGTCACTTTGTTTACTGTTGTATCAAATGTTATAATATTTTTAGTGTATTTTGGTACATTTTTTTTCCACAGTGGTATATCATTTTTTTCTCTCTTTTCCATCTGTTATTTTTTGTATTAAGCAGTATTAACCCTGCTAGCACTGGACACTTTTTGAGAGCACAAGTCCCTTTTTTTACTGTTGTATCAAATGTTATAATATTTTTGTTTATTTTGTTACATTTTTTCCACAGTGGTATATATTTTTTTCTCTCTTTTCCACCTGTTATTTTTTGTATTTTTTGTATATTTATATATTTTTTTATATGTTCATTTTATTGGGATGTTATAACAGAGGGTCAAACACCTGTTTTTTCCCACACAAGGAATTAGTAAGTGTACGAAAACGTAGGGATACTATTCTCATACACGCTATTAGCACTAGCACAAGTTTATTCATTTTTGAAGGCATTCAGTTAAGGCTGCACTTTACAGAAGGTGTAACACACACGCACTTATCCCTTTAAATAAAGTCTTCTATCAATTTCATGGGTTTTTTAAGCTGCACCTTACCCTGGGTTTGATGGCTACAACATTCAGTATTTACTAGCTTTCACTTCTTTTTGCCACTCTCAGCTTAAACTGGCCCATGGCACCATTAGGACACATCTATTGGGCATACAGCACTTTTTGTCTTTACGGGACCCCAACATGTCGTTCATTTTTTCGGCACACCCCATCAAGGCTATCCTGAAAGGGATTCAGAAGAGTAGCCCTCCTGCTGTAGCTAGCAGGCTTTCGATCATGGGGCACATATTTCGGGGAATGTCCGATTTATTTGTCAGGTCTCCCTTCGGGTTGCTACCTAGCTTAGTGCTCAAGGCAGCCATGTATCTGGCCTTTTATGGTTTCTTGAGGCCTGGGGAATTTACATTTTCTGGGCCAGGATCCAGTATACTTTTGGCCAATCAGCTAGTCAGGTACCCCAACTACTTTCAGTTGCGACTGCATACTTGCAAGATGCAGCAGACAGGAGTCGGCACTGACTTTGGATTTTTCAAGACCAACAATGTATGGTGCCCAGGTTTGGTCTTAGACCAGCTTGTGAGGGCTACAGCGGACAGGCCCAGGGATAGTCCACTATTGCCTTTTCCTAGTGTCCCTAGTGCTCCACTCTCTACAGATCAGTTCATGCATCATTGCCGCACCCTAATGTCCAATTTTGGTTTGGACTGATTAAATATTACATTTCAGCTTTTCTATAAATCTTTGATCACTCCATCCTACTGTCTTTATTTTTGCTCCCTTTTAGGCATACTGACCACGGCACATGCCAGGTCAATTCTCCGTTTCTTCTTCCTTTCCTAAAACAATCCACAAGTGCAAGGCTGACCACAGGTCAACCTGTGTTTGTAGGAGGAGTCGGCTGCAGAAAGCCTGCCCTCCATCCCTCCTTCCCTGTCAACGGTGGCTCACATATCCCACCCACCATTTCCCCTCCTTTCTTTTACTTTCCATTTAAATTTTATACTTGGGTATGCCTCCTTTTAGGCATACTGACCACGTGACCATGGCATGCCCCAGGTCAGGTCTTCTTCCTTTCCTAAAACAATCCACAAGGATACTCCAAGTACAATTAGTATTATACAACAGGATTTATATAGTGCCAAAAGTTTGCACAGCACTTTACAAAATGGAGGGGTACAGTACCGTTAAATACAATCCAATACAGGGGGGATCAGAAGGCCCTGCTTGTGATAGATTAGAAGGCAGGGTCAAATGATAGAAAAGGAAATAACTGCTAGTGATGAGCTAATGGAGAATGTAGTTCATTAATTACAAGCAGATCCCCAAACAAAAACAATTTTTTTACTGTATATGCAGCTTGACTGCATTATAGTAGTAAATGCTGAAGGTCCAACTGGGCTTTAAAGGTTATTGTCCAAAAAAATCCATAACACGCATGTATACATTTTATATGCCACCTCTCAACAGGTTGGGGCATATGGGCTCTTTGACCTGCTGCTTGACTAGGAATTTTTTTAAGGTAATGTATTAACATATTGATATTAAAGAACCTTATTAGAACAGAAGTCATATAGCAGCATTATTTGGATGTTGTATGATAAGGCAAACTAGGTACAGGGATCATGTTAGCTAGGCGTGTACATGTTCATGTAAAAAGTATACATTATATCTCATGATTACCCACAAATTAACAAGTTAATTAGATATAAAGGTACAGCAACCCATAATGATCTAAATACTCAATCCAAACATGTATGCAAAAAATAAGTGTGCAACCTGCGTAAATGAATATATTGCTATATATGATGCTCTTCAAGAAAAAGTCCACATCTGAAAGTGTCAAAAAGAGAAAAAAGTCCATAGGTGCTCTTATTGTGAATTCAACAATAAAATACTTGCGCTTTAAATGATGCTCTCTCCCACAAGACAGGAATTGTGTGCCTCTTACCAGAAGGAATGAATCCCAGATGATAGGGATCTCACATCCTTTGTTATAATTAGAAAAAAGCTGCGATGTTCCACTAGAACTCTGGTATGAATGCTAGCTTAGAGAGTTTTGGATATAATCTGGATACTAGATTTCCTTATAAATTCCTGGTTCCACCGATCATCCTGCTATGAGTGCTCTCCGGCACAAAGAGATATCAAGAAGGGAGAAACTTCATGGTGCAGCATGTAAAAACTGACAATTTATTAAATTGAATTCAGACGCTTCCCTGTAAGAGGCATCAACTGGGAATGGAGGCAGCCTCTTACTGGGAAATTCGTCAGGTGGAGCTTTATTCTGTGATGCCACCACGCACCAGCCTGCAGGACGAGGTCCACGGCTGTATTTGTTTTATCTACCTTTTTACATCTGCATTCTTGTAAGTGCAATATGATATTTTCAATAAAATGTAAGTTTTAACATACTGCGCCATAAAGTTTCTTCCTTCTTGATATCCCTTTGTGCTGGAGAGCACTCATAGCAGGATGATCGGTGGAACCACAAAAATATGAGGAAATCTTGTATCCAGGTTATATCCATATCGCACTAAGAGGGAGAGTTCCTATCAAAGTTTTGGAATGGAACATTGCAGCTGGTTTCTAATTATAACAAAGTGTGTGAGATCCCTATTAGCTGGGATTCATTCCTTCTGGTAAGAGGCACACAATTCCTTTCTTGTGGGAGAGAGCACCATTTAAAGGATGTTGTTAAATTCACAATAAGAGCACTTACAGACTTTTTTTGCTTTTTGATGCACACATGTTCATGCTTGCAGGGCAAGAGCATTATAGTGATTAATACCTGTTTTTGTTCAGTACCTTTAATAAATCAGGCACTGAGTCTTAAATTATGATACTTATGTGGACTTATGAAAGAGTTAATCCCTTTTTTTGGCTTTACTTGCCTTGTCTGAGTCTCCCAGTTTCCTCATTAAAATACAAATCTTTATTATATTTGCTATTGAAGAATTTAATTCCAGGATTCACTTTTAACATGTAACATCTGCAGCAGCTGTTCAAAAACAATCACATACTTTGATGCAACATATGATACATAAAATACCTAATTTACTATTCACTTTTCAGCTCACTGATACTATTCAGCTCACTGATACGATATTAGCTTACCTTGCAATGTTAGCTGCTTGGATAATTTTGTAGTAATGTCTATTCCATTTTTAAGCCAACTAAGTTGGGGCTGTGGGATTCCATCAGCATGACATCTAAGACTGGCAGTCACACCTGGCTCTCTGGCCTGGCTTTCTGGAAAGACTCGAATAACAGGTGGAACTATAAGATAAAAAAGAAATAAAGTAACAGACAAAAATCAAGGTAGTAAATTCAATGTGAATCATCATACATTTATAGTGTAAAAATGTCAAAGTGCTTGCTGCAGTACTGCTTTTATCTCCCTGTAGCTATGCAGTTTATGCATATACCTTGGGACTATCTAACTGTAAAATACATAATTTTAGCAATGTATTTTAAGACAATGAATACATTAGTAAATGAGAATGGATTATATCTATAATACTTATTGAACAATAGCAATTTAAAAATCATATATCCATTCACATGGCACTCTCCAAAAGAGGGGAAGTAGACAGATATATATATATAGGTAATTAATTTGGCAGGCTTATGCCACGCACACACAACCGTTTTTTCCATCAGAATAAACGCTGGAGTTCCGCTGAAACGGACTTGCATACACACGATCACACCAAAGTCTGATCGTTTAGAACGCGGTGATGTACAACACGTACGGCGGAACTAGAAAAAGGAAGTTAAATAGCCAGTAGCCAATAGCTGCCCTTGCGTCGTTTTTGGCCTGTCGGAATAGCATACAGACGAATAGATTTCCCAATAGGAATTGATTCAGTCGGAAAGATTTAAAACATGTTCTAATTCTAGGTCCGTCAGAATTTTCAAAAGGAAAAGTCCGATGTAGCCCACACACGATCGGAATATCCGATGAAATTATTCCGTCGGACCTTATCTGCTGGAAAGTCCGGTCGTGTTTACGCTACATACGTTTTTAAATCAGAATGGACTAATCTGCAGCTGTCAGCATGTAATTCATTTTAATCCATACACCTCCATTGGCCCGCCTGGCACAATGGCTTTTAGTGTACCCTAGTGAATTAAAATATTTACTTTATTAGTCCCTTCATTAGAAACACCCTCTGATATTCCATAGGTTTATGTATTTATTGTCATTCAATGGAGTTGTGTTATTAGGGGTTGTCTTTAAAACCAACCTCTCCACTCAGTTATAATCACCATCACAGTGCTACCTTGCTGTCACGTTTTACATCACAGCTGCCAAAAAATACAGCAGTGGAAGTTATCACAACTGGAGCAGCTATAACTTGGATTAGCTGTGCACAAAAAAAAAATCAATTGCTAACTTTCAGTTTGAAAAGCTCAACTGAACAAGTTGTAGTTAGAAACCTATTGGTTGCCATGCACAGCTTTTCCAGTTTTGATAAAATCCCTGCTTTGTGTATGGAGAAGTATGTCACTTCCCCCAGTGATGCAGTACTCAGGTCTAGTGACCAAGTTCTAGCTGTGACCACTGTCACTATTCAGAAGGCTGAAGTCATCGCTCCCAGTAAGCACAAACATCTGCTGACTATGCTAAGGAATGGGCTTTAAATAGACCCTAAAACTTAGCCCTGAAGGGACAAAGTGACAGTGTCTTAAAAAAATAAACAAAAAAAAAGATCCACAAATATATGTTTTATATAAAACATCACTTCTTTATTATAAAATATATCACAGATTCTGTACATATCACAGTTTTTTATATTTTACTGTGCAATGTTCTCCTCATTACATATTTCTGGTTAAGTTTAGTATGACTAAATCACTGGAGAGTGACTGGACTGTAGAATTCTGAGAGAGTCAATGTGCTCATTTTTATTATGGATTTATTCAAATTAACACATAGTTTATACAACTGGGTTGATGAGACTGAAAGCAATCTGCTTCACGTTATGTCACCACCCTAAACAAGCATAGGCACTAGGCATTTATTTCTAAGGAGGTAGAAGGGACTCACAGCTCTTTTTTTGTGAGTGAGTGAGGTGTTATAAGCTTTTGTAGCTTATGTAATTACACACTAGATGCTTTTTAAATGCGCCACACTTTTTTTTCTAATAAGTAGTCATATAACAGGGCTTAGAAAAGCTGTTGGATACAGAACCTAACCTGTACAGCCTATCCTGTACAGCCTATCTATTTTTTTTTTACACGAGTCTTAGGAGATAAATGCCAACTTAATATAGTATTAGCACATGGATAAGCAAGAATAGATTTGAAATTAATGGAATGAATGCTGAATTTAGTAGCAAAATATTGATGTCTTTAATGGCATAACTATTTTGGTCTAAATGGACTATAGTAAAATATAGAGCGCTTACTCATAGCTCATGAGCTGTGAGTAAGCGCTCTGGGAGAGCGTGAAACTCGTTAGCGGTCATGCTGTATTATTCCGACAGTGCCATGTACTGATTTTATACTACGGTATTCAATAAAGAAGATTTTATTTTACTCGTCCATTCCGGAGTGCGGCTGTCCAGATTTTCTCTACTATATGTTTAATACCATAACTTAAAGCTTTTGTAAACCCTAAAATGGAAAACCCATATATGCTTTCAATTGTACCTACTGCTTTGTGAGTGGTGCCTGTAACTTTTTTTATTGAGCAGGTTGCTGCAAAATACCTGGTCATTCTGCCAGTTCCCTGATTTTCTGTTTCGAACTGACCATGCTAGCCATGAAGGCAGATCCATCCTAGTGTGGTCAGTTTGCATTCCTTGCATACCTGCTAGCAGATAGTGGGGCCAAACCTATGCAAAGCACCCTCTATCTACTGTAGTCAGTTTAGTGACATGCCCCTTCCCAGCCCTGCTCTGCTCACACACAGTGGTGTCTCATTGCCTAAACTACAGTGCACATAGACAGGGAGTGTTCTTCCCCTCTGTGTCTGACCTGTCATCTAGTAATCACACATTCCCACCAGATGGATTAGGATCAGTAAAGAAGCAGTTGTAAACTGTAGAAAGTGTGTTTTTAATGTGTGTGAGAAGGGCTGCAGAAAGAGATTGAAGCTGTTGTTACAGGTTAGGGAGGGCTGCAGACTGGCCAGACTCTCAGCTGGAGTGAGTGTATTTAGGCGACTTTGTGAGGTAAAGGTCAGCTGCAGAACTTGAAGAAAGCTGAATTGCAGGTGATTGGAGATGGGGTAGTGCTGCAGACTATTATCAGCATCCAGTATATGTTGGGGCACTGTGTGAGGTGCAGATCAACTGCAGGATAGGAGAGAGGAGCTAGCCACCAAGTGAATGCAGATCGGGAAAAGCTGCATGCTGTGTAAATCATAAATCAGGAATACAGATACGGGACTGCTTTGCGGACAGACAGGGAATGTACGTCCCTGCTGTGTGTGGCAGCTGGTGTTTTTATTTTTGGGGGGATGGCAAACAATGAACCAACAGTAACCCCCCCACACACTTACCCCATCAAGCGGGCAGCACTCCCCTCCAGGCGACCGGCGGCAGCTTCTAGTGCACCTCATCCCGGTGGCCATGCATCTCCTCCCTCCTCCTCACACTTTATCCTAGGGGGCCAAAAGGATCACCTGTGCTTTCAGCCATAATGAAAGCAAAATCCAGATGGCTGCACATCAAACTGAGATCCAAATGCCTTATTCGCATAAAACCCATGAAGAACATGAAGAGCACTACATGTACAAGTGAGTGAGGAATAGCTTACATGTTTCGCACACGAATTTGAAGCCTATCACGTGCTTAAAAAAAAACAAAAAACATTGGAATCCATGCCTCCGGTGCCCTGCATGTAGATTAGGGGGCCGGATGCCTGGATGGGGGGGCAGTGTAATGCACCCCTTATGGATGAGTCGCCACTGCATCAGACGCTGCCTGCCCATTTACTATTGGGGCATGCCCGCTCTAGAGTGAAAGAGAACAAATGAAGACTATCCAGTCACGTGATTAAGATAGAACCTCATAAATAGGTAAAAAAAGTTTATCCTTCACACAGCTACATTTGATTATACTTAACAAATGTTATTTCCCACATTAAAATGTACTGTGTTTACATATTCGTTAACAACAATTTGTAAAAATCAGTGATCAGTGATACAGTTTGTAAAAATCAGTGATTAGCATTGTGTATTAAAAACCAATACCTATTTTTTAGATTTTCTCTGTGACTACAGTGTGCATGCCCCTTGGACATCTCTTTTTCCATGTCATAGTTGGTCATTCTATACAGATCAGCTTTAATGCATCATCCTCATCATGAAGAATTATTTGGCCAAGCTGAGATGTATCCAGTTCATTGAGGTTTCGGATATTTCTGATTAATTTGTTGTTTAGCAAGCTTTTTGCATGCATGGGTATTATATGTTGGTTAGCCTCTGATGGAGGATTTCTCCTTTGAAAAATAGCGCTCCCTGTCTGTATACTTTACGTTTTTTCAGTAAAAGTCAGGATTATGTCCTGATGGATCATTCAAGTGCATCTCAATTTTTGTTTGATTAATGACTGAAGCAGCTCACTAAAGGAGGCAGTAGGAAATTTTCAGTCCAAGAAAACTGTACATAAACCTCTCCCACACATCTCTAGAAGCTGCCAACCAATGTGTACACATAAGGGTTGAAAGGATGATAAATGTTGCAGCTGTAGGAAAGATCAGGAGGAACATACATTGTAGTAATAGCGTCAAAAAGGAACAAAAGATATTTCCAGTGCAAACAGATACGAAAAGTGCTGGCAATGACGCAGCAGTTGAACATTTAAGTTCACGTGACATGACAAAGAAGGCTGGACTCCGAAATGCAAAATGCATTGTATTAGCAACCAGTGATGCCCTCCCACCCTTGTATGGAGAAGCTCAATCCATGCTTCACCATGACTCACTGCTATCCAGGACTTCACACAAGCTGTGGCTAGCTTAACAGATTGTGCCATTGATATTTCCTGGATCCTGTCCTTTGTCCAAAACCATAGATGCATTTGTAAGTTGTAAGTCCTACATTTCATAATGACCTTATCCTGTGGATACAGTTTAACCCCTTTTCCTAATGATCTTAACAACATTCCACTGTGCTGCTTAAACTATACTCATATGCATAAGGATTTTTTATTCCTATGCTGGAGCTCAATTACAAAGCTCCCTAATTCTAGCAACTGGCTTATAACTTTAACCATTTCCCTTCCACTTGTATCAGTATTTCAACTTTTGATGTTCTTGAACTTTCCACAGCTGTGTCATTGCCAATACTTATTTTTTGTATCTGTTTGCTTCACTGAGAATATCTGTTGTTCCTTTATGACATTAATAAGCTAAGGGAAAATAACCTTGGAAAATGAAAATTCCCTTGAATAGTGAACAGCCCATCTGCCTTTAGTAAATCAAACCCACTGGCTCAAATTAATATGGCACTTCCCTTCTCTTTGATATGCCTTAGTGTGTTGGGCAAGTCTTTTCTCAGAGGGATGATATGTAGTCCTTTAAAAACATTATTATGGATGGTGCATGTGCACAGCAACTGAGGCAGAACCTTTCCTGGTCACTCTTCAAACCTCTCAAAAACAGAACAGGTGTTAGCATTTATCATACACATTTTTCAACCCTGACACTACTGCAGCGACTATCTGCATCCTGCCTGCAACTTTACCATGCTGCTACCGAACACCCAGAGCAAACTCACTTGGGAAATATGAGAGCCGGGCCAACAGACAGCAGACCTGGAGTCCAGCATGGATGTGCCCCCGGGAAGTGATGACAAAGATCTTGATACCCTCAGGGAAGAGCAGGAGAGCAAACTGTATTCAAGTCACCACCAACAATCGTAAAAGGCTGGGCATAATGCTATAGTGTCCCAAAGACAGAGGTAAAAAAAGCAATCTGACCAGAGTTTGGAGCATAAACGTTCATGAGGGTGAAAGGGGTAGATAAGTAGTCGCATGACAGGATCACATATCGCACGTGGGGGTCCAGGTAAGACAATTTTACTTGTATTGGGCACATGTGCCCAATCAAGATTGCTACCCCGCCGTTAGCAGTGGAATCTGAGGCAATGTAAGAGGTAGGAAAGAATCTTGAGGTGAATTTGAAGGACCCCCAGAGGGGAAATGAATCTGCTGAACACGGATCATGTCAGCCCCAAAGTTTCTACACTCCTTCAAGGCCAACCACTGCTTATTGATGGAGTTTAGACCTTTAAAACTATAAAGACATGATTTTTAAAGCAATGACCCGAGATTAGCAAATAGCATACATAAGCATAAAAAATTAAGAGGGTCAACCTGACCGGATAGATAGGGATTCCAGCATCTCTCAAGACAGGTAAGAGAGGACAAAAGAAAGAAAAAAGACCATGTAAACAAAACAGTCAGTAATAGTGGTGGAAAAGTTCAAAAAATACCTGCAATAAGAAAAAACTGAATTAGTAGGCCTGAGACAAGTACATATCTCAGGAACCCAAGACCGTAATCTCAGGGAGGGAGGGTAGACATGAGAGCTTCCAAAAATGGCAACCATGGTCCCTCCATACCCTCCAGCATAACAAGTTGTAAACTAGACCGTTATTCAAAATGAGTCAAAGACTATAGTGGACACCTCAGGGGGTCTTAACTGAGCCCAAAAAATGGGTAACAAAGTGAACCAGAAGGGTCCAGCAAAAATTGTAGAAATCAGAAACAGGTGTAGTGCAGAAGTGATGATCATGGTGGTTGCTTGGAGGAATGCTGACACTGTGGTGTAGTGTAAGACATCTTCGTTTTTGACTTGGCAGGGGTCCAGATCCAAGAAGGGATGGGAGGTGTATGAGGCATAGAAGGGAGAGGTGGAAGATCATCCTCAGGGAGAGGGGGGAGGCCCAGACTTTTTAACAAGGCATCTCCTTTGTGTAAGTCTCGGAGGGTATGTTGAGGACCATCTTTAGTTGTGACCAGATGAAACAGGAAGACCCAGTAGTAGCAAACATGATGCTTCTGCAAAAGGGCTGTAATTGGCCTCAGATTGCACCGTTTTGCAAGGGTTATGGGAGGTTGTGAGAGGTGGCTGAAGATTTGAATTCTGTCACCCTTGTGCTCAATTTGCGATTTGTTGCGAGTTGCCCGGGTCAGGGCCTCCTTACTGTCGTAGTAATGGAAACAGACAATAATGTCACGGGGTCTGGCTCCTTCTGGCGTTTTAGGGGCTAGAGAGCCGTGCCCTTAATAAAGACACCAGTCTATGTCCGCAATGCCAGGGGCTAAAGCATCAAATAGACCCAAGAGATAAGTATGCAGGTTGTTGTCACTTACAGTTTCCAGGACACCCCATATACTCAAACTGAAGTTGGGAAACTGTTTAAGGGTAGAATTTTCTTCCACTGTGGGGACACTTATAAGTTAGTGTTAGGTACCACAGATACTAGGGTGCCTTGACGAGGCTCTGTGGCTTACACATGCATTTGCAAATGTGTGCAGATAAATCCCTGCTTTTAACGCATACTGTTAGACAGGTTTACTTGATTGTCTGCGGGCTGGTTGGTAAGTTAAGCTTGGAGCTTGGTTTTTCCCTTGGATTTATCCTTGGCCTTGTTTATACCTGTTGTTAGCCTCACCATGCTTCTTACTGCAATAGCCAGCTATAGATGAGGGCAAGTGTTTTTTGTATCACTAGAATTTTCTTCCTCTAGTACATGGACACACTGAACCAAATCATCAAATTTAGTCTCTAGGGTGTCTGCACGCTCTCCAAGCTGATCAATTTTACCTTTCAGTTCCTGAGAGATTTTCCCCACTGCCTGGGAAATAGTGTGAATTAACTGGTGTAACAAGGCCTGGAGCTTCTCATCCAGGAGTTCAGGTGTTAATATCGATGTTGGGGCAGGGGGGGCATTGGCTGGCAGAGCAGGAGCAGGTGGATCTTCCCCCAGGAAGGTGCTGAGCAGCTCCTCCGGACCACCCTGTGTACTCGAGGCCGGGAATGCAGGCCTAGTAAGGAACTGCTCCATGATGGAAGGAGGCCATGATAGAAGAATTTTTGACACTTTTTGGCCACTTTTGACCATGAGGTGTGCGGGATGTTGGAGGGATGAAGGAGCATACCTCTCGAGAAATCGTGCCTGTGTATAGCGGAACGGGGGCTGTAGAGAGTCTGGACCGGAGCTCGCCTAGAAAACATCTGCCATTCTCAAAAGCCACGCATGCACCCCTAAGCGACATGATTAAGGACCCCACTGGATAGCACCTTATTCTAGTGGGGTAGTTACAATACCAGACAAAAGTTGCTACATACTATGTATAATCTTAGTTTAATGCTATACTACATTTTACAATGCTGTTTTCTCAAGTGGTAAGAACATATAGGATGAATAGTAGTTACAATAAAGGGATCCGCTGTAATTGAAAGTAAGTTGAAATAAGCATGGATCACCAAGAAGCTGTGGTTTAGATTATTGAACATAAGCAGGATGTTATAAAAGGTTGGGGTGAGAGTTAGGAGAAGCAATAGCTAGCTACAAATAATAGTGGGGTAAAACTTTTCAGGAAAGATATGAACTGGGAGGAAAAAAAGGGAAAGGGGGATGAGGAAGGGGAAAAAAAACAGAGAGAGAGAGGAACGTCAGAGGGGTAAAGAAAAAAATGGGGAAGAAAAAATTAAAGCGGGGAAGGGTAGGGTGGTCTTTTTCATGCATTTCTTTAACTTGGTCAAAACACACCAAGTGGGCACTCTTGTCAGGGGATTCCAATCTCACAACTTAACCTATTCTGGATAAATCCACCACCCAATGATGCCTTCCTCTGGCCCTTTAGAGACCTTAGATTGAATAGTTTTCTCCCAATGATGTAGTCACCATTTAAAGATTTGTATATTGCGGTCATATCCCCTCTTCTGTAAGAGACAGAGAGCTGAGTAACCAGCAGTCAAGAGATCGCTCAGTTCTCAGTCTAAGACCTGACAGGGGACAGATCTAGCATCACAGTGTTCCTGCAGTATAGAGGGGAGTATGTATGTTTGTTTTTTAGTAACTAAGGGTCTATTTTATTGCAAAATATTAGTCTACTTGCTGCAGCCTGACATTATATGCTATTGCTCAGTTTGGAAACTTCTAAGACCCTCAGGTTTGTTTCCATCATCAATTCCCTCAGACGTTCTGTCCCTAGTTTGCCATTTGCATTCATATTTTTAGCTCCCAGGTGCATTACTTTACGTTTTTCAATAGTAAACTATATCTGTCATATAACTTTCCACCCCTCTATTTTATCTCACTCTTCATGTATAGTTGATAGGTCCTGTTGTAAAGTTTTTGCATTGCTTAGCTATGTATCATCAGCAAACACTGAAATTGAACTATTTATTCCAATCTCTATATAATTTATGAACAAGTTAAACATAATTTGTCCTGGGACAGAGCCCTGAGGTACACTTCACAACATAATGCATTGTCAGGAATTGATCATATCTTAATATCTCATACCCTCTTGTCCTCAGCTTTAGTTTCTGACATAGTTGCTGTCCCTTGGACAGACCATGATGCTATTATTCTTGCTCCCTCCACCTTTTGGGCTGGAGATCATACATGAACCCTTACTGACTCCCTTTTGACAGATGAGAGCTTATATTCAATTTTCAATTGAAAAGTGCATTGAGAACAATCACAATCCTGGTCATCCTACTCACATTATGGGAGGCTCACACGGATTGGTTTAGAAGGAATTATAATAAGCTGACTTAAAGCCTGAAATGTAGTTCATCTTCACCAAATGGAAAATAACTTCCAGGAAAAGGCTAGCATTTTCGGAATAGCTCTAACTGCCTATAATAAATTGGAACTAAAAAGTGCTAACTTAACCTGGCACTAGTTAGGCAGTTGAATAAGCAACTTCGGCAAACCAAACAAATTTTACTTAAAAGGTAACAAGCAAGACACTCTTAGTTACCAAACTCCGCAAGCTGGATCCCACACAAAACCGTTACGCCTCCTGTAATCTAATGCTACTCTAATCAGTAACCCATCAAAGGTAGTTTTTAGAATTTTCATGGCACCTCTATGCTCTTTACTAGACATGTGCACAGCCAAAAAATTCGTTCATTTTCATTTTCGTTTTATTAGTTTATTTTTTTTTTTCGTTTTTTAGGTCATTTGTTATGATCGCAATTCGTAAATTCGTACGTTCGTAAATTCGTACATTCGTTCATTCGTAAATTCGTAAATTGTACATTTGTAAATTCGAAATGTGAAAATCCAAAAACCCAAAAATTTGAAAATCTGAAATAGTAGCTATTAAATTATAGGTATTGTAATTTCCTTTCAAATTTGGCTGTCAGTGAACATAACAAATAGGAATTTATCTGAAGTTACGAATTATCCGAAATAACGAATTCTGCATCTAAACAAATGGAACGGAACAAATTAATAATAAATAATAATAATAAAAACTTTTTATCATTATTATTGTTATTTATTATTATTAATTCATTACGTTTCATTCGTTTGGATACGGCATTCATTATTTCGGATTATTCGTAACCTTTGGATAAATTTGTATGTGTTACGTTCACTGACAGCCAAATTTGAAAGGAAAATACAATACCTATAATTTAATAGTTACTAGTAATAGCAGTTAAGTTATTATTAGTTAATTATTATTTCAGATTTCTGAATTTCCGAATTTACAAATTTACAAATTCACTAATTTACTAATGTACGAATTTATGAATTTATGAATGTATGAATTTATGAATTTACAAATTTTTCGAATTTACGAATATTCGGAAAAATTTGTTAAACGGGTCTTCGTTAATTTGGATATTTCCGAATTAACTAATTTGTTAAAATTTGTTAAAAAATGAATTCGGAAAGGAAAGGAATTGCACATGCCTACTCTTTACATTCCTGCCAATTCTATTTCATTGACTTTAGTTAATAGTATACTCTCCCACATTGCACTTCCTCAAATTCAGGACTTGTTCCTGGATGTTATGAAACATTGGGTTTACACAAGATCTATCCGATATTAAATCCCTTAAGTCCAATAAACATCCTGGCCCTTAGGTTCATAGTAACCTAAAATATGAAATATGAGGAACTCCTTTCCCTTTTGATGACAGATGCTTTCAATGACCTACAACAGGAAGACAACTTTCACTTGGAATCCCTGTTGGTAATAGTATGTATGATCCCGACACCTAAAACCACCTAATCTAATGGCCCACTTTTCACCCCATATAATTACTTAATGTTTATGTCAATTTACTGGGCCACATTGTGGTAATTGAAATAATTTTCTTATCAAAAAATCTATACCTTTTTTTGATTAAAATAAAAAACCCAAGAAGAGGGTTAACGCTGCGCTAGAACAGTGTAAATTAATAGGTGAGTTGTAAAAGCTGCCAGCACTAAGAGTCCAATACTAAACTCCAAAACACCAAAAAAAACAAAATGAGTGCAGCGCTAAAACTAAATATGAATAGTACCAAAAATAACCATAAAGAAGTGATTGATCCACCAAAAATGAATTTAGAATTCAAAAACAGAGACAAATGTCTCACCATATATCACATGTGAAAAATTATAAAATAAAAAAGTGAAACAGTAAGTCCCAATAATGAATATTACAAAAAATCAAAAAAAGTCCGTAAATGCAGTGAGTAAATGATGAAAGTGCATATATTCAGGAGAGATGTGACATAGGTGAATCCAGTATCCAAAGTGACTTGCACCCAAGTGAGGTATGAGGCTCCTTACCAGCTCAAGATGACCACTATGACAGTGGTCTCACCAGACATTTGGGAAATTATCAGGTCACCCACAACCTATGCCGATCTATCCAGTAGCAAATGTGGAACTCAAAAGACAAAATCAAGAAAAAGCTCCATAGCGTAAAATTACAAAACAGTGTAATTTATTGAGCTAAAAGATTGCACTTACAAAAATCTCCCTTCAAAGACAGCGTGTAACCAAACAAAAACGATCGCTGCGTCTCCACGAGCTTCCGCCTACTGACTGTGTATGTCCCATCAATCACAGAGAAAACGTGATGACGTCAGCGTCACAGGCTCCTCCCTACGCGTTTCGTCACAATAGGACGTCGTCTGGGGATTGGCCGAGTGACGCAGTCATCACGCTTATGGTTTAAATAGTTCCGCAGCGCCATATTGACTACTGGCTACTCAGACCAGGGTGATGGGAACAAAAACAGGCGCCACCATATTGACTTCTGGCAGCTACTATAAGTCAAATAGGGAACATATAAATAGAAGCATAGAATTTCCACCATCTAGTGGTAGCTAGTAATAATATCAATGACGAGTATTTATAAAAAAGAAACAAATGAGTGGAATAGAGTTTTCGCCATCTAGTGGACAAAAACCATACCACTTAAAAGCCGGTGGGTCATACACACTAGCAGGCTGAAACCTCATGGACAATACAAAACCATACCGCAGAAAATGTTTACACATTGCAGAAAAATAGTTACACTTCTAGAATAGTACAGAATCACTTTAAAAATATGATCATTAAAGGATTAAAAATTACAAAAATAAAAAAATATAAGATAAGAAGGAAAAATAAAAATAAAAATAAAAGTCAAATACAGGATTGGGAAAAAATTAGGAATTATTGATAAAACAATTTATGTCCCAGTCAACATTAAGGCCTAGGGGTACATAGGATTTCATCAAAAAAATCCATTTCGTTTCACACCTAGATATGGCTCTCACTTTATTAACACCCCTCCAGTGGGGCTGGAGCTTATCCAAAGCAACAAACAGGGTCCCCTTAAGCTGTTTATTATGGTATTTCGCATAATGTCTAGAGAGGTTATGCTTACTAAAGCCACGTTTAATATTCCCTATATGCTCAGAAAGGCGTACCTGCAGGGCTCTCTTGGTACGTCCTATATACTGTTTGGAGCATGGACACTGGATCATATAAACTACACACTCCGTCGAGCATGTAATAAAGGACTCTATATTATACGATTTGTTGGTTTGAGTAGATTGAAAAGATTCACACCTACGTCCTCTAAAAGAATTAATATGGCATATTTCACACTTCCTGCAGGGGTAAAAACCCTTCATGCTTTGAAAAAAGGAAATGTTTTTGGGGGGGTTAACAACATTGGGGGCTATCCTATGGCGCAAGGAGGGTGCTCCTCTGAAGATAACTACAGGACGGTCAGGAAGAACTGGACCCAACACTTTATCGTTCTTCAGCAGGTTCCAATACCTCTTAAAGATCTTACTGATTGAGAAATGCTGGTTGGAATATCCTGTCACTAGGGAATAAGCAAATTTATTAGTATCTCCCTGGTTGATCCTACTGGGTCCCTGAAGCATCGTGTCCCTGTTCATATTACCAACACTGGTGATGGTTTCATTAATCTCCCTCTCATCGTATCCCTTATCCAGAAATCTCACTTTAAGGATCTGAGCCTGTTGCTGATAATCTGATAAATTGGTGCAATTACGCCTAATCCGCTGGAATTGCCCTTCAGGAACTGCCCTAAGCCAAGAGGCATGATGACAGCTGTTGAGCGGAATATAGGCATTACGGTCGGTATCTTTGAAGTGAGTGGTTGTAATCAATTTACCATCCTTGACGCAAATATTAAGGTCCAGGAAATTAATTTGAGTGTGGCTAGTCTCATACTGCAGGGAGATCCCTCTGTCATTTGAATTGAGCTTGTGAAAGAAAGCCTCAAGAGAAGGCAAATCACCCTCCCACAAGAGAAGGACATCGTCGATGTACCTTCTCCAGAGGCGTAGCTCTTTAGGGGGATTAGCATCAATTTCTTCACTTTCCCAACGGGCCATGAAGAGGTTCGCTAGGCTGGGCGCGAACTTTGCCTCCATAGCCACACCGACTGTCTGCAGAAAGAAATCCCCCCCAAACCAAAAATAATTATGACTGGTAGCAAAGGTCAAAAGGTTTACAACAAATTCCCTCTGATTGGCTGGTAAGGTTTGATCCTGTTCCAGGTAAAATTTAGCAGCTTCAAAGCCGTGTTCATGAGATATGACAGTATAGAGGGAAGCAACGTCGGCGGTAGCCAAAATGCAACCCTCTCTCCAGTCACACTCAGCTACAAGTTTGATTACTTGAGTTGTGTCCCTCAAATAAGCAGGTGTTTTAACCACAAGGGGTTGCAAAAAACTGTCGACATAATGGCCTATTCTTGATGTAATCGAATCTATGCCACTAATAATAGGGCGACCAGGTGGCTTAATTAGACTTTTATGAATTTTGGGCAAATAATACATTACTGGTACCCTTGGCGCTGAGGGCACCAGATGTAATTTTTCTTTTTTACTCAAAATGCCCATTTGAAATCCAGAGTCAACCAATGATAGAAGTGCTTTCTTATACTTGAAAGTAGGATTCGACCTTAATTTAGTATAGGTTACACTATCAGATAAAAGTCTGTTCATTTCATCTAGATAGTCTGTTTTGTTCAGAACGACAACGCCACCACCCTTGTCAGCGGGGCGTATAATAATATCATTACGTGCACAGATTTGTTTGATATTATGTTGAAGATCGTAATTGCTGCCAGATCTTGGCGTCCTGAGAGCAATTAAATCCTTAATCACCATCTCTTTAAACACTTGGACAGAAGGGGCTACAAATCCAGGAGGGTTGAACAATGAAGCATTAGCCAGATTAGTGTGTCTAATCTGAACCATACTTGCTTCTGCCAATCCACCAGTAGATGTAAGATTATCCTCTTGATTAGCATCGGAGATAGTATTGGTAGGGGCCACATTGGTATTATGATATGCATTAGTGGAAACCACCTGACTCCGATTGCCAATCGGATTTAGCAAAAAGTGTCTTTTTATGTTCATTTTCCGGATGAATTTATGAACATCTATAAATGTTTCGAATTTGTTTAGTGCACGGGGGGGTGCAAACTTAAGTCCTCGACTGAGGACAGCTTGTTCCCCTTGAGAGAGTTGGGCTGAGCTCAGGTTAAAAACACCAGTAATATCTAGTATCTTCTTTTCTTTGGACCTGACCCTCCTCCCCCCTCTAGTGCCTCTTTTTCTTCGAACCCCCTTTTTGGCCTGGTGTTGCCCATGGGAAAAAAACAATTTTGTTCCATCCGGTCAAGGCCATAAGGGGATTCTTGCTGTTCATTCCTTTGTTCCGAATAGCGGTCATTAGGGTGTCTCAAAATGGCAGATTCTGAGCCATAATTTTCTTCCCGGTAGAGTGGGGCAAACCTATTACGTAGGGGAACACCCCTATCACCGGGTGTACCCCTATTCGGCCTCCCCCTATGGGAATTGGCAAAATCCCTGGGGTCTTCCCTCAAATCCCTGGGCCCATGATGTTTATAAACATTTCTATGGGGGGTCCTCAGAGAGGGGGGATCATTCCTATAAGGTGTCCCCTGTGTTGGAAAGTTATTTCTATAGGGAGTCCTCTGAGGATACATCCCATGTCTCCCAGGGCCATTGCCATACTGATGAGGCAATTGTGAACCTCCAAGATGCCTATATTGATTGTGGTTATTTTTCTTATTTTTATTGTTATGTTTCGATCTAATGGGACCATAACCATTATAGTGGTCCTGAGAGGGGTGTCCTCTAGATCCCGTCATATTGCCTCCATCACCTTGTATTGGAAGTATCTCGGTGTTAGGCAAAAGAGGGGGGGTGGTTGTGTTGGTATATTGGGTAAGTCCGTGCCTGCACCCTCCGTAGATTCATCCGTTTTAATCTGCCACTTGAAGACAACCTGATTGGAGTAATCCGCTAGGTCACGATTATATTTTTTCTTTTTCTTAGCCCTTTGTTCCACATTTTTTTTGATTGTTGATTATTTGGGTTCCTTTGTATGTATGTTCTCCAAACTCTGCATTGCCAGATTTATCACTTCCTATGGAAATATTACAGACCCAGACCTACTAGGTACACCATAGTCCAGTCTAGTCTTCATGGTGTGCTGAGGGTTCCCCAACTACAGAAATACTTTCAGACTGCCCATCTAGACTGTCTCCCTAAACACTGTCACTGTAATGACCATAGATATATCTTTTGGGAACACATAATTTGCTATAACTCCTCCTGAAGCACAGATCTTTTTATTTTTTTAGCAGAACCTTGGTATAATATTTGGGAAGACTTAAATTATTCAGAAGGACTCTTTTCATTCTTCTCATCCCATAAGTCCGTAATGTTCTGTTTCAGGAATAATTCTTTTTACCCAGGCTTTGAGGAAACCACAACATTTTGGAAAACTACAAAAATCTTGCTTGGAAACTATTGATAAAGTTTTATACCAATGGTATGTAGTACCCATTCACTTTGCACATTTCACCCCAGGCCACATAAATTAGAGTTACTGTGGTAGATATATGAACCTACATGCATGTGTGGCAGACTTGCCGAATAGCTCAAGAGTTATGGAAGCAAGTATATGACATGTTAGCCACCCCTATCCCCATGCTACTAGGTGAAATACTACCTAACCTCAAACTGGATCACCCTTTGAAGCATCACATTAAACTAATATACATGTTTTGGTGACAACTAAAAAAACCATAGTAAAAGCCTGGCTCCCTGACTTGCTCCCATAGGCTAAGGTAAACAATTGGACTTTCTCTAATGAAAAATTGACAGTGAAACTCTCTGATATAATGCCCAATGTTCTGAAATCTGTGGGTTTCATATTCACTACCAGCAGATATTGACTGTCGCCTAATGAACCTGTGATGTTGACATACAGTACTTTGCCCAATATTCACTACCTTTCCCATTTCTTCCCATGTCCCTGTGTCGCTAACTCTTATGTATTCTTAGCTGCTTAGGTTTACAATAATTCAGAATTTCTGATTTAGTCGCAGATTAGATTCTCGCAGGTATTTCTTGATTTGTACACATGTCACACTATTATAAAAGAACATTATGTTATATTCCTGCACAATGTGATATCCGTACTGTGGTTATCCAATTACCTGGATGTGCTGGTGGAGATTTACTAAACCTGGAGAGTGCAAAATCTGGTGCAGCTCTGCATAGAAACCAATCAGCTTCCAGGTTTTATTGTCAAAGCTTAATTGAACAAGCTGAGTTTAGATGCTGATTGGCTACCATGCAGAGCTGCCCCAGATTTTGCACTCTCAAGTTTTAGTAAATCGCCCCCACTGCCTTTCAATTAAAAATATCGAACAAAAAAACAAAACATATTACATGTGAAGATATACTGTATGTGGAAACAGCTACTTTTTGTATGTAACATTTTTTTGCTTACCATTCACTTGAAGGATATGAGTTTGAAAAAGCTTATCATAGCCATCAGCATGACAGCTGTAATTCCCCATGTGGGTTGTGGTCGCCTTGGTAATGTATAAAGATCCATCATCTCCGAAATCCTAAAGGAATAATTTTAGAAAAACAAGGTTACTTTAATTATTGTAATAATGCAACATTAATTATATTTTCCAATGTGGCACAATCATTGCAATGCAAGACACTCATTACAATCAAGAAAGATAATTGGAGTCCTTATACAGATCCAACTTAGAAATGAGAAGAATGTGCATACTGTAAATGATAGCATTATAACAAATGTAAGCAGAGTATAATGACCTCCAATAAATCTTTTTTTCTTTCAATACAGTCCATCCCTTGCTTTGTGGGAAAATTCTTAGAACATTCTCAAAACATTTGAATGTTGTTTAAAAGATTTAGATTTTGTTTGCTTTTAACATTTGATTTTAGAATGAACAGACTTTACTGAATGAAAACCACATACACTGTTATGCCGCGTACACACGGTCGGATTTTCCGACAGGAAATGTTGGATGTGAGCTTGTTGTCGGAAAGTCCGATCGTGTGTACGCGGCATTAGAAATTAATTTGCTATAGGAAACATTTTCCATCCTGTTCCTTCAAATTTTCTTCACTGCAGTCAAAAATGAACACAGATATGCCCCACTAATGATTAGAAAAATGAACAAACTTTCTTAGAACATTCTTTTCCTAAGAATTTTCATTTGAAATTCTACCCATCTATTGCCAGCTTAAAGATAGATGCATAAAGCATAGATGGATCGTAATTTGGCCAATTCAACAGGGACCAGCCAAATTTAGATCCATGTGTGGCCATTGCAGTTTAACAGAAGGTGATCTACTGATCAACTACTGTTTAACCAAATTTTCCGATAAAAGCCACTTGATAAGCTCACTGTCAGAATACAAAAGTGCAATGGAGAGGATTTCCCCATCCACCTTGAATGTGTGGATGGGGGTATTAGCTCAGTGTTGGCCAGTTCATGTGTCACCAGCTTTATGCCCCGTACACACGGTCGGATTTTCCAATGGAAAATGTCCGATCGGAGCGTGTTGTCGGAAATTCCGACCGTGTGTGGGCTCCATCGGACATTTTCCATCGGATTTTCCGACACACAAAGTTGGACAGCAGGAGATAATATTTTCCGACAACAAAATCCGATCGCGTCAATTCCGACCGTGTGTGGCCTGTTCCGACGCACAAAGTGCCACGCATGCTCAGAAGAAATTCCGAGACGGGACAGCTCGTTCTGGTAAACTTAGCGTTTGCAATGGATACAGCACTTTTGTCACGCTACAATGTTAAAAATGGTTTAATACAGTGCACTCTCTTCTTCTTTATAATGTGACAAGAATATAGTAGTTTTGCTGCTCATATTCACACACACTTCTCACAAACTTCTTTCGTTACTATTTATCTGGATTCCCTCAATATATTTTGATTTCTCACATCTGACAACATTTTTTTATATTTTTTTTTTTTTTTTTGGCTTTAATGTTGAATCTTTTTTTGTGTTTCTCTTTTTTTTTTTTTTGGTGATTTTGATTTGTACTCCCGAAAATGTTTGTGTGTGTTTTTTGTGACAAGTTACCGTAACATCATTAATATGTTGTTCTATTTAATATGGAGATTGTTTGGTGTTGTTGTCTCTTGTTAATTTCACATTGTACTTTAGAAATGTACCTGAATCGTCACCAACAAACTGTCCTTTTTGGATGAAAACACACACAGGAGAGTAGAATTTACCTAAAAAATTTTATTAAGGGCTCACAACTATAAACAAAGAGGGAGGCAATGCTGGAGAAACTGCAGAAGTGGGTGAACCCTTGGACCCCCAGGGCAGACATCAATTATTTAAAAGCAAAATTGGTGGCCTAAGGAGTCCTTATCTTAGGGAGGGCAGTCTGGTCCAGAAGTCCCAGAGATCCGGAAAGCAGCAGATGACATCTGTGTCCCCAGGCTGTGGTCATACGAGAGACTGCATCTTCTGTCAGACCAGACTGAACCAAGGGCAATCACTCTTTGGTCTTCCTTCCACGCTTCCTTCCAGGCTGTGGCTGTGGTGGTGGAGTTGTGGCAGCAGAAGGAGGAGGAGGAGGAGGAGGATCGTCGATCTCAATGACATCCATCTTGGCTGTTAGTTCCCCACTCAACCCCTTACGTAGGACTTTATAAATCAGATCCTCAGAGAGCCTGCGTTGACCCTCCTGCATGCCTTGCAATTTTGTGGCAGCCATGCAGGCAAAGGCCTCTTCAGGACTGAGGAAGGCTCTGAGGGATGCAGAAGCCTCCTGGATCAGCCTGTACGCTGAATCCTGCACAGGACTGGGAGTCGACTTCCTGGCTCGTTTATGTGGCAGGCGGAGGGGAGGAACCTGAGATTCAGTCAGGCTGCGACTGGTCCTAGGAATCTGTGACCTTCTTGCGCTCCCTAAGATATGTGCTCCTCAGGCCACCAATTTTGGCTTTTAAATAGAGGATGGTTGCCGTGGGGACCACCGGCGTCACCAACTCCAGCAGTTTCTCCAGCGCTGCCTGCCTCTTCTGTTTGTGGTTATAGTGGGGGTGTCTCACTTGCCACAGACAGGGCAGCTCCCTGTACTTGTCTATGAACAGGGGCAGGAACTTGTGGTCGTTAAACCCATCCATTTTCTCTGCAATACACAAGACAAACCCTAATGTCAGGCCAAACTCCCCTAATCTTGTTACAATATAGGCTTCCATTTCGAAGCAGTATAGGCCCAAGTTTAGATCCTACCTTCCTTAGCACGATCGGCGTCTCCGATGCTCCTTCCTCCGCTCACAGATCGTACGTAAGACAAATGTGTGTTACGCTTTATACACACTGCGCATGCGTATAACTCCGCCCGCCCCTGACGTTCTTTCTAGTCTATTCCCCGCCCCTTTTCATTCGGCGCAGTGGGGGAAGAGCACATGGCGGATAGACAGCAGGTGCGTGCTAATTGTAGCAACGAGGAGGAGGAGGAAAGGCCGGAGCCTGAAACGTCCCGATCCAGAAGGAGATTGAAGGACTCAAATATGTCCTTTGGGGAGATGTTGGAGATGGTGGACATCCTGAAGAAGGCTGACTATGATGGAAAGTATGGGCCTTACCCCAACCCCAATGTCCGAAAGGCCAAGATCATGGCGAAAATGGTCAGGAGTCTGCACCAGAAATTCGGGGTACGACGATCGAAAGATCAGCTCAGGAAGCGGTGGTCGGACCTGAAATTACAAGAACATGAGCAGTACAGAAAGATCCGGAGAGTGCTGCAAAAAAGTAAGTAGTTGTGCTGTGTTCCTATTCTTTATGTTTATTACGTTCGTGCTGCTCCATGTGCTTTTAGGAACTGTTGTACAGTTTAAAATGGCAACTTTCATGTTCATGGGCACATTATTCATTCGGATCACACATTTTTCTTTCGGACTATAAAATACCATTGTTTAGACCATATGCATTTGGCCAGCATTTTGAGGCCCTATACTTGTCTTCAAAGAATTGGGTTGTGTAGATGGCTTTGTTACTAGAATGAAATGCAAACTAGATTGTGTGTAAGGAGAGGACACTCAGCAGCTGTTTTCACATCTGGACACTGGAGCACTAGTGTGGGACAAAAGAACACCATTTTTATTAGGGGGGCCACACAGGTGCTCCAGTGTATACTATAGGGGGGTCTCCATCTGTGAAGCTTGTACCAAACAGGTAAAGTATTGCAGCTTGACAAAGGGCATTTAAAAAATTACATCTTGGAACTCTGCTAAAATAGACAATTGTACCCCACTTCCAAGCAAGGTTTCCTATTTATAGTTCTGCCATCAAATATCTGTGTGCTAATTATACCATTTTTGTTTTACATAGGGGAGAAAAGACTCGGAGGACACGCCTCATCCGAGGAGACCAGAGACCCCCGACCTCTGGAAGAAGGTGAAATCCCCCCAACACAAGCTGAGCAGGAGGAAGAAGACGTGGTGGAACTACAGGTGAGTGTCTGCGACCACAGGCTCAGATAAGAGATGGATGGCGGCATTGTTTGGAAACAAAAATTATTTTGGGGTTCCTCTCTTTTTAGGTGAAGGTGAGGTTGTGGATGAAGATCCTTTCACATCCGAAAGTGCCCAGATCCTGATCGGGGAGATCATGGGGTGTAATTTACAATTGGAAATCATCAAGCAAAACATCAATGATGTTATTCCAAAATATAAAAACATCATTGATGTTTTGGGGCGAGTTTAAAGCCCCTCCAAATCACTTTCTTCTTTTGTGTGCTACAATGTGCTAAATGTTTTTGTGATTTTTCCCAAAGCCAAATTTGGAAGATGCACACAGTGTGTCAACATGTGCTATCTGACATCACAGGAGATCAATGGACACGTTTTGGGGGTGCAACCCCTTCCTCAATAATAAAGTAGCGGTGAGGAAGGGGTTTCTCCCCCAAAACACATCCCTTGACCCCCCCTGATGGCAGATAGCACATGTTGACATTGTTAAATTTGTGTGCATCTTCCAAATTAGGCTTTTCCAGGGGTGATTTCCCCCCATCTGAACGCTATATCAAACCCAGTTCCTAAATACTGATGTCTGATATAACCTTCACGTTCTACCAAATGTGAACTTTGTAAGATCAAGATTTGTGTCTTTCTTGTTGGTTTTACACAGGCCTGTTTTCTATAAAATGAACATTTTGATTTTGTATAATGCCACCACAAAAATTGGTATACAACAAACATGTTGGTTTGTCAGAAAAACCTTGCACATGTGATTGTGCTGGTATTAAAAAGATTGTTCATCAAGAATGTGTGGATTATTGTCTCAACGCTACAACGTTTTTGGGGTGATGTAATTGTTGTTTTATGATAAAATGGGGGTTATTTCCTAAGGGCAAATCCACTTTGCACTACAAGTGCAGTTTAAGTGCAGTTGCAAGTGCACTTGTAGTGAAAAGTGTCTTTGCATTTAGTAAATAACAGCCAACAGTGCTTTGTATAAGGTTACACAATCACGCCATTTTCTGGACTCCACACATTTCTGTCAGGGTCAGCTAAAACAAACACAAGCAGTAAATGTCCACCAAGAATTTCTTTTTTTTTAATTATAAAAAGGCTTCACAGATTGTCTGGCATATTGATAGCCCCCCTACCCGCAAAGAACTCCAGGTAGCGTAACCGGACATCACGGGCACTCAGGGAGGGCAAGCCAGGACGGCCACTTTCAAGCGCCGTCAGTGTGGTTTGATGCATCATTCCGGCCTCAGGCCCAACTGAGCCAGCATAGTTGGCCGAATGTTTCCTTAAAAAGTTATGGAGAACACAGCACGCAAGTATTATATGGTTCAGTTTATACTCCGCCATAAATAGGCGGAACCGGCTTACTAGGATTCCAAATGTGTTCTCCATCACTCTTCGGGCTCTGGCCAGCCGGTAATTAAAAACCCTCTGTTCCGGGGTGAGGGTCCTCATCGGGAATGGCCGCATCAGGTGGTCCCCCAGCGCAAACGTTTCATCAACAACGAACACAAATGGGAGACCTTCCACATTGTCCTCTGGAGCTGGCAAGTCCAAGCTGCCATTCTGGAGACGCCTGTAGAACTCCGTCTGGGCGATGACTCCACCATCGGACATCCGGCCATTCTTCCCCACGTCCACATACAAGAAGTCGTAATTAGCCGACACCACCGCCAACATCACTATACTATTAAACCCCTTGTAATTATAATAGTACGACCCCGAGTTGGGTGGTGGGACGATGTGGACGTGTTTCCCATCAATTGCCCCACCGCAGTTAGGAAAGTCCCACCGCTGGGCAAAGTGGGAGGCCACAGTCTGCCATTCCTGTGGCGTGGAAGGAAACTGTTGAGGAAAAAACAATAAACATTACTATTTTTTCACAGAAACATGGCAAGAAGATTATACACAAACATTATGGGGCAACCTCCAGATAGCATTTATTAAGGGGAATTTAACAAGGCCAAAGTATAAGGTACACCTATCATATTCCCCCCCCCCTCATGGGCCATTTCTAACATTATAGGGGGTGTGCGGAAATCTTGAACAGGTAACCCTCTTCACTTCATTGAGAGATGAATGCCTAAATAATGGGTATTACTTTGAACAGACCCTCCTTAGTTACACTATTGGCAGACTACTGGACAGGTAAGAAGTGTCCTAATACAAAGATATAAATACACATTGTACACATTTGAGGACATTTGGACATTCTGCTATTACCTATCAAGATAATAATAGGATACAAAAACTTTAAACAGTACCATTGGAAAGTATACAGGCAGGCCCTTGCACTACATGCTTTGGGGAATTCATCCATAAATCTGACCAGTAAAGAGGTGGGTATAGTGTGTATGGGTTTGGTAAAGTCAGCAGATAGATGATTGAGGATAGATAGAGAATTGGGATCAGCTGACTTAGCAGTTGGGGGAGGGAGGGTTACTAAAAATTATTTGGGGACACCACAAAAAAAAGCCTCTGCCACTCTGCCTGAATTTAAATCAAAAATAACATTTCCAAACATTTTAGGGGGTGTTTGGGGTAAAGCAC
Source organism: Lithobates clamitans (assembly GCA_037952925.1). Taxonomy (NCBI): domain Eukaryota; kingdom Metazoa; phylum Chordata; class Amphibia; order Anura; family Ranidae; genus Lithobates; species Lithobates clamitans. The sequence goes on along the minus strand of JBBGZY010000006.1, from coordinate 2,286,916 downwards.
TACTATGGAGCTGATAAAATACATTGTTAAGTGACTAAATGAGGTGAATATAGGGCCAGGAGACACCATGCTGGGGAGGTTATTGAAGGGCAAATATGTATGAAGGACCTAAAATAATAATTACATAAAAATCCAGCATGCATGAGGACAAAGGGGACATTCACAGCATATTACAATCATGGTAATTAGGGAATGAGGAAAGAAATACAATATATTAGCAAACATTCAATACAATAAAATGTGATATAAAAGGATAAAAATCTTACCTTCATATACTCCTTCTGCAGGACCTGTATGATGGCAGAACAGGTCTCTGGGATAATGATCCCCAGAGCCTGGGGGGAGATGCCTGTCGAGAACTTCAAGTCCTGCAGACTTCTCCCTGTGGCCAAATACCGCAAGGTAGCGACCAACCTCTGCTCCGGAGTGATGGCTTGCCTCATACAGGTATCCTGCCTGCTGATATAGGGGGTCAGCGAAGCCAACAAACGGTGAAACACAGGGTCCGTCATCCTGAGAAAGTTCCTGAAATCATCAGGATTATTCTCACGGATCTCACGGAGCAAAGGCATATGACAGAACTGGTCACGCTGAAGCAACCAATTCTTGGTCCATGAACTCCTCCTCACCCTGTTCATGGACTGGACTTGTGTCAAGGTCAGGACCCCAACACCAAGCCCCCGCACAGCACGAACTCTACGAGGAGTACGCATACGAAACATGGCTAGAAAACGGTCGGCTGCTCAGAATGAAGTAACAGAACGCACTGAAGAACAGCAAGGCCTGTGAAGAGCGACCTGAAAAACAGCAACGAGCAGGCAAGATCACACAGAAAACTCTGATACGAACTGACTGCACGCACTGAAGAGCAGATACAAACCCACAAGCACAAACTGAACGGCAGAAAACGATCTGAAAGCCACGAGTCTGAAAAAGCGCGAATCGTCTCTCACCAAACTTTTACTAACACGAGATTAGCAAAAGGAGCCCAAAGGGTGCCGCGCTTGGTTCTGAACCGGCCTTTTCTAGTCTCGTCGTACGTGGTGTAAGTGACCGCGTGGTCGGCGATCGGAAATTCCGACAACTTTGTGCGACTGTGTGTAGGCAAAACAAGTTTGAGCCAACATCCGTCGGAAAAAATCCTAGGATTTTGTTGTCGGAATGTCCGAACAAAGTCCGACCGTGTGTACGCCCTATAAGAGTGGAGCCTCATTTGCAGTGCCTGCAATTTTTCCCTTGGTAGTTACTTAGTTTTCTTTTTTTCCTTTTTCTTGCTTTTTTTGATGATTGTATTGCTTTTGCATGAATAGCAATACAGTGATCAAACCTCAACAAGGGTTAATAAACACTGTGGTTTCATTTTTGGACAGAAATTGGCTTCATTAGAGTTCCTTGAGCTTTGCTGGCTTAGTAATGAACTTTACTTTTTTAGCACCTTGCTTCCTGACTAAGTATGAAAGTCTCAAGTCCTCTATTCTGAGTTTTTATTACAAATTGCTGCTTCTGTTTCAGACACACATCAAGTGTCACAGTGGAGATAAGCTGGCAAGCACAGAAAATTGTCTTTGGCGTATCCACACCAAGGTTAACCCCTATTTACTATGCCCTTAAAGCAGAACTAAAGTATTTTTTATTTAAATGCAAATACTCCGACATTTCCAGTTTACAATGTTCATGCATGCATACTTGCAAATCTATGTTACCCATTGTATGATGTTATTCATATTTGATATTATTATGTGCCTTTTTGTAATCTGTTACTGCACATCAGACCTCACGGCCTATCACGGCACTCAGAACCTCTGTAGATAAATTGCTTAATTTCCCTGATAAGATTATGACAGAACTGGTGGTGTGCTATCCGACCTTTCTCAGTCAAAAACTCATCCATCCCTAGAATCTTTGACTGAGTTCCTCTGAATGGTAGAGGAAGTCTGGCAACTAATTTATTTCTAAATTGTAAAGCCCCAGGAGATGATGGTCTACCCATAGAGGTCTATAAACTGTATGCTGAGAACATTTTGCCACATTTGCTAAAAGTATAAGATGCAGCATCTGAATAAAGCAGTCTGCCTCCCTCCATGTCTAAGGCTAACATAATCCTCTTGTTAAAACCATGTAAGATACCAACTGATACTGGCTCTTATAGACTTATATCTCTTTTAATGGTAGATGTTAAAATTATTGCTAAAAATTTGAATAGACTAAATAAGGTGATTATCAGATAGAACAGGGCTCTGTTCAGTGCTATTCGTTAGTGTGCTATACTGTGCTATTTTGCTTCAATTGTCAGTGTATAATATTTGTTTAGTGTCAGTCTAGGGAGTGAGGAGGACCATCATCCAGCTTTGCATAGTGTGCAGCTAGAGTAGGGACAGCTCAGATAGTTTCACTGTATTGTAGTGAGACCGTGTCATTCATACAAACATTATTGTAGAGTAGGGACAGCTCAGATAGTTTCAGTGTAGTGTAGTGAGACCATGTTAGTAACCTTGACATTAGTGTATAGCTAGAGTAGGGACAGTTCAGATAGCATCAGTGTAGTGACGGTTGAACACTGTCTATTTGATTGTGTTACTGCCAGTGTAACACCATTTACTTCTGTGTGCGTTACTGCCAGGTTAACGCCATATAGTTCTGTGTGCGTTACTGCCAGGTTAACGCCATATAGTTCTGTGTGCGTTACTGCCAGTTTATATAGTTCTGTGTGCGTTACTGCCAGTTTAACGCTATATAGTTTTGTGCATTACTGCCAGTTTAACACCATTTACTTCTGTGTATGTTACTTCCAGTTTAACACCATATAGTTCTGTGTGCCTTACTGCCAGTTTAATGCCATATAGTTCTGTGTGCATTACTGCCAGTTTAACGCCATATAGTTTTGTGCATTTTTGCCAGTTTAACACCATTTACTTCTGTGTGCGTTACTGCCAGTTTAACGCCATATAGTTCTGTGTGCACTACTGCCAGTTTAGCACCATACAGTTTTGTGTGTTACTGCCAGTTTAATGCCATTTACTTTTGTCTGCTTTACTGCCAGTTTAACGCCATATAGTTTTGTGCGTTACTGCCAGTTTAACTCCATATAGTTCTGTGTGCATTACTGCCAGTTTAACGCCATATAGTTTTGTGCGTTACTGCCAGTTTAACGCCATTTACTTCTGTGTGCATTACTGCCAGTTTAACACCATATAGTTCTGTGTGCATTATTGCCAGTTTAATACCATATAGTTTTGTGCATTACTGCCAGTTTAACACCATTTACTTCTGTGTGCGTTACTGCCAGTTTAACGCCATATAGTTCTGTGTGCGCTACTGCCAGTTTAGCACCATATAGTTTGTGTGTTACTGCCAGTTTAACGCCATTTACTTCTGTCTGCTTTACTGCCAGTTTAACGCCATATAGTTTTGTGCGTTACTGCCAGTTTAACTCCATTTACTTCTGTGTGCATTATTGCCAGTTTAATGCCATATAGTTTTGTGTGTTACTGCCAGTTTAATGCCATTTACATCTGTGTGCGTTACTGCCAGTTTAACGCCATATAGTTCTGTGTGCGTTACTGCCAGTTAAATGCCATATAGTTCTGTGAGCATTACTGCCAGTTTAACGTCATATAGTTCTGTGTGTGTTATTGCCAGTTTAACGCCATATAGTTTTGTGTGCATTACTGCCAGTTTAACCCCATATTGTTTTTTGTGTGTTACTGCCAGTTTAATGCCATATAGTTTTGTGCGCATTACTGCCAGTTTAACGCCATATAGTTTTGTGTGCATTACTGCCAGTTTAACCCCATATTGTTTTTTGTGTGTTACTGCCAGTTTAATGACATATAGTTCTGTGTGCATTACTGCCAGTTTAACGCCATATATTTTTGTGTACGTTACTGCCAGTTTAACGCCATATAGTTCTGTGTGCATTACTGCCAGTTTAACGCCATATATTTTTGTGTACGTTACTGCCAGTTTAACACCATATATTTCTGTGTGCATTACTGCCAGTTTAACCCCATATTGTTTTTTGTGTGTTACTGCCAGTTTAACTCCATATAGTTCTGTGTGCGTTACTGACAGTTTAACGCCATATAGTTTTGTGTGCATTACTGCCAGTTTAATGCCATATAGTTCTGTGTGCATTACTGCCATTTTATATAGTTCTGAGTGCTTTACTGCCAGTTTAACGCCATATAGTTTTGTGAGTTACTGCTAGTTTAATGCCATTTACTTCTGTGTGCTTTACTGACAGTTTAACACCATATAGTTCTGTGTGCATTACTGCCAGTTTAACGCCATATAGTTTTGTGTGTGTCACTGCCAGTTTAACGCCATATAGTTTTGTGCGTTACTACCAGTTTAACGCCATGTCATTTTTTGTGTGTTACTGCCAGTTTAATGACATATAGTTCTGTGTGCATTACTGCCAGTTTAACGCCATATATTTGTGTGTACGTTACTGCCAGTTTAACGTCATATAGCTTTGTGCATTACTGCCAGTTTAACGCCATATAGTTCTGTGTGCTATACTACCAGTTTAAAACCATATAGTTCTGTGTGTCACTGTACGTTTGGCGCATTATATTGCAGTATATTATAGTGTATCCATGGAGTGTGTCTGTGTAGAGTGCGTACTCAAATTAAAGTGCACCAAACACCTCTTTACATTGATTAAAGGGCATCTACGTACAGATTTCAACTTCTTCTTTATATTTGCTAATAAGCACCACCCACTCCCTCCCAATAATGTCTGGGAGGACAACAAGGAGAGGCAAGCGTTCTCTTGGCACTGTAAAGGGGGCCATCAACAAATGTGTCCACAGGAAAGGGTGGACGTGGTGGTCAGTCCTCAGGCAGAGCATCATTTACTCTGTTTAGTGAGTTTGCCCATGCAATCCAGCCACAGCATGCAGAGGAGGTGGTGGACTGGCTTACTAAACCTTCTTCATCCTCTGTTACGCAAGCAGAGACAAGTGTGCAGTCCGCTGCAGTTGCCAGAGTGGATAAACCTGCCTCCTTGTCCACATCTATTCCTGCCACAGCCCCAACATCAGCCATTGAGGAGTCAGCTGAAGTATTTGACCACAGCGTCAGCCACTTGCTCCTTGATAATGTCCAACCATTACTGGATTCAGATGTTGGTTCTGAGGTTGAGGATGACAGGAACATGAGCCTAGAGAGAGGGAGGAACACTGGTAGACAAATTGGCATTCATGTTCCCCAAGCCACAGCGTATTACCAACTTGTCTCCAGTTGTAATGATGAAGATGCAGGAGATGGAGATGATGATGAGGTCACTGATGCGACTTGGGTGCCAGATAGAGCAGAGGAGGAAACTGAAAGTGAGGCGGCACAATCCCAAGGAGGCCGACATCAAGAACCTAGCAAAGCACAAAGCACATAAAAGCCACACAAAAGGGGCACAAATCTGTCCCTCCTCCCCCTCCTCCTTACCCACTTCAGTCTGCCCCTGCTATACCAAGTCATTACCTCCCAGCAGCCTCCCCTGACAGGGATGATGGTATAGCACAGGGTGTCCCAGGTCCCAGCAGCACACCACCAGCTGTAGACTGTAGCCAGCAAATTTCTCTGCCCCATCTACTGCAGCGGTAAAAAAAATACAGTCCTTGCCACCCACATGCTCAGCATCTAAATGAAAGCTTGTCAAAGCTGTTGGCTCTCCAACTTCTGTCTTTCAGTCTGGTGGATTCTGCCCCCTTCTGTGAATTCACACAATGTGCTGTAGCACAATGGCAGGTTCCCAGTCGCTACTACTTTTCACATACAGTATCTCACAAAAGTGAGTATACCCCTCACATTTTTGTAAATATTTTATTTTATGTTTTCATGTGACAGCACTGAAGAAATTACACTTTGCCAGTAAATGGCATTAAACTGGCAGTAAGCCAGCTGGAGTCAGGAATGGTGGTGTGCGATAATGGCTCAAACTTCCTGTCCGCCCTTAGACAGGGAAAGTTGACACATGTGCCATGCCCTGAATATGTCCTCAATTTGGTGCTGCAGCATTTTCTAAATACGTACCCAGGGTTGTAAGATGTACTAAAACTGGCCAGAAGAGTATGTAACCATTTCAGACGTTCATATACAGCCAGTGCTCAGTTGGCTGAAATTCAGCAGTAAATCCACCTGCCCATAAACCGCCTTATTTGCGACATGCCCACCAGGTGGAACTCAACTTTGTCAATGCTGCGGCAGCTATACATGCAGCAGAGGGCCGTCAACGAGTACCTGTGCGAATATGGCATGACAATATGCTCAGTCCGCCTCAACTTTTTTTCCCCAAGCCAATGGCTGATCATTAAGGATGCGTGCACTGTATTGTCACCATCTGAGGAGGCCACAAGGCTGGTGAGCTGTGACAGTGTATGCATCAGTGACACAATCCCTGTTGTGTTCCTGCTGGAGCAGACTCTGCATGGCATTACGGACAGGGCACTGGAGGAAGAGGAGGACTTCCTTTCCTCTCAAGGCCCACTTTATCCAGGCACCATCATTCTTATGTCATAGAACACACAGGAGGAGAGAGGGGTGGAGGATGAGGAGGGGGATTAGGCTTTGAAGAAGAGGAAGACATGTGTCAATCTGTAAGCAATTACAGTAAAAATAAATGTGTAATATAATCCCTTGCGCTATCAAAGTGTATCTAGTATGTGATAAAAAACAATCAATTAGTTGCAGCTAGATCTATAATGCATATGGTGCATAAAATGAGTATATATGGAAGAATGATCAGCGCCACCAATTAGACTGTATTACAGTCCTGAGATATGTAAATGTGTATATCCACTGTGCAAATATGATTGTGTAAAACCAGTGTGCAAATAATGCTTATGATAAAGTGCCTGTGCAATAATGTGCAAACGTGTTAAAATAAATATATAAAGATAGTGAAAAATAAACAATGTAACAATTTCCTATTCAATGCACATATTAATACTATGTGATTGATATGAATAACATAAATAAATGTAAGTGAAAATAAATAAATCCAGTCCTAATTAATCAGAATCAAGTTGTCTGGAACATTTGATCAATGTTTGTTCGTTCAGACAACTTGATTCCGATTAATTAGGACTGGATTTGTTTATTTACACTTACATTTATTTATTTTATTCATATTTTTCACTTAGTACTTGATACATTTATTGATATGTGCATTGAATAGGACATTGTTACATTGTTTTTTTTTGCACTATCTTTATATATTAATTTTAGCACGTTTGCACATTATTGCACAGGCACTTTATTATAACATTATTTGCACACTGGTTTTACACAATCATATTTGCACAGTGGATATACACATTTACATACCTCAGGACTGTATTACAGTCTAATTGGTGGCGCTGATCATTCTTCCATATATAATCTGTAAGCGATGGCTTTCCAACCCCAGGACCATTGGGAGTAGTACGTTTATGGGAGGAGGAAGTTCCCGATGCTGTAATCCTGAGACCCCATGGAGTCTGCTTCTCAAGTCTCATCAAATTTGAGGCAACTTCAAAGCCTGCAAAAGGACCAAAGAATACGTGGTATAAATGAGAAGGATGATTACTGGTTGGCAACCCACCTTGACCACCGTTATAAGGGGAAGGTCTCAGAACTCATCCCGTTCCCCCAGAGAGTGCAGAGGATAAAATATTGAGGACACGTTAAAGAGGATTTTATTGAATGTTTTTCCTGACCCAAGTAGGTTACAGTGTCATGGAAAACGTCGTTTTGAGTCTTCTGTTGGTCAAGAGCGGAGCGTTGAAGAAGGCATCCACCTAAGTGAGGCATTTCGGAATTTTTTAGTCCTGGCCGCCCAGGGCTGCCAGCTTCCACATCCCATCAGCAGCTTCTGCATCACATGGTGGATGATTACCTTGGGGCTAAAACAGAGATGGAGAGCTTTCCCGCTGACGATCCACTGACTTACTGGGTCATGAGAATAGACCACTGGCCAGAACTTGCCCAGTAGGCTATTGAGTTGTTGGGCTGCCCTGCATCCAGCGTGCTTTCAGAATGGGTATTCAGTGCTGTAGGAGGTTTCGTTACTGGTCATAGATTGCATCTGTCCACAGACTCCGTGGACCATTTGACTTTTATAAAAATGAATCAGTCCTGGATTACCAGCTATTAAGCCCCTGATGCTGATGTCACCGTTTAAGTCTTTTTGGGATGTGGAATCTCTGCAGGACTTTGAGGCTGCCTAGCTTTGAGGGTGTTCAATAATTTTTATCTGGAAGAATGTTTTTGGTATAGGTATTCATGGGCACAATTAACACCCAAAGACCAATTTTTCAGCACAGTGGCAGTGCATCCATAAAGGCGCACGGCGCCGTCCCCTCTCTCCAGTCACCCTCTCTATCACCAATAAATAGATTGCAATTGCAATGGATGAATCTATCCACGGCTGCCGCTGCCACCCCCTATTCAGGCCCCAGCCCCTTTTTGAGCGCCGGGCACCTGAATTACAGTGGCGGTGGTGTTCTTGAAGCACCTGATTAGAGCCATAGACTCTAATAGGCATCAAAAAAGGTGACCTAGCTATACATCGGCTCGCCAGATGACCTAGCTATAGGTCGGCTCGCAGGATCAGGATAGCAGGCGCGCGCATGTGCCCGCTGCACAGCGAGGGCGCCAATGCTCGCGGCCGATGGTCGCAATGACCGCCAGCCATGAGAGATCGTGGGCACGAGAGGCAGGACAGGGAAGTGTGTGTGTAAACACACAAATCCCTGTTCTGTGAGGAGAAGCGTGATAGATCGTGAGTTCCTATTAGCTAGGAACCACGATCCATCACTTCCTCTAGGTCAGGCCCCTCCCCCTACAGTTAGAAACACAACTAGGGAAAACAGTTAACCCCTTGATCGCCCCCTAGTGTTAACCCCTTCCCTGCCAGTGACAGTTTTACAGTAATCATTTTGCATTTTTATAGCACTGATCGCTGCATAAATGGCAATGGTCCCAAAAATGTGCCAAAAGTATCCAATGTATCTGCCATAATGTCGCAGTCCTGATAAAAATTGCAGATTTCTGCCATTACTAGTAAAAAAAATAAAATAATAAACATTTTATAATTCTATCCCCTATTTAGTAGATGCTATAACTTTTGCGCAAACCAATCAATATACACTTATTGCGATTTTTTTTACCAAAATATGTAGAAGAATACATATCGCCCTAAACTGAGAAAAAAATTAGCTTTTTTAAAAAAAAAAAATAGGGATATTTATTATAGCAAAAAGTACAAAATATTGTGTTTTTTTCAAAATTGTTGGTCTTTTTTTGTTTATAGCACAAAAAATAAAAAATGCAGAGGAGATTAAATACCACCAGAAGAAAGCTCTATTTGTGGAAATAAAAGGACGTCAATTTTGTTTGGGTGCAACGTCGCACGACCGCGCAATTGTCAGTTAAAGTGACGCAGTGCCGAATCGCAAAAAATGGCCTGGTCATTCAGCAGCCAAATCTTGAGGGATGAAGTGGTTAAAAATGAAGTTTTTCACAAAAAAGACTTTTATTGATACATGTCCCCCAGGGCAGGACCCGGACCCCTATAACCATTGTATGCCCAATTACTTGCATATAAGCCTTCAAAATGGGCACTTTAGTAAGATTTTGGCATTCTTGATGGAGACCAGTGGGAGAGCGCCCTAGATTCAGTACTCTTATGTTCTTTAAATACTTCACAAAAACTCTCACAATTATACATACTTTTATGTGCCCATTATACCCCACTCAAACTATATAACATGCCCCTATGGCAGATTTGTCAAAATGGATCTTGTGCGATTTACCAAAATCCTGCAAGCTCTCTGGGATTGTATTATTTAATTGTTTATATGTTGCCATGACTTCAGCAATGTAAGTGTCATCTGGCATAATGAGGATCACGTAACTACCAACATGGCAACGTATAAACAGTAATAAACCATGGCAGATCTCGTAAATCATATGCATGAGATCTGGCACAGACACCATTGCTAGGCAGGAACACAAATCAAGGAAGAAGCCATTGATGATGTATACTTTTAAAATGACTGTGAGGTTTTCAGAAAAACGGAAAGAATGACCAGTGGGACTGGGGAAATATATGCCTATTTAGTCTTGAAACTGTAATTTTAATAGACACATTTAATTAATGCTTGTAGATTATTGACTGTATATGTGTGCGTGTGTAGGCATATTTAATAGAAGACCTTTGATAAGTACTTCTGCTGTTTAAATTAAAATTATGGAGACTGTTTGCAGATCTTTGAATGCATATACAATCTTATAATTGAAAGCATCAATTGAAAGCCTATTGAAAGCATCAGTGCACAAACACTCTGCTGAATTTAAATCTACATGTTTCTTGTAGACACATGAATATGCTAAGCACTTGTCATTGGGATGTTTTCTATTGAATGTCTTCTTCTAAACACAAGTCAGACTCATTTTAACCTATCTGATCTTTTGAACTTCTGTACATATTGGCAAAGAAGGGACTCAAAGTAGCAGGCAAAGGCACATTGCAGGAGCACATATGAGTAAGCAGAAATCCATATGGCTGCATAATTATGTATATTGATGGCTAAAGAAAGAAGATAACAAAACCATGCACAGAATTTCTGAACCTTTATAAGACAACAAACTGCATATCCTTTACAAATGATCACAATGGATATTTTTTGGGACACCAGCAATATACCAAAAATCCAAATTAATTTGGGAGGGGTAAATAATTTAAAATTGGTCTCATCCACCAGATAGCCAGATTTTCTCCATGCACCTACTTATGTTGTAAAGCCAGCCATAGACGGATATAAATTTGGAACCGGCTGAAAATGGATCTATCAATGGGCAGGCTGGTTGTACTGAAGTCGATCCATCAATCAACTTCAGTACGACCAGCCTGTTGGGTTCTTTTGCCTGTTCTTTGCTGGCTTCTATAGCTGACAGCAGTTATCATTGTATTCTGCTGGTAGGGAAGCCTATCCCTATCAGCTGAACACAATAGCACTGCAGGAGAGATTCCCCAATCCATGCTGACTGTGTTGTCATGGAAATTGGGCCATTTTCTTTCCTTTAACCCTTTCACTGCCAGTTCCGTATGCCGTACAGACGTACAGAAGTGCCTGCAGGTGGCCAGGTCAGTACGGCGTACGGACTTCATTTCTCCCTCTCCTATAAGCTTATGGTCACTTCAATGGAGCGGTGCCGGTGAAGTTGGGGCTAGGGGGGCTTTAGTAAACATGTGTTTACTAAGATCTAGTAGAAGACAGGGCACATGCAGCGATCACTACTGATCACTGCTATGTGCCCACTGACACTGACAGCTGATATATTGTAACTGCGAATGTTACAATATATCAGACTGTCATTTTCTGAATGAATGGAATCTCTATACAGATTCTCATTCATTCAAGTAAAGTGATACAGTGAAAGGGACTATCTTCAGTCCCTTTCGCTGTCTCAAAAAAAGAGATATGGGGTCTGCTTAGACCTCTGATATCTCACCAACCCCCCCATAAAAAAAAAAAAAAATGTAATAACTGTAAAAAAAAAAAAAAGGAAAAAGTAAATAATAAAAAAAAACAGAAACATAGTAAGGTCCGCCCGTACTCACCCCTTCATGGTGACCCCCCCCCCACTCATTCCTCCACGGATACCTCAGCTTCTCCTCCCATCCAACCCGATCCATGCTGATTGGCCATGAGGAGAAGTCGGAAGACGAAAGCGAATATTAATTTGCTATTGTCACAACTCACAAGTGGGTGGGTTCAGGGTGCAATGCTATGCACCCTAGCCCAACCTTTTTCAAGTCAATTAGAGGCTTGGGCTGTAATCATGTAGCTTGAAAAAAAAAAACCTCATATGAGTCCGGCTTCCTGCAGGGGGGCGGCACCCCTAATCAACCGGCCGCTCCTGGTAAGACCCCTTTCACATGGAGCAGACTCTGAAAAAGCAGATCTGTCTGCTCAGCGAGGGATCTGTCTGCTGATCCCCACTGAGCAGGTAGATGACAGGTCTGCGCCCTCTTTGCTGATGCAGAGCAGACACGGACACAGCTTGCTATTCTCTATGGGATGGTCGCCTGTCCATTTCCATCGGATGCCATCCGATCGGCTAGATGGATGGGGAATGGAATCCCCATCCATCTGCTTTTAGTGGACTGGATCAGATGCAGGCGTGTGTAAATGGACACTTGTCCATTTACATCAGTCTGTCCATAGAGAACAATGGGTGCTCTGATTGGGCCCACCTGAAAAACGGACAGGCAGACCCGATCGGCTTGCTTGTGTAAAAGGGGTCTAAGGCCTTGTTCACACAAGGCATACATAGCATATCTTTACAGGGATCCATGGGTGTTCCATGCATCTCTGTGCAGACAGTCCCATTGATGTCATTTGGAATGTAGCACCTACACCAACACAGCCGTTGCTCCCAATTTTACACCCATGTAGGTCCGCATGCAGGTCCCTGAGCTCACACGGTCTGCGTTCGGGGTCATGTACCCACACAGATGTCAGATTGGGAACAGCAGCTATGCCTGTACAGGGACTGCCTGTACACGGATACATGGAACATCTGTGCATCCCTGTGCAGGTAAACATGGCCCCTCAAGGGCGTACAATTTAGTATACCACATATAAACAAGGCTTTAGTACTAATTTAGCAGGAATTTTGAAAGTTACATTGTGTTTTTGTGCAATATTAATGATTTTAGAGTATTTTTAGTAAAAATAGTGATATGATGAATATTTGCGCAATTATTGCGGGGCCCAAAAAATCAGTATCACTTTTTTTATTCTACTGACCATGTGCTTTTAGAAAATGTCTAGTTTGAGGGGTCTTTTCAAATTCTGAAAGCTGTGAAAAATGAAAACCTCCAGATTTTTAGAGAAATTTTTGGGTACGTTCGATTTTCACCATTTTGCAAAAAGGTGCAATTTAAAATGTACAAATATTTATTATTTATTAACTCCATACAGGTTAAGCTTTTATATTTAGTAGGGATTTAGCAGGAAATTTGTAAAATTAGCTGTGTTTTTATTTGCTAATAATGGTTTTAGTGTATTTTTTGGCAATATATTGGTTCGATAAACATTTGCGCAAATACCGCGGGGTCTAAAAAATCAGTAGTACCTTCTTTTTATTCTAGAGGTCATATGCTTTCAGAAAATATATGATTTTGGGGGTCTTTCACAAATTATGAAAGCTGTAAGGGAAAAACGAAAAACCTTCAGATTTTTGGAGAAATTTGGATATTTACATTTTTGCATATGTTCGATTTTCACCATTTTGCAAAAAGGCACAATGTAAAACTTAAAACTTTTTGTTATTTATTAACTCCATACAGGTTAAGCTTTTATGTTTAGTAGGGATTTATCAGGAATTTTGTAAAATTGGCTGTGTTTTTATTTGCTAATAATGGTTTTAGTGTATTTTTTGCCAATATATTGATTCGATATCGAACCATTTTAACTACCTGTCCCCTGGACCCTGTTCCCTCTCAAATGCTACGGTCACCCTCTGACCCCATCCTACACTCTCTAACCCACATCTTCAATCTCTCCCTCACCTCTGGCGTCTTCCCCGATGCTCTAAAACATGCACTGGTCACTCCCATACTCAAAAAACCATCCTTGGACCCTACCAATCTTAACAACCTACGCCCTATCTCCTTGCTCCCCTTTTCCTCCTAAACGCCTGGTTTACAACCAACTGAGTGACCACCTCATTAAAAACAACCTTCTTGATCCCCTTCAATCTGGATTTCGCCCTCAACACTCCACAGAAACTGCTCTATTAAAACTCACAAATGACCTACTAACTGCAAAAACCAACGGACACTATTCTGTACTCCTACTTCTGGACCTTTCAGCTGCCTTTGACACGGTTGACCACCCCCTCCTCCTCAAAAAACTTCACTCCATCGGTCTCCGTGACTGTGCTCTTCAGTGGCTCTCATCCTACCTATCCCAACGCACCTTCAGTGTCACTTACAATTCTACTTCCTCCACTCCTCTTCCCTTCTCTGTCGGGGTCCCCCAAGGTTCTGTTCTTGGACCTCTTTTATTTTCAATCTACACCTCTTCCCTGGGTCAGCTGATAGCCTCTCATGGCTTTCAATATCATTTCTATGCTGATGACACACAAATCTATCTCTCCACCCCTCAACTCACTCCATCAGTCTCTTCACGCATCACTAACTTACTAACCGACATATCTGTATGGATGTCACACCACTTCCTCAAACTCAACTTGTCCAAAACTGAGCTTATAATATTTCCTCCCCCACATGCCTCTTCCCCTGACTTCTCTGTCAAGAGCAATGGCAAAACCATCCACCTGTCCACACATGTCAGGGTGCTAGGTGTTATCCTGGATTCTGAACTCTCCTTTCAGCCCCACATCCAATCACTTTCCAAAGCTTGCCGCCTCAACCTCCGCAACATCTCTAAACTACGTCCCTTTCTAACCAGTGAAACTACAAAGCTCCTGATTCACTCCCTGGTTATCTCTCGCCTTGACTACTGCAACTCACTCCTCATTGGCTTACCTTTAAATAGACTACCCCCCCTTCAGTCCATCATGAATGCTGCTGCCAGACTCATCCACCTTACAAACCGATCAGTGTCTGCTACCCCTCTCTGCCAATCCCTCCATTGGCTGCCACTCGCCCAACGAATTAAATTCAAAATACTAACAATAAGTTACAAAGCCATCCACAACTCTGCCCCCAGCTACATCACTAACCTAGTCTCAAAATACCAACCTAAACGCCATCTCCGTTCCTCCCAAGATCTCCTGCTCTTTAGCTCCCTCATCACCTCCTCCCATATCCGCCTCCAGGACTTCTCCCGAGCCTCGCCCATCCTCTGGAATTCCCTACCCCAATCTGTCAGACTGTCTCCAAATTTATCCACTTTTAGGCGATCCCTGAAGACTTTCCTCTTCAGAGAAGCCTATCCTGCCTCCATCTAACAACTGCATTATTTTCTCCATTAGCTCATCCCCCACAGCTATTACCCTTTTGTATAACTTGACCCTCCCTCCTAGATTGTAAGCTCTAACGAGCAGGGCCCTCTGATTCCTCCTGTATCGAATTGTATTGTACTTGTACTGTCTGCCCTAATGTTGTTGTAAAGCGCTGCGTAAACTGTCGGCGCTATATAAATCCTGTATAATAATAATAATAATTCGATAACCATTTTCGCAAATACCGCAGAGTCCAAAAAATCAGTAGCACCTTCTTTTTCTTCTAGAGGTCATATGCTTTCAGAAAATATATGGTTTTGTGTGTCTTTCACAAATTCCTCAAGCTGTAAGGGAAAAATGAAAATCTTCAGATTTTTTAAAGAAATTTGGATATTTACACTTGCGTCTGTTTAATTTTCACCATTTCGCAAAAAAGCGCAATTTAAAAGTTACACATATTTGTTATTTATTCACTCAATACAGGTTAAGTTTTTATATTTAGTAAGTATTTTGTAAAATCTGCTGTGTTTTTATCTGCTAATAATGGTTTTAGTGTGTTTTTTGCAAATATATTGGTTTGATAAACATTTGCGCAAATACCGCATGGTCTAAAAAATCAGTAGCAACTTCTTTTTATTCTGCTTATCATGTGCTTTAATAAAATATATGGTTTGGGGGGGTCTTTCACAAATTCTAAAAGCTATAAGTGAAAAATAAAAAACAAAGGAAAAATTGCAAAAATGGTTTGGCCACTTGAGTGTACAAAATGGAGCACAAGGCCTGGCAGCGAGAGGGTTAACCCATGGCTGAAGGAAAGAAAATTGCATAATATAGGGCCTGCCTAAGTTGTGTATTTTAAATATAGGATTTTATTGAGTTAAAGTGATACTAAAGTCTTGTGGTTTTTTTTGTTAAAAATAAACATGTTATACATACCTGCTCTGTGTAGTGGTTTTGCACAGACCAGCCCCGATCCTCCCCTTCTTGTGTCCCTTTTGCTCCTGGCCCTTCCCTCCTGTTGAGTGCCCCCACAGCAAGCAGCTTGCTATGGGGGCACCCAAGCCAAGCCACAGCTCCCTGTGTTCATGCCCTGCCCCCTTTCTCTCCTTATTGGCTGACTGACTTTATTTGTCAGCAGTGGGAGCCAATGGCTCCATGCTGTTGTCTTAGCCAATGAGGAGGGGAGTCCATGGCAGCCGGGACACTCCTGCAACAGTGCTGGATCTAGATGGATCTCAGGTAAGTATTAGGGGGGCTGAGAGGGGCTGCTGCACATTCTGCCTTTACAACCACTTTAATTATTTTTTATGGGAATATTGTAGAACAAGGTGATCTCTCAAGCCTCTCAATGTGTTTGATAAACAAAGTCTATTGTTCGCTAATTTAAGTGTATAAAATGTAATCTTAAGGATCTGATTATTTCCAAACAGGAACCACCATGTATAAGCAGATTAAAATTCATACTGCATTGTTTTAAGATAATATATCAAGTGAAATGCTGTGCACTTTGTATTCCAGATTTATAGCACAACATCAAAGCAAAATATGCTACTCCATTATAGACTTTAAAGGGTGGATGGATTGTGTCTGCAGAGAAAGCCATAAACTTGCAAGGTCAGCTCAAGTTGCTATCCATAAAGAGGGAAAGAGAAGGTGTGAGCAGATGCTGGAGTAACAACCTTTCTCTGCAAAGAAAAATAGTAGGTTTTTAACCCATTAAACTAATAAAATGTTGACTGGTGAGTTTCTGCATTCCCACAAAACATGAAACATGCCAATGGGAGTGTACAATAGGCATTTCATGTCTAATGGCTCCTTGATACTGTAGTGAACGTTAACCACTTAAGGACTGGGCCTCTTTTTTAGATGTGTTGTTTACAAGTTAAGAACAGTTTTTTTTTGCCAGAAAATTACTTAGAACCCCCAAACATTATACTTTTTTTTCTAACACCCTAGAGAATAAAATGGTGGTTGTTGCAATACTTTCTGTCACACCATATTTGCGCAGCGGTCTTACAAGCGCACTTTTTTTTTTAAAAATACACTTTTTTTAATAAAAAAATAAGACAACAGTAAAGTTAGCCCAATTTTTTTATATTGTGAAATATAAGGTTAATAGATACCCAACATGTCATGCTTTAAAATTGCGAATGCTCGTGGAGCAACAAACTTTTACCCTTAAAAATCTCCATAGGCGAAATTTAAAAAAATCTACAAGTTGCATGTTTTGCGTTACAGAGGAGGTCTAGGGCTAGAATTATTTCTCTTGCTCTACCAATTGCAGCAATACCTCACATGTGTGGTTTGAACACCGTTTTCATATGCGGGAGCTACTCACGTATGCGTTGGCTTCTGCACGCGAGCTTAGCGGGACGGGGCGCGTTTACATTTTTTTTTCTTATTTATTTTACCTTTTATTTTTAATATTTACACTGTTTAAAAAAATGTGTCACTTTTATTCCAATTACAAGGATAATTGTAAAAGAAAAAAAGCATGATGGGACCTCTTAAATATGAGATCTGGGGTCAAAAAGACCTCAGATCTTATATTTACACTAAAATGTAATAAAAAGAAAATTGTTATTTAAAAAAATGTAAAAAAATGGCCCTTTAAGTACTATGGGCGGAAGTGACATTTTGACGTCGCTTCCACCCTGCAGTGTCATGGAGACTGGTGGAGGCCATCTTCCCCTCACTCGTCTCCATGCACAGCCAGGATCCAATTGCCTCCGCCACTGCCGACGACTACGGTAAACGTCGGAGAGCACTGGATCACGGCAGGAGGGGGCCCCTCTCCCGCCACCAATAAAAATGATCTTGCGGCGAATCTGCTGCAGAGACCACTTTTATCCTGAACTGGACCGCTGGCCGAACACGGCGATACTGGGGTTATGGCAGCTAGCTGCTGCCATAACAACGATATCCGTCCTCAAAGTGAGGACGTACTGTACATCGGCGTGCGGCAGTCTGGAAGTGGTTAAAGTCCATCACCTATTCCTCCATCTGGCTCTAATTAAAATAAATGAATAAGTGCTCATACTTTTCTGTTATAAAGCTGACAAGAGGGTAGAGATGTTTTAGCAGCTCAAAAATATTATTTGCCTAAACAGATAGAATGTGCTGCAACATACTGTATATTTCAGAAAATACAAGTAAATAAAAATATTTATTTTATTATATAACAAAGGACTGAAATGTTCTAGTAACCTAGTTTACAGAAAGAGTTTAGCTATATTGTGTTAAAATGAAATATCTCACGGGGAACACATCAAGATAAGATTCTGAAAAAGCAACAAGCTGAGAAAGAATAGATAACATTATCCAACTGAGACTTGAGGATAAAACAAACAAGTGAGGGGAAAGAAACAGTGGAAAGAGAAGAGATGCTTCAGATGGCTAAGTCTAGGAGGAATACATGGTAATAGTGGACACACAGTGCAATAAATATGCTGGGCCGATAACATTGATGGACTGATGTCATGTTTGTGTTATATTACTAGGAAGGTCAGACAGAACAGACCAAACTCCCATGGCAAACACCTTCTCATGTACAGATGTTATGGAATATCTCAGGCTTCTGTCTAGAGAGTACTGTCAAATCATTTATAGTTCATGAGTTACTGTTCTTTGAAAAACTTTCTGAGGGTGAAGCACATCTTTTTATATCGCAACACATAGCTATTAGAATTAAAAATGTATAAGAATTTAAAAAAACACAGTCTATGGTTTAAAACTTCACCATGTTTGCTGCAGCATAATAATTAACAGCTGTCTACGTGAATCCTCTGTTACTAATGGCAGGTGCAAATTCTCCCAAAGGTACAAAGTCTAAGGAATGGCTGGATTTCATAAATTTAACTCACAGCTCTCAGGATAATCTCACTGGCAACAGATAAAAAAGTAGCTATCTGCAATCATGGTGAATGTAGTTAATTGGTGTTTGATCACAGACAAAAAGCAAAGACTGGTAGAAGACAAACAACAAATATCAGAGAACAGGTTGTGCCATGAGATTTATTCTGGATCAGAGTATTTTTACTGAAACTTTTTAAGGAGTAAGAAGAATCTTATTTCAGGCAGGGACTTATGATGATATTCTGTTGACATTGACACTCACCTATAATAAGTAAAAGTACTTCCATTACTGGCCTCCTTCTGAAATTGCTAGTTGCCTTACCTTGTTTGACTGCAAACGTTTAAGTCACAAACACATAACAATCATGTGAGTCATCATTCCTTGTTAAACAATAAAATCAAAGTTGTATATTTAAAAAAAATTGAAGGAATGTCAGAGGCATTTCTGCAAGTTGAACGAAATGTCACCAAATATTTCAAAAGAGATTAATGCCTGTATTGGCAGCTTCATTTGGTGGCCAAATTGCAGTATTGTTTTCTGAAACACCTCATTGAGAAAACTATACTGCATTTTAGCCACTAGATGGAACTAATGATACGGAAATTAATCTCTTAGAAAAATCACAGTGACATTTTGTTCAGCTTGCACAAATGATGCTGACATTTGTGCTACATATGTTTATATAGACCCCAAAGTGTCAGTATGATAGGCAAGGAACTAGCAATCCAATATAATGTTCTTATGACAGGTGTACTTTAAACAGATGCTGAAGAATGCTGCACTGCAGTGCCAAGTTTTAGCCAGTAGATCCAGGTGTGCACCTCAAAATAACATATCAGATGTGAGACAAAGATGTCATAAGAACTAGCTTTTGATATGAGCGATATGAGACAAAGATGTCATAAGAACTAGCTTTTGCATCTAAAACTAGTGATCATCCATGATATGTGGAAAATAATGACAGTATGAGAACCAGCACTTGCATGTAAAACCAATGGTTGTCCATGAAAGGTGGGAGTGAGATACAATGACAGATACTGTATATCTGATGGCTTCAAAGTTTAATCTGCTTATATTTTGCCTTCCCGGATGGCTACTTGCTCTTATTTTCCCTTTAGCTGATCAACCCTAGAGTGTCTAGGGGTACAATACTCTGGGAAATATGTTCAAATATAGCTCCATTAATGAGATTTACACCAATATTTTTATTGGAACAGGTAAAAATGTGTCCATAGGTAAAACATAAATACATTTCAGATAACCCTTTTTTTAAATCTCCAAAAGCTGCAGGAATTACATTTATTATATTTTTATCAATGCTTTACGTTAGTTTATATCTTTCATCTATTACCCCTTACCACAGCTCACCTTCTTTTTGTTCCCTTGCAGCTCTAGTTGGCTGCCGGGAGCAGAGAGAAATATGAGGTACTTCATGGTGGGGGAAAGATGAGTAATAAAGAGAAGGAACTTAAAGCCCCACTCAATAAGCCTCACCCACTCCCCATGCCACTCCCCCCATCTCATAATGAAGGTTAAAACAGGCAAGAAATTAAAGAAAGCTATGGGTTCCGCTGTTGATTTTTCTTCACTTATTTTCTGGTGAAATTGTCACCAGGACATAATGTGAGGAAAAATTTCCCAAAATACCACACGGTAATAAAATCGTGACTGGTTCTAATCTTTCTTAACTCCATCCAAAACTACAAATCAAAGGTTTTGCCTAGATATTCACATTCTGGCAAGGGTGTTTTTATTTAATAGGAATGAAGCTAGAATGCATAGTAAAGGATAGAACGCCGTAAGAGTTCTACAACAACAGCATAAACCACACAACTACAATCGTATTGTTTAGAAAATCCCATATTGTATACTGTATAAACTTTAGAACCATTTGATTTGATTTAAAGATTTTCCACATAAAAATTATACATGATTAGTATTAATGTTAATACTAAATATTAGTATTAAAGTATGTCCAGCAATAACATTACTGTTAGCCAGATCGCCAAAGCATTTAATACTAGTCAAATGTTGTAACACTAATTAGAGATTAGAGTGGTCATTAGAAACCTTTCCACCTAATAAATAGTTTACCACTTCTAGTCCAGGCCAGTTCAGACATTTCTGTCATACATGTAAAAATCAGCATCTTGTTGCTAGAAAATTACTTAGAAGCCTCAAACATTATATATATATATATATATATATATATATATATATATATATATATATATATATATATATATATTATATATATATACATACATACATACACATATGCACAAGTATTTTAAGCAGGGATCATGGAATTGTGCACATCCATGGAATGGCGCCAAACTGCAGTACCTAAAAATCTCCATAGGCATCGCATTAAAATCCTTTACAGGCTATGAGGTTTAGTGCTAGAATTATTGCTCTGACATTCATGTCAATAGCTCATGTGATTACTATTTATATATGCGTGCGGGACCTATGTGCACATTTCAATTTGTGCATGAGCAAGGGGCACTTTAATTTTTTTTAAATTGTTTATTTGATTACAATTTTTTTACTTTCTCCCCTGGAATCTAAAGAACCTCAAACTGACATTGGTTTGATCAGATGCTTTCACAAGCCCAGATCGGCCTACATCAGACCGGAACTGGAAGTGGCAAATCCTCTTCCCTTCTGGTTTTTGACATCACACAGTGGGGGAACAACATTAGTTCCTCTCCCAGGGGTCCCAGGTGTCCAGGGAAGTGGATGCTACCAGTTGGCATCCTTACCATTCTCCCTGATTGAACGGGAGAGCCCAATAAAGGTGGCAGTGGGGGGAGATCCCCTTTCCACCACCTGTAAAATTGATCTAATCATTTTATAGTTTCTCAGATTACTTTTACATTTTTAGGGAATCGTGATTTTTAGGGAAAAGTGATACTGGAATCATGGTTGTAGCCTCAACTATGATCCCGGTATAACCACTTCAACCTTAGGCCATTTCTAAACGACCTAAGGACAGTGAGTAGTTAAACAGGAGGTAAAAAAGAATGTGCTAGTTGTAGCGAAGAGCTACACATATAGGGTGGAGTGGGGGGGGGGTAATTCAGTAAAAAAATAAGGACTGCTTTTTGGAGCTATGGCCATTAAAAAAGGCCAGCACCAAATTCTAAAATTTCTACCACCTGTTTCAGTTACTTTATCAACACATGTGGCAGATTCAGGTAGATCTTAAAGTGGAATTCCACCCAAAAGTGGAACTTCTTCTTTAAGTACTCCTCGCCCACTGACATGCCACAATTGGCATGCCATTTTTTAGGGGGGGGGCTGGGTACCTAGTTTGGTGTGGGACTTCCTGTCCCACTTCTTCCTTCCGACTTCTGCCCGCCTAGGTGACTCTTAGGAGGCCCCTCCCTCCCAGCAATGTTCTGGGACACATCACAGGTCCCAGAACATTGCCTGGCCATTGACGAAGCGCAGCGTGGTTCGCGCCAGCGCAGTGCATGCCCAGCTGTGAAGCCGCAAACTGTCAAAATCGGGTGCCCACACTCACAATGTTGGCGCCACGAAGAGGAGGGGGAGAGAACAGAGGCTTCGGGCGGCCACATCGCTGGACCGTGGGACAGGTGAGTGTCTGTTTATTGAAAGTCAGCAGCTATACTTTTTGTAGCTGCTGACTTTTAATAAACTCAAAAACCAGTGGAACTCCGCTTTAATAGCCCACTTTACCAAAGTGGCGCTATTAATGCACCACATTCAAAAATAATTGCCTCCAGTTCATACATAATAAAACTGAAGGTAATTAAGACCTACTCTTAACTGGCGCACAAAGCAACATATTTGCAGCCACTATTCCCTCCCTGTCACTGGTTTTTAAAGACTTTGTCAGCCTTACAGCCAACAGCCTCCTAAGAACAAATGATGCTACAGTGGGCAGTGGGCAATGATACTGCAGTGTATGGAGCCTGATGGGGAAGCTGAGACACCAATTCCCCATCAGGTTTGCTGTCAGACTAACTATTGGCTATGGATCTGCCCACTGCCTGCTGCCAATCACAAGAGGAGCGGATCTAATGGGGAACTAGTGTCTGTAAATCATCAGGCTCCATGCCCAGGTCCAGAACTCCCCCACTGCTGCGCTTTCTGTTAGACGGGTTCACAGCTTCACTGTGACAGCAGAAGGGAGAGAGTGCTGCTGTACTGAATTCAGAGTGACATACGGTGCATGCCCCAGATTCATGTTCCTCTGTACAACAGGTACCTGAATCTGTGGCCCACACTGAAACTTTTCATGGGGAGGCGCATTGGAATTCTAAAGAGTGTCCTAGATACTCTATATGTCCTAGATAGTCTATGAATTCCAGACAAACTGTTTGGGCAGGCCGAAAAATAACTAATGCACATATGTGCACTAAACAATACTTTTGGAGAAATAAAGAGGTACTGACTCAATATCTCCGACAATACCTAAGGTCCTCACATGACCTTACTATCATTTGGGATGGCATTTAATATAAGACCTTGGGAACCCAGATACTCAGCATCAATCACAATTGCTGCACTACTTTATTAATTTCTGTGTATCTGTGTTTCGGAGAGTCAGATGGCCATGAGGTATGGGAGATTCTCTATAAACCTGATCAAACCTGGGCATGATCAGCCAAAACAAAGTGTTTCATAGGTATATTAATAATGTTTCTGTAATCACCATCTCTATTAACCCATAGAACTATGCAACAACCGTGTTCTTTATAAAAAAAAAAAAAAAAAAAAGAAAATCATTTATTTGAAATATACAACATTTAAACTAATAAACTAGCATTTAAATGTGTGAACTGTGCCGTTTTAGCTAGAGTTCTAAAGAATGCTTCAAGAAAGGAAAAAAATATTTTATTGAAATATTACCATGGAAGTTGATGTTATGCAAGTCTATATTTTCCAAAAAAAATTTAAGAGCAGCTGCACTTCCTCCATAAGCATCTGTGATATTCAGAAATGAATTCATGTAGTACAGCGTATTAACACAGAAACAGTGTCAGAGAAAGCAGCTGCATCTGATGAGATAATCATAAAGCATTACAGCCCAATCATTCACTAGCAAGCTGGCACCAAGTTTCTCATTTCTGGATGTATACTTATCTTTAGATCTACAACACCTGTGATTGTGTATTAAATTACACACAGGTAAAAAATCTTGATTAGATGGCTAGAAAAATAAAATTAACCTGTTTTACTTGATTTGTCAATTTAAAAGAATCGCTTTGGAAGATTGAATAATATTGCTTGGAAATTGTTATTGTTACTATATCTCTGTGGGATACCTGGTGCACAGGGATCCAATAAAGACAAAGCTGTGCTTCTGTAAACAGAAATAGGGGGGATAAAATTCAAATAATTAAAATCAGAAAAGTCACTGGTTCTAAGATTAAAGTGTATGTCTGGGCAAGAAAAAATATTTAAAAAAACGGTTTTGTGCATATCTTATTGTCTCATTTGCTTTGTCCCTTTAATATTCTGTTTATCCTTACAGATATCCAATAAGTGTCTATCTTTCTGTAGTAAGCTGACAAAGCTGTCTCTGCTTCACTAAAATGAAAAACAGTGTTTTCAGCATTGACCAGTTCCCTTTTACTGGACTGCAGAAAACCTTCCACTCGCTTCATCTCCATAATATAAAGGGATGCTAGGAATTAACTGAAATTCTAGCAGAATCAACAGGCATTTTTTTAAGCTTACAGAAGCAAATATATATATATATATATATATATATATATATATATATATATATACACATACACATACACATGTTATTTAAAGATGTACTGTGTATGTGTTTTCTATCTCAGACATACACTTTAGCCACTTTCCCTCCAGAAGATTTACCCCCCTTCATGACCAAGCCATTTTTTTGATTTATGGCACTGACAATTGGGTGGTTATGCAACGCTGTACCCAAATTAAATTTGTGTAATTTTTTTCACCACAAATAGAGATTTCTTTTAGTGGGCAGGGAAAGAAAATCCATTGCTTCCCCCATCAGGACGGAACTTTGCATTGTTTACATATGCAGAGCTCCATCCAGCCTCACTCCTTAATGATCAGTGGGTGCCAGCGGACATCCACTGGCCAGTACCTGCTGATTGGCTTATGCTGTGAATAATTAAAGCAGAAGCAGAGCACCGGTCGCGGATGCGTCCCTTACCCTACCCGCAAATTTTATGTTCAACATAAGCATTACTGGATTTCTGTTTCCTGACTTGAGACTGCTGAGTTCTGTAGATAACAAGACAGTGGTCCTGCTAGTTGTTGGCAAACGATAAGAACAGTGTTACACAAAGCAGTACCATTTGAATAGAGAATTCCTATTATTCTTGGAAACCTCATTTAACTGTAGTTGGTGCTGGCCACAGAACCTGTAATTTTTAGGCAGTTTACCAAAAAACGTTCAACAGAAAATAGATTTTACAAATAGATGAATGCAACAATAAATTTGTATAAGCACCATAAAACAATCTAAATACTAGTTTAAAGGTAATTATGCAGCACAAACAATTACTTTTGTTTAAAATAGTTTTGAAACAATGTGAAGCTATCTAAAAACAGTTTGAAGCTTCATCCATTTTTCATCTGTATTCTACGCTCCTACGATGGACCTCTGGGGTACTTTATGGGTTACAGAACTCCCCCACCAGAGCAGAAGAATAACTCTCTAAGAAAGGTATACCAGATGATTTACCTTCTGTTTCTGTTCTTGTGACAACTCAACATTTTGGATTGTCCAACTACTTTCAGTACCAAACCCATGAAGTGAATCTCCCCAGCAGGGATACAGACAGCATTAAAAACCTGACAGAGGCTTATCCCTACTCTGTGCATTAATGGAACAAAGTTTTGGTTTTAGATACACTTTGAGTATGCTGTACTTCCTCCACACTCTAATCTGGTACCAAGCATGTGAAGTTCTCATTGCCTTCAATGCAGCACTCAAAACCTAAATGTTAAATCATCAGCCCCATGCCATTGAAAGATAAGGGGTACTATAATGTATAGCACTGTGTAAGCTTTGATTCATTCAGCAAGTTAAAAACCTACACTATTGGTGAACTGGTGGTGGATTTTGGGTTCATGGGAAAGGTAAGTACATGATGCATGAGATTTTCCCAGTCTGTGTAAAGTACATGTTCACTTTACAATGTACATCTGTGCAATTTCCTGTTGTTAGAGGCATTTGTAGCATTTTCTTATCACAGAAAAATATATAAAATCTGGGAAAACTTTGATTGCTGAATTGCTTTCTTCATTTTAAAATCAGCTTATTCTCCCAAAGAATAATTTATATATGATTTATTTCTAGTTGAGTCACTTTTGCCTTATTTCCTACCTCCCCGAAGACTATATTCTTCAGTAAACAAAAAAAATTGAGGTTCAGTTGCTGAAATCCCATGATGCTAAGTGTTTGATACAAAAATGCGTGAGATTACACAACAGAAGTAACTCTGGTACAGAAGTCAGTAAGACTATCATAGATAAAAAGCTTTTGCTCTTGGCTGCCTATAGGCATAAGCTTTGTCTGGCTGATTATGAATCTAGATCTGCTCTTTCTCTTTCCATTCAAAAAAGCATAACTTAGGGCATGCCTTTGCTTCCAGGCAAAATAATACTGATTTTATCAGCTAAAAACCTATTGCCAATTCTGCCTAAAGATCATGGCTTTTTAACATTAAAATCTTAAACTTTGAATATTTACTTTGCTGCAGTTCAGACTTTTGAATAAAAATAATGGATAGATATGAATAACAGTTTAAGGTGGAAAGAATTAAAGAGTATTTTTACAATCTGTGCAAATGTTAACTGCCTTTTTAATAAAGAGATTTTTATTTGTATGTGCTGTAATCCAAAGCAATCAATCAGAACTCAATTGGTATCTGTTAAAATCATACAGTACAAAATAGATTCTGGTTTCTTTGGCATACTACACTTAAAGTTGAACTAAATTCTCTCACTCAACATTGACTATTTCTAATCCTTGTGCTCCTGGTCTAGGAGTATATTTTATTTACTTGTTTAAGGCTGGGTTCACACTTATGCAAATTGGATGCGGATTTCTCCACATCCAATTTGCATGACAGGAAACTGTGACCAGCTCTCAATGGAGCCCTTGCACACATCTCTGGGGGCCACTGCAGGGCAGATTGCACAGGAGTCATGTGTGTCTTTGGCTTCATTTCAGGGCCGAATTCAGGCCTGATTAGTCCCTGAAACAGGGAACAGGAACACACCGGACTCCTGCTGTAAGGCGCATACAAATTCAGTGTGAATCCAGCCTAAAACTTATTTTTTTACATTTCTTTAGTTACTTCTTGGTTTTTTGGCCTATGCCAAAATGATGTCATACATCCCAGAAGTCTTCATGGGAATTTTTTTTTCATTTGGAAAAATGAAGAAGGGGTCTTCTCAGCTAAGCACACCCTCTTGCCTGCATACCTAAGCTAAGAGCAGATTCCAGGAAGTAAATGCTACAATAATCATCTACCCATACTCAAGGTGGCCATAGCTAGAAATGCTAGAGGGATAAAACAAAATAAAGCATGGACACATAGATGCTCAGGTGAGTTTTCTATGAATATTAACCACTTGCCTACTGGGCACTTTCAACCCCTTCCAGCCCAGGCCAATTTTCAGCCATATAACACTGTACCTAAACTACATTTTTATCATTTTTTGATACAGATAGAGCTTTCTTTTGGTGGCAATTAATCACCACTGGGTTTTTTATTTTTTGCTAAACAAACAAAAAAAGACAGATATTTTGGGGGGGGAAATAAGTCATTTTTCTCCTTCACTGATGTGCGCTAATGAGGCTGCACTGATATGCTGCATTGATGATCAGTGCCCTGATTGTCAGTGCATATGTCCCCTGTGTGGATTTGTCAGTTTTCGTCTCTCCTCTCCTCATGCGCTGTCAGCTAATCACGTGGTAAAGAGCCACCATGATTGGCTCTTTACTCCAGTCTGTGATCAGCTGCACCTGAAGGATGCAGCGATCACAGATCACTGGCGATGCCCACTGCAGGCAGTGCACAGCCAGCGTGAGCACAGGAGGGGTTAAAAATTAAGTAAATAGCATTTTCAGTTTGTAGTGCTCAGATACAGTTTAGTTTCACTTTAAAGCAAAACTCTAGTGTATTGGGTGGGAGCACTTTCAAATGCATTCTTGCGCATCATAGCAAACACACCTCTTGGTTTTCTGCATTTAATTCTGCCTTAAGCATTAATAAGAGAAAGCGGGGTGTTGCATTACCTTTCTAGCATTGATTGCTTTTGTTTATGGGTTGCACCTAATTCAAGGTATATCTGCAACAGTTTTAGTTCTAACAGAAACCCTTGTGCCAAAATCAGGTAGTTCTAACTTGCACCACTTCTGCATTGTAGCAAAACGCCTGCATCAAATTCAAGATAAAATACTGTAATGTCTAACAAAAGTGGAGCTAATAAAGACCAACTCTTTTTTGGCATACATAGAGGAAGAGGTCATTATAGACCCACAAAGATGTCTATGCATGTATTTGTGCTCAACTCTCTAGCCTAGACCTTTATTTCAAACTCCATAAATATAAATATGTATGCTTGTAAAATATAAAATAACATGCGGTGTTCTAACAAAAATCTGTTACTGTCATGTATTTATATTTCTTTGGATGTTAAATGAGCAAAACAAATTTTAATGTTAGGCATAGTTTAGGGGTGTGCTCACTTAGGTTCTTGCATGTGCAAGGAAATGGATTTAAAACTTCCTTTTAGTAAGAGCTTCTGCACATTCAACTGTAATGAAAAAATGCTAGGTTAGTATAATGGTTATTGATTCTCCAGTATTTATGGCTGTAGGTTCAAGGCTGCTAAACCTTTTATTTTCCCAAAAAGTACTGTTATTGTTTAAAACAAATGTTAAAACCTATCACTTAAAAAACTAAACTATGATCAAGTAAAAAAAAAAACAAAAAAAAAAAAACAAAAAACAATGGAATGCAGTATAGTATTCATTTTTTTTATTTCTGGGGTTCTGAACATAGGTCCTGTAATTTGTTTGAAATGTAATTTATATAATGGTAAAATACAATTGAAAAAAAAGTCAAGTCAAAACTAACTATGGAATCTTACCCATGAAGTTTACGACGTGTGACAGCACCCCTAATCACCACAGTGTCTTTTTTTTTAAAACTGCAATTTCTTTCTATGTATAGTAGTACATCCACTTCACCTACATCACAATAATAGAAAACAATAGGAAATTCTTCAAACAGGTATTTTAATGACTCAGGTACTATAATCTGATACGTCACCATGGAAAATGTTACCCAGAGAAATTTTCTCCAAAACCACGTTTAGACCACCAGTTCTCCATAGAGATGCGTGGTATGATTATTAAAGCATTGAACCAAATTCAAGTACAAGTTTTAGATAGGTACCTGAATTTGCTGCACCACTTTTAGAATGCCTGTGACACATTTTAGCAAAATCTTTCTGTGACATTCTTTATGAATTTAAGGAAGTGGTATTAATAGCCCATCTCACCAGAAAGGTGTACTCAATGATCCTTGCTCCCTCACTGCCTTCCCAATGCAGAAGTCCACATTGGGTAAGCTCCAGTGTGAGATGGTTTCAGAACTTACATTAGAGGATAATATTACCCCCCTATGTCACTGTTGGAAGGCAACATTTTTTAATATCATATTTCTGGAGTTTACTTCCTGGTTGATACAGCTAGGTGGCCTAAGTTGGAAGTTGCAAGTTGACCCAGCAGGGTGTTCTTAACAAGGAATCATGAATGAGAATTCATCACATGCCTCCTGATGGAGGTATAGTAATAGAGGAAGACCCCCTGTGAAAGAAATGTGAATTCAAATGTCCTGCTACAGAAGATCAAAGGACCAGCTAACACTGAAGATGACCCAGGTCACATAGTGATGATCCATGGACGAATACTGCCCCTAGAGGCCAATACAGCAGGATGGATAGAAAAATAATATATTAAAAGGACTGCCTCTTGGCAATATCTCATTGGACAGGAGGCTAGTGGGATGTGGTTACGAGTGGGTCTGAATGCAGTGTAAATGTGCACACGGAAGGGAAATCAATTTTTTTTGGCTTTGTCTTGCTTCTCTGAGCCTCATGGCTCTCTCTGTTACCATTTTGAGCCCAGCTGATGAGACAATATCTAGGGGACAACCTTACATAACGTAATGTTGATGTTTTTGTATTTTTATTCAAAGTATTTTATTGAGGGTTATAAAGTCTTTACAGCAAACGTTTTACATTTATCAATGCATATAAAATTATAACATTTTGCAAATTATAGAATATATTCCAAAACAAAAGTCCCAGCTGGTATTGATAATCACTTCCATACTTGACTGGTTGTGAGAGGGGTATCAACCCAACATATATCCTCAAATGAGTCCTAAGTACTTGATATCTATTACTCCACTAACATATATTCTGTATTCAGTACGAGAGCCCATGTGTACGCTTTAAATAAGAATTTTATTGGAGATGTGTTATGTTTATCTCTCAATGTCTATGGGGTTGCATATTAAGCTGACTGGGCAGCTTCGTAAATTTCTGGAATGCATTTCGTATGTTGGGTGGTTAATTGGTATGTGAAGTGGATAGTCTATGTGTTTATGTGGGTGTTTAGATGGTGATTCGAGAAAAGGAGAAGAGGAGGTGGGAGGTGGGTAGAGGAAAGGGTGGGGGGGGAGGAAAGGGGGGGTAGGAGGATAGGTCTCTGACTTCCCTCTGTGATTGGTATCTATCCCGGGTATTTTGACTTCAGTGTTATTGGGGAATATTTTTAGGTTATATATAGGTTATGGCATTCGGTGTACTTTAACCTTTATGTGTGAGAATTTAGTATGTCTTGGTATTCAGGTAAGGTCTGGTAGTGTGTCCAACAGGCCCATTTACGGCTGAATTTCGTCAGCGATTCTCTGGCGGTAAGTATTCGTTTTTCCATTTCTGCTACTTTTTCTATTCTGACGAACCATTCTTTAAGTGTGGGTATCTTTGTTGAGTTCCAGTGTACAGGGATGCATTGTTTTGCTGCATTGATCAAGTGCATCATTAGTGATTTATGATACGTTTTGTGTGGTAGGGGGGAGTGGTGTAGGAGAAATTGGGCTGGGGTGAATTCTGGATTGTAAGTGGTAATTTGCGTAACTATACGGTGGACTTCTGACCAAAAGGTTTGTAACGGGGTACACGTCCACCAGACATGAAGGAGGGTACCTCTATCTTGACGGCACCTCCAGCATGTTTCGGGAATGTCGGCTTTAAATTTGTGTAACAGTGTTGGAGTATGGTACCATCTCGCCTGAATTTTGAACCCATTCTCCTGAGTAAAGACATTAGTGGAGCCCTTGTGTATGTTTAAAAAGATTTGCTCCCAGCTTTCTTCCGAAAGTTAGATGGATAAGTCAGCTTCCCACTTCCTACAAAACTGGCTGCCATTCGCTTTAATGTTAGTGAAGAGGAGGTTGTGTATGCGAGAGATAAGATGGGCTTGTGGTGTTGTTTCGGTACATAATAGTTCATATGGTGTAAGTTGTCTAGAACATTGACCCGTTTTATCTAAGGTTTTTAGGTAGTGGGCTATCATTATGTATGACTATGGAGGGATGGGCGTTTTTCGGAAGCCGGTTGCGATTTGCATTGCAGTGAGTAGCTTGCCCTGTGTGTAGAATTGATGGGCTCTAATTTGTCCTTGTGGTAGATTGTCAGAGAGGAATTGGTGGTGCATGCCTGGAGGGAAATCTGGGTTCAATTTTATTGGAGTCAGTGGGCCAGGGGTAGAGGAGATAGCGGTCTTCGTGCACGATTGGTGAAAACATCGTAAGGTGGGGCCTATCGTCAGATGTGTTTGAATGTCTGGTGGAATTTGTTTTGGGGAGATCCATGGGAGTGAATTTAGGGATAGGTTCGTGAAAGCAGCCTCTAGGGAGACCCAATCTTTCTGTTGGGTATGGATATTCCAGTCCACTATCCTAGATAGGTGGGTGGCAGTGTGGTAGTGAGAGATATTCGGAAGGCCTATGCCTCCTATATTTTTCGGCCGGGTAAGCAGGTCGTGACTAATCCTGTGCCTATGTTTTCCCCACAGGAAGTTAGTGCATAACTGTCTGTAAGTTTTAAAGAAGGAGGGAGGGATCGGTATTGTCTGTAGGAGGTATAGAATTCTTGGAAGGGCATTCATCTTCAGTATGGCTGCTCTGCCAAACCAAGAAAATGTCGGTTTGTTCCACTTTTTAAGGTCAGAGTTTAGTCTGTTTAAGAGGGGGAGGAAATTTCTGGTATATAGGTCTGACAGTTTAGCTGGAATTTGGATGCCTAGGTATGTTATTGAATCTTGTTTCCATTGAAATGGAAAGTTGTCCATACACTGATTTACCTGACTGTGGGTTAATGAGATGTTGAGAGCAAAACATTTAGTAAGGTTGATCTTCAAATTAGAGAAGGTCTGGAAGTGTTTGAATTCAGCTAATAATACTGGAAAAGTAGTTATCAGTTGTGTGAGGAACATTAGGATGTCATCTGCGTATGCAGCATATTTGTATTCCTTCTCTGGAGATTTAATCCCCTTAATGTCTGGGTTACGTTTGAGTTTGTGGAGGAAGGGTTCGAGTGTAAGTACAAAAAGGATAGGTGACAGGGGGCATCCCTGTCTCATTCCGTTGCGGATTGGGAAGGCGTTTGACAGAGTACCATTGACCCTCACTTTCGCAGAGGGACTGCTATATAATGACAGAATGAGTCCGATTATACGGGATCCGAGTCCCAACGTTTGTAGAACTGCTGTCATGTAATCCCAGGATACTCTGTCAAACGCCTTCTCCGCATCTAATGATAGGAAGAAACCGTTTTGCTTAGTTTGGGTTGTCAGGTAGTATAGGTTGATTGCTTTGTTTGTGTTATCCCTAGCTTCACAACCAGGGATAAAACCTACTTGGTCTGGAGAGATGATGGAGGGAAGAAGGGTTAAAAGTCTATTGGCCAGTATTTTGGAGAATATCTTTATGTCTACATTCAACAAAGAGATTGGTCAGTAGTTACTTGTGTGGGAGGGGTCTCTACCTTCTTTGGGAATGACTACTATATGAGCTTCTAGCATTCCCCTCGTCAGGGGGTTTGTGGGGGAGATAGAATTAAAGGTTTTGAGAAATGGGGTTTGTAGTATATCTGAAAAGGTCTTATAATATACCGCTGGAAGACCATCTGGGCCAGGGCTCTTTCCAGGTTTAAGCTGTCTGACTGCCTGCATCCATTCCGTGGATGAGATTGGTGTGTTTAGGGCAGCCGCTTCATCTAGGGGTATTTTCTCTGGGGTATACTGTGCAAGGAACTCTTTAATGCGTTGGGCTCTCAGTGATGCTGGAATTGTGGTGGGTTCAGATGTGCGTAAGTCATAGAGAGAGAAGTAATATTTTGCAAATTCCTCTGCTATGTCATCGTTGTGTGAAAGGGGCTGTCCTGCAGTAGATTGTATTTGGTGAATCGTATTATTGGCTTTTTTTTTGCGTAATGCCCGTGCAAATAAGTGGCCACTCTTATTTCCAAACTCGTAAAAGAGTTTGTGGGATAAAATGAATTTTTTCTTAAGATTGAGGTGTAGCTCGTCCTTGATGAGAGTACGGATCTCAGTAAGTTCAGAGTGAGTTTGTTGTGCTAATGTCTGTTTATGTAAGGCTTCTAGTTTTTTCAATTTCATGAATAAGTTAGATAGAGTAGCTTTTTTTGCTTTCTTAACAGATGCTGCTAGGGATATTAGTTTCCCTCGTATGACACATTTGTGGGCCTCCCATTGTGTCTGGGTGGAAGTATCTGGGGTGTCATTTTCTAAGAAATAGTCTTTTAAGCATGATCGAATATCTTCTACCTTAAGGTCGTCCGTTAGAAGTGTGGGATCAAGTTTCCATACATACGACCTGAGGGGTGCGTCTGGGATAGAAAGAGTCATGGAGATCGGGGTGGTGGTCCGAAAATGTCATGGGGTCTATTGTCGCCACTTTCAGAATCGGAAGATCCTGTTGTGGTAGAAACAGGTAATCTATGCGTGAGTACTTGTTGTGGGGGGTTGAGAAGAAGGTAAAGTCTTTGTCTTTTGGGTGAAGTGTGCGCCAGGTGTCGTGTAGTAACATTTCTTGTAGACAGCCCTTGATCTGCTTCAATGATATATGGTAAGTGAGATTTGCCTGAAGAGGTGTCTACAAGCGGGTCTAGAGGGACGTTCAAATCGCCCCCTAGGATCAACAGGCCTTCTTGAAAGGTTGTTAGCTTGCTTGTCATTGTTCTGAAAAATGGGACTTGGGAAGTGTTGGGGCTGTATACGTTAGCCAGGGTAACGGGTCTGTTTTTGAGTGTGCCTTTAAGGAAGATGAACCTACCCTGTTCATCTAATATGGTATCTGTTATTTGCATGGGTACATTTTTTGATAGAAGTATGGATACTCCCTTCGTTTTAGAATTTGGGGAAGTGGAATGATAGCCGTGGGGATACGAATGGTTCGTCAGTTTAGGAATGTTTTTACTGCTGAAATGGGTTTCTTGAAAGACCACATCTGCTCTCGCACTACGCATGTAGGCAAGCATTTGCAAATGCATTTCAGGGGTATTCAGGCCTTTTACATTAAGAGAAACAATTTTCAAAGGGAGAGCAGTAGATGGTGCTCTGTGGGGGGCCTTTGTTGTCTGATCAATGTGTAGGGTACCAAGTTTACAACTGCTCAAGGGGGAAGTCAGAGACTGAGGGGAAGTTGACACGGGGATGGGAGTGAGGGGGAGGTGAGCGGAGGTGATGGGGGAGTGGTGGGTGGAGGGCGGTTCAGATATGTAGTGTAGGGATGTGGTGGTGTGTGTGTATGAAGTGAGAGGGGGGTACAGGGGATGTACCGGTTGTGGGGGATGACATGCAATCCCACTTACCAACTCTGTGGGAGACCGGTATAGGTCAGCGGTATCTACCAGAGTCCGCTGTTGGCGGGGGTGGTAGGTGGCGTTCAACCGATGGGGGAAGTCCTGCGTTCCTTTGAGGTCATAAAAGCTATTCGTCTGGTTTCTATGTTAAGTTGTCTAGGATCTTGAAGGTAGAATAAGTGAATCCATGTATGCTCCCGACAGTTAGAGTATGTGTTCGTACTATGGTGTAGGGATATAGTCTTGCGGTGGGGAGGTAGAACAGATGTGTAAAATCCTTATTCCGCTGAGAATAAAATGAGTGCTGCAGGGTTATATATTAGTGGCTCGACAGAGGTAATCCTTAGACCATCTATGTCGTGTAGCAATATCGAGTGAATGCGGGAACTGGTGTGTGTCTAAATATCACGCGCGGTATAGGTTAGTTAACTATCGAGTACCTCTATGGCTTAAACAGATTATAATCAAGGGAAACTTAAAGCATGAGATGTTAATTCTGCATATCCAGACCACATGACACAGAGTGAAATGGGGGGCATAACGTGTAGTGTTCAAACTTGGTCAACTATAATACTAGAAAACATTGAACCTTTTAACAAGATAACAAGTAAATGCATACCTGAGAGAGAAGTAGAAAATAGAAAGTATTCCAAAAAAAAAAAAAAAAAAAAGTTCGCTGGTGTCGAGTGGGGCGTGCTCAGTGGTAGTCTAGAGGCAATTATCCTGTTTTGCTTCCCCACTTGAAATGGGGGTATTGCTGATCGTTAGGTTCCGTATAGGAGGAGGTATCTGATTCCCTGGGGAATTTTTGAATGTGTAGGTATTGTGAGTTGTCTTAATTTGCTTACCTGAGCACACCCCTCACGGCTCCCAGACAGTATTGTTTACATCATGCTTCCTATGGGCTATGTTATGGGAACCACTAAGATCATAACGAGAGAGAGAATAAAGGCATGTTAAATGAACATATCATTGTTACCCTATAAATCCTATGGTGAAGATAAACAGCAAAGAAAGTAGGTGAGATAGGGTATAGGTGGGTGGAGGCTGTTTGTATACAGTTCCCAGTGTAGATAACAAGGAGGGTTATACAGGGGTAAGAGGAGAAGTAGGTGGGAAGGGAAGAGAAAAAGAGAGAGGAGAAGGGAGGGTAGTAAATATATGCATAAATACTGCGTGTGTCCTTGAGCGAGTTTTAACAATTTTCTCTTGTCTACTTGGCTGTTGCTGACTGGAATGCCTGGTGGATGGAAGCGTCGGAGGATGTTAAGAAGTGCTGCAGTTGTACTGTCCGGCACAAGGATATTAATTGCTTTCGAGCGATGTGAACCAAGGTGGGAAGGTATCTATGTAAGGACAGTAGCTTCCAAACTTGTAGAAGAGAGAGGGGGTAAAGGGTTAGGGCAAAAAGCAATGGGATGATGTTTTCGTTCGGTGCAGCACTAGCTGTATCGTAGAGCAATGTCAGTGTCTTCCTCTGATAGATAGCTTGTGGAAGCGATGATGGAGTAGATAATCAAGTCCCACTTGAGCAGGGTCGAAGAACTGCCCGGAGCCTCAATGGAGCATCAGTAAGTCTGGTGTCAGAGGCAGAGAAAAAAAAAAAAAAAAGTAGTGTCTCTCTCTGGTATCGGCATCGTATGCGTGAAAAGGGGTGAAACATGGAGATTTCCATCCTGTGTCATGTGTCAAAAGGGAGGAGGAGGTAAGGCCTTTTGTTTAGGTGATACGGGGCTCTGCGGTGTGCAGGGGAGGCCGTGGGGCTACCATTCCGTGGCATACCTGGATCTCTTAGTGGAGAGTGAGGAGGTGCTGTGTAGGGGCGGCGGCGACCGAGATTGAAGTTGCCCGCTTCTGCGATGCCATCCATTGATGTAGCTCTTTGCATCTGTGGTAGTCGGAAATCGCTATACCAATCAGGCAGTGCGACTGCTGGAATGTCCAGAGTGGAACAGAAATGTTCCAGGTCTTCCGGGACCCTGAGAAGGGCTGTGCGGCCTTGGTGTGTTGCTGAGAGGCCGAAAGGAAACTTCCATCTATAGACAATGGATCTGGCCCTCAGTATGTCAAGCAATGGTCTCAGTTCGCGTCTCCTTTGCAGTGTGATATTAGAAAGATCTTGGTATATCTTGATGCTAGATCCTTGAAAAGTCAGTTGATTACGATTTCTGGATGCTCTCAGGATTTCTTCCTTTAGGGAGAAGTCTATTAGACAGCACACTGTATCTCTGGGGGGGTCTGTGTCCCTTCCCCTCGGGCGTAATGCTCTGTGAATGCGTTGAAAGGCGACTAGGGTATCTTGGGGTCTCTCGAGCAGCTCATTAACAATGGATGTCACAGTTTGAGAAAGTTGATTAGGATCGACAGATTCTGGGATCCCTCTCAGACGAAGGTTGCGGCATCTCCCGCGATTGTCGAGGTCCTCCATGTGTCTATTTATGTCTCTCAAGTGAATTGCATGAGACTCTGTGAGCTGTTGTACATGGCATAGGGATGATTCATGGCACGTCTGTGTCACTTCCACTTCCTCCACTCTGAGGGAGATGGAGTGTAAGTCAGACCTCATGTCTGAGATGGCGGCCATGAGGGTGTTCTTTATGTCAGCAGCTACACTGTGTAGGTCATCCAGGCTGACTGGGGGGGGATGTCTCTGCTCTATTCCCGTTCCTGACGAGCTCTGAGTTCCAGAGCGGTGGGGGCTAAGGCTCGGGGGGTATGTCTTACTTGAGGCGGCCGGTTGTGAGGCCTGCATGGTGCTTCTAGGCCGGGAACGGAAGATCTCGGGAATGTGCCTGTCGCAATGATCTTCGTGACTCCGTGGGGACCGGGACCTGGTTGCTGAGGCACTGCGGGATGTCCTCACCATAGCCGAGGGGTTTTGGATGCTTTCCAGCTAAAGAAGTTGGACCTCATGGACGGGAGCTTCAGAACGACACGTCCATCTTAGAGCGGCTCCAGACCACGCCCCCGATGTTTTTGTATTTTATATGCTCTGTAATATTTTCCTTTAGTGTTTTTATGTTAGCATTTTCCTATTTTCTTGGGAAATAAATAAGACGTTGTTTTACTAAGCAGTGTGTTTGTTTTCAATAGTAACATTATCAGTTTTAATATATTAGCTAACTATAGGAATAGACAAGTTAATACGAATATGACCTCAACTGGAGGGGATGCTTTGGGGCAGGGGGGGCCTTGCGCCCCCCACCCCAAAGCACCTTGTCCCCATGTTGATGAGGACAAGGGCCTCTTCCCGACAATCCTGGCCGTTGCTTGTTGGGGTCTGCAGGCGGGGGGCTTATCAGAATCTGGAAGCCCCCTTTAACAAGGGGACTCCCAGATCCCGGCCTCCCACCCTATGTGAATGAGTATAGGGTACATTGTACCCCTACCCATTCACATAAAAAAGTGTAAAAAATAAAACACAGTACACAGGTTTTTAAAGTAATTTATTAAGGCAGCTCGGCATCGCTTCCAATTTCTTCTCCCCTCTCTGGCTCTTCTGCCTCCTCCACTGATGTCTTCTGCCTCTGACGGTTCTTCTCCCCTCTCTGGGTCTTCTCCACTGATGTCTTCTAGCCCTCTCTGGTTCTTCTCCCTCTGTCCACTGTCTTCTGCCTCTGTCAGGTCTCCGCTGTCTTCTCGCTCTTTTTCCAGGTCTTCTCCACTGTCTTCTCCCTCTGTTCTTCTTCTAATGTTGACTCAAAGCTCTCTCATTCTGTAATGCTGGATGCACGGTGTGCCACTACTTATATTGGCATGGGTCAGGGTCACTGGGTGGCGTCATCCGGGGGGCCCACCCCTTATGATGTCATCGCTCATAATGACATGTACTGTGTTTTATTTTTGACACTTTTTTTAGGTGAATGGGTAGGGGTACAATGTACCCCATACTCATTCAC
The DNA here is from genome assembly GCA_037952925.1 of Lithobates clamitans. Lineage (NCBI taxonomy): Eukaryota > Metazoa > Chordata > Amphibia > Anura > Ranidae > Lithobates > Lithobates clamitans. Next base: position 2,248,258 of record JBBGZY010000006.1, on the reverse strand, counting down.
ATAGGGTGGGGGGCCAGGATCTTGGAGCCCCCTTGTTAAAGAGCCCAGGAAAGCAGGGGGAGAGGGGCCACTTTCCTTCACATGTAAAAGTGATCCAGCGGCTTTATAGCCATTACATTAAAGAGCATTGTCGGCTCAAAAAAAAAGGTGGGGTCATGACTACAGCTGTAGTCATGACTTTGGTATAAACACTTAAACATCATAAAGGTTTTTTAGGCTTCACAATTTTCTGTGCTGGTTTTTATTGAATGCATGTAGTTAATAACTTACTAACTTACTTGTTCAACTGGGAATAATTACTTTGTAGTCAACAGAACTTATCACATGCTACAATTTCTGGACAAAGTGGCTCCATTTCAGCTTCTGTTAATCTTCAGAATGAAGCAAAATATCTTATTTTTCCAAGCCAAATTTTCTTTGCAAAAGAGTTTGTCTTATTCTCCTCACAGCCTGTTATCTCTGAATATACACAGTGCAGTGTCACAATGTGCTGCTTTATAAATACACAAGCACCCAATATAGTAGTTAGTATGAAGGTGATGCTAGGTAGTGATTCTTTAAAATGATGATTTTTAAATGATTTTAGAGTTCTTTTTCAATGCTGAGAGAACACACAGTAAGATCTGTTTAACACATGCACCTTGTGTGTTTATTTCTTTAGATTCTTTATATGCCTGAACCTTCTAATGTATTCAGGATCTTCTAATAAGTCTGCATCTATTATCTTTGATTTTTCTAATGTGTTAGGCCATCCTAGGAGACTTTTCAGTGCAGCATCTTTTAAATGAAGGAGAATGTATATGCAATTTCCTCTAGTCTATTACTCTACATCCTCAGTATGTGACCTCTCATTTAGTATTCATTTTTCTATTATCTTTTAATATTCTTCAGGCATTTGGAGTTTCCATCACAACTCCCTACTTCTCTGTTCAGCTAAGTAGACAGGATGCATTTTAATTAACATTTTCTACTTGTATGCACATTCTTTATCCCTTTAAAATATTCACAAGTAAATATAATTATTTCAGTAGTCGTTCTTCGGTGAAGTGGGAATTAAGAACAAATTACACTAATTAATAAATTGTCATGTGAAACTAATATATCAAAAACCAACAATATATATAGTGCATTTATGAAAAATTTAAATGAGCACAAGGGTAAAAGTTATGGATTGGATTAGTGATTAAATAATACATGGCTTACAATAATACTTTTTAATCTCTGGCATTCTAAAGAAAACAAAATAATCAAAAAATAAAACACAGTTATTAATTAAAATATCTGAAATTAAGTTGGGCATTTCCACTTACAAAAAATATCCAAAGTAGGATTTGAGACTGAATACATTTATTAAAGATAGCATTTAAAGGGGAATGCCAGGGGAGGTGGGCATAGGTTGCCTATTTAGGGCTTTATGTTTTCAAGTGCCTTACATATTATTGGGGGTCTTGCTGTTTAGAAGGGTGCTCTAAAATATAAAGATCCCCTATGTTAACACATATAGAAGTCCCAAGCATATAATTGACTCATATTTTTCTTTACATGGAAAATATAATGCTTTTATTTATTTACTAATAAATATTTTTCAGTAGTTGTATACAATATGTCACTGTATACATGCTGACTGCTTCTTATTAATCGAAAATCCAACATTTCTATAGGTTAGTAAGAGTAGGGGGTGTCTCTCCTCTGACGGCCATGTTTTGTGATACGGCACTGCATCGCTTTAACTGACAATTGCGCAGTCATTTCCTTTTTTCCCCACAAATAGAGCTTTGTTTTGGTGGTATTTGATCACTTTTGCGGTTTTTATTTTTTGCGCTATAAACAAAAAAAGACAGACAATTTTAAAAAAAAACTGTTTTTTACTTTTTGCTATAATAAATTTAAAAAAATGTATTCATCAGTTTAGGCCAATATGTATTCTTCTATATATTTTTGGTAAAAAAAATAAAATCGCAATAACTGTATATTGATTGGTTTGTGCAAAAGTTATAGCGTCTACAGAATAGGGGAAATATTTATGGCATTTTTATCATAATTTTTTTTACTAGTAATGGTGGTGATCAGCGATTTTTAGCGGGACTGCGGCATTGGCCACGCTCATCGGCTCTGACGACACATGCCTGCTATTGCTCTTAAAGCAGCCAACGTACTGCTACGGCGATTTGCCGCTGTATAATGACGGCGGCTGGCCGGCAAGCGCTTAGCTATGTTTATTGCGAACAGACCTGAAGAGCAAGAAACACATTAAAAAAGTTATGCAGGGTTTGAAAGCTTTGCAGTACAGTAGTAAAGTGAACCTACAGCAGTAAAGACCTGAAAATGTAGCCTTTAGTATACCACCTGTTGAATGCAAGTGGCAAATGTGAAATGTTAATCTGAAATATCTCATATTTACTTGACTAAAAAAGCCTTTAACACAAAGTATAAAGATATTACAAAAAAGCACATTATATACTCCTCTTTAGGAGAACTCCATGCTATGGGTACATTTTCTGAGACTGTTGTGGCTAGTGTAAGACTTCAGTGCTTAGTTAGAAAACATGCCTGTTTCCGAGGTGAACTTAAGCTTCTGTAATGATTCTGGTAGACATCAGTTAAAATCAGATCATGCAAACCAGTGTCTTCCAACTGGTTTGCAGATTATGAAACAAGAGTGGTTTATGTTAATCAAAAGCTGTTTTTAGTAAAAATAGTATGAAGGCAAACATACATTTTGTATTGTTGTAAGCATAAATAAGCATACTTGCGCATAGAAGGTGACTTTAGTTTTTATGCAGCAACATATTAAGTAGATGAAGTAAAGGAAAAATGGATTCTGTGCTGGCTGGGTGCACTGTCACAACTTAGTAAACACGCATAAATAATGAAGAAACTCCTGCGCTGTCAGAAATACCTATGCTAAGGGGCACTGCTGCAACACATAAAATGGCTGATCCAAAGGTGGTATGAATAAAGTGAGTGGTGATTGCGCTGTGATAAAAAGGGGAAGGGGGGAAGAGGAAGGGGAAGGGGCTAACTTAAATGTATAGAGAGGTGAGTGAAAAAATGAAAAAATTTTTTACAAAAGGTATAATGAGCATGAGGGCTAGTATCATACTAGCACATGAAAAATATTGTATATACTGAAACAAAAGAAAAGAAAAATCTCAGTGCAAAAGGGCTATTATCATACTAGCACATATGTGGTAACTCAGCATATACTTATTAATGACTCCAAGTAAATAAATAAATGGTGAACAATCCCACCACCTTGTAGTACAAAGAGCTCAAACAATGAGTCATCAGTTCCAGAAAGGCAAAATGAAAAAATTATACAAAATATAACAGTATAATGAAATGTAATAAAGTGCGGTCTTATGGGCACTAAATCCGAATAGACTGAGAAAACAAAATTGCCTAAAACGTATAAAAAGCTATAAATGAGTGACAAATACAGTGTGGGTACAAAAAAAATGAACTAAATAAAAATATATAAATCAAGAAAAGTCCATGTGCAAGAGGGCTAGTATCATAGTAGCACATAAAAAATATTGTAAATACTGAAAAAAAAAAAAAGGAATCTCAGTGCAAAAGGGCTACTAGCACATATGTGGTAACTCAGCAAATTCTTATTAGTGACTCCAAGTAAATAAATAAATGGTGAACAGTCCCACCACCTTGTAGTACAAAGTGCTCAAACAATGAGTCATCAGTTCCAAAAAAGGCAAGTCCACAAACCACAGGAAAGGGAAAAAAGTCTTCAGTGGGGACAACTCTGTGCTCGCAAGCAGCTCACCTTACTGCTGCAAGACAACAGCTTGTAATCCAATAACAAATCACCAGCAGCCAAGGGTCCCATCCAGTAGTTCAGGCGATTCGGGTGGTGGGTGTGCAGGATGGTATATAAAAAACATAAGCAGACAGTATATAGTATAACTCCGTGGTGGCCAGAGTGGAAAAAGGGGACAGGACACAGAAGGGGGATGCACTCACTTTTCTAAAATGAGTGTGGGCGTCAATCCAACGAACGCCGAGTTCGTATACCTCAAAAGGGTGTCTTCAAACCGTCCCCATTTCCTCAATGCTCATCACAATGGGATGAATATATGTGGAGTGTTGGAAGAGAGTGCACATAGCATGATCCCGTATATAAATCAGTTTATTAGGTTAAAAATAACATGGTACAGTTACATTTAGCAGACGGCTATAGTAAAAAACATCCACGAGCACCGAGCTCATATCCTATCGTCAGTCTGTGACAGTTCCCGCGCTCCAATCCTGACGCATATCGTCACGTGACTTCATCAGAGGACGTAATAAAATATTCACAAAAATGTGAAGGGTGTACTCACATTTGTGAGATACTATATATTCAGTTGAGCTATATAGCTACATCCTCTTTTCTTAGAAAACTCTGCTATGGCACAGACAAGGAGCAGGTAAAAAAAGCAGTATTCCCAGGAAAGAACATATTATCTGTGCAAACCTCCAATGTTGCAATTCCCCAAAGGAAAAGAGAAATGCTTCATTGTTGTGTGTATGGCTCATGTTGGTATCCTCCTTAACTGCTGATCACCAATGTGCCTATGTATTAAGACTTTAGCAAAGTTAAGATGCTGAAAAGCTTAGTATTTTGACATAAGCAAGGCACAACAAATGTTTTCATAAACTAAATGCAAGTGTAGTCAATTAATGTACTACATTATGGGGTTGCTTTACTTATTGATGTCCGCCGGTGTCCTGCGATTGTGTCACGGATCGGCAGAGCGGGGAGATGCCTATGTAAACAAGGCATTTCCCTGTTCTACCTAGTGACATGACAGAGATCTACTGCTCCCTGTCATCGGGAGCAGTGATCGCTGTCATGTCAGTAATAGTCCATCCCCCCCACAGTAAGAAACACTCCCTAGGACACACTTAACCCCTTGATCGCCCCCTAGTGTTTAACTCCTTCCCTGCCAGTGTCATTTATACAGTAATCAGTGCATTTTTATAGCACTGATCGCTGTATAAATGGTAATGGTCCCAAAATAGTGTCAAAAGTGTCCGATGTGCCCACCACAATGTTGCAGTCCCAAAAAAAAAATTGCAGAACACAGCCATTACTAAAAAAAAAATAATAATCAAAATGCCATAAATCTATGCCCTATTTTGTAGACGCTATAACTTTTGCACTTAACCCCTTGATCACCCCTAGTGTTAACCCCTTCCCTGCCAGTGCCATTTATACAATAATCAGTCTATTTTTAGTACTGATCGCTGTATAAATGGCATTGGTGCAAAAAAAGTGTCAAAAGTATCCAATCTGTCTGCTGCAATGTTGCAGTCCCACTAAAAAAAATGCCATAATATATCCCCTATTTTGTAGAACTTTTGCACAAACCAATCAATATACAGTTATTGTGATTTTACTGTTTTTACCAAAAATATGTAGAAGAATACATATCGGCTTAAACTGAGAAAGAAATTAGTTTTTTTATATATTTTTTGGGTATGTTTATTATAGAAAAAAGTAAAAAATATTTCTTTTTTTTCAAAATTGTCACTTTTTTTTGTTTATAGCACAAAAATTAAAAACCGCAGAGGTGATCAAAAACCACCAAAAGAAAGCTCTATTTGTGGGAAAAAAAGGGCGTCAGTTTTGTTTGGGTGTAACATTGCACGACCGCGCAATTGTCAGTTAAAGCAACTCAGTGCCGTATCGCAAAAAGTGCTCTGGTCAGAAAGTGGGTAAATTCCGGGGCTGAAGTGGTTAACTGAACAAGCTGAAGTATAAGGCTGATTGGCTAAAATGCACAGCTGCAGCAGACTCTGAGTGCTCCCGCATAATGTTACTGGAACCCTTATGTGGCAGGTGCCACAGAAGACAAAGAATGCATGCCTGATGAAAACTAATGCTTTAATAGAGACTGTAAGTAATAGAAGGGGTGCTAACAGACACACAAGGATGAGAAAATAAACTGTGCAATGTGGATCAGCGACGAAGAAAGAGGCTCAAACATTATGTTTACCTGCAGTATCTGTTACTGACCATTCCTACAAAGAACAAGTGGAAACCCTAATTTATACATTTGTCCTACTTAGTTTTTAGAAATGTTTTAATTCTTTCCGCCCCCTCTCCATATTTTACTTTCTTTTATTTAAAAGTTAATCTTGCCTTCTGTCCAACTTTCAATTTAGTGGCTCCCTCTTCTATCCTCTGCCTGCCTTCCTTCTCATACTTTCCACCCTCTTGTCTTTCACTTTCTATGCCTTTTTTTATTCTCTCTGTTTTTGTGCTTGTTCATGCTCTGTCCTTTAGGAGTCCAAAAAGTGGTACTCTGAGAAAGACTTCACTATTAAATTTTCTTAAACAGTTTCTCTTAAGCTATGACCTGGAAGTGAAGGCATATGACATCCTAGTGTATCAAACTACTTGGCCCCATTAGCCATTTTCCCTCCCCGGTGTCATGTGACTCATTACATGTTACATGGATTACTAGAACCATGTCCTGTGGTCTGATGAGACCAAGATAAACTTATTTGGTTTAGATGGTGTCAAGCGTGGGAGGCGGCAACCAGGTGAGGAGTACAAAGACACGTGTGTCTTGTCTATAGTCAAGCATGGTGGTGGGAGTGTCATGGGCTAAGGCTCCATGAGTGCTGCCGGCACTGGGGAGCTACAGTTCATTGAAGGAACCATGAAAGACAACATGTACTCTGACATACTAAAGCAGAGCGTGATCCACTCCCTTCGGAGACTGGGCATCAGGGCAGGATTCCAACATGATAATGACCCCTAACACACCTCCAAGACGACAACTGCCTTGCTAAAGAAGCTGAGGGTAAAGGTGATAGACTGGCCAAGCATGTCTCCAGACCTAAAACCTATTGAGTATCTATGGGGCATCTTTAAAAAGAAGATGGAGGAGCGCAAGGTCTCTAACATCCACCAGCTCTGTGATGTTGTCATGGAGGAGTGGAAGAGGACTCCAGTGGCAACCTGTGAAGCTCTGGTGAACTCCATGCCCAAGGGGGTTAAGGCAGTGCAGGAACATAATGGTGGCCATACAAAATATTGACACTTTGGGCCCAATTTGGACATTTTCAATTAGGGGTGTACTCACTTTTGTTGCCAGCGGTTTAGACATTAATGGCTGTGTGTTGATTTATTTTTTAGTGGACAGCAAATTTACACTGTTATACAAGCTGTACACTCACTACTTTACATTCTATACATTTACATTATAATTTATGGATTTTTTTGGGAAGCACTGCTCTCTTGGATGGTCTGGAGGACCAAGGCAAAAGGCCTGAGCAGCGGCACTGCTAGAGAGAGCCAGGAGGCTGAATGTCAGTTATATTTATGTTGATGGTGCATACCTCTGTGTGGGAAACTGATTTGATGTGTGAAATTTTTGTGTTTTGTGAATATGTAATACATAATATATTACATAATAATTGTAATATATATAGTTATGGTCATGGCCCTAGGACTGAGATCGATATGGATCACATAAACACACGACAAGACATACAATATAAATAGACCTGAGGTGTGCCTTTGTGGTCTGGTTGGTATGCCAAATAAAGGGGGCATACCCAAGGTAAGTAATGGGTAATTATGGAGAAGGATGTGTTGATAAGTGCCCTGAAAAAGGGAAGGGAGGGAGGGTATCGCTCACTGGAACTGACAAAGAGCATGGGCGAGTGGGCTGCTTAAATACCTCCCGGGCCCCTCCTATAAATTTAGACCACCATATTGGCCTTCTAACTTATGGTCATGGCCCTAAGAATGAGACCCATATGGATCACATAAACATGCAACAAGACATACAACATAAATAGACCTGAGGTGTGCCTTGGTAGTCTGGTGAAGTCGTGGTTAACTGTCCTGATACAAGCTAGTTTGTCAGGAGGCTGGCTAGCCTTCATGGCACGCTTATCCAGAGTGACACCTAGGAAGGTGTTAGAGTGTGTCGGGCCTTCCAATTTGTGCTCAGCTATGGGTACATTTAGGTTGTTGAGCACTACTCTGAACCTGTCTCGATATGTTGGAGGTTTGTCTGGTTGTTCGATGAAGAGGAAGTCAATGAGGTAGTGGATGACCGTCTGACAGTGGGCCTGGTGTGACAGAATCCATGTGAGGGCCTGGGCGAAGACGTCGAATAGCCATGGGACGCTTTTGGACCCTATTGTCAACTTGGTCGCAAAGTAATAGGACTCCTTCCACTTGATGCCGTACCACTGTCAGAGGGATGGTTCGATAGGGAGGGGTTTGAAAGCGTCTGAGATGTCTGCTTTGGACAGCCAGGCGCCGGGACCTATCCTGATGATGGCCTAAATGGTAATGTCTACTGAGGAGTATTTGAGGGAAAATTCCTCAGAAGGAATCAGGAAGTTCAGGCTCGGTATGTGAGAGGAATTAGGCGCAGACAAATGGTACACTAAGCAGAGTTTATTAGAGAACGTGACCTTGACAAGCCCAACAGGGCTAGCTCTCCAGACTGGAAAAGGTGACTGAGGCAAGGGGCCGATGATGAAGCCTCTGTCCAGTTCTGTCTGTAGTAACGTGTCTATGTCATGTTCATCAATAGTAGGGATGAGCTTCGAGTTTGAGTCAAACTCATGTTCGACTCGAACATTGGCTGTTCGCAAGTTCGCCGAACAGCGAACAATTTGGGGTGTTCGGGGCAAATTCGAAATCAAAAGTGCTAATTTTAAAGGCTTATATGCAAGTTATTGTCATAAAAAGTGTTTGGGGACCTGGGTCCTGCCCCAGGGGACATGGATCAATGCAAAAAAAGTTTTCAAAAACGGCCGTTTTTTCAGGAGCAGTGATTTTAATAATGCTTAACGTCAAACAATAAAAGTGTAATATCCCTTTAAATTTCGTAGCTGGGGGGTGTTTATAGTATGCCTGTAAAGGGGCGCATGTTTCCCGTGTTTAGAACAGTCTGACAGCAAAATGACATTTTGAAGGAAAAAACCCATTTAAAACTACCCGCGGCTATTGCATTGCCGACAATACACATAGAAGTTCATTGATAAAAACGGCATGGGAATTCCCCACAGGGAATACCAGGTCTGGTATGGATTTTAAGGGGAACCCCGCGCCCAAAAAAAAACACGGCGTGGGGTCCCCCCAAAAATCCATACCAGACCCTTATCCGAGCATGCAACCTGGCAGGCCGCAGGAAAAGAGGAGGGGACTAGAGTGTGGCCCCCCCTCCTGAACCGTACCAGGCCACATGCCCTCAACATTGGGAGGGTGCTTTGGGGTAGCCCCCCAAAACACCTTGTCCCCATGTTGATGAGGACAAGGGCCTCATCCCCACAACCCTGGCAGGTGGTTGTGGGGGTCTGCGGGCGAGGGAGCTTATCGGAATCTGGAAGCCCCCTTTAACAAGGGGACCCCCAGATCCTGGCCCCCCCCCTGTGTGAAATGGTAAGGGGGTACCTACCCCTACCATTTCACTAAAAAACTGTCAAAAATGTTAAAAATGACAAGAGACAGTTTTTGACAATTCCTTTATTTACATGCTTCTTCTTTCTTCTATCTTCCTTTATCTTCTGGTTCTTCTTGTTCTTCCTCCGGCATTCTCGTCCAGCATCTCCTCCGTGGCGTCTTCTATCTTCTTCTCCTCGGGCCGCTCTGCACCCATGGCATGGGGGGAGGCTCCCGCTCTTCTCTTCATCTTCTTCTTCTTCATCTTCTTCCCTTCTTCCTTCTTCTCTTTTTCTCTTCTTCTCTTCTTCATTTTCTTCTCCGGGCTGCTCCGCATCCATGCTGGCATGGAGGGAGGCTCCCGCTGTGTGACAGCGTCTCCTCGTCTGACGGTTCTTAAATAACGGGGGCGGGGCCACCCAGTGACCCCGCCCCCCTCTGACGCACGGGACATGACTGGACTTCCCTGTGGCATTCCCCGTGACGTCACAGGGAAGTCCCGTCAAGTCACCGTGCGTCAGAGGGGGGCGGGGTCACCGGGTGGCCCCGCCCCCCCGTTATTTAAGAACCGTCAGATGAGGAGACGCCGTCACACAGCGGGAGCCTCCCTCCATGCCAGCATGGGTGCGGAGTGGCCCGGAGAAGAAAATGAAGAAGAGAAAAAGAGAAGAAGAGAAGAAAAGAAGAAGAGAAGAGCGGGAGCCTCCCCCCATGCCATGGGTGCGGAGCAGCCCGAGGAGAACAAGATAGAAGACGCCACACAGGAGATGCTGGACGAGAACGCCGGAGTAAGAACCAGAAGAGCCAGAAGAACCAGAAGAACCAGAAGAAGAAGATGAAGGAAGATAGAAGAAAGAAGAAGCATTTAAATAAAGGAATTGTCAAAAACTGTCTCTTGTCATTTTTAACATTTTTGACAGTTTTTTAGTGAAATGGTAGGGGTAAATACCCCCTTACCATTTCACACAGGGGGGGGCGGGATCTGGGGGTCCCCTTGTCAAAGGGGGCTTCCAGATTCCGATAAGCCCCCCACCCGCAGACCCCCACAACCACTGGCCAGGGTTGTGGGGATGAGGCCCTTGTCCTCATCAACATGGGGACAAGGTGTTTTGGGGGGCTACCCCAAAGCACCTTCCCAATGTTGAGGGCATGTGGCCTGGTATGGTTCAGGAGGGGGGGCGCACTTTCCTGCGGCCTGCCAGGTTGCGTGCTCGGATAAGGGTCTGGTATGGATTTCTGGGGGGACCCCACGCCGTTTTTTTTTTTTTTAGCACGGGGTTCCCCTTAAAATCCATACCTCTGGTATGGAATTTAGGGGGAACCCCACATCATTTTTTTTTTAAATTTTGGCCGGGGTTCCCCTTAATATCCATACCAGACCTGAAGGGCCTGGTATGGAATTTAAGGGGACTCCCACGTCATTTTTTTTTAAAATTTTGGTTCCAGGTTCCCCTGTGGGGAATTCCCATGCCGTTTTTATCAATGAACTTCTATGTGTATTGTCGGCAATGCAATAGCCGCGGGTAGTTTTAAATGGGTTTTTTCCTTCGAAATGTAATTTTGCTGTCAGACTGTTCTAAACACGGGAAGCATGCACCCCTTTACAGGCATACTATAGACACCCCCCAGGTACAAAATTTAAAGGGATATTACACTTTTATTGTTTGACTTTAAGCATTATTAAAATCACTGCTCCTGAAAAAACGGCCGTTTTTAAAACTTTTTTTTGCATTGATCCATGTCCCCTGGGGCAGGACCCAGGTCCCCAAACACTTTTTATGACAATAACTTGCCTATAAGCCTTTAAAATTAGCACTTTTGATTATTCATGTTCGTGTCCCATAGACTTTAACGGTGTTCGCGTGTTCTAACGAACTTTTTTCCTGTTCGCATGTTCTGGTGCGAACCGAACAGGGGGGTGTTCGGCTCATCCCTAATCAATAGTAAGGTGGTGAGTCTGATGGTAAGGTGATGAGGCTGATGTGGAACCCCGCTGTGAAGCTCTGCACCAGGAATACGGCCAGTGAGGGAGTGGGGTGTGTAGAGAGGTAAAAATCCAAACAAATGACATCTATCTGGCCTAGTCAGGACTTTCCCGCAAATTTTAGTTGACAGGTGGCTTTTGAGTGTGCTTTGTGGTATGCTGTGCAGTAGTGGAGTAGCCTGCACTCGCCATGGAAGCATCTACTTTGATTGTAGTTTTTACAAATGGCAGCGTCCCCTACTGAAAAGATAGGCCATCCTAATCTGTTCAGTTGTCATGACTGATCGCGGGCTGGCAGACCATGATCGGTGCCGGAGGTGGAAGGGGGGTAGAAGGGGCACCTTGTGGCTGCATCAGAGTACCAGTTCGCCGTGTGAGTAGCGGACTGGCAACCCTTACAGAGTGAGGAGTGGAGGCCTGAAAAGTGTTGGCAAAACAGCTCTGTGTCAGAAACACTCCAGTCAGTTTTGACCTGGCTGCCTTGGCTGAAAATGACCGGTGATAGTCGTAGAAGGCATGCCCTCAGTATTTGTATCCTAAGTCCGTGACAGAGTGAAAATATAGGTCCAGCTCTTGCCTACTGTAGGGAGTGGCTGAGCAGATGACGTCTCTAAACATTCTAAATGCCAAGACAAACTCGGTGATCGTTAATTTACGGTTGAGCCTGGGGTCTTTAGACTTGATAACCACTGAGACGTCCCCCCAGGCGTACGATCTATTATCAGTCAGGTCATGCACTGAGATCAGCAGAGACACTAGAGTGATGTCCTTGCCTTCCAAGATGTCCTTCCTAAAGGCTGGCAGGAATAAGGAGAGCAGGGAGGATGGTAGATGTGGACTCTAGTGTACCTGTAGAAGGAGATTCCAGCACCGCGACCATGACTGGGTCAGGGAGCGTCATGGGAGGGTGTACCTCCAGAGCTGTCACTCTGTTCTGCACATCAGAAACTGCTGTGGATAGAGAGGAGACCATGGAGTGCAGCTGGGAGATGGCCCCAGAGATGAACTGCGGGGAAATCTGATGGGTGCTGGGCCCTGTAGTGGCTGTCGGCGGGAAGATGAGCCTGAAGAGCTCTGCCTTCCTGGCCGTGGAAGGGTAGGGGAAGCTCTTGCGTCTGAGCTCACCTGTGAGCTTAGGGATGGTCTATCCACAGAGGGACTGCACGTTGGTGCTCCCTGAGCCCGTGGATGGTGTCAGAGGGGCGGTAGTGAGGTCCTCACTGCCGGCCTGCGACATGGCTCCGACTATAATACAAGAAGGGGGTGCATGTGTTACAAAGGGAAGTAGCAGTGAACGAGAGTGAAGCGGGGCACGAAACTCAGTTTAAGAGAAGGGCTGTAAACTACACACTTGACTGATGCCCTAGTAGAGAGGTCCTGGCATGGATCGAGACTGGGTCGACCGAAAACCTGTGATGAGGGTGACATAAGCGTAACTGGTATACTGCTTTTATCTGAAATGAACTGACCCATCCCTGTCAGGTGACTGGCCCTGGCGAAGATGCAAACTGTTTTTTTATTTTTTTTTTTACCTTTGGAAGTAACATCCAACCTGTTGCAGGATGGATAACCTGAACTCGACTGAAATAAGGGAGATAGACAGAGAAAAGATAAGTGGCCGTATGCCACTGGAGACAAATGGCCAAATGGGTGCCGTTAGGTGTTTGTGTGGATGATAGTGTGTCACTGAGATGTGTTTGCAAGTATGCAGGTTTGCACGTACGTGCATGCCGCAAAGCATCTATGCTACTGGAGATGATATTGCAAGGGTCTCAAAGAGAGTGAGTTTAGCTGAGATGGTATTGCGTAGTTGCAAGGATCTCAAAATGAGTGTCAGGCTGGTGAGATGATGTTGCATGACTGCAAGGGTCTCATTGGGTGTCAGGTTAACGGAAACGATATTGCATTTGCAAGGGTCTCAAAAGAGTGTCAGGTTGCTGGGATGACATTGCGTGTTAACAAGGGTCACGACGAGTGTGAGGTTGCTGAGACAATATTGCGTTTGCAAGGGTCTCAACAAGAGTTTCAGGCTGCTGAGATGACTTTGCATGGCTGCAAGGGTCTCAACGGGTGTCAGGTTGCTGAGACGAGATTGCATGGCCGCAAAGGTCTCCAAGAGTGTGAGGTAGCTGAGATGGTGTTGCATTTAGCAAGGGTCTCAAATGAGTGTCAGGCCATTGAGACGATGTTTGCAAGGCTGCAAGGGTGTCAGACTAGAGAAGGGCCTTGGCGCCTTGCCGCTGAGACAGCACAGCTCCTACTGCAATCTCTGAAGCATCTACTTCGAGAACGAATGGTAAAGCAGGATCCAGGTGTTTAAAAATAGAAGCAGAGGTGAATAACTCTTTAAGTTTTTCAAAGGCGGATTACGGTTTCCTTGCCTGGTCAACTCGGTGATGTGGGCAATTACTGCAGAGAAGCCCCTGATGAACTTCCTATGAAAGTTAGAGAAGCCAATGAAGCGTTGAACTCCTTTTTTATCGGAGGGAGTGGGCCAGTCCAGGATGGCAGATACCTTTTGAGGGTCCATTTTAATACCTTCGACAGAAATGATTAGGCCTAGAAACTGGATGCATTGGAGTTCAAATTGACATTTTTCTGGTTTAGCGTAGAGTCCATGCTGCCTGAGTCAAGTTAAGACATTTCGAACGTGCCTGCGATGATTGGTAACTGAAGAGGAGAAGATTAGGATATCATCTAAGTAAACTATAACGTACAAGTCCAGAAAGTCACAGAAAATGTCATTAACAAAATGTTAAAACGTTGCTGGTGCATTGCACAGGCCGAAGGGCATAACAAGATATTAAAAGTGCCCAAATCGGGTACGAAAGCCCGTTTTCCATTCGTATAAGCACCCCAGAGGTCTAGTTTGGTGAAGATTACTGCGGACCCCAGTCTTTGGAAGAGTTTGGGCACAAGAGGTAGTGGATAATGGTTCTTAATGGTTATCTTGTTTAACTCCCAGTAACCAATACAAGGACGTAAGGAGTGGTCCTTCTTCTCTACAAAAAATATGCCAGCACCAGGTTCTCATCAATGTAGATCTTTTAACGTATCCAACTCCTGCTCTGTTAATGGAAAAATCCTCCCAAAGGGGACTTCTGTTCCTGGTAAGAGCTCTATCGGGCAATCGTAAGGCCTGTGAGGAGGAAGGGTCTTCTTACTTCTTACTAAACACATCAAGGAAATCCTGATAGGGTGCAGGGATTACCTGCTGTAACTCGGTGTCATTGTCCAGGCAGAGGAGTTGAGCAGGTTTAACAGGATTACTGTGCAAACAGTGCTGCCGGCAATATTTGGAGAGAAACTTGATTTCCCCGGTGGTACAGTCAATGCTAGGATTATGGGCCTTCAACCAAGGCATCCCCAGGATGATGGGAAAGAGAGGTGAAGAGATGGCATCCAGATGCAGGAGTTCTTGATGGTGGGAGCCCATGGTGGCCAGCAAAGGGATGGTCTCCTGCGTGACAGGACCGGAGCTAAGGGAGGAGCCATCAGCGAGATGTACAGCAAGTCCCCGAGTTTTAGGTTGGAGAGGAATGCAGTGGTTGGCAGCGAAGGTCGGGTCAATAATACAGCTGCATGCTCCTGAGTCTTATGACCGAGACTGGGATATCCCTTCCTGGTAGCTGTAAGGTGATGGAGAGAGCAAGGTGAGTAGCAGGATTAGGCAAGGCAGATGCACACATTGAAGGGATTGGAAGAGACTTACGTGTCTTGTTAGGGCAAGACCTCACGTAGTGTCCGGACTCCCCGCAATACATGCAGAGGTTGTTGACTTGTCGGCGCTGTCGTTCCTCCGGAGTGAGGGAAAGACGGAGAAGACCAAGCTGCATAGGTTCGGGAGTTTCAAGGACCGGAGTAGCTGGTGCAGGAAAAGACTGTCCGAGAGAGTTGGGAGAACTCGGAACCTTGGGGAGCATCCAGGTGGGGCGAAATTGACTGGTGGATCTCTCGGAGCGACGCTCCCTGAGGCGTCGGTCAATTTGGACAGACAAATTGATGAGCTCATCCAGGATTTGGGGTATTCTGACTCGTGCCAGCTCATCTTTCAGTGGATCAGATAACCCCATACGAAATTGGTGCCGCAGGGCGGCATCATTCCAGTCTGTGTCGGAGCTCCACCGCCTGAATTCCACCACATAGTCCTCTGCTGCTCTATGCCCCCGTTGAAGAGCGTGCAAAGCATCCTCAGCAGTCGCTGTTACTTGGGAGTCCTCATACAACTGAGACATAGTGACAAAAAAGATATCAAGGTTATCAAGGAATCCTGATTTTTGCTCCAGGAGGCGGTGAGCCCAGGTCTGTGGTTCACCAGATAAGAGAGAGATCACAAAGCCCACCTTGGTTGCCTCCAGAGAAAAGGTGCGTGGCTGCAGGGCGAAGTAAAGTTTGCAAGCGCTGCGAAAAGCCCGGTATTAACTGCGGCCCCCAGAAAATCTTTCAGGTATAGGTACCCTGGGCTCAGGAGTTAGCATTACTACTGAGGGTGCAGATGAAAATCCGGCAGAAGTGGTACCTTGAGGGTTGGTAGGAGAAGACAGGACTTGGACTCGTTCTTCCAACCTAGTATAGCCTTCCTGAAGGCTCTTTACGGCTTGCGTGAAACCCACCAGGTGTCTGCACAATTCCTCCATGGGGGAGGTACCCTGCTCGGGCTCGAACATGGCTGTCTGATACTGTCAGACTTCCACGTACCTGACCGATGAGCCCAGTATAGCAGGGGGAGGCCTCCCTTACGTATCTGGTTCCTGACCCCCTGGTAGTATAGACAGGAGGCATGGGAGCACAGAGTGGTATGAGGGCCTGGCGGGTCAGCAGCAGGAGGATCCTGGTAGAGGTGGCTTGGAGATCACCAGACAGCTGAAGCACAGGTAGCAGGTGAAGAGCAGGAGCGGAGTAGGCAAGTCGGGTCACAGGTAGGGTCGGCAACAGGCAGGCAGCATGGTACAGAAGAGCAGGCAGGTTCGTAGTCAAGACAGGCTGAGGTCAGATGCAGGCAGAAGACAAAGGATAATCCAAAGGGCAAGCCAGGTAATCAGGAGATCAGACGTTCAAACAGGTAAGCAGGTGCAGGGATACTGGGAGCTGCAGATCGGACAGCACCGGGCCAAATGTGCTGACAGTTTAAATAGGTTGATTGGTGGCAAGCGCCGTGCGCATGTGCACCAATGCGCACAGGTGCGCGCCCACGTGCACACGCATGCGCCCGCATGCCAGAACCCACAACAGCACGCACGGGCGCGCGCCAGCGCGCCTTGGAACACCCCAGCACAGCGTCCACTCTGGGAACCTCTCTAACAAAGGGTCTCAATGGGTGTCCGTTTGTTGAGATGAGATTGCGTGGTCGCAGAGGTGTTGATGAGTGAGAGGTTGCTGAGACGGTATTGCATTTGCAAGGGTCTCAAATAAGTGTCAGGCTGCTGAGACAACTTTTGCATGGCTGGAAGGGTCTCGATGGGTGTCAGGTTGCTGAGATGAGATTGTGTGGTTGCAAAGCTTTTTGACAAGTGTGAGGTTGCTGAGACGATATTGCGTTTGCAAGGGTCTCAACAAAAGTGTCAGGCTGCTGAGACAATTTTTGCATGGCTGCAAGGGTCTCAAAGGGGGTCAGGTTGTTAAGATGATATAGCGTAGCTGCAAAGGTCTCAAATGAAAGTTGGGTTACTGAGACAGTTTTGCATGGTTTCAAGGGTCTCAGTGGTTTGTGACTTGAAGGTAGCTGTTGAGGCGACACAAGAAAGGATAGAAACAACTGGCTTGTTTGGCGGCTTATCTCACCCCTAAGCGGGCAATATATGGAATAAGGACAAGGTCCATTCGATTTGCAGGTTTCGTAGGGGCAACCAACGAACGACATGGGAGACAACAAATGGTAACGAATTGATATGACATAAAGAATGTGGTCATGAATCTTGCCTGTGACAGTGAGCCTTGCGAGTCAGTTCGCATCGGACTGTGGCAGGAATGCAACATACTGGGAAGGTGTGGCGTGGTGCTGTGCATGAGGCAAAACAACAAAGTTTGGTGTAGTAAAACATATGAGAGAAGAAGTGCGTGTGAATGATTCGTAAGTTCCACTGCGGGAATCCAAACACATGGTACGGGTGACACCGTGAGTGGCTACGAATTGACATAAAAAAACCATGGTAATGAATCTTACCTGCGACAGTGGCCATGTGACTGGGTCCACATCAGGCTGTATCGGGTATGCAACGTATCTGAAGAGTGTGGTGTGGCGCCGTGCATGATGAACACAAAATAACTTGATTTGGCAAGTAACGGGGGAAGAACCGTGTATGAACGATTTATAAGTTCCGAGGTGGGAACTAAAAACACGACATAGGGGATACAATGAATAGCAGCGATTAGGACATGATACGAATGCAAGGTAACGAGTCCTACCTACAACAGCGAGCAAGACTTGATCGACAAACCATGAATAAGGAACCGCAACACACTGTGTTCGGGAACAACAGACTCACAAACACGAAGTGAGCTGAAGAGTTGGCCGATACGAATTGTGCACAGGAACCAACAAAGAGCATGGGCGAGTAGGCTGCTTAAATACCCCCGGGCCCTCCCATAAATTCAGGCCACCATATTGGCCTTCTAATTGTATATATACAGTATCTCACAAAAGTGAGTACACCACTCACATTTTTGTAAATTTTTTTATATCTTTTCATGTGACAACACTGAAGAAATTACACTTTGCTACAATGTAAAGTAATGAGTGTACAGCTTGTATAACAGTGTAAATTTGCTGTCCCCTCAAAATAACTCAACACACAGTCATTAATGTCTAAACCGCTGGCAACAAAAGTGAGTACACCCCTGAGTGAAAATGTCCAAATTGGGATCAAAGTGTCAATATTTTGTGTGGCCACCATTATTTTCCAGCACTGCCTTAACCCTCTTGGCCATGGAGTTCACCAGAGCTTCACAGGTTGCCACCAGAGTCCTCTTCCACTTCTCCATGACGACATCACGGAGCTGGTGGATGTTAGAGACCTTGAGCTCCTCCATCTTCTCTTAGCTTCTTTAGCAAGGCAGTGGTCATCTTGGGGTGTGTTTGGGGTCATTATCATGTTGGAATACAGCCCTGCCGCCCAGTCTCTGAAGTGAGGGGATCATGTTCTGCTTCAGTATGTCACAGTACATGTTGGCATTCATGGTTCCCTCAATGAACTGTAGCTCTCCAGTGCTGGCAGCACTCATGCAGCCCCAGACCATGACACTTCCACCACCATGCTTGACTGTAGGCAAGACACAT
Organism: Lithobates clamitans; assembly: GCA_037952925.1. Classification (NCBI taxonomy): domain Eukaryota; kingdom Metazoa; phylum Chordata; class Amphibia; order Anura; family Ranidae; genus Lithobates; species Lithobates clamitans. Next base: position 2,229,586 of record JBBGZY010000006.1, on the reverse strand, counting down.
GTGTGTTTGTACTTCTCACCTTGTTGCCGCCACACCATCTGAACCAAATAAGTTTACCTTGGTCTCATCAGAACACACAACATGGTTCCAGTAATCCATGTCCTTAGTCTGCTTGTCTTCATCAAACTGTTTGCAGGCTTTCTTGTGCATTATCTTTAGAAGAGGCTTCCTTCTGGGACGACAGCCATACAGACCAATTTGATGCACTGTGTGGCGTATGGTCTGAGCACTGACAGGCTGACACCCCACCCCTTCAACCTCTGCAGCAATGCTGGCAGCACACATACGTCTATTTCCCAAAGACAACCTCTGGATTTCATGCTGAGCATGTGCACTCAACTTCTTTGGTCGACCATGGCGAGGCCTATTCTGAGTGGAATATGTCCTGTTAAACCGCTGTATGATCTTGGCCACCGTGCTGCAGCTAAGTTTCAGGGTCTTGGCAATCTTCTTATTGCCTAGGCCAGCTTTATGTAGAGCAACAATTCTTTTTTTCAGATGCTCAGAGAGTTGTTTGCCATGAGAAGCCATGTTGAACTTCCAGTGACCAGTATGAGAGAGTGAGAGCGATAACACCACATTTAACACACCCGCTCCCCATTCACACCTGAGACCTTGTAACACCAACGAGTCACATGACATCGGGGAGGGAAAATGGCTAATTGGGCCCAATTTAGACATTTTCACTTTGGGGTGTACTCACTTTTGTTGCCAGAGGTTTAGACATTAATGGTTGTGTGTTGATTTATTTTGAGGGGACAGTAAATATACAATGTTATACAAGCTGTACACTCACTACTTTATATTGTAGCAAAGTATCATTTCTTCAGTGTCGTCACATGAAAAGATATAGTAAAATATTTACAAAAATGTGAGGGGTGTACTCACTTTTGTGAGATACTGTATATATACACACAGCATACATTGTACATACACACATACATATTGCTAACTAGAAAATAAAAAAATAATCTTAGCTGAAAAATTGAAGAGGAAAACAACCACTTGTCTGAAACAGTCACATTAGATATGAAAAGACTTCTGAAGTAGGCTGTTTCACCATGAATTGCTTGCAGAAAAGAGAGAATAGATTTTGTGTTATAGCACAAGCAGCTATCTTTTGATTAATTGCTTTTTCTATCACAATTGGTAATAAAACAAATTCCAAACTTGATCAGGTATAAGCAGATTTGAATCAATAGCATGAAATAAATAAAGAGATGAACACCCACACTAGTAAAAAAAAAATATTGACGGAATGAAGGACTGAACTGGTTAACAAAAAAGAGAAAAAGAGAGATATTTTCTTTCTCTTTCTACAGTATCACATAGCAGGCAGAACATCTGTTGAGGTGCCAGGGGAGAAGGTTTAGTGAGACGTTTCTCACAGGGAATTTTTTCTGCAGAAACACCTTTCTTCAAAATAAAATATACGAGGTTGTGTGTATCTGCTTAAAAAAGGTCACATCCCTAGTATGGATAGAGAAAGAAATCTCCCCTCAGAAAAATTGGGACTTTTTAGGCTCCAGGAATGTGCAAAGGTCAGGAATAATAGTACTAAATATATTGTATTTATTAGTATCAAAAAATATTTAAAATAAATTAACAGCATAAAAAATACATGCAAAAGACATGAAAAATGTGGTCTGTGACCACAAGGCAAAAAAAACACTAAATGCGAGTAGGAATGTATGTAAACCAATCGCCAACACTTTTCAGAGTCCTTAAAGCTCCTTCTTCAGGGAAGGTTTTAACAATTGTAGTACATATGGTCTATAAAACAAAACATACATTAGAGCATTCATCATCATTCACATATGTATGACATGGTCCGGGTGGAACATAGATAAGGGTACTTACAATGCCTTCATGAAAATTGTCAACACACAGCCAGCAATGGAGTAAAAACAGTGGAAGCAGTGGAAGTCAATCAATGAAAAGTGGTGAGTATGTGAAGCAAAGGAAAAAAGACAGAAAAGGCCTCCCCAGCCTTCAGGGTGAATCAAGGGGGTGTGCTGGGATCACCTGGCATTGATGAAGAGGGAAAGGGGCATATATCTCATAAATAAGGTGCTATATGAATGTAAAAGAGTAATGCAAAAACACTTATTAAATGGTAAGTAAAATTATTACCTATTTAAAGATGAAAAAACCCTCAGCCCAAGAGATAGCCTTATGCTGCATACACACGAGTGGGCTTCTCGTCGGACTGAACTCTGAAGGACTTTTCAACGGAGTTCCGACGAAACGGACTTGCCTACACATGATCCCACCAAAGTCTGATCTTTTCGAACGTGATGACGTACGACCGGACTAGAAAAGGAAGTTCAATAGCTAGTAGCCAATAGCTGCCCTTGCGTCGTTTTCGGTCTGTCGGACTAGCATAGAGACAAACGTTTTTTTTTATAGGGATCGAGTCCGTCGGAAAGATTTAAAACATGTTCTATTTCTAAGGTCCGTCAGATTTTTCGACAGAAAAGGTCCGATGAAGCCCACACACGATCAGAATGTCCAACGAATATGCTTTGAGCAAGGCTATATAGGATTGATGTTCCATAAGGATCTCTTTAAAAGATCTAAAGGCTATCACTTAGGCTGAGGGTTTTTTCATCTTTAAATAGGTAGTTTTACTTACCATTTAATATGTGTTTTTGCATTACTCTTTTAGATTTGTATAGCACCTTATTTATGAGATATATACCCCTTTCCCTCTTCGTCAATGCCAGGTGATCCCAGCACACCCCTTTGATTCACCCTGAAGGATGGGGAGGCCTTTCTGTCTTTTTCCTTTGCTTCACATACTCACCACCTTTCATTGACTGCCTTCCACTGCTTCCACTGCTTTTATCCCATTGCTGGCTGTGTGTTGACAAATGTTTTGGGAAAAGTTTAGGAGAATGAGAATTATAATGTGGACATTTCCTTTTCCTTCCTTTTTATGAATTTAATGGACATTCAGAAGCCATACAAGAGACTTTTTTTGTGCTTTTCTTTGGGACTATTTTTATTTGACCTTAAGGCTGTCATGCCCCTCCCACTTGCTTTTATGGACTGTCATGCCCCTTCCCCCTTTATATTTCATGGACAATTGCTATGCAGCTGAGATTATGTGTTTATTGTTTTCTATTTTTACATGCTTATGCCCCGTACACACGGTCGGATTTTCCGACGGAAAATGTGTGATAGGACCTTGTTGTCGGAAATTCTGACCGTGTGTAGGCTCCATCACACATTTTCCATCTGATTTTCCGACACACTAAGTTTGAGAGCAGGATATAAAATTTTCCAACAACAAAATCCGTTGTCGGAAATTCCGATCGTGTGTACACAAATCCGACGGACAAAGTGCCGCGCATGCTCAGAATAAATAAAGAGATGAAAGCTATTGGCCACTGCCCCGTTTATAGTCCCAACGTACGTGTTTTACGTCACCGCGTTCAGAACGATCGGATTTTCCGACAACTTTGTGTGACCGTGTGTATGCAAGACAAGTTTGAGCCAACATTCGTCGGAAAAAATCCTAGGATTTTGTTGTTGGAATGTCCGAACAAAGTCCGACCGTGTGTACGGGGCATTAGTGTGGTGGTACATGCGTTTGTGGCAAAAGAGAGAATTGTAGTAACATGCCCAAACCATTGTGACTAGTATGCTTTGATGTGCTCTGCTATTTCAGTATACAAGATAGCTTAAATGCTTAGAAAGATGCGTGCACAAACACTACTCTATATATATATATATCATTGTGGGTTGGTAAGCCATGGGACAGGATGTATGACTTATAACCAGACAGCCTGTTGACCCGTGTTAACGCATGATGAGGTATCTTGTCACTGACTTGTGTAACCATATAACTATATATTTCTATACAAATACATCATTGACTAACCACTCCCCGCTCCTCTCTTTCTATTGGTATGTTGAACCATATATAAGCTGTAACACACCTAATAAAGGCAGACATTTTACGAATGCATAACTTGCTTCTCCTTTTCATGGTGTCTCCAGATATCTGAGAGTGCTGTTAATGTATCTGATAGGCGGGTGGTCCTCCAGAATACCTACTATTTCCTTTCACTTATCTTTGTCCCATCCGGACCATGTCATACATATGTGAATGATGATGAATGCTCTAATGTATGTTTTGTTTTATAGACCATATGTACTACAATTGTTAAAACCTTCTCTGAAGAAGGAGCTTTAAGGACTCTGAAATGCGTTGGCGATTGGTTTACATACAACATTTGTACTCACATTTAGTGTTTTTTTGCCTTGTGGTCACAGACCACATTATTCATGTCTTTTGTATGTATGTTTTATACTGTTCATTTATTTTAAATACTTTTTTGATAATAGCAAATACAATATATGTAATACTATTATTCCTGACCTTTGCACATTCCTTGAGCCTAAAAAGTCACAATTTTTCTGAGGGGAGATTTCTTTCTCCACCCTTCTTTAACAGATCACTGCCCAGCATAGTTATTTTACAAAAACAGTCAGGAAAAGGCAATATAACTTTTTAGAGTTCTTTTATTTTTTTTTATTTTAAAGTATTTATTAGTTTCAAAGAGAAAATGAGTTTTAACAAAACATCGCCATTGGGCATACCCTGGCTCGGTGTACATACCAGAGAAATAGAAAAGAAAAAAAAAGAAAAAAAAACATAAAGAACAAGAATAATCACATTATACATCTTCAGAATACTTCAAGGTTTGAGAAGTTAAAATGATTTGGATTAAGTATGGATGTAGAGAGAGAATAGTACTGCGAAGAGTGCGTTAAACAATAGGAGACAGATATACAAGAGGTGACAATCTGTGAATTTGTTAATATTATGAAATGTTTTGGATACCGCCTAGGAACCTTTTGCGGGTATTCGGATAGAGGCATTGGGGTTGTAAAAGATCTGAGTGGTGAGTGGTGGGAAATCGGGCTGGTTGGAAAGGTTGGTAGAAGTCCAGTTTTTTGTCTAATGGTAATAGTTGGGACGGGTGAGTCCACATTAAAGATTCTAACACAAGGGCACGCTTCTGCGGTCATTGATCCATTTTTCCCAGGATTTGGTCAAATGATTTGCAGACATGTTGGCTTTGGCAAACGAGGATTCCATCAGGAAATGCGAGTTGAGTAACCGGATGACGTCCTTTAGGAAGGGAGGGTGGATTGATTTCCACTTTTTTGCAATTGCCAAACGGGCTTCTATTAGGATGTGTGTCACCAGCGTTTGCAAATGTCTAGGCCAAGAGGGAATTGACAGACCCAGGAGAAGATCTAGTGGGGACATTAAGATAGTTATATCACACAGGGAATAGATTAATTTCCTCACTTTTTCCCAGAATTTTTTGATGGGTGGGCAGTCCCACCAGATGTGAGCTAGGGATCCAATGTTGTCGCAGCCTCTCCAACATTTAGGTGAAGTGGAGGGGTATATCCTTGCCAGTCTTTCCGGGGTAAAGTACCATTTGTGGAACAGTTTCGGTAAAGATTCCCAATGAGTGATGCAGTGAGACAAACGTAAGGGGGTTATGAGAGCTTTCAGCCAAAGTTCATTTGGAGGTGGTTGGTCTACATAGGAGGACCAGTATTGGATGGATGAGGAGAGTATATCCGAAGTTGGCATAGTGATCAACTTGTATGAAAGGTAGATTCCTTTAGTTTTAGAGTCTTTGGAGTTATAAAATTTAAGCAAGGCATGTGAAAATGAGTCTGATTTCGACCAGCAGAGTTTGGATAGAAGGGATCTTATCCGAAGGTAAAGAAAGAACGTTTTGGGGGTAGTCCAAAATGATGTTGTAGGTGAGAGAAGGGATGCAGTCCTGAAGGCGAAAAAAGCATACCTATATTGGAGATACCGGCATTTATCCAGTCTGAGAGGGGTAGATCCGGCGCAAGAAGGGCTATTGCTTCCATGGGAAGTACTGAAAGGGTATCCATTGATATGCCTGAGTTGATTTGTAAGATTGCTGCCCATACCCTTAGGGAAGCGGTGATGGTGCCTAGTAGGTGGTGCATTGGTTTGAGATTAAGCCAGGTGGCAGCTAGAACATGTTTTGGTTTTGCAAGGAGCGTGGTAGCTTCTATTTTCAGAGTTCTTTTAAAGTTGAACTCTAGGCAGATATTAACCACATTGCCCGGCCACTGTATATATTGCTAGGCGGGACAAGCGTCATTCTGGGAGGACGTATGTGTATGTCCAGAAGCACTCCTCATGCATGTCCTTGGGGGCATACAGCAGTGTAATCTGATCAGGGTACAGGGCTAATATGATAGGCCCTGGTACCATGTGATCACTTTGACCAATCACAGTGATCACATTATCAGTAGTAAACAACAGATTTAATTCATGATGCCATAGTTTACTACTGTGATCGCCGAGATTGGTCACATCAATTACATGGTACAGGGCCAATCACAGTGGCGCTGTACATATGATAGTTGTGGCCACTCACAATAGTTTTCAATTGCTGCAGGAATGCAGCTGAACAGTGTCCATGGATGGAGTGTCATTGTTCTTGTGTAAACAGGCCAAATTCACTTTCAGACCCCATTCTCACAGTACTGGGAGTGCACTTTTTTGCATCTTTTTCCATGTCAGACATAGGGCAGCCTATTGATTTTAATGGGGTGCCTTACATGCAGCAAAGTAGCTCATGGAGAACAGCAGAATTTGAATGTGAGAGGAAGAATCAGTATAAGGAGCCAATTAATGAATGTGCACACAAGAAAAATGCTGATAGAAGGTAATATCCGAGGGGCAAATAAAGTTATTCACTACCATGCTTCTCCTTTCATTGTCCAGTCACTAGCTTGAATGACCTGGGCTCAGTGGAAGGGGTTTTAATGATACTGGTCATCAGTCTGAGGACCACTAATGACAGAAAAAAGTGCTGTAGTGGAAATCTCTGGATTAAAAGTGAATAATGCAGCAAAAGCTGGTCTTACAATTTTATCTTTTCATTAGCTATTCATTTTTATTGTGATATTTTGACACTTCTGCTTTAAGATATTGTCTATACAAAATGTATACGTTTACTATTGGTTGCGCTTGATGGACTGAATTTATGGCTATCCAATAACAAGACTGACATGGTTCCTTACTTTGTTTCCGTGCACCTGGTAATTTTGGATGCTCTTACCCATGTGGGTGTTCCAGGTATATTTTCCAAATCCAACAATGAATTAAAATAACAATGGCCACAGCAAATGTGCACCCATAAACTCTAGCATTGCAATTTCACCAACAGAGTTCCTTAGAGAGATAAGAATCTGCTCAGTGGTTAACCTGTCCAGCAATTACAAAACAACTTTCATTTAATAATGCAAAATCTTTTAATAATCAGACAGGGACAACTATCCCTAAACAGTAGTGAAGGCCTTTGTCACCCATATATTATGTTCTTTAACAACTTCAATACAAGGCACTTTCACCCCCTTCCTGCCCTGGCCAATTTTCATCTTTTAGTGCTGTTGCACTTTGAATGACAATTGCACGATCATGCAACACTGTACATACACATATGAGATTTTTATCATTTTTTTGAGACACCGCATTCTTTTGGTAGTATTTAATCACTAAGGTTTTTATTTTGTAGAGAGTTATAAAGTTATACAATTTAGCAAAAAAGTAGTTTTACTTCTTCACTGATGTGCGCTGATGAGGCTGCACTGATTGGCACTCATGAGGCTGCACTGATGGGCACTAATGAGGCTGCACTAATTGGCACTGATGAGGTGGTACTGATAGTACTGATAGGCACTGATGAGATGGAACTGATGGCCACTCATAAGCTCCACTGATGAGACTGAACTGATAAGGTGGCACTGATGGGCACTGATAGGCGGCACTCACAGGCACTGATAGATGGCACTGATATGCTGCACTGATGGGCACTGATGTGCTGCACTGATGGGCACTGTTATGCTGTACTGAGGGGGAACTGATTGGGTTGCACTGATAATCAGGGCACTGATTATCAGTGTAAACTGGAAAGCCAGTTATCAGCTTTCTTTTCCTCAGACACTGACAGCGATGAGGAAAGGAAATGCTGATAACCAACATTTGCCTAAATGTGATCAGCTGTGATTGGACACAGTTGATCATATGGTAAAGAGCTTACATCATTGGCTCTTTACCCTGATCCACGGGACACAGCTCACCACTGATCACTGCGCTGCGAGCCCCCGCGGGCACATATGTGTAGCAGCAAGGGGAGGACATCATATGGCGCTCACCTAGAGGGATGAAAGGCCCGGCTATCATTCTTCTATAGGTATGGAGGGAACTGGTTACACATCTTTGCACAGGCAATTTGACATTTACACCTTCAGACACGTAACTCAAACAATTATCACCAATCCCAGATTTTGTGGCACCAAAGAACTATATGAATAAGAAAAAAAATGTGGTTTTACAGACTTATACGCCTTTTAGTAGGTTCTGCAACTATCTATTACCTACAGTGACACGTTTCATGAGAACATGTTGATTGTGTGAAAATTGTCCATACGTCTATAAATGATAGAACATGTTTCTTACACTCAGTTGAACTGAGGAACCCACTTAAATGTGGTAAGTGGTGAAACACCATTACATAACAAGTTCAGTTAAATGTGATTAACAGCTACTAGTGATAATTATCACAAAGCATGTTATAAAACAAAACAAAATGAACAAAAAACTTTGTATAATCATACTTTAGTCAATGTACTTCCATAAAAGTGACCACCCTCCAAGCCTGCAGATTGGCAATAGGACCCTTCCCCCCTCACCTTTATGGTTTGCATATGTAATAAGAATATTCCTGCGCTACCCAATTGGAAAAAGAGAAGAAAACAAAAACTCAGAAAAAATTGTAAAAACGCACGTATGCGACTGGACAGCTGCATGCACCGAAGCAAGGGTCAGACATAAGCCCAAAATAAAACTGAGGTATAGGGGGGGGAGGTGCTGCGCTAACCAGAAGAAAGCTGTAAATCTCTGTCTGTGGTCAATTAATAAAATGACTTAAAATTGCATAATAACATAAATCGCATAAATAAGTGTTGACACTAAAAACATTCAAGTCTTAATGATCAGCATCCTGTGTATGTGAAAAAAAGTGCATTAAAAATCCTTTTCAGTTGGTATATACTAAATGACAAAAAAAAAAAAAAAAAATCGCATGAAAAATCGCATAAATAAGTGTTGACACTAAAAACATATAAATCTAGATAATCATGTGTAGGTGCACAAAGGGACATAAACACTACTTCATGTGAATAATTCTAAATAAAAATACATAGAATAAATCAGAAATAACCATCAAAAACATATCCTTATAAATGGTGCAAAACGTACAAAGTGCCAGTGCTTAAAGGTGATCTAGATATCACAAATAAAACACATCAATCCTACGCAATATGGATGATAAATAATATAAATAAATGTCCCAATAATAGTAATGTAAAATATATTGTGCTGGCCTGCGAAACAAATGACCAATGACATGCCAGTAAGTGCAGCAAACTTAAAGTGCCAGTGTAAAAGTCATTGAAGGTGCAAAAGCAAGTTCTGGTGTATTCAAAAAAACAACAGTGGGGTGTCTGGGATGCAATTCACTCAGTGTCCTCTTCGTGCATAAAACACTAATGTAAGCAGTGGCCCCTTACCTAGCGGTGCTAGGTCAACCGCATGAATTGTAGCTAAAACGCCAGGTCCTGAGCCTCCATTGCGTCCCTATATCCACGCTTGCCGGTGTTGGGTTATCCTAATGGCAGCTGATTACAAGTGGCTATGGTCCTATCAGGGGTCCTGGACCAGCGCGGATCCTAGCTCAGCCTCCACATCTCAGGTATGTATGTACAGGAATATGCAGGACAAAGGTACTTGATAGTGAAGTATGTCTTAACCAGGTAATGCTTTATTAAAAATCTTTAAGTAGATGTACTCACATAAAAACAATGCAGAGCAAACCTCTCTCCTACGAGCAGCAAACTCGTTCTGCGTCTAGCAATGTGAAACAGCCTATTCCGTCCCTACGCGTGTCATCACCAATCATGTGACTTCTTCAGGGGATGAGCAAAATAGGCTTATTGTGGTCTTAAATAGTCTCTCCCATAGTGATTAATGGGCGGCCATTTTCTCGTAACCACGCCGGCCATTACTGGGTCTCACATGGGCGCGGCCATTTTGTAGGTTAGAAATGACACATGGGTCTCACATGGGCGCGGCCATTTTGTAGGTTAGAAACGACTACCTGATCTTAACAAAGCTAATAACTAGGTGTCTGATGGGCGCGGCCATTTTATAGGTTAGAGAAGACTTTATACTCATACCAAGGCAAATAGATATCGAATTGGCTGTATGTCTATGTAACGATATATTGCGTTGCTCATAAATATGGCTTAATGATATACAGAGGGGCTAATTGGCCAGAGACGGATGCATAGGTGGGCATATATTAAAAAAAGAGAGAGAGATCCCGCTGTATTAGAAGCTAAAAAATGCCAAATGGTCGGAGGCTACCACTAAAAGTGCATACATGGAAATTTTAATTCGTAAAATATATTGAAAGGTAATAAAAAGGCTAAAATTAAATTATTTAATAAAATATGATTAAAATATATGCGGGGTTAAGGTGCAAATAGCTGGAATATCCAGTAAAATTCAAATTAAAATAGCCGCGGAGGGATGATGGAATGGGCTATTTCATATCATGTATACTCGTATAAATATCACATGGAATACCTACAATCTCAACTACAGTGCAATCATAAGGAAAGGGAGGGAAGGCAAACTGGGGGGGGGGGAGAGGGGAAAGAGAGAGGGGGGACAGGGAAGGGAGGGGGAAAAAGAGGGGGGAGACGTAAGGAGGTAATGGAAGGAAGGGGGGCGGGGGGGGTAGCGAATAAAACTTTTATGATAAATCACAACATGTACTAATAATAACAATATCCAAGGGCATAAGAAGAGGGAGAGGAAGGGCCAAAACATATTCTTAAAATACTGGTGAGAGAAAAAAAGAGAGCTGGTAATGTACACTCCTATTAAAAATCGCTTAAAAAGCAGTTCAAATCAAATTCGATGTTCAAACCTCTGGGTGCAAAAGTATCTAGGGTGAAAATACACTTAGATTCGAGCTGGCTGAGGGTCCTAACCTTATGTCCCCCCCGCCAGTGTCTGACATATGGTTCGATTCCCCAAAATTTTAATTGTGTGGGGTCTTTGTTGTGACACAGCAGGAAGTGTTTAGAAACACTATGTTTGTCATACCCATTCAAAATATTCTTCACGTGTTCTTTGATCCTAACTCGAAGGGGTCTTTTTGTGCGGCCTATATACTGTAGGCCGCAACTGCATTCTAGGGCGTATACCGCTCCTTCCGTGTTACAACAGATAAATTCTTTTATTTCATATGTCTCCCCTGTACTAGTCGACGTAAAGTGGGACTTCTTCTCATTGGGGCGCCTAGTTCTCAAACATGCAAAGCACCTTTTGCAAGGGAAGAAACCATTCCGGGTAAAGAAGGAGATTACTTTCTTTGGTGGATCAATTATGTTTTTCACAATTTTGTCTCTAAGGGTAGGTGCTTTCTTGTAAATGAACCTGGGATTGGGGGGTAACTTATCCTGTAATTCCTTATCTGCCAGAAGTATATGCCAGTGTCTCTTGATAATCTTCTCAATTCTCTTGTGTTGGGCGTTGAAGTCCAAGATTATTGGTGCTACCGCTAATGTCGTTTCATTTCTGGTTTTATCTCTGATTAATTCTTTTCGGTCTATTTCCTTGACTTCCAGTATTTTGTCTCTTATGAATTGTTGGTCGTAGCCTTTCTTGGCGAATCTCTGCGCAATCAGTTCTGCTTGTTCTAGATAAATATTAAGGTGGGTACAGTTCCGTCTTACCCTCATAAGTTGACCTTTAGGGACATTAAACAGCCAATTCCTGTGGTGGCAGCTTTCAATAGGGAGATAACTGTTCCTGTCCACCGTTTTAAAGTGCGTGCGTGATCATAGTATACCGTTTTCTTGTATGATGTCTAAATCTAAAAATGTCACTTTTTCATCACTGGCCTCCCAAGATAATTTTTCATGCGATTTTTTTGTCATTTAGTATATACCAACTGAAAAGGATTTTTTATGCACTTTTTTTCACATACACAGGATGCTGATCATTAAGACTTGAATGTTTTTAGTGTCAACACTTATTTATGCGATTTATGTTATTATGCGATTTTAAGTCATTTTATTAATTGACCACAGACAGAGATTTACATCTTTCTTCTGGTTAGCGCAGCACCTCCCCCCTTATACCTCAGTTTTATTTTGGGCTTATGTCTGACCCTTGCTTCGGTGCATGCAGCTGTCCAGTCGCATACGTGCGTTTTTACAATTTTTTCTGAGTTTTTGTTTTCTTCTCTTTTTCCAATTGGGTAGCGCAGGAATATTCTTATTACATTTCACTTCATACATTCATACATTCCTGCAGCAACCATGGAAGTTTTCTCCTTTTTGGAAAAAAGAAAAATAAATTTGGAAGAAGTGTTTAGCACTACTAATGTAAGTAAGAATAAAACAGGTGATCTGGAAAGTCTTATGAGAAAACTGGGACATAACATGGAGAAAAAAGTAAGCCTATGGTGGGACATCAACACCTTTGAGACTTATCTAAAGGAAAGTATTGTCCCAAGGAGGCTAAGATGGGACGTCCCCCCAAATGATGGCCTAGTTGACCAGGAATCGAACGATGAATGGTTCAAATTTTTTAATGATAAAGGCCTAGAACTATTGAGGTTTTTACTGGATAGAAAACGGAGGAAGGCCGAAATAATAAATCAGAATATCGCTGAAATTAGGGAAGAACTGGAAGCTTTTAAAGAAACAACGGAGTTTAAAACGCTGACCACGCAGCTTAATAGGGATTTAACTAAGAAGGACAAGGAGGTACAACAAAGGAAAAGTAAAAAATATATTAGGGACATTAATGATTTTATAAATGACCAAGCCTTCAAATGGCAAAATCAATTAGGGAAAACAGAAGTGAGCTCCACCTATTCAACACCAGAGAAAATAGTGAGGATGTATACCCAGCAGACAAATGAACCACCTACACAAAGCCCACAGAGGAGGGGCTATTATGATCAAGGAAATGGAGGAACAACACAAAGACAATTATACCAAGATGATAGATACAAGAATGAATATCCATATACCCCCCAAAGAGGGAATAGGAGACCCCAGCAAAATGATAGAACCCCGCAGAATGGTGGAAGAAGACCGTTCTACGGGAGAAACAATAGGAAACCATATAATGGGAATAATTGGTACAAACCCCCGTATGACCAGAGGGATTATAGAGGATATACACAAGACCATAGGGAACAGAGGAGGTCATATGATTACAGAGACAACATAAGACCAACATATGACTATCAAGGCCCAAGAGGAAGAAGCCCTGGTCAGGATTACGGATACGAAGAAAGAAGAGGACCACAACAGAGAGACCATCGACACCATGAACGTAGCCCGATACCTACATACAACTATTATGCTCCACTGACCGATCGTGGGGAGGAGAGAAATGGCCAATATAGGCAACATCCTGCACAGCACGAAACTTCCGACAACACTAGGCCTTTTTTAGACAGAGGCCGGGAGAACCCTCCCCCGAGACATATAGACGAAAACAGAATCCACAGAAGAAGTCAAGAAAGAAGAGAGGAAAGCGATCTGGAAAGAGAGAGCAAAAGAAAAAGGGAGTGAAAGGAGAGGGTATCTTTAATCTGAGCGGCCAAACGTTGACACATGAGGAAATAGGGGTTCTAGATAAAGGATTAAAATATGCACCCTCCAAGAACTTGGACAAATTCCAAACCTATCTAGGGATTCAGAAATTCGTAAGGAAACTTAATATTGCCAAGTACACTGCAGGAAATCCACCAAGGCCTAGACATATAGAGTGTTGTGATGAGGAGATTGTGCATAGTACACTACGAAACAAATCTGTTTTTAATCCTTCAATAAAGAACAACAAGTATACTGAGGTTTTTAAAAAAGTAGTTTTAGATGATATTAAAGTTTTAAAAATCAAGAAAAGAGAAGAACCAAGCCACATAAAGAGTGGTATCAAGAAACTAACAAGAAGGAAAGACTTGGTTATACGACCAGCAGATAAGGGAGGAGGAATTGTGATTCTATCGAAAGAGCAATACCACAGCAGTATGACCAAGATGCTGGGAGATGAGACGACTTACAGCAGATTATTAAGTAACCCGATGTTCAAGTGCAGAAAAGCACTAGAAAAGGTGGTGTGCTTAGGAGTAAAGAGAAACATACTAAATAAAAAAGAAGCCAGATATCTGATACCTCATTCCTGTAGGACCCCGATCATATATTCATTGCCAAAAATTCATAAAGATAAAATTAACCCACCACCAAGACCGATTGTAAATGGGATAGACTCACTGACATCGAGAATTGGGCAATATATAGATTATTTCCTACAGCCAGCGGTCCAGAACAAAGAGGCATACCTCAGAGACACCAAGCAGATGTTGCAAATACTAGAAGATGTCCCAAAAGAAACAGGTCCATGGATTATGGCTACCGCGGATGTTTCATCCCTATACACAGTGATACCTCACCATCAAGCATGCGAAGCCACAAAATGGGGCCTACGGTCATACACCAAGCTACCATGCGTCCAAAGGAAGTTCATAGTGAAATGCTTAGACTTCTGCCTCAAGAACAACTATTTCTGGTATGACAAGAATTACTACTATCAACAAACAGGAGTAGCGATGGGAGCTAAATTTGCCCCAAGCGTGGCAGGCCTCTTCATGGCCCAGTGGGAGGAACAGAATGTTTTTAGAGACAGGCCCACCGAACTAGCCATTTACAAGAGATATATTGATGATGTCTTTATACTCTGGAAAGGTGAACTGGATCAGCTCACCAGTTTTTTGGAAAACCTTAACATCAATGATAGAAATATTAAATTATCTTGGGAGGCCAGTGATGAAAAAGTGACATTTTTAGATTTAGACATCATACAAGAAAACGGTATACTATGGTCACGCACGCACTTTAAAACGGTGGACAGGAACAGTTATCTCCCTATTGAAAGCTGCAACCACAGGAATTGGCTGTTTAATGTCCCTAAAGGTCAACTTATGAGGGTAAGACGGAACTGTACCCACCTTAATATTTATCTAGAACAAGCAGAACTGATTGCGCAGAGATTCGTCAAGAAAGGCTAAGACCAACAATTCATAAGAGACAAAATACTGGAAGTCAAGGAAATAGACCGAAAAGAATTAATCAGAGATAAAACCAGAAATGAAACGACATTAGCGGTAGCACCGATAATCTTGGACTTCAACGCCCAACACAAGAGAATTGAGAAGATTATCAAGAGACACTGGCATATACTTCTGGCAGATAAGGAATTACAGGATAAGTTACCCCCCAATCCCAGGTTCATTTACAAGAAAGCACCTACCCTTAGAGATAAAATTGTGAAAAACATAATTGATCCACCAAAGAAAGTAATCTCCTTCTTTACCCGGAATGGTTTCTTCCCTTGCAAAAGGTGCTTTGCATGTTTGAGAACTAGGCGCCCCAATGAGAAGAAGTCCCACTTTACGTCGACTAGTACAGGGGAGACATATGAAATAAAAGAATTTATCTGTTGTAACACGGAAGGAGCGGTATACGCCCTAGAATGCAGTTGCGGCCTACAGTATATAGGCCGCACAAAAAGACCCCTTCGAGTTAGGATCAAAGAACACGTGAAGAATATTTTGAATGGGTATGACAAACATAGTGTTTCTAAACACTTCCTGCTGTGTCACAACAAAGACCCCACACAATTAAAATTTTGGGGAATCGAACCATATGTCAGACACTGGCGGGGGGGACATAAGGTTAGGACCCTCAGCCAGCTCGAATCTAAGTGTATTTTCACCCTAGATACTTTTGCACCCAGAGGTTTGAACATCGAATTTGATTTGAACTGCTTTTTAAGCGATTTTTAATAGGAGTGTACATTACCGGCTCTCTTTTTTTCTCTCACCAGTATTTTAAGAATATGTTTTGGCCCTTCCTCTCCCTCTTCTTATGCCCTTGGATATTGTTATTATTAGTACATGTTGTGATTTATCATAAAAGTTTTATTCGCTACCCCCCCCCGCCCCCCCCCTCCTTCCATTACCTCCTTACGTCTCCCCCCTCTTTTTCCCCCTCCCTTCCCTGTCCCCCCTCTCTCTTTCCCCTCTCCCCCCCCCCCCCAGTTTGCCTTCCCTCCCTTTCCTTATGATTGCACTGTAGTTGAGATTGTAGGTATTCCATGTGATATTTATACGAGTATACATGATATGAAATAGCCCATTCCATCATCCCTCCGCGGCTATTTTAATTTGAATTTTACTGGATATTCCAGCTATTTGCACCTTAACCCCGCATATATTTTAATCATATTTTATTAAATAATTTAATTTTAGCCTTTTTATTACCTTTCAATATATTTTACGAATTAAAATTTCCATGTATGCACTTTTAGTGGTAGCCTCCGACCATTTGGCATTTTTTAGCTTCTAATACAGCGGGATCTCTCTCTCTTTTTTTAATATATGCCCACCTATGCATCCGTCTCTGGCCAATTAGCACCTCTGTATATCATTAAGCCATATTTATGAGCAACGCAATATATTGTTACATAGACATACAGCCAATTCGATATCTATTTGCCTTGGTATGAGTATAAAGTCTTCTCTAACCTATAAAATGGCCGCGCCCATCAGACACCTAGTTATTAGCTTTGTTAAGATCAGGTAGTCCTTTCTAACCTACAAAATGGCCGTGCCCATGTGAGACCCATGTGTCATTTCTAACCTACAAAATGGCTGCGCCCATGTGAGACCCAGTAATGGCCGGCGTGGCTAC
Organism: Lithobates clamitans; assembly: GCA_037952925.1. Taxonomy (NCBI): domain Eukaryota; kingdom Metazoa; phylum Chordata; class Amphibia; order Anura; family Ranidae; genus Lithobates; species Lithobates clamitans. Next base: position 2,212,666 of record JBBGZY010000006.1, on the reverse strand, counting down.
GAGAAAATGGCCGCCCATTAATCACTATGGGAGAGACTATTTAAGACCACAATAAGCCTATTTTGCTCATTCCCTGAAGAAGTCACGTGATCGGTGATGACACGCGTAGGGACGGAATAGGCTGTTTCACATTGCTAGACACAGAACGAGTTTGCTGCTCGTAGGAGAGAGGTTTGCTCTGCATTGTTTTTATGTGAGTACATCTACTTAAAGATTTTTAATAAAGCATTACCTGGTTAAGACATACTTCACTATCAAGTACCTTTGTCCTGCATATTCCTGTACATACATACCTGAGATGTGGAGGCTGAGCTAGGATCCGCGCTGGTCCAGGACCCCTGATAGGACCATAGCCACTTGTAATCAGCTGCCATTAGGATAACCCAACACCGGCAAGCGTGGATATAGGGACGCAATGGAGGCTCAGGACCTGGCGTTTTAGCTACAATTCATGCGGTTGACCTAGCACCGCTAGGTAAGGGGCCACTGCTTACATTAGTGTTTTATGCACGAAGAGGACACTGAGTGAATTGCATCCCAGACACCCCACTGTTGTTTTGTTGAATACACCAGAACTTGCTTTTGCACCTTCAATGACTTTTACACTGGCATTTTAAGTTTGCTGCACTTACTGGCATGTCATTGGTCATTTGTTTCGCAGGCCAGCACAATATATTTTACATCACTATTATTGGGACATTTATTTATATTATTTATCATCCATATTGCGTAGGATTGATGTGTTTTATTTGCGATATCTAGATCACCTTTAAGCACTGGCACTTTGTACGTTTTGCACCATTTATAAGGATATGTTTTTGATGGTTATTTCTGATTTATTCTATGTATTTTTATTTAGAATTATTCACATGAAGTAGTGTTTATGTCCCTTTGTGCACCTACACATGATTATCTAGATTTATATGTTTTTAGTGTCAACACTTATTTATGCGATTTTTCATGCGATTTTTTTGTAATTTAGTATATACCAACTGAAAAGGATTTTTTATGCACTTTTTTTCACATACACAGGATGCTGATCATTAAGACTTGAATGTTTTTAGTGTCAACACTTATTTATGCGATTTATGTTATTATGCGATTTTAAGTCATTTTATTAATTGACCACAGACAGAGATTTACAGCTTTCTTCTGGTTAGCGCAGCACCTCCCCCCCCTATACCTCAGTTTTATGGTTTGCATAGTTGCAGCAGTTCTTCTTCCATACTGTCTGCAATGTGGCATCATTTTTTTTTGTGTCATTATAAACAAGGACAGTGGAAATGACAAAGCACAGAACTGTATAATTTGTATCTACAATAATACTATGTTTTTTTAACCACCATTGATTAAAGTAAAAAAAAAACTGTCCTTTTATCTATATTGCACAGAAAATGTAATAATTTTTGCAAGACAATATCACAAAAAGCCGTGTTTGTACCAAAAAGTATTAATTTGTTATCTTAACACCAAATAAACAAGCCCTGAGAAAAAAAATATCTGGTCCAAAAGAGGTATACAGGTGTGAGAGCTGAAGTGGTTAATGAACATTAGCTGTCCTCATTTTCTGTATTTTAAATTTTAAGAATTACCACAAACTCAGTATTTACTGATCAACATCTACCGTAATCCAGCGAATAAATACAATTTTGCCAACGTCAGGCAGCATTATTTCCATATACCCACATAAATCTCTTGTAGATATATATGCTCACAATAAATCAATATTGTTTTCTTGGGGATAACCAAAGATTCTTGAAAATAACCAAAATGCAATGTATTTTCTCATGTCGCTGAAGGAAAATCTAAATCACTTTCTGGACAAGTAAGTATTGCAATGTCTCGGGAAGCAATTTGTTACATCAGTGTTGAGTGAACAAGGTAGCTTGACATGATATTCTATAGAGAATTGATAAAAAAGTTCAAGTTTCAGGTGGGTCTTGTAGGTAGACAAAATATAGCTATCTTTTCAGTGATGATCTAATTACTTGCTACACTGCACATTTAGAAGTAAGGCTTGAAAAGCAGTTTCCTACTAAATCATACAAAAAGATTGCTACATATAGATTCACAGGTTTCTTATAATACTTTGTGAAAAGAAAACAAGAGATTGTTTTATCTAGGCTATTCATAACAATAGTTATTTACTTCTGTGTGCTCCTACCTGTGTCACATTGAACCACTGCGCCTTCGGCCTAGAACAGAACCTTGAAGTATTTGACAGCTGATTACAGAGCAGTGTTGTTAAACAGATTTCATTCTCTGGTGTTAAATTTAATCCTGAATCTTGCACAGTGTCAGACATTTTGTGCATAGTAAAATACTAGTAATACAATACAGAAAATAATAGAGGTTTCTTCGTATTTATATACTATACATTTATTACATATTTTATTACGTATAAGTGACAATATATGAGTCCAATCTCAAGGATGACTTATAAGCCAAAGACAAAACATCAAGTGTTGTAAAGCTCAGGAAAGAGCTTAGAAATATTACAAGCAACTGAGGGTGCTGGAGTTAGTAGAATCAAACAATCACCATTTATTAAGCATAGCACTCTTACAGGTTAAAATATCTGAATTCAGCCTAGAATGATAACCATGGATGGAACAGCAAACAATCAATGTGTCAGCAATCCCATCATACTGCAGCAGAAGTATATTCAGCAACGAAACAGATCAGAAAGGCAGACGGCGTGTCTACAGTTGCAACTGAGGCAGCGCACTTTCAATCAGAGAGGATGATGTTGGATGTGTTTGCGACACAATGTATTTCATTGGCTCTGCCCCCTTTGTCAAGCAGGGAGAGACTGGCATTTAGGCTGAGCCAGTTGGAGTGGGAGGGAGCAAACATAAAAGATGGAAGGAACACTTTTTAAAAAGCACATACAGTACTATTAGTATTGTGTCCACATTGTATTTCATAGAGAATACTTTATATTATTAAAAAAATGAGAATACAGTTATGCATAGATATATAAGAAATATAAATAAAAAAATCACAACAAACCAATTTATATTGCTAATAAAATCATATATATCAATGAATAACATATACAATAAATACTGTATATCAGAAGAGTATAACATTAAAAACTGATGAAAGAATCGTTCCAAAAACCATGTTACACTGTTGAAGACACTATAATAAATCCAAATAAGGGATTTGCAAAATAAGCACGTGTAAATAGCCATGCGTATATATTGGTAAAAACTGTAAATTATAATAATTAGTTAAAGGGAAACGGACTGTACCATAAATGGATGTGAGAATATAAATATTAGTTAATAATGCGTCATAAAGTACAAAAAAGGAAGAATAAAAGATTTTTGCAAAATATTAATGACCTCATACTCTTCATTGAGCTCCCCCAGGAGTCAGAGTACTAAGGGTAAAAATCCAAAAAGTTTTTCTGCAGCAGAGTTCTAATCTCATCCAGCAGGTCTATCAGGAATACCTATCCACGCATCCCATAGGAAGCTGAGGTGTTGAAAGCAGAAACAATTGGCAAGAGTAAAGATTTAAGCAACTTTGACAAGGGCCAAATTGTCACGACCGAGTAAAAGAAATTCCAAAACTGCAGCTCTTGAGGCATGTTCCCAGTCTGATATGGGGGGAATGGGGAGGAAAGAGGAAGAGGCTGCTGATGAACTGAGCTTTACCCTGAGTGCTGAACCTCTAAACTGTGTGCCTGGGTTCAATGTGCAATGTCTATGGAGAGGGCATGGACAGTGTTCAGTTTGCAGTTTGTGTCTCTGTGCTATGAAGGTCATGCCAGTATGCAGAATGGCACATATGTGCAAATATCCATGCACAGGCTGGCTCACTCCACATCAGGGGTTTCCACTAGCTAGGGAATGACCAGATAGAGGTTGATGCACTGTGGCAATATGAAAGTGTCACTTAATTATATAATATATACGGTATACAGAATCATTTTTGTGCCACCAATTAAAAAACAGTCCTGATGATGTGGACCCAGAGAGCTGGTCCTTTATGCCTGGACTGGTCATCACTCAAGGCTAGTGAGCATTGCAGCAAGAACTGCATTTTTTTACTTTAAACTCTACATAGATATATTTTATAAAGAAAGTGAGTACTGGAGTTTTGTTTAAGTGTAAGGGTAGGCCTACAGGTTAAGTTTAGGAGTCAAGGGACTTGTTTTCAAACCTTGCACTGAGAACTAAGAGGTGCTAAGTTTTTAATGTCAAAATCAATATTAGTTGATTCTCTTTTTTTACTTTTAAAATAGAAATCTGTGAGAAAATGTATTGTACAGTCTGTTCTTATGTATGCTAAAACATAAAATATGCTGGGAACATTTGCTCATTACATGACACCTTTTGGTAAATGTAAACTGTGATTTAAAATGATGACATTCCTTATCTGCTTTCATCAGGTGGAAAGTTATCATTAATCAGGTCTCCAGTGCTTTCCCTAAGACTACAAATCTTGTATTCTGACATAGGCAATGAGATAAAAACTTGTACGTAATTTCGTTATGCTCAGTTAATTTATTCTTTGGGGACATATGAAGCTTTTGCTTACTGTATAATAGATAGTTCAGGTGTACACAAATAAATGCATTTGCATTTATAATTTATTGATTAAAAAAATAGATGTTTTTAATGTTAAAATTTTGGTTACATAGCAACAGTCTACTTCAATTCACATGTTTAAAGTGGCAAGCTATTTTCTGATTTTATTTTGGTCAAGGAAAACAGGCACCCAAAAATGCCTTTACTTTCCTGGAAACAATCCCTGGAATTCATAAAGAGAGTGGTAGACACTCTTTAGAATTATATGGTGTCTCAGCACCACAATTTCGGGTATTTGGAATAGACTTATGTACCTTTTAGTAATAGGTCCAAATCGAATGTTCCTTCCTCAGTGCAGCTCAGTAACACTCACGGCTGGGGTATTTTCTTGTGGGGTGGGCAAAGCATGATGGGGAACTCTGAGAGACTAGTTCCCCATCAGGTCCACCATATTAACAATAGATGGCAGTGGTTGGATTCAGACCGACCGATAGCAGCTATGAAACCCACCCATTGCCTTCCAATATAGATCTCAAGCAAGGCAGATCTGATGGGGAACTAGTCTCAGAGTTATCCATCAGGCTCTGTCCACCCAACAGGCACAGCGGTCTTGGAGCTATGTTGTTGAGTAGGCAAAGTCTGAAAGCTCTTAGACTAGTTCCTCATCAAGTTTCCCTTGCTTGTGTTTGACAGCAGTAGGTGGATTCTGTAACCGCTATTTAGTCCAATAGTGACTATGGATTCTGCCCAGTGCCAACTGCTGTAAATCACAAGAAAGGTGCACCTGATGTAAAGCTAGTCTCTGAGCATCCCCAGCAGGCTCTGCTTACTGTCAGTGTGTTCACCCCACATCTTTGTTTGCTAAGATGCTGGTGGCCTGTGTCCTAGCAATCAATCAAGTAAATACAAAACACAAATATATAGTAAAACAAACAATCCCTCTCCCCCGCACAAAAACTTTTGCCTGTAGGTATGCCATCTTTGAATTGGTCCTAATTACCTCCATTTTCAAACAAATTAAAGGTAATTCTCTTTGAATTTGTTACAGCCATAATAACACACTTTAAAAATAGAAAGAAATAGCTCAGCTGTCACACGCCTCCCCTGGCTCGAGCAGTTAGCAGGGGTAAAAGCAGTCTCAGCTAGATTCATCCAGGCTATGCCTCCAGCATGTTTTGGGGTCAAACATGATGGGGGCATAGCCTGGATGAATCTAGCTGAGGCTGCTTTTACCTGCTAACTACTTGGGCCGGCTGCTGGACTATTTCTTTCTATTTCTACAGCATGCTTTGGGTCTAGAAGAATCTCGCCACAGCGGGCCTCTAATCGTTTATCGTGGGTCACAGCAATAATAATACATTGTAAAAGTGAAGCTGTGGACAGCTGTGAACAGGGCAGTGCAACAGGAGCTGAAGCAATTCCATTTACATTTCAGGGAGCATACCCAGCAGCTTCAACAGGCTGAATAGCACATCTCCTCCTTGTAGGATGAGTTCCACCATGCCTCAACTCCTTATTCTGCGCATCTTACCATGCAACAAGCCCTCTTGGAAAAACTCGATGACCTCAAAAACCGATACAGTCCTTCTCTCCCTGGTCTCAACAGCTTGTCTGTCTTAGATGTTTTTCAATTTTCCTACTTGCCTCTTTATCTTCATCTAAATAGCCTAATATGCGTATTATATCCTGGGATGTAAAAGGACTGTGGGCCCCTCATGAGCGCATGATCATTCTACAAAACTTGAAACGCTTGAGAGCAGTGTGTCTCTCCTTCAGGAGACACATCTCCCTGCAGCAGACTTCCAACGTCTCTGAAAACTTTGGGTTGGTGGGTCGTTGGGCTGGTGTAATCATCCTCCTTCCTAAAAATCTTTCCTACACCCTTAATTCTGTGGCTGAAAACTCACAGTTCATCTATCTATAGCCTCTTGTGATATCGCTATTACAAATGTCTATGCTATTAACTCTCAGGCTGGGTGCTGCAAGCTCCCGAAACTTGTACCTCTTTGGCGGTGATTTTAACTCCATTATGGATCCTGTAGAAGATAGATCTTTTCAACAACTCATCTGACCCAAAAAAATAAGAATCATAAACAATAAACCAGCAAAAGTTCATATAATCATGAATATAGCACCCAGCCGACTGAGTGGCCACTCCACCGAGAATAACCTTCTTGATCCCCTTCAGTCTGCATTCCACCCTCAACACTCCACAGAAACTGCTCTCCTAAAACTCACAAACGATCTGCTAACCACTAAATCCAATGGACACTATTCTGTATGCCTACCCCTGGACATCTCTGCTGCCTTTGTCACAGTGGACCACACCTTCCTTCACAAAAAAACTTCACATCTTTGGTTTATGTGACTGTACTCTTTGCTGGTTCTCATACTACTTATCCAACCTTACCTATTGCGTTACTTACAATTCTACTTCCTCCTCTCCTCTTCCTTTCTCTGTCAGGGTGCCCCAAGGTTTTGTTCTTGGACCTCTCTTAATCTCCATCTACCCCTCTTCCCTGGGTTAGGTAATAGCCTCTCAGGGCTTTCAATACCATCTCTTGGCTGATGACACCCAAATCTATCTCTCTACCCCTCAGCTCACTCCTTTAGTCTCCTCCATCACTAATTTGCAAACAGACATATCAGCCTGGATATGACACCACTTCCTCAAACTCAATCTATCCAAAACAGAGCTCATAATTTGTCCTCCCCCATATGCCTCTTCCCCTGATTTCTCTGTCAAGATCAATAGCATTACTATCAGCCCCTATCAGGTACTAGGTGTAATCCTGGACTCTAAACTATCATTTTGGCCCCACATCCAATCACTGTTCAAATTTTGTTGCCTCAACCTCCACAACATTTCCAAAATACACCCCTTCCTAACCAATGACACCACAATGCTCCTAGTTCACTCCCTGGTCATCTCACGCCTCAACTACTGCAACTCCCTCCTTACGGGATTATCTTTACATAGGCTATACCCCTTCAGTCCATTATGAATGTGGCTTCCAGGCTCATCCACCTTACCAACTATTCAGTGTCTGCTACTCCTGTCTGTCAATCCCTTCACTGGCTTCCACTCACCCAATGGATTAAATAAAAAACAAAGCCATCCACAACTTGGCTCCCAGCTACATCACTAACCTAATCTCAAAATACCAACCTACTCGTTCTCTTCATTCCTCCCAAGACCTCCTGCTCTCTAGCCCCCTCAACAACTCCTCCCATGCTCTCCTCCAGGACTTTTCCGGAATGGGGGGCCATCCCCCTGCCAGAACACAATTGATCAGCAGAGGAGATCGCTATACTAACATTGGATTGGTAATATAGCGACTCCAAACTGAGCTATCAGGTTCTTTTTCATTCAACCCACAGGGTTGAACGAAAAAATATAGTGTGTACAAGCTAAAGTCTGTAATGTCAGCTTGTTCTCTCTCTCAGTTAACACATGTAAATATCATTGCTCAGGGCTAATGGTTAATTGTTATAAAAATCAATAGTGATTACTGCAATTAGTATCAAAACAGTCTCTAAAAGGTCCGTAATGGTGGGTTGATGAGCTGGCAGGCAAATTCTCTATCTTTGATAATCACAAGCGCTGAGGGCAGCTTTCATGGAGAGCAAAGCCGGCTCTTTAGACAACCATATGAAACAAGAGAAAGCGCCTCTGAGTGCAAGCATTTAATTTAAGATAATAAGCACATAAACACACTTCAGTGAAATAAATAAAGTAGAGTTCCAATGGAAGGGTCATCACAAATCGATCATGCGTCCATATGCCGAAATTCTGTGATGTGGCTCCGGAGGGATGGTCGTGGACCTCCGCTCGGAGTGACAGACCGTAAGGCAGCCAAGCTGGATGGAGGCTTCTGTGTTCCGGCAGATTGCTATGGGCGTGTGACGTCACCGGGAAGACTGTAGTGAACGGGAACACACGACGCGTTTCAGAGCATGCGCGAAGCTCACAGTGGGCATCCGCGCTCCTTTTTCAAGTGTAAAAAGGATGGGAAGGATCAAGACTTAAATAGTCCTATGTTAATGACCAAAAACATTTCAGCTGGATGAGAACGAAACATGGGTGTGTTTAACAGAGAGCTAGTATCATAACACAAACATATAAAGCATTTCAAAGATATCTAGAAATTCTGAAAAGACGAACTTATTATGTATCCACCAGAACATTAACTGGATATATTAAGTATAAAACAATAGATAAATTAAAACCTCAAATGGTTAAAATTTTAAAATAAAAAACAATAATCATAGAAACGGGATAAAAACAGCACAAATGTGTGCTCCACATTAAATTATAATGAATTTTTATTCATTATAATTATTATGTCTTGCTAAAATTAGGAGAATATAAAAATCTGTAGAAATGTATTCTTTTAAGGTTATCCCATGTGTCAGCAGCTACCATGTATACGCTCAATGACACACTAGATATCATGTTTTAAGAAAGGGGTTGCTGATAATATACATATGCCATATGTGACATGTTAGAAGTGCCTATCTAATGTTCAGGATAAGGAATAAGGAAAAGAAAAAGAAGAAGAAAAACAAGTAAAGAAGAAAAAGGAAAAAGAAAAAAAGGAGGAAAAAGGGGCGGAGGGAGGGGGGTTTAATAAAAGGAGAAGAAAAAGGGGAGAGGGGGAGGAAAAGGGAAGGGGGGGAGGGAAGGGGGGGAGGGGAAGGGAAAAAAAAGGGGGGAGAGAAGAAAGGGAAAGGAGCAAAAAAAAAAGGAAAATTAAGAAAGAAGACCAGGATAGTAAAGAAAAGGAAGCTGGGATATAGAGCAATATTTAATTACCAGATGCTATATAATCGTATTGACCTCTAATTCTTCATTCAACCCATTGGGTGCCAGAGTGTCTAGGGTGTATATCCAGAACGTTTCACGTTCGCAACAACTTGGAGAAACGTTCGGCTTCGCATAATTTACGTGGTACAGATTCTATCACCCACACTTGTAGACCTACAGTAGATTGGTTATGGTGCTCTAGGAAGTGGCGAGGAACGCTGTGTTCATCGCAGCCTTTTTCTATGAATCAGCAATGTTTACCAAAGCGTTGTCGCAGAGGGCAAATTGTTCGGCCAACATATAACAATTTGCATGGACATGTTAAACAATACACTACATAATCGGTAGAACAGTTATAAAATCCCTCTAGTTGATATGTCTTATTTCTATGTTGAAAACTACGTTGGCCATGGCTCACGAAGGCACAGGTCTTACATAAAGCTTTGTTACACCTGTACATGCCTATAAGGGGAATAAGGCACAAGGACTTTTCAGGTTTACCAGTCTTCAGTTTACTGGGCGCTATCTTATTTCTCAAAGTTGGGGCTCTTCTATATGTTACCTTGGGTCTATTCCCAAGACTGTTCTGGAGAAGGGGGTCCTGTTTAAGAATATTCCAATGTTTATGGAATATACGTTCCATTTTCTTATATTCACTGTGGTATCTAGTGATAAACCGTACAGTATCATTGTCAGATGGTTTTGTCACTTTGGGTTTTTTACCTGGGAGAAAGGTAGCATAGGCTTGGTCTATTAATTTCTCGGGGAACCCTTTATCCAAGAATACAACAAATCCAAAAACAAATGCCAAACTACAGAAAGGATAAAATTGTTTAATTTATCTTCGCATCTGTTATCCTCAGAAGAAATTTCCCTGCTCAGCAAAGGACTCATTTTCTCACCCACTATACCACCTAATTCGTTCCTTCTATTCAAGGATCTTAATAAATTTATTAGAAACCTCACTTTAAAACTATTTTTTAATATTCAATCTGCTAAGAATGCATCAGCTGATAATAGCTCTGATTTAACTAGGCCTACTACCTCCTCCTATACAATCGCGAATGAGACATCTGAGAGCTCTATGAGTGTCTATGAGTCTAATTTAGAACTGGGCACTCTAGATCTTGAATTAAACCTTGAGCTGTTAACCCAACATCCGCAGAGTTCACCTCAATATATATATATCTATTGATATAGACATCTATATCTATATATATAGTGGGGACGGAAAGTATTCAGACCCCCTTAAATTTTTCACTCTTTGTTATATTGCAGCCATTTGCTAAAAGCATTTAAGTTAATTTTTTTCCTCATTAATGTACACAGAGCACCCCATATTGACAGAAAAACACAGAATTGTTAAAATTTTTGCAGATTTATTAAAAAAGAAAAACTGAAATATCACATGGTCCTAAGTATTCAGACCCTTTGCTGTGACACTCATATATTTAACTCAGGTGCTGTCCATTTCTTCTGATCATCCTTGAGATGGTTCTACACCTTCATTTGAGTCCAGCTGTGTTTGATTATACTGATTGGACTTGATTAGGAAAGCCACACACCTGTCTATATAAGATCTTACAGCTTACAGTGCATGTCAGAGCAAATGAGAATCATAAGGTCAAAGGAACTGCCTGAAGAGCTCAGAGACAGAATTGTGGCAAGGCACAGATCTGGCCAAGGTTACAAAAAATTTCTGCTGCACTTAAGGTTCCTAAGAGCACAGTGGCTCTTAATCCTTAAATGGAAGACGTTTGTGATGACCAGAACCCTTCCTAGAGCTGGCCGTCCGGCCAAACTGAGCTATCGGGGGAGAAGAGCCTTGGTGAGAGAGGTAAAGAAGAACCCAAGGATCACTGTGGCTGAGCTCCAGAGATGCAGTCAGGAGATGGGAGAAAGTTGTAGAAAGTCAACCATCACTGCAGCCCTCCACCAGTCGGGGCTTTTTGGCAGAGTGGCCCGACGGAAGCCTCTCCTCAGTGCAAGACACATGAAAGCCCGCATGGAGTTTGCTAAAAAACACCTGAAGGACTCCAAGATGGTAAGAAATAAGATTCTCTGGTCTGATGAGACCAAGATAGTACTTTTTGGCCTTAATTCTAAGCAGTATGTGTGGAGAAAACCAGGCACTGCTCATCACCTGTCCAATACAGTCCTAACAGTGAAGCATGGTGGTGGCAGCATCATGCTGTGGGGGTTTTTCAGCTGCAGGGACAGGACGACTGGTTACAATTGAGGGAAAGATGAATGCGGCCAAGTACAGGGATATCCTGAATGAAAACCTTCTCCAGAGTGCTCAGGACCTCAGACTGGGCCGAAGGTTTACCTTCCAACAAGGCAATGACCCTAAGTACACAGCTAAAATAACGAAGGAAAAATGGGGACCATAGCTGGATAGCCAACAAAAGGGAGAAGCTACAATGTAATGAGATCAATTGCAAAAAACTTTATTAAAAAAATTACATGTAAGTAAAAGAAGAGGGGGGATACCTCATATGTGGAACATAGCCACACAGGTGGGGTCCATTCCATTCCTCCGCGATATCTATGAACTGTGCAAGACAAATATCAATTGACAGACTGTAAAAATAGAACAACGTTGAATGATTAAAAATAAACGCTGGTGGGCTAACCCTCCCCCTCAGTCCCTGTGTAGAACCTGCTGAATGCACTTGCAGGCCTAATGATGGATAGGATGAATCAAAGTCCACCTAAGTTTGCTAAGCAGCTAATGTATATCCCAAATCATTTCTGAAAATAGGTGCGTCCTGTCCTGGGTTTAATAGTATTGTGTGTACATTGACTGGTCACGGTTGGGATATGTGAAAGTATAAAAATATTGCTGCTGTTCAGTCTAGGACAGTGAAAATGTCACAATGATGGTCCTGCCAGTGCAGACATGGAGTTGGTGTGTTGATGCTTGAAATACCTGCAAGGGTAATACAGGATAAAGACAGTGTCCACCTTGGTTTGCAAAAGCCCCTGTGATGTATCCCAATACGTGGCTGAAGATGTATATGCCCTAATCAGAGCTTTACTTATCACATATATACACTGCAATGAGCTCAGATGGGATATGTGGATACAGTGTTACTATATGTCTGGGATAGTAAATTTATCACGGAGGCAGTCCTACCAGTGTGGACCGGAGTCAGTGCACAGTCATACAGTTTTGATGGAGTATGGTGATCCCTTTGGAAGATAAAGATGAAGATGTGCCTATTCAGGTGAGGTTAGCTGGATGCTGACAGTACTTGGATACTGATAACCTGAGTACCGTAACTGTATCCTATGGATCGCTGAACAGCCAAGAAGTCTGGACGGACACCTTATCACTTTATATGGACTGTGTTGATTACATTCATATCATTATGGACTGTGTGTGGTTCACGGAGCACGAGCACTTTACATTAAGATTGGATTATTATTTTACGAGCACTTTATATTATGATTGGATTATTTTGTAATTCACTGTTTTATGTTACACATATCATCCAGATTACTTTACAGCTTAGGTTGTATTGATTGTTGGTTAGGAGTAGCGCGGGCACATTTATATACATATATTTTTTCTGAAAGCACATGAGCTGTAAAATAAAAAGAAGGGACTACTGATGTCTAAGGCCCTAGCAATATTTGCGCGAATGTTTGCCAAAACATTATATTTGATGAAAATACTCTAAAGTCATTATTAGCAGATATAAACACAGCACATTTTACAAAATTCCTGCTAAATTCCTACTAAATATAAAAGCTTAACCTGTATTGAGTTAATAAATAATAAATATTTGTAAGTTTTAAATTACGTTTTTTTGCAAACTGGTAAAAATTTAACATACACAAGAATGTAAATAACTACATTTCTTTCAAAATCTGAAGGTTTTCATTTTTCCCTTACAGCTTTTAGAGTTTGTAAAGACCCCCCCCCCCCAAAGCATATATTTTCTGAAAACATAGGATCAATAGAATAAAAGGAAAGGTTCTACTGATTTTTAAGGCTTCCCAATATTTGCGCAAATGTTTACCAAAGCAATATTTTTGTTAAAAATACACTTAAATCATTAATAGCAGATACAAACACAGCAAATTTTACAAAATCCCTGCTAAATTCCTACTAAATATAAAAGCTTAACCTGTATTGAGTTAATAAATAACAAACATTTGTAAATTTTAAGTAGTACCTTTTTACAAAATGGTGAAAATTGAACACACACAAAACTATAAATAACCAAATTTCTTTAAATATCTGGAGGTTTTCATTTTTCACTTACAGCTTATAGGGTTTGTAAAAGACCCCACAAACTATACATGTTCTGAAAGCACAGGACCGGTAGAATAAAAGGAAGGTGCTACTGGTTTTTAAGACCCCACAATATTTGCACAAGTGTTTACCACTAGGTTTTTCCCTGAAGCTTCAGATCAATGTTGGAGATACAACAGGGGACGGGGGACTTTATTTCACATATTTTGGACGTGTCCTAAGATTAGGCAATTTTGGTTAGAAGTACAAAGGATTGCCCAAAAATTTACAACTTGTCCACTTTTGGATGATCCTGCCTTTTTCCTGTTGCATCTTTCACAAATACCACTACAGACATATAAAAATTTCGGTCTTATGTCATTTGGTTAAGGAGGCCAAGGCGTGTATCACCTGATGCTGGAAAGACCCCAGGCCACCATCGATTACAGTATGGCTGAATAGAGTAAGAAATGTGGGGGCCATAGAAGACCTGGTGCTCTTGGCCCAGGATAGAAAAGAGTAATATATCAAAACTTGGACAATTTGGAACTTATTTGTATATTCTGAAGAAGGAAAGAGATTGTTGGGGGATATTGTAGAGTAATGAGTCCGCCCTGTCTTGGAAGCATACAATAATATGGAGGTTCCCTACCCTCCATGAGGAGAGGGGAGTAAGGAGGGATGGGTAAAGAAGGGGGGAGGAGGAGGGGTTTTTTTTTCTCCTTTTGAGTTTGTTTTTGTTTGTTTGTTTTTTGTTTTTTTTTAGTTTGCTTTAGGGGTGGGCATTTTTTTTTTGTCGAAAATAATAAAATTAAAGGGAGGAATGAGTTATACCCTGCTGTCTAGGAGAGGTAGAAAAAGAGAACAAAAGGTGAAGAGGTTATGTAGGGAAGGCGACAGGGTGCTTAATGTTTAATATGTATATTTTGAAAGTTATATGCAGAGAGATATGTATATTGTACTTTAATTGGGTGATGACAAGAAATGAATTATGTGATTATGCAATTTATAGCATGTAATGTATTATTTGCTCCTCCCTGGGGTATAAATAAAGAATATTAATACTATAAATAACCAAATTTCTCTAAATATCTGGAGGTTTTCATTTTTCACTTACAGCTTATAGGGTTTGTAAAAGACCCCACAAACTATACATGTTCTGAAAGCACAGGACCAGTAGAATAAAAGGAAGGTGCTACTGGTTTTTAAGGCCCCATGATATTTGCACAAGTGTTTACCAAACAATGTTTTTGCTAAAAATGCACTAAAATCATTACTAGCAGATACAAACACAGCACAATTTACAAAAAAATTCCTGCTAAATATAAAAGCTAAATCTGTATTGAGTTAATAAATAACAAATATTTGTAAATTTGAAAATTGCACCTTTTTGAGAAGTGGTGAAAATAGCACGTATGCAAAAAATATCTCTAAAAATATAGAGGTTTTCATTTTTTTTTCAGAGTTTGTAAAAGAGTTTGCAAAAGACCCCCTAAACCATATATTTTCTGAAAGCACATGCCCAGTAGAATAAACAGAAGGTGCCCCTGATTTTTAGGGCCCCGTGATATCAAAACAATATTTTTGTTAAAAATACACTAAAATCATTGTTAGTGGATTTATGCTTTGGCAAAATTTACAAAATTCCTGCTAAATTCCTACTAAATATAAAAGTTAAAACTGTATCGTGTTAATAAATAACAAATATTTGTACATTTTAAATTGCACCTTTTTGTGAAATGGTGAAAACTGAAGATGCGCAAAACAGTAAATAAAAACAATTTACCATTTTTCATTTTTTATTCACCATTTTTTACCAGCTTTCAAAATTTGTAAAAGACCATTCAAACCATAGAGTTTATGAAAGCACATGACCTATAGAATAAAAAAAAGAGCTACAGATTTTTTTAGGCCCCGCAGTAGTAAATGTTCATCAAATTGCAATATTATTAAAAATACACTAAAATCATTATTAATGGATACATACATGGCAAAATTTACAAAATACCTGCTAAATTCCTACTAAATAAAAAAAAGCCAAAACTGTATTAAGTTAATAAATAACACATTTTTTGTGAAATGGTGAAAAGTGAAGATAAGGAGATAGAAAAGAAGGAAAAGAAGGGGGGACCTTTCTACAGGAATAGTAGCAGCAGGAGATAGAGAGGCTGCATACAGAGAAGCAACAGCATGGGGGGGTCAAATTTGAGCTGAATAACTCTGATCAGCAGATTGTAATCTGCTGATCAGAGCTATAGAATTGTTCAGCAGAGTCTGCTGAATAATTCTGCTATAAGTTTATGGTCATTGAAGTGACCATGAACTTATAGCAGAAGGAGGAATAAGGTCTGTACGGTGTACGGACCTGGTGAGCTGGAAGCAGTGCTGTAGGTCTGTACACCGTGCAGATCTGGCAGCGAAATGGTTAAGGCCTTATTCATACAGGCACTCGAATCTGTGACTCACAAATGCGTACCTTGTTTACGTAGCTTTAGCTGCCAGGTGCTGCATGCAAGCAGTCAATTCATGTCTATTGAGATGCAGTGGCTACACAGTAGCCATGCAAGTGCAGGTGAGCTCTGCTGAATTTCATCATCTATCCATGTGCAAGCAAAAATTCAGTTTTTTTAATTTTTCTTGCAATGAATGAGTGTTTTTTGCAAAAGGAAACATCATCACTTTCACTAAGCTCGGGAATAATCCCTTGCAAACTGTAAATATCCTTGGAAAGTGAAGAGTTTATTTGACTTTAGTAAATTGACCCCACTGGGTCTATTCTGTAATAAAATGTCTTCCTGCTCAGAATTTCTTCCTAAGGCTGGGTTCACACATATGTGTCTGCGGTTTCAGTGCGGCAGTCCGGTGCGGTTCTGTTCACCGATCCAGGTGCAAATTTTTACCTTAAATAGTAACCTGAACTGGACCCAAAAATGCACAGGACCCTTTTTAGAACCGCCCCACACATGTGTGAACCGGCTCCATAGAAAACTGGGCCGATTCGCATGTTATGGGAATTGGATGCGGTTAAAAAAGCATCCAATTTGCATATATGTGAACCGAGCCTAAATGTTCTTCTGTGATGGTATATTTAGCAGACCAGAATGGGGCAAATAGAGACAATTATTGTTAAGGTTCACGTACACTCTAATGATATTTAACTGTCTGGAGTTAGTTTTTTAATTGGATTTGCTTTATTATTACTGTGCTTTAAATAAAAATATTGAATTAATAGAACTAGAGGAACATTTCATTTATACCTGAAAAACTGATTCAGCAAAAAACGAAAAAAAAAAAAAAAAACAAGTTTGAAAGAAGAGGCATATGTATTTGACTATAAAATATGTATTTTTATTATCATAAGATTAATAATTACATTTTTAGAATGCTTCTGAAAAGTGTTCTGGTGTTTGGCATTGTCATTGACGTATTTTTGTAATGTATTCACTTCGTTCATTTCATCATGTTAGATACTTAACACCATTGATACAATGTAAAAAAAAATAGTAGGCAAGATTAAGCAGTCCATTAACTGATAATTATTGTGTGTATTAAGCTACCCTACCCTTGACACCAATTATTTAATTGTCTGGGAGAATAATCAGTTTACAAATACTGTAGAAACCTTTGTTCATGCTACCCACAATCTTGCCAACAACACATATAAAGCCGCTGGTCAAGAAATGTAGAGTTGAAGGCTGCTAAGACTAAAGAATGGGTAGCCAAAAATATGAACATGACTGTAGATCACTGGTTGTCAACTTATCGAATGTAGGGGGCCTCAACTGTGGCCCCTAACAGCACAAAAGGGCCACACATAATATTAAATATATGACAGAAGACTGTCAGAGACATCAGACATAATAGAGGTGACAATAGGAGACTGCAGAGGTGCAACAGGGGTGATTGGTGACTGAAGACACATCACAGGAGATAGAGAGAGACTGGAGACATGCTACATAAAACTGCTATATCACTGTCACCATAGCCTCTTTACAAATGAATTCTTCCATTACTGACTGCTGAGGTATGTAAAGGGCTGTACAGCAAGTACCAAAGGGCCGCAGGTTAGTTACCAGGGTTGTAGATTGAGGAAATGTGTCAGAAGACAACAGTCCAGATTCAAGAAAAACAGCCAATGGCCAGATAGAGATAGGATCAAAACAATTGGACAATCTGAAGATTCAAGTTGACATTCTCTACTACTTATAGTGGCAATGTTTCCTTTAAATAATGAGCACAAACTTTTTTTGTTTGTTTATTTATTTATTGCAGGTATTTATATTATGCAGCGCTTTGCATATTGTACATTCACATCAGTCCTTGCCCTCAAGAAGCTTACATTCTAAGGTCCCTACCTCACATGCATACATACCCACATTAGGGCCAATTTCATCAGGAGCCAATAAACATACTGTACTAGCATGTCTAAAGCAGGGCGGGCTCCACGGCAGAGGTCAACAATGAATAAACTACAAGTCTATCTGCCACCATGCCAGATGGACTTTTAATTCTCAATGGAATACAAGTGAAGTGGTCACCATACTCATAGTGAAATTACATATCCTATAGCTTTCCAACGCAATCCTAAACCCCTCCTTGATTCCATTCCGTATAGCCAGTACCTTAGGGTGAGACGCAACTGTTACAACGACGCTACCTTTAGAATTGAAGAAAATAAATTACGTGACAGATTATTACTATGGGGCTATTCCCATGTCTCACTAAAACGGTCTTTCAAAAAAGCCCTTATGCAGTCGAGAAACGAGCTACTTCATTCTGAGAAAGCGAACAAAACTGGTAAAAATGATACTAATACCATTAGAATCATTACAAAATATAAAAAACAACATAGACAAGTCAGGAACATTGTAGAAAGATACTGGCATATGCTACAGTGTGACCCAACACTGGGACCATTTGTCCCTCCGAGACCTCTCTTCACCTTTAAACGAACCACCTCTTTGAGAGATAAAATCACTATGAGTGAATTCAAGGGGGAAGTAGGAAAATCCGACTGTAGATATAAGGGAACCTTTAGATGTGGGGATTGCAACTACTGTAAATACATGCTTACAGACAAAAACCCGACCCTCCCGAATGGCCAGATTTTCCATCCTAGACACTTGGCTAACTGTAAAACTTGCGGAGTAGTCTATATACTTCTATGTGAGTGCACATGCTTCTATATAGGAAAAACAAAAACGGAGTTCTGGAGGAGAGCATATAGACACATACTGGGCATGAAAACCTGTGACCCTGACCTCCCACTTGGGAGACATACCACAATAGTGCACGATGGCAAATTTCCGAAGATTACATTTCTTATTTTGGATCGTGTACACCCGGGGTTCAGGGGCGGCGACTGGAACAAGACACTGTTACAGTTGGAATCCCATTGGATATACAATTTAAGAGCTACTCAACCCCCAGGCTTGAATGAAACCATATGGTTCAAGCCTTTCCTCGAAGGTTTCTCTTCAGGTGGCAGGGAGCAGTGATTCCGACTGCTGTTCCTGTGGATTACGGATTACCAATCCGACCCACAGCTATATAAACCATCTACTTGGCATTAATGCCCCAATATGCTACTAAGATTTCTCCCACCCCCAACCATGACATATAGCTATGCCTTATGCAATCTACTCTAGCTGCAGATTCTGCATGTATGCTTAGCGCAACTATTTCCCTTCCATAGTTTATGCCCGAAGAATAATTCTGGGACATAATTTTTATGTACAATTTAACCTTACCATCCACCACCCCAGTCCATATAACAACTCTTAGTTAGATGGGTTGTCAACTTAAGGGGAAAAGAACCTCTCTCTCTTTTTCTCCCCCCCTCCCCTATATCCCACTTGTACTCATGTTCTATCTCTTTGATACTTATAATCCACTTTATTGAATGTACAACTTCACCTTTTTTTCGCGACCTGAAGCTCGCCCGGCACACAAAGCCGCCTGAGCTTTTCCAGCTCACGGTGGCACTATGTGAGGCTACAGTGCAGTTCACACTGTCCTCCATCTTGCGACCCCGGTGGACATGCGCAGTCCGCCGGGGAAGCTGGACGTGTCGGCGGGTGGAGTGGGCGTGGCCACGTCTCAACGCGGATGCATGCGCGGTGGAGACTCAGCGGCGTTCGCTCCACCCGGGGGGCCATCCATGTTTGCCCCTCCTCTGCCATTGACAGTCAGCTGTTGCTCATCGTATCAGCAGCTGATTGGCGAGGAGGGCCATATATACTTGGACACTGCTCACACCGAGCGTTCGTTGCAGTCTGCAGGACGCTTGCGGCCTGAACAGATGTCTAGCTATCCAATGTGCAAAGTAAGTGATACTCCATTACCATTATCTAATCTAGGCCTTACATAACACACTTTAATGTTAATGTCATTCCACCCTCCATATCTGTACCCGCTATGCAATAGGGTATTACCTATCACTGAATGGATTGATTTGCGTTTTCTTTTCTGTAAAAACAATAATGTCCCCCCATTTATGTAGTCTATTTAAGAAACCCTCTCCCCTATTTTTTGATCTCCTGTTTTTCGTGTTGACTGGCCTGATTGGCCAATCACATTATATGCCATTTGTTTTTCCACTGTTTCAATACCATTTAATTAATACCACTTAATTAACGACAGCCCAGGTCTATTCAAACTCCATAAGCTTTTCAGACACTCATATATCTCAATGCCCTAAACTGTCAGCAACATCTAGTTGGAGAGACCACATATTTACCTAATGGTATTCCCATACCCCCTCTCCTCTCTTATCATTACTCCTAGCCATCCAAGATACATCAAGCCTATATCAGCTACCCTCTACATATCCCCTTGAATCCTCTACAGTAGCCCTATCAGGTATGTTTTACCTTTACTATTTAAGAATATTTTCTAAATTCAACTATATTCATTCACAGTCTGACCAACGTTTGGGCATCACATATTTACATTATTACATTTTGCAGGACCCGCTTTCGGCCTCAGTGGAGCTTCAGGTCTTAAACCCCTTTATGTCCTCCATCCCTGGGCTCTTCCTTCAATTTTTGAGGAATCAAACTATCTATGTATACCTATACCTAGTAAAATCTTCATTGCTATGCATGAAGTAATAACATCCTGGATACGCTAACTAACCTCTACCTACCACAATCAGGAACACGTTGGATAGACAGACAGTGTCAGTGCCTTTGCTTTTAATCGTTCTGGAATGCTAAGTCAGCTTACACAGTGCCAATGTAAGTGTAAATAAAATGAAAAGTATAGTATGTACTTATGTCCTTAAGGTTTTTTATATTCACATGCTTACTACCCTTCTGTCAATACATTGTCTCTAATTTAGAAACCTCTGTAAACCTACAGCCACCCCTGAAGAAGGAGGCTAAATAACTCCGAAAGGCATCGGGTGCAAGTATATTGGTACCAACATCCCATATATGTAAAGGTGCATGAGTCGCATTCCTTACAATGTTTGTTATATTGTTCATTGAAGTTTTTATGATGTTTTGAAATTGATAAACTATTGTTTATATACTACATATTTTCCCTACGTTTTTCCACATGTGCCTTTAAAGTCCACCATTAGGGGAATTTTCTCTTTGTTTGGTTGTTAAATTTTAGGATGTGACACAATTTGGCAGTTAATTGCCGACCTACAATTTTTGCTATAGCTTTCCAACTGAAAGCACATACCGAGGTATGGAGAGAGAGCTAGAGGAAGAGTCTGCAGGAGCCTGGAACACCCAGGATTCACTGATCATGGGTGTAATGTTTTGTAGTCTCCTGTGTTAAATAACAAATGCACATTTTTTGCTGCAAAAATATGTGCATTTATTATTTTTTAAGGTGAACCTAGATTTTAAATAGATGGATAAACCTTACAAGGTACATTCTGACTCTTACTTGGCTGAGAAGTTAAGGAAAGTTGGCAAACAAGACTAGACTCACAAGAGGCAGAATAGCAGTGAAAGGGGGTGAGATGAGAACTACAATAGCAAAAACATCCTCAGCAGACTTAGACACTTAAGCAAAACACGCTTTTTGCATATGTTTGGTGAGCTGGTGATGAGTTACTGTAGCTTGACATGCCAACCATTGTTTAGTCACTTCGGTACACACATTTGAGTGTGTTAATAGTGGCAAGGATGCCAGTTCAGCCTTAATGATCTTGGCTCCCTGGGGGCAACTGCCTGAACGTGCATCATATGATGTATGGTATACGGGTGAGAAGATTGTGGTCAACAATCATTAACAAACGAAACCTCACCCTGTATGGATCTGTAGATGTGACAGATCCTGACATGTGAGCCCTAGCTAACTGTCCCAGGTACAAACATGAACAAAGAATTGATGAGATATGACAACCAATGAAGATGAAAACAGCTACTGGAGTATATGTCGTGACTGAACAACAATGCCCCGCTGAGAAATGCTGAGGCTGAAACGCTATGACAGAAATGCTGAGACTGAACGCTGAGGCAGAAACGCTATGACAGAAATCTTGTGGCACAAACACAAGCACAGCAACGCTATGACAGAAAACACTATGACAGAAATGCTGAAACTGAATGCTGAGGCAGAAACGTAATGACAGAGAACGTGGGGCAGAAACGCAATGACAGAAACGCTGATGCAGAAATGCAATGACAGAAATCCTGGGGCAGAAACGCTGAGGCAGAAATGCCATGACAGAAATCCTGGGGCAGAAATGCTATGACAGAATGCTGAGGCAGAAATGCAATGACAGAAATCCTGGGGCAGAAATGCTGAGGCAGAAATGCCATGACAGAAATCCTGAGCAGAAACGCTATGACAGAACGCTGAGACTGAAACGCTGAGGCAGAAATGCAAAAACAGAATCCTGGGGCAGAAACGATATGACAGAAATGCTGAGACTGAATGCCGAGACAGAAAAATTGAGACTGAACGCCGAGCCAGAAATGCTGGGACAGAACACTATGACAGAAATGCTATGACAAAAAACGCCATGACCGAAAACGCCATGACCGAAAAAACGCCATGACCGAAAAAACGCCATGACCGAAAAAACACCATGACAGAAAAACGCCATGACAGAAATCCTGGGGCAGAGACACTATGACAGAAATCCTGGGGCAGAAACGCTATGACAGAAATCCTGGGGCAGAAACGCTATGACAGAAACCCTGGGGCAGAAATGCTATGACAGAAACCCTGGGGCAGAAACGCTATGACAGAAACCCTGGGGCAGAAACGCTATGACAGAAACCCTGGGGCAGAAACACTATGACAGAAATGCCAAGACTGTACGCCGAGATAGAAATGCCGGGGCAGAACTCTATGACAGAAATGCCAGGGCAGAACGCTATGACAGAAATCCTGGGGCAGAAACGCTATGACAGAAACCCTGGGGCAGAAATGCTATGACAGAAACCCTGGGGCAGAAACGCTATGACAGAAACCCTGGGGCAGAAACGCTATGACAGAAACCCTGGGGCAGAAACACTATGACAGAAATGCCAAGACTGTACGCCGAGATAGAAATGCCAGGGCAGAACTCTATGACAGAAATGCCGGGGCAGAACGCTATGACAGAAATCCTGGGGCAGAACGCTATGACAGAAATGTGAGGGCAGAACGCTATGACAGAAATGCCGGGGCAGAACGCTATGACAGAAATGTCAGGGCAGAACGCTATGACAGAAAAGCTGGGGCAGAACACTATGATAGAAAAGCTGGGGCAGAACGCTATCACAGAAATGCTGGGGCAGAACGCTATGATAGAAATGCCGGGGCAGAACGCTATGATAGAAATGCTGGGGCAGAACGCTATGACAGAAATGCTGGGGCAGAACGCTATGACAAAATCCTGGGGCAGAAATGCTATGACAGAAATGCCAAGACTGAACGCCAAGACAGAAATGCTGAGGCAGAACGCTTATGACGGAAATGTGGGGCAGAACGCTATGACAGAAATGCTAGGGCAGAATGCTAAGACAGAAATGCTGAACACTATGACAGAAATGCTGGACAGAACGCTACGACAGAAATGCTGGGGCTGAACACTATGACAGAAATGCTGGGGCAGAACGCTATGACAGAAATGCTGGGGCAGAATGCTAAAACAGAAATGCTAGGGCAGAATGCTAAGACAGAAATGCTGAATGCTATGAGAGAAATGCTGGACAGAACGCTACGACAGAAATGCTGGGGCCGAACGCTACGACAGAAATGCTGGGGCTGAACGCTAGGACAGAAAAGCTGGGGCAGAAACGCCATGACAGAAACACTGGGGCTGAACGCTAGGACAGAAAAGCTGGGGCAGAAACGCCATGACAGAAACACTGGGGCCGAATGCCATGACAGAAAAGAAATGCTGGGGCAGAACGCTACAACAGGAATGCTGAGGCAGAAATGCTATGACAGGAACGCTATGACAGAAATGCTGAAACTGAATGCTGAGGCAGAAACGTAATGACAGAGAACGTGGGGCAGAAACGCAATGACAGAAACGCTGATGCAGAAATGCAATGACAGAAATCCTGGGGCAGAAACGCTGAGGCAGAAATGCCATGACAGAAATCCTGGGGCAGAAACGCTATGACAGAATGCTGAGGCAGAAATGCAATGACAGAAATCCTGGGGCAGAAACGCTGAGGCAGAAATGCCATGACAGAAATCCTGAGCAGAAACGATATGACAGAACGCTGAGACTGAAACGCTGAGGCAGAAATGCAAAGACAGAATCCTGGGGCAGAAACGCTATGACAGAAATGCTGAGACTGAATGCCGAGACAGAAAAATTGAGACTGAACGCCGAGCCAGAAATGCTGGGACAGAACACTATTACAGAAATGCTATGACAGAAAACGCCATGACCGAAAACGCCATGACCGAAAAAACACCATGACCGAAAAACCACCATGACAGAAAAACGCCATGACAGAAAAATGCCATGACAGAAATCCTGGGGCAGAGACGCTATGACAGAAATCCTGGGGCAGAAACGCTATGACAGAAACCCTGGGGCAGAAATGCTATGACAGAAACCCTGGGGCAGAAACGCTATAACAGAAACCCTGGGGCAGAAAGGCTATGACAGAAACCCTGGGGCAGAAACACTATGACAGAAATGCCAAGACTGTACGCCGAGATAGAAATGCCGGGGCAGAACTCTATGACAGAAATGCTGGGGCAGAACGCTATAACAGAAATCCTGGGGCAGAACGCTATGACAGAAATGCCGGGGCAGAACGCTATGACAGAAATGTCAGGGCAGAACGCTATGACAGAAAAGCTGGGGCAGAACACTATGATAGAAATGCTGGGGCAGAACGCTTTAACAGAAATGCTGGGGCAGAACGCTATGATAGAAATGCCGGGGCAGAACGCTATGATAGATATGCTGGGGCATAACGCTATGACAGAAATGCTGGGGCTGAACGCTATGACAAAATCCTGGGGCAGAAACGCTATGACAGAAATGCCAAGACTGAACGCCAAGACAGAAATGCCAAGGCAGAACGCTTATGATGGAAATGTGGGGCAGAACGCTATGACAGAAATGCTAGGGCAGAATGCTAAGACAGAAATGCTGAACACTATGACAGAAATGCTGGACAGAACACTATGACAGAAATGCTGGGGCTGAACACTACGACAGAAATGCTGGGGCAGAACGCTATGACAGAAATGCTGGGGCAGAACGCTATGACAAAATCCTGGGGCAGAAATGCTATGACAGAAATGCCGAGACTGCACGCCAAGACAGAAATGCAGAGGCAGAACGCTTATGACGGAAATGTGGGGCAGAACGCTATGACAGAAATGCTAGGGCAGAATGCTAAAACAGAAATGCTAGGGCAGAATGCTAAGACAGAAATGCTGAACGCTATGACAGAAATGCTGGACAGAACGCTACGACAGAAATGCTGGGGCCGAACGCTACGACAGAAATGCTGGGGCTGAACGCTAGGACAGAAAAGCTGGGGCAGAAACGCCATGACAGAAACACTGGGGCCGAATGCCATGACAGAAAAGAAATGCTGGGGCAGAACGCTACAACAGGAATGCTGAGGCAGAAACGATATGACAGGAACGCTATGACAGGAACGCTATGACAGAAAAACGCTATGACAGAAAAATGCTGCCAGAAAAAACACTATGACAGAAAAAAATGCTGAGACTAAATGCCTAGACAGAAACGCTATGACAGAAAACCTGGGCCGAAACGCTATGACAGAAATCCTGGGGCCAAAACGCCACAATATAAACACTTGTGACTGAATCGGTGGATGCCCGGGAGGTGTGCAGAGATAGCCCCCATGATGCCCCACGTGAATACCGGGAGGTGAGCAGGCGGGTGAGCGCCCCCCATGAGAACTGGGAGGCGTGTGGGCGCCCCCTCCATGATGCACGGTTTCAGGGAGGTGAACTGGCGGGTGAGTGGCAAGTGGGTGGGTGGAAGATGGATGGATGGACGGATGCCCCCCCACATGAGGGCCAGAAGAAGCAGGTGGGCGGCCCCCACAGCACTGGCAGGAACACAGGGATGGAAGGGAGAAGCGGGCGGCGCCCCCCTGACCATGCGGGATTGAGCCCAGCTAAGGTGATGGATGGACGAATGGATGCCCCCTCCGCTCTCCTCAGCATGAGCATCGGGAGAAGCGGGTGGGCGGGCGGCCCCCACGGTGCTGGCAGGAACACAGGGATGAAAGGGAGAATCGGGCGGCGGCCCCCCAACCATGCGGGATTGAGCCTATCTAAGGTGATGGATGGACGGACGCCCCCCCGCTCCCCCCGGCATGAGTGCCGGGAGAAGTGAGCGGGCAGCACCCTGACCACATGGAGCCGTGGGGAAATAGAGTGGGTGGAGGATGGATAGACGGACCCCCGCTCCCCTCCCCGGGCATGAGCACCGGGAGAAGCGTGCGGGCGGCCCCCCACAATGCTGGATGGAACATGGGGCTAAAAGGGAGGATGGGCGGGGAGGCCCCCACAATGCTGGCGGAACCCAGGGATGACAGGGGGAGGGGCGGGCGGTGGTGCCTGTGAGAGGAACCGACACTATTGCTGCGGCCGACCGCCGCTCTGTAAGGAGGCCGGAAGTGACGTGGGTCCACCCAGAAACGCTGACGACACCTGGCCTTGAAAGAGGAGGAGGATTAAATAGCCCTCTCGGACTCCTCCCACAAATACAGGCTAGCATCCGGCCAGCCTTACACTTGTCTTTATGTTTGTATCTGTGTCACATCTTTAAATAAAAAATTTAAAAAAATAGTGACAAGGAGTAAATTAAATCATATGGACTTACACTGAGACAGGGGTTATGGTGAAAGAGACTATCACCTTCGTGGATGGTGTCACAGTGGGTTTGATTTACTAAGGATGAAGCGTGCAAAATCTGGTGCAGCTCTGACAAAGAATAATAAGGGGCATCAAGCTGCCCAAGATGGCACTGGCTCGCAGTGTTCACAGAAAAACAAGAGCAGGTAAGCAAGAAGTAAAAACTTTGCACACACCCCAGCTTAGGATCTCTCCCCTAAATCCAATACAATGCATACTAGCAACGCAGTGGAGAACTAGTTGTCAACAATGTACCCCATACTAACTTCCCACGGGGGAGTGGGAACAAGGTGCTTTGGGGGTGGCAGCATCCATACCAGCATGTGGCCTGGTATAGTTCAGGGGGAGCGCTTGCTCATTCCCTCCCCTTCCTGTTCTGCCAGGTTGCCTTCTTGGATAAGGGACTGATATGGATTTGGGGGGATGCCGGCCCACTCCTAACAACCAGCTAGTCACTGTGCCCTGATTGGCTTAGAATTCACTGTATCCCGCCGAACACCCAGATGTTCGGGCCGAACTTTTGCTTCGCTCAAACTATTTGCCCAATTCTACTTCTGAACATATGAGTGCTATTCTTGGATTTTAATGAATATTGTGTAGCAGTTTTACACTGGCACTATTTTTTCCTACATGGCTAATGTTGGTGAGGATGAGTTGTGACTGACTACAAGCTCTATATGTGTGATCCATCTGGAAAGCTGTATATGATATGCCATTTATTCAGCTGTTCCCAGTGGAGAGGCATCCATTCTGGTTACCAGGGTGTCACATCCATACAAGCGTGACAGACTCTGTATCTACGGTATTATGCCCCGTACACACGGTCGGATTTTCCGATGGAAAATGTCCGATCAGAGCGTGTTGTCGGAAATTCCGACCGTGTGTGAGTTCCATCAGACATTTTCCATCGGATTTTCCGACACAAAGTTTGAGAGCAGGATATAAAATTTTCCGACAACAAAATCCGTTGTCGAAAATTCCGATTGTGTGTAAACAAATCCAACGGACAAAGTGCCACGCATGCTCAGAATAAATAAAGAGATGAAAGCTATTGGCCACTGCCCGTTTATAGTCCCGACGTACGTGTTTTACGTCACCGCGTTTAAAACGATCGGATTTTCCGACAACTTTGTGTGACTGTGTGTATGCAAGACAAGTTTGAGCCAACATCCGTCGGAAAAAATCCTAGGATTTTGTTGTCGGAATGTCCGAACAAAGTCCGACCATGTGTACGGGGCATTAGAGTCCACCCAATCTGGTAAACGTGTGTGCCTCTACTTCATGATGGTGGATCACAGCACAATTGAGTGCTTTATGGTATTTTTTACACTGAAGTTTTTCCGGAAGACCACTGTTGTGTCCATTTTTTGGTCTATATGTTATATTAGTTCATTTTATTTCTTGGATTTATTTTTGTGTTCACTTCAAGCTCTGCACTATTTTTTCTATAACCAATTTATACCAAGTTGGTGTTAATGATCATTAATTTCATATGTAGGTTAAAATGCAGTCATTAAATGAAACAGCAAGGTCTCTACAAGGCAAAAATTTCAAAACAGATTGGGGTTTCAAGATGTGCAGTTCAAGCTCTTTTAAAGAAGCACAAAGAAATAGGCAATGTTAAGGACTATACAATACAAACTAAATCTCATGCTGATAGAATAAACAATAAAACAAATGATGCAAAAAAAAATATGAAAACACAGCAGCTATTAGAAAGGTGCTAAAACCTTAAGAAATACGTGTACAAATATTTAACAGCGCTAGTGCAATATAAGTAGTAGTAAGTAGTAACATACAATAAATGTAAATATAAGTGCAAAGTGCAATAGTATAATACTGAAAAGTGTGTGCACACATGTACTTATTATCACTATAAGGTGTGTGAGGAATAGTGGCATACATATGGATCACCCAATATGCAGTATAACTGATTCTCCTTTTTTGGATAATTGCCTGTAGTCAATTAAAACAATTAATGGGTGGAGCCAGTGATCCTTAAAGCTACTATTTATTTCAAAGTTTCATGTCTGTAATGTAGTTATGACTAAGGCCTTATAGGCTGAAATGCATCAACTGTTCTCATTTGCGTTTGGTCACTGTGGCTTGCCAATATATATTACACTTTTTAAGAGCAATCACAGGAGTGCGGATCCTCTTTTCCTTATTTCCCTACTCAGCCAGCGACTGTGGATCGAGCACCCAGGATCTCTGCTCTCTATGTGATGTATGGGTAGTAGCACTGACTTTTTTGTTTATAATACTGAAAAGTGATACAATAAAGTGGCAAGTGCTTCCAACGGCAATTCACACAACCAGGAGGAAAGGAGTCTCCGAGAACACTCAAAGGACACACTCCCCTCTTGTGACCCTACTCACTAGAACTTATGGACCTCAGCTTTGCAGTTCAGGGGTAAGAAATGCTTAATGGGGTTGTGGAATATAGATCCAGAATCAGAGATGCTTCCCCAGACAATATTTATTTGGACCGAGGAGGATAATATATTTGAAAAACAGAAAAAAGTAGCATAGTGAAGTACTACCGGCACTGGATTACTGC
Organism: Lithobates clamitans; assembly: GCA_037952925.1. Taxonomy (NCBI): domain Eukaryota; kingdom Metazoa; phylum Chordata; class Amphibia; order Anura; family Ranidae; genus Lithobates; species Lithobates clamitans. The sequence goes on along the minus strand of JBBGZY010000006.1, from coordinate 2,183,192 downwards.
ACATTTAACAAATGCCACTCAAAAGAAGGCTTGAGAAAACAGGCATCAGTGTGTTCCGGGTTCGCATCTGCAGTGTGCATTCCATGAATACCGGAAGTTGCGTCACTGGTATGTGACGCAACCGGACGCATTTCCGGTTTTACATACCAGTGACGCAACTTCCGGTATCCATGGAACTAATGTTTTATGTGACTTATAGTAATAGGGTTATGTTTGCTTCATTATATATTTAAAGTGAACCCAGAGATAGATGGGACTGTGAGCGATATCTTGGGGGGCCTCCGGCCTGTGTAGCATACCCCTGTGAATATAAATCCTTGGTTTGATGATAACATCCAGGGCTCTTGCCTTCCTTGGGATATCCGTGGACTTATTTAATCATGTACTCATTTGAAGAATAATGGCACCTTTTTTTTCTCTCTTTTTCCATTCATTTATATACTTCCTCTTTTTTTTGTTAATATTACGAGCAGAAGTGGGTTCAGGACCCTTGACATGGGGTCGGATTACTTTACCACATTTCTCTAAACCAATGGCTTCTTGGAGGTTGAATGAAACCCTCCTAAAAGATGAACTGGCCTGCGAGGCAGTCAGGTGTACGGTCCCCCAATTTCTATTGGACCATATGCATGACATGACAGCACAACCACTTAAATGGGAGGACTTGAAACGTGTCATTAGAGGGACCCTAATTTCAGAGGGTGCCCCTTGAAAAAGAACGTTCTTTGGATATTGCACGTCTTTTAGAGGAAGTTCATACCCTAAAGCTTGCCCATAAATGCACACCTGTGGCTAATCTTTTCCAACCGTTGGAAAGGAAACATAAGGCTCTCCATCAGCTATTTGACCAGGTGCACTATTGACATAAGGACTGTATATGTAGAACTATTTAAGAGTTTGGCAATAAGGTTAGCACACCGTTAGCTAACTTCATTCATACAAAATTAAGATGCACATATATCCCCAAACTTCACTGTACTAAGAGGGGGCTGGTGCAATCATCTGAGGATATTGCTTTGACATTTCACAAGTACTACACGACTCTTTATAACATCTTCAATCCTCTCACAGCCTCCACTAATACACAGGGACTAGAAAAGCTTTTTCAATACATTTCCTTGTCAAAAGAAGTTTATTGAGTATACAATGTTATAAAGATACATAAAGTAAGTTTACAAGGATCTATAAAGTAAGCTCATTGTTTTACAGTAGGGTTTATATAGGTAAATATCATGAAATTTCAAATATTAAACATTGGGTTCACGTAAACCTAAATTAAAGATATATATCATTTCCTTAGTTACTTTTGTAGGTATTTAAATGATTTATACTTACTATACATATTGTTTACAAGTAGAGTGTATATAGGTCAAATAAATTCTGATAATGAGCTTTAATCGTAAGGTGGAGAAAAGGAAAGAGAAAGAAGAAAAAGGGTTGAAAGGCAGAGGTATGGTCCACAAGGTTGTCCTGCTCGTCAGTTTATTATTAATACATTTCAACCACTGCCCTGCCTAAGCTAGATCAGTCTTCATTGAATATACCATTTACCATTGAGGAAATTCTGCAAACGATTAAGGCACTTCCGTTGGGTAAAAGCCTGGGCCCAGATGGCTTTTCAAGCATCTTCTATAAACAATTTCAAGATGTTCTAGCACCTTTTTGGTTGTTACCTTCAACTCAATCTCTGACTTGTGCCTTTTTCTTGCCAATCGCAGCCCACATTACTCTTATCCGTAAAGATCAGAAAGGCCCTGCCGAATGCTCAATCTAACTCCCAATTTGTTTAATTAACGTTGATATTAAAATATATGCTAAACTATTAGCGGATAAACTTCAGTCGGTTATTCCTTCTATTATTAGTTTAGATCATGTTGGTTTTGTCCCTAACCATGAAGCACGAAATAATACTATTAAAATAATATCTCTTGTCTCTCATTGTCAGTCACGAAAGGTCCCTCTTTGTTTTCTCTCACTTGACGCTGAAAAGGTGTTTGATCGTCTAGACTGAGCATTCCTGAAAGCGACACTGGAACAAATTGGCCTATCTCCAGATTTCATCCATAAAATAATGGTTCTGTATTCCTGCCCAACAGCTCGTAATAGGGTGAAAGGTTTACTTTCGGATCCAGTCCATATATCTAACGGGACAACACTTAACAATAGCTCTGCGTTCTAATAACTCAATAAAAAGGTGTGGACATTGCCGGAATGCAATATAAGATTAGCTGATTTTCAGATGACCTCCTGCTTCACAATACCAACCCCCTAAAAGCTTTTCCTTCGCTATTAAAGGAACTAGAACTATTTGGCACCTTAAGTAATTTCAAAATAAATGTGGCAAAATTGTATTGCCTGAATATATCACTTCCCGCAGGCACCCAACATTCCATCACAGATACATTTCCATTCCAGTGTTCTATCTAGAATTCTAGAATTCTATCAAATACCTAGGTGTTCAAATATCTTTGCAACTTCATAAACTGTATGAGTTAAATTACTGCCCACTTCTGTCCACCATGCAGCAGCGCCTTAAGACATGGTCATCAATGCGACACTCCTGGCTGGGATGGATGTCCCTCTTTAAAATGGATATCCACCCTAGATTTGTCTATATCTTCTAAACATATTGATTCGGGTCCCATGCTTATTTTTTTGATCAGCATGCTCTATATTACTTAAATTAATTTGGCCTGGGGGGCGTGGCCTGACCTGGCATGAAGATGGCTGCTTAATCCAGCAGCTCCTGCTATCCAACAACCTGCTATCAGCCTATCGGTGGTCCTAACACCCTTTACTCGGACGAAAACATGGGGACGTCATCCCGGAACACCTCGACCTCTCGGTCACGCTCACCTAGAGAGCAACTGGGTAACACAGGCCATAATATTCCAGAAATGTTCCAGACAGGCAGGGGCAACATGGCGCCTTCCCGCCACAGTAACTCAGAGGCCGCAGCATCTTCACAACTGGGAGCTATACCACACGCTATCCCGCTTAGCCAGACGAATGGGACCGTATCGGAGGTCCGGCCCTCACCTCAACTAAACATCCAAGACTTACGGATGATAGCCGCAGATATCAAAGATACCCTCTTGGCCGCAATCTCAGAGCTACGCATAGACATCCGTGCCCTCTCTGATAGAGTACAGGCGGCGGAACAAATGGCGGATCGTCAGGACTTACAATTGCGCAAAACGACAAGGCATGTCGATACCCACACGCTCCAGATGAGAGACATGCAAAGACACCTCGAGGACCTGGACAACCGTGGCAGACGCCATAATCTGAGGATCAGAGGATTACCCGAAACAATAGAAGGCGAACAGATTGCACATTCTGCCATAAGCCTGTTTAACGGTCTTCTTCACAGACCACTCCAGACGCCTATCGAATTAGAAAGGATCCATAGGGCACTGCGGCCTAAAGGAAAGGACACAGATCCACCACATGATATCATCTGCTGTCTCACAGACTTTTGGATCAAGGAAGAGATACTCAAACAGGCCAGAGGCGTTCCACAAATAGTACATGAGGGGAAAATCGTTCAAATATATCAAGATCTGTCAGGCATAACCCTTCAACATCGCAGAGCCTTGAAACCTACCCCTGCTGGACACTCTGTGCGCTAAAAACATTACCTACAAATGGAAATTCCCTTTCTGTTTAGCCGCCAACTCACAAGGCCACACAGCATTCCTAAAAGTGCCTGAAGATCTCCCTCTCTTTTGCGACACTCTTCACATTCCGAGGGTAGAGGTACCCAATTGGTATGCGGAATTTCGTCGCTCCGCAGTTCGCAGAGAACACCCACCTGAAGAACCCATGGAGGCTTCTAATACAAGCCAAAGGAGGATAAGATCCCTTTCTATCACACCGCCTCATGGCGCGCACCGCGCGAACCGCCGCAATCACAGCCCTCACTCTCCCAACTCAAGGAGAGCCAGGAGGGAACGCTGACACTATCCGCAAGCATTTGTGATTTCTGGGCTCCAGTACTCCTGTCTTTGCCATGTTTGGCCTCCGAACCTACTGGCCCAGATATTGTTATTTTATTACAGTTATGTTTTTATTCCCACGGTTTTTACACACTTGCTAACATCTCTGAGAACAGCATCTCGTCACCCCAGGGAGGTATGAATGGATTGTATTCTATGTGCCTTAAATAACATGTTCACAAGACGCTTAAAGATAGCTTCCACCTTCCTAACTACAGAATTCCGATGCTGGCTGCGCATACTACAATTCCCAGAATGCAGGACGACAGCCATCCGGAAAATGTAATAGATTTCCACGGCAACGCAACCCGCTTCCGGCACCTTCCAATGTCATCACAATTGATGCGCCGGCTACAGATGATAAAAGACGGCCCACATACAGCACCTGTCAAAGTCTTCTAACCCACCAGAAAGCCTCCTCGAAGACATCCTCATCACCACAGGACTTACTCATGTCATCGGATGCATCTCGGCACATGGAACCAAGCTGTGGTGCACCTAGACCGGACCCCCCTGGCTCGGCAACACCTTGATACTCGTTAGTGGACCTGAGCAGCTACACACCACACACCCTTCTGCATAGGGACTGGAATTCCGCCGAAGATTCCTGTAGAGGGACATAAACGGGCATAGAGTGAACACTCGTACGATCAAGGTCTTGCGGCCGGGATTGACTAACCACCCTAGACCACTGTCTGCAGGAACATTTGGACTCAAGCTAAGTCCGAAACTACCTGTAACTGCGGTAGGTATGAGATATTCGACTCTTCATCCCACTCAGGTATTTTCCTACTACAACCTGCCGCCTCCCTTTGATTTCCAAGCGGCAGCTCCGCAGGGCAAAGCACCACTAATTATCATTTTCCCTACACGTAATTTTGTAATTGTTCTGCTTTTCCAGGTACTCAGTTTTGTTCTATTTAAGTGTGAGTTAATACCTCATAAATATACTGTTTACATGGTTATTGTTTAAGGTTTACTATACAGATGGTTACATGACAATAAAAAAGTGGAGATGGGTCTGATAGACCCCCGTACTACTCTGCAAACTTTCTTACTGCCTCACACCCTGGTTCTTCTGTTACACCCTCAGGGAGATGCGGGGGGAAAGTCCAGAGGTCCGAGAATAATTATCTATGAGACTGGCTTAGAGGACAGACTTCATGCCACTCTCATATGAACATACAATTCATGAATTGGTTAACACTTTTCAACTATGCTTATTTTATGTAATATTGAATTCACCTGGACACTCTTCTCTTACGGGTCCCTGCCCTGACCTACCCCACACAACCACCTTTACCAGTCTCCTCTATACTGAGCTACTGAAAACTGCCACACACCACCCCAATCAGATACCAGTGGTCATAGGATGGTAGGATACACATGTATTCGTACCTCACTACACTAATAACTTACTTGTGTCAGGTCTTCACCAACCCCCACACAGCTGCAGTGAAGTGTACCAACCCGGACTCCACGGGCTGGGGACTATCACTGCTCTGTACCTGACCGATTAACCTCTAATAAAGAGACAGCAGGATTGATTGATATCTCTGCTGCCTCATCGGTCTATCCTACACACATTACCATAAGCTACTGCTATCACCGCTGAGCACACCTCCCCCACACCTTGTTCCTAAGTACGAAACCTTTCCCCCCGACCCTGACGAAGGTCAGGGATCCCATTAACTTATCCACTACACAAACCCCACCATACTCAACACTCACACTGCACTCTATAAATATACGTGGCCTAAACACACCCGAAAAACGTTCTCTTTTACTTGCCTCATTACAGAAATCCAAAACCCATATTGCGCTTATCCAAGAAACACACTTCAGATCAGATGCAATCCCCAAACTGCAGAACAAACACTTTCCAACTGTATACCATGCAATCAATAATGAAGCCAAATCGAAAGGAGTATGCATCCTTATATCGAAGCACTGCCCACTCATCATAACTGATGTAAAACAAGACCCTCAGGGTAGATTCCTTTTCATTAAAGGCTCCATACACAAAAAAACATTAACCATCGCCAACCTATACGCTCCAAACACACAACAGGTGACTTTTTCCGCAACACACTGCAACTCCTCACGACTTTTAGCACGGGCACTCTTATAGTAGACGGTGACTTTAATATCCCTCTCGATCCTTCCCTCGATACATCCAATGGTGCCTCATCTTTTACCTATAGGGCTTTACGCGCAATAAAAACGCAACTCAGGGAATTACTATTACATGACACCTGGCGCACACTCCACCCAAATGGTAAAGACTTTACCTTCTTCTCCCCACCACACTCCAAATATTCCAGAATAGACTACTTCTTTATCTCCCAAAATGACCTATCATTACTCCAAACATCCACAATTGAACCAATGATACTTGCGGACCACAACCCCATTACCATGACCCTTCACATTCCTACCAAAAGTAAACATTCTCACATCTGGCGCTTAGACAACTTCCTCCTCACAGATACTGAAATCTCGCACACCATCTCCAAACACCTGAATAACTATTTTACAGAAAACAGACAGGGCGATTCTTCTCCAGAAGTAGTCTGGGCTGCACATAAATATGTTATAAGAGGAACATTCTTGTCACAGGCCGCGAATAGAAATAGACAAAGGAAAGCGAGACTGGAGGAACTGACTACCCGCATTTTCCAATTAGAATGGAAACTTCTATGAGTTTGGCAACAAATCAGGGAAGATGCTAGCTAGAGCATTACAAGCTAAAAAAGCAGCCCACACTATACACTCAATTGTAGACCCCTCGGGTAAAACAATAGTCGCTTCCGAGGACATAGCGAAACAATTTGTGCGCTACTTCGCAGACCTATACAATCTTCGCACTCATCAGACATCTCCCACCTTAGAGGACAGGGCTACAGCAATTCAAAATTTCCTATCCCAATACGCACCCTCGCCCCTCAAGGCCGAAGAGGCTGCAACTCTAGATACCCCCTTGACAAAAGATGAGATCACACTGGCATTAAAACATATGAAACCGGGCAAAAGCCACGGTCCAGATGGACTGATGGTCGGTTACTACAAAACCTTCCCTGAACTACTAACACCTCACCTAGTCAAGGCCTTTAACAACCTCACTCATACCAGTACAGCTTCCAAAGACATATTAAATCCCTCTCAAACTTACAAATAAACTTTTCTAAATTCAAAGCACTCAACATATCGCTGACAAAAGAGACAGTCACACAATGCAAACATAACTTTCCTTTTGGTTGGGAATCACAAGCCATAACGTACCTAGGCATTAAAATCCCCACCAATCTGTCAGAACTATTCAGGCTAAACTTTTTACCTATCCTACAAACAATCCAGATTGACCTACAAAAGTGGCAAGCTGGACCGTTTTCTTGGTTCGGAAGGATAGCTATCTTAAAAATGAACATAATACCTAGGTTACTATACCTTCTTCAAACCATCCCTATACTGCTCCCACACTCTTTCTTTGCCACATATAAAAGGATCTGCAGGAAATTCATCTGGCTCTCCAAACAGCCCAGATTGAACTGGCACAGACTGACGACTCCCAAACTACAGGGACATACAAATTTATTACCGGGTCTGCCATCTAGTCAAAATTGTGGACTGGCACATACACAGCAAAGACAAAGAGTGGGTGCATATTGAAAATGCCTTTACCAAGATCCCGTTGAAACTTCTCCCTTGGATCAACCCAAAACAAATCCCGAAAACTGCCTCACTGAATCCCCTAATTAACTCCACCCTCTTAAACTTTAAAGCGTCGTGTAAAATACTTCAGATTCAACCCACACCGGGACCAATGACCCCTATAGAAGATAACCCGGAATTTACACCGGGTGTATCCTTACTCCACCCAACAAATGACCCACATAGACCCCGTCTCATAGCACAACACGCCAAGCTCTGATAAACAAATTCCCAGAATATCATATTCCTTTCTACAAATACCTACAGATCCGTCACTTTCTTCAGAGCCTCCAACACAACGTAAATCTACACAGGGAACTCACACCTTTCGAACTCTTATGCAACAGTCATGATCCTCAAAGACACCTCATCTCGACCATTTATACATTTTTCTTCACATCACATGACATTAAAGAGGATAAATTAATAAAACAATGGGAAACTGACCTGAACCTAGCCCTAACCCCAAATGAATGGAGAAATGTGCACAATCACATCCATAAAGGTTCAATCAATGTAGCAACACAGGAATGTAGGTTCAAAATTTATACGAAATGGTATAGGACTCCCGACAAAATTAACAAATTTTTACCAAATATATCTCCTAAGTGTTGGAGATGTAACGCAGCCAGAGGCACACTCCTCCACATTTGGTGGGAATGTCCTCTCATTCAAACCTATTGGGCTGACATTCACCGCTTAATCACTCAGATAACGACATATACCCCGGATTATACCCCGGCACAATTCCTACTTCACCATACCTCTATTCCTCAACGTGCATACAAGAAGTCGCTAGTTCTACATCTCATTAATGCGGCAAACTTATGCATCCCCGTTCACTGGAGAAGCACGTCCCCTCCCTCAATCCCAGAATGGATTCGGAGAGTGGACAGACTGGCTGACATAGAAAATCTCATACATCAAACTTCTAACACGCCATCTAAATATAAAGAAACTTGGGCATGTTGGGCTTATTTTAAAGAATCACAACTAACACACGCACAGGCCAATCTTTCAAGCAATGATTCAGACGATAATACAGGCCCGCTAGCGCATTTACACATTTGACTATATAAATATATGTCCCATCCTATCCCTCCGTCTTCCTCTCCCTCCCCTTTCTCCCACTCATAATTCCTTGTCAAATGTATAGTCTACTCATTTATATCCACCACCAGCTTTTGGCAAGTGAGGAATCCCACCATACACACCATACAGAACCGACATGCCCTACAAGTATATTAATCTATACACCCTCACTGGGCACAGATAGTACCCTCTAGGGGTGCCCAGGGGAAAGGGTTGATCTACTATGGTCGGCAACGACAATTTGCATTACAACTACCCCTTATTACTTTCCTACTTGGTAATGCCATATAACCTCATGTGGTTAGTAACAATATCAATACTTTCATAATATGCTTGGCCTACATAACCATTCTAGTAAAGAACTAAAGGATTTTTTCTTTTTCATTTTTATAGTATGTGTTGTATTAGAATTCCAGGATTCTTAACTTCTGTTCAACAATAATATCTAACTGATACCGCTTTGTTCATTTTTGTTTTGAAATATATGTTGACTATGGACTACATTTCCTTGTAACAATTACCACTGTAATGAGCTATGTATATCTGTGAAAACTCAATAAAATATTTAAAAAAATAAATAAATAATTTGGCCTAGATCTACCGCTAGACTTAGGCATGATATTCTGGTGAGGAGGCAAGACGCTGGTGTCGCAGGTCTGCCCCATTTGGAACTAGACCATACTGTGGCACTACTTAGTAGACTATTGGACTGGTTCCATCATGGTTCTCTTAAGCAGTGGGTCACTCTTCAGTCAGACTTATCACCGGTACCATTGACTTCTCTTCCATGGTTGCTTCCTATGGACCGCCCACCTTTTACACAGCCAACACTCCCGCTTTCCTCACTTTTATATGTCTGGGACAAGGACATGACTTCATATAGTAAATCTTTTGCGCTTGGGGCCTCTGACCCCAATATTGGGTAATCTGGGCTTTTTACCCGGGCTGTCAGATAAGGGCTATCTGTGTTGGCAACCACCACATCTATCTCCTATCCAATACGTGCTCACTCCGAAGGGCCTCAAACACCTGAGTGAGCTCAGCTCCCTCTCTTGCGCCGGCTGAGGAGATTGACTTTAATATTTCTAACTACATAATTTCTATGATGGATTGGGCAAGGAGCGGCTTTGTGGGTATCTGACTCTGTTTGAGGAGCTGTGTCTTTATGATCAAAAATGCCCACGCACTCTTTCTAAAATATATGGAAACCTCCTGTCCCAGGCATTCCCCCACCGCCCCTATTATACCTGAGACTGGGAGCGAAAACTAGGCAAAACTAGGCAAAGAGTTGACTAATGAAGAATGGGATAAAGTCTTTTCCCATTTTTTTAAATCAACCTTAGCTTACAATTTTCAGGAGCCAAATTTTAAAATCATAACCAGATAGTATCGCTGTCTGGCCCTATTACATAAAATTAACCCGGCTATACCAGACCAATGTTGGAGATGTGGTGAGCCGAGTGGTACACACCTACACATGTGGTGGTCCTGCCCGATAATAAAACCATACTAGTGATAGCAAACAGGATTACTACTGTTATAGTGCCACATTTCTCAACAATAAAAAAGCGTATTAATCAAACAATATTATTATTAGTAGTAGTATTGGTAATAATATTTAAAAATGAATAACTATTACAAGGTTATTATTAACCTTTCAGTTCTTTTGCACTTTGAATGGCAACTGCGCAAGCATGCAACACTGGACCCAAACTAAATTCTTTTATAATTTTATTCACACAACTAGAGCTTTCTTTTGTTGGTATTTAATCAAAACTGAGTTTCTTATTTTTTTTTTTTTTTGCTAAATAAATTAAAAATACATGAAAAAAAAAAGATCTATACTCAGACAATAAATAACGAATAAACAAAAAAGCAAAAAAACCCCACCAAAAAAAAAAAAAGTGTAGACTCGATGGACTACTCAGTCTTTTTCTGCCATCACCTTTCTATGTTTCTATGTAACAGCCTTTTAAGCATTAAGGTAAAAACCCCCACCTTCCCCTTATACTTACCTGAGCCCGGTTTTAATCCAGCACTGTGTATGGGAGCACTGCCTCTCTCCATGCTCTCCCTCCTCACAGTGCAGATTGATAGCAGCGGGAGCCATTGGTTTCTGCTGCTGTAAATCAAATCCTATGATAAGGGAGCAAGAGGTGGGGTGAAGCCCCACTGTCTGTGTCAATGGACGCAGCAGGGGGGCTTGGGAGTGAGCCCACACAGGTACCCCCCTTAGCAATGAGTAAGCACCAGTAGTTACGGTGTGAAACATGTCAGCTGTTGATTTCATCTTTTGCTGTATGGTTTTTAACCAATAAAGAAATCATTGTTGGAGTGCAGCCATCCGGATGGAATTCTTTTCTATATACCCCCTTAGCAAGCTGCTTGCTAGATGGAGTACTTGTAAGGGTGAGGAGCCAGCACCGCCGCGGGGGACCACAGAAGATAAGGATCGGGGCTGCTCTATGCAAAAATATTACACAGAGCAGGTAATTATAACATGTTTGTTATTCAAATTAAGTTTAAAAATACTAGCTGCACAGTGCAATTATACCCCTTTACACAAAAGCAATTACACCTCTTTTTTGTGTATTACCTAAATATAGTTGGATTAAAGTTTGCAAACCCAAGCTGAAGCTTTGACCTTTGGTAACTTATTTACCATAAGGTAAGTATACCAATAAAAACAGCATTATAACCTGTCATTAGGTTACTTCTTAATTTAGGGGTCTATTTATATATTGTTCCACACAAGATTCACACAACTTTCAACCATGATTCACACATTTTTGAGCTAGAATAAAGACACCTGCAAATGATTAGTGGCCTTCTAGAACTACTTTAACAAAATTATATTCACAACAAATCTTTAACAAGAAGATTGCTTTTGAATAAACAATAATTCTTTTTTGATAATTGTATAATACTGGTGCTGTGAATTAAGCACTGTGTGCAAGTGATTGCATTTGTAGACAAATTTTGACTTTTATAGCATCACCATTTGGCTAACACTCAAGTATTGAGATTTTAGAATATACTGGGAACATTCTTAGGCTCCATGCACACTGACTTAAAAAATGTTGCTTCTACAGAAGTTTTGTGTTCTGTCTGTAGAAGCTACTCAATGTTATCCTAGGTGTCCATACACATTAGTACGATTACAGGCATATTTTGAGCTCAATGTTCAGAGGCAGGAAAAAAAACCCTTCTGATTCACGTTACTGATTGGAGCTTACTGGCAGCAAAAACATAAAACTCTATATGCGCGTTTTTTTACTGCCAAGAGACCAGCCCAGTGTGCATAGAGCCTTACAGCCTTTATGTGTTTACCTATTCTAATATGCTGTTTTAATCAAAGCACTTTCAATATTTCTTTAATGTTCACAAAACTTAGGCTAGAAAAAAAAGTCAAAATTATTATCATTTCAAAATATAAAAAACACAGGTGGTGAATATGTAAATTCAAATGATAGACACTGCAATGGAAAAAAAAATGTTTATGTATGTATTTCTATTATGGCAAACAATTTTTATTCAGGGAGTTCAGTGGGCAGCTGCAGAAAGTCTTACAGTGGAGACCAATTATTGGTAAATATTAGTGAAGTTAGACAATGTTTTGCTATGCCTGCAGCCTCTTCTTTAATGCAAGTGCTGAGGAATGCATATAATTGTAGGAACTACCTATAACACTCTAGACAATGTTGAATAAACAGTATCTGATGCCATAATAAAACGCAGCCAAAAACACGCTGACTGCCTTCGTTTACAGAATTTGATTCTAACAGTATCTTCCAATGTTACAAGAGTGATGAAAAAGCCAGCGCTATGGTAAAATTGACAGACTGCCAGCAACAATAAGTATTGACATACAAATCCCTTGAAATATGTGTAAACATGTATTTACAGCACCAGAAAAATTATACATCAAATGTGAATCAATTCTCAATCCACAGTGCATGTAACTAATGCATTCAATGAAAAAAACAAAAAAACAATTAAATTGCCACCAAATAAGTAAGCAAATGTGCACCAAATAAGCAAAGTGAATGTGTTCAAAATAAAATAAAACAAATATTAAAATGAAAATGAATTAGGATTCCAATGAAATTAAAATAAAACAGAAAAAGTTTCAGAGTCCATCCAAGTGCTGGAAAAAAGTAGTGTATCATCCACCACCTAATCCAATGGTGCAACAGATCTTCCAATGAATGGCCACACAGCACCACTTAGTGAACTGCATACTCACCAGAAGCATAGGCTGCAACATGTGCAGCAAGAAAAGCCTGATTGCCCAGAAGGGATCACTCCTTCCTTGCTGTCCAAACCACAATCTTCTGGCATGTAAAACGTTTCTGTTCTTTCCTCACTCCAGGATCGAACATCAGCATCAGAAGATAGATGCCACAACATTTTAGAAGGATGTTCCAACTTCTCCACTGTCAGGGACACACAACATGCCTGGAGGTGCAGCCATGTTGTGTTAAGAGTTAATAGAGTGAGAGGTATGAGTGGTGCTGCCTAGTGTTAGTATGTAATATGAATGAAAAAAAAAGTGACCTGAATAACCGTGTATTGTCTCTTTAAATTGAGTGCTGAAAGAAATATATCTTAATCAATTGTGTCACCTATTAAACATGATGTGACTCTAAAATCAAAATATAAATAAAGAATTCATACACACTGTCTCTTTAAAAGGTGCTGCATGCACCCTGATGATGTCATTCTGACAAAACACGCAGGACCGGCCATGGAGCCTCATCACGTCACTTACGGTTTGCGGGTCTTCCGTCTATGGAACACAAGGCGACACATTCTTTACTGCATGCTTTGATTCATCCCTGATTTTGTAAGTGAGTTTTTGGCTTTTGTTATAATAAATTTTATCAACAGAATCACACTATGAGATTTTTTTGTCCACCCATCCCCATATGAGCCTATTGACCATATACGGTAAAGAGGAGGAGGAGATCCTGGACATCATCCATAAGAACTGGAAGAATTGTACTGTATCTGTGGTGCCTTCGATCCCTGCATGGGTTCAGCCATTTGGTACAGTGCAGATCTGAGGGGGGGGGGGCACAAGTGATTTCCACCCATTCACAAGCTTGCTATATCTGCATGAATATTTAAGCACAAGTCACTTTGAATTGGGACTACTTATATGAACTTATGACATATAAATACATTATATATTTATTGTTTGTTTTGTTGCATATGAAATTCTTTTTAAACATATGAACTTTGTATACTGGGTATGTTAGCACTTTATGGCAATATAAGCAGATGAATTTAAGATATATGTATATATGATAAGTGGTGTAATTTTTAAAGCGACCGTGTATATGAATTCTTTATTTATATTTTGGTTTTGGAGACACATCATGTTTTATTAGGTGACACAATTGGTTGAGACATATATCTTTCAGCACTCAATTTAAAGACACAGTACACGGTTATTCAGCTCACTTTTTTTTATTTTATTTCAATTGTTTTTCATTGATATTACAAACTAACATTAGGCAGCAGCCATATCATGGGCCATAGCGGGGAATTTAATACCTTACAATGTTGTGTGAAGGTCTTGCTTTTCTGTAGAGCTGCACATAAAATTATGGCCAACTGGAAGCCTCTTCTACAGTCACAGCTTAAAAATGCAATCAGGCAATAGAGCATTTGAGATTAAAATATAAAAGTGATACCAAAACTCTTACTAACTTGCAAATATAAGGTTTTGAAAACATGTTAAATATTAGGTATAGGAAGATGGGTATTTAAAGTGGAGGACCGCCCATCCCTGCAAAAATTAAAAGTCAGCAGCTACACATACTGCAGCTGCTGACTTTTAATAATAAGACAGTTACCTGTCCTGGAGTCCAGATGTCAGCAAGGCAGCTGATATTTCCATCAGCTGTCGGGTGCTGCCGCCACAATTGCCAGTTAGGGAATTAGGGCATTACGGCTTCACACTGGGTCTCTACTGCACATGTGTGAGCCACTGCTGCACTCTCCTACTGGCCCAGCGGCGGGGGAAGGAGGAGGGAGGAGGAGGGAGCAGAGCTGCTGACGTAATTCGCCGTGGCCCAGTCTCCCAGAAGTGGGGACAGGGTACCTGTCAAAGACAGGTATCCACTCCCCCCGAAAGATGCCAAATGTAGCACCGGAAGGGGGGAGGAGACAAATGAGCAGAAGTTCCACTTATGGGTGGAACTCTGCTTTAAGCGCCTTTAGACGCAAAATAGGGTTTCTTCAATGTACAAGGTACTTTTACCTAAATAATCACACCTTCAGTAGCATTAAAGTGTAACTAAACTTAGGACCCTGCATTCACTATATCTGGTCTCCCACAGTACACAGAATGAAAATGTAATTATTTTAGTAAATATAAACTGCTAAATAGCTTTTCTCATCAGCATTATACATCAGTCTTGTAATTTCTATTAGTGTCCAACCAAGCACTGGTTAAAGCTTGTAGGGGGAATTTTCATTCTCCTCTGACTGTCCCATGAGGCTGCATGACCCCTGGCCCTCTGTCTGGACAGTGCTGATTTGCCCTGTGCTGATTTAACTGTACTGTCTCAGTCTGATTCGTGGTTTCTGACAACTGGATCAAACAGCCTTTTTACACAATGCAGAGAATTAACCCCTTGGGCTCCACAATGATTATAACAAGCATGCTTTACTGCATACACAGACCTATTTTACTGTTGTGGGTTTAGTAACACTTTAACTCTGGTAAACTGCTAAGCTTTTTTATATCTGTACAAGTTATTTATCAATATATAAGCAAGCTATCTTATCACCTGGTCTGTTAGGTAGGACATACATGATTCATTTTCTTTCATTCAACCAGTGGGTTGAATGAAAGAAAATTAATGGATTCCCTGATCCATGTTGAATGACTTTTGCAGAGCTATTGTATTTTGACAGTCAGGAGGCTTCCTCGTCATCAGAATATACTCGCCAGTGGCACAGATCAAGCAAAACATTTTCCAACAGGTTGGTTACACAGTTAGTCTTGTTTAAAAAAGACACAATTCCATTTAGTTCAACAAATATGATCTTATGATCGACTTCTGTACAACCAGCTTCCCCATAGATGGACCAAAATTTGACCGATCCCTGCTGAATCAGCTGAATTTTGATCTATGACTGGCTTTAGTCCCTTAATATTACATACTGTACCTTCACTTTATGATCTGTCAGTCTTTATGGACAAGATTTAATGGCATAGAACTTATTTTTGTTATCACTAATTTTATGTTTTCTTTGTTAAAAAATAATTATGTGCTAATGAAATTCTGCTAGGGTTTACAGTATTTGCTTGCAGTAGAGGAATAAGTTGGATATATAAAGAAATTCCACTTTTAACTTACATTGATGTCCTCCAAGTCCAAGTTGTTTAGAACGACATTGTTGCGTTTCCAGATGATAGGAGGTCTCATATTCCCTTGTATGCCACAGATCAAGACAACGCTTTGCCCAACCGTTACTGTGGTATAACTCACTAACTGGTCTTCTGCAAGGCTCAGCTGAACAATTCCTGTAATAGGAGGAAGTTGCTTAGAATTAAATTATGTATTTGTTTAACCAGTTTAACACTAATAAAGTTTTATCCTAAACAAATATAGCTTTTTCAACATGTTAAAGGAAAGGTCAACATGACATTTCTATCAAAGTGAATGACAATTCCTATCACCTAGGAGGATAAGATACACATTACATTTGAGAGGGCTACAGAGACACATTTCTTCTAAGCATGACAGATTTTACCTCCAGGAAACTAAATTATTTAAAGGCCAAACTACTACTATTTCTGCATAATAAGAGTGTGTCCTGGGATAACCAACACATTTGAATATAGATGTAATGCTTAATAGAAAAAAGCATGTTTATTGATTAAACATTTCATTATACTTTATGGAAGTTTATAAAATGTATGTACATGAGAAAACATAAAAGCAAGCCCCTATCAAATTGCATTCCATCAAGTTCAATCTTTTTATGCAAGTTTTAGCCACTATGGAATTTTGAAAATTTGACTCACTGTAATTAGAACTTAGAAAAAAGCAAAAAAAAAGACTAGGTTGCACTTGTGTCATTGGTTCAGCAGGATGGAAAAATTCTAATGGTGAGCTCCCAACCTTAGCATACCATCCCTCAGACTCAGAGCTATGACGTTTTCAACATCCAATCGCGTGCACAAAAAAATCCTGTTTTTAAATTTTTCTTGCATGTAATTGGGCATTACTTGCAAAGTGAATTCACTAAGCTAGGTGAAAATTCCTTTGAAAAGTAACATTCTCTATTTTTTTATTAAATCAACCCCACTAATTCTAATCTGACTCTACTTTCCATATTTGTTGAGGAAAAATGTTCCCTATTTTGTTCAGATGTGGCAATTTATCCCCATGTAAGTTTCCTTACTCAGAATGGCCAGGAGAAAAATTGCAGATAGGTTGAGTGATGGATAATGGTGGATAATTAGACCATTAGAATACAAATTTGATTAGTGAGTAGAAGACTATAACACTATCACCAATACTTTAATATACTATTATTATTCCAAATTTCCCTTATAAAGCCTTTTGACTGTGAAGTATGCTGGGCCCAAATCACTTATTTTTATTTTATTATGTTGCTGCCTGCATTAGGAATTTATTTACCCAGATTAATTAGAATAAATAAATAATGTTAACAGTGTTGGATTCTATACTGCAAATATATGTTACCCAATAACAGTAATGAGAATTGCAAAAGCATCTAAATTATTCTTCGAAAACAAATTTAGTTTACAATGAGCACATTGTTTAGTGTTAAATGCAAGCAAACTAATAAAGGTCTAATAAAAAAAAAATGATTATAGTATAAGACTATAATGATAGAGAATAATAACATTTAATTTTGATGTACATGTAATGATGTATATGATTTAAACGTATACACCATTGAAATTATCGCATTATATCTGTGCAAAAAAAAATGTTGATTATGCCAGAAATCAATCAAGTAATGTCCAGTTCCCTGCACACTAGGCTATCAGGAAGTGCTTTAGAGGAGACGCCTTCTGCAATGGTAAAGAAGTGAGGAGAAGGGGAGGTATTCTGTAGTTCTAACACAATTCCTGTCCTAGAGTGAAAAGGCCATGCCTCCATTATTACACAACAAAGAGTGCACACTATACCCCTAGGACAGAAACTGTGTAAATCAGGAGAGTTGGCTAGGTTGAGAATGCTGCTCCTCTATAGATACAATACGGTAGATGAGGGCTGTCATCCCATGATGGCGGATCACCAGGTTAAAATAAAAATAAAAATGTGGCCTAATACAAGTAAAACAAATGCCCTGACCACATTTAAGAGCTGGTAAGCTGCAATATGTAACACTTTGAATATTGGAATCTAGGCCCTAAGGCAGGTGTCTCAGGTGTTACATGTGAGCCACTGCAGCAGCTCCAAAAATGGAAAGTTTATTACTAACAGATGTGACTTGAAGGGTCAAAGTATGGTGGAGGACATATGCAATATGTCAGTATTTGCAGCTTTGCAGGGCTCACACCAAACACAGCCTGCTTATGGTTCATGGACAGACCAAGCTACTTGGCCCATTCGCCCACCCAAAACTACTCCTGGAAGCAGTATTACTATTGCCATTAAGTGACAGCTTCCTGCAGAGCATGTTATTTAGGCTGTATTTGGTCAATGACACAAGCCATCTCCTAGCCCTTTGTTTACAGTGTATTTAGCTGTCTCCAAAGTAGAATCAGCTGAGAGAAAATATTTTCTTTCTTTTGGTGGGTCGTTGGGATCGTTGCTCATTGAAAGATTGAAGTGGATCTACATTACTGGATGATGCTGTTTATGGATTAAATCATATGACTTTTTTTCATTAAAGATCTTTATCATGGAGTTGTGTGTTTATTTGCTAATTTTTTTTTTTTTCGTGAATGAGTAACTAGCAGTACTATGTACCCCTTACTCATTGTAATTTATAATATTTTAAATGGGACTTCCAGGTTCTGATACCCTTCCCCCCACACACTACAACATCCACCAGGCTAGTGATGTTGGGTATAGGCCCTTATTCTCATCCACATAAAGGTAAGGTATTTTGGTAGGGGTATTTCCTTATGTCAAGCTACCCCCCATGTTAAGGGCATATGGCCTGTTATGATTTAGGAAGAAGGGGGAGGCTGCATGTTTATTCCCCCCTCATTTTCGTGGCCTTCCAGGCTGCATGCTCATATAATGGTCTGATATGAATTTAGGGGCACACTTCTTCTTCTTCTGCTTTTCACCAGACCCTTATCAAAAAACATAAAAAAAAGCATGGAATCCCTCCTAAAAACAATACCAGATCCTTATTCTTGATGAGGGTCGGGTATTAAATTTT
Source organism: Lithobates clamitans (assembly GCA_037952925.1). Taxonomy (NCBI): domain Eukaryota; kingdom Metazoa; phylum Chordata; class Amphibia; order Anura; family Ranidae; genus Lithobates; species Lithobates clamitans. The sequence goes on along the minus strand of JBBGZY010000006.1, from coordinate 2,164,002 downwards.
ATGGGGACCCCACACAAACAATGGTGTAGGATCCCTCCAAGTATGCATCTTGGCTGTCTGACCAGGAAAAGGGAGGTAGCAAGAGTGTGCTCCCCTTCCTGAACCATATTAAAACACCTTACCAAAATCAAATAGTAAATAAACACACTGATGCCATTCCATTATTCCTTATTAAACAAAAAGTCCTACAATGTAAATCCATCTTAAATCATGCCATCCAGTGATGCAGATGTCATTCATGATGAATTGATGCCTGCTGACCTGCAAAAAAAATGCCCACTAACTGACACATTGAGGTTGATTTACTAAAGGAAAATAAACTGCACTGCAACACACTACAATCACAGTTGCTCTAGATCTGAGGGAAAGCTCTGCTGTTTCTATTGTCCAATCATGTGCAAGCAAAAATGCAGTTTTTTTTTTCCTTGCATGTGATTGAGTATTCTTTGCAAAGTAAAGTTTAAACTCGTTTATTAAGCTATGGCGCAAGTGCACAGAATATTAGCCTTTAATAAATCAAACCCATTTGCTCCTTTTGACCGTTCACCTGACTGGGCAATGTTTCTGATCAAATATGGACATAAAGAGGTTGATTTACTAAAACTGGAGAGTAAGGATGAGCTGAACACCCCCCGGTTCGGTTCGCACCAGAACATGGAAACAGGCAAAAAATTTGGATGAATATTAAAAGGGTTAAGTACAGTGCTGCGCTAAAAGTAAACTAAAAAAGCAGCCAACACACCCGTAGACTCAGAATCAAAAGTAACAGCAAAAAAATTCAAGTGTGGCGCTATTTGTTCTGTGTATAAAATATAAAAAGACTAAGCGTTTGAGTAACATCAAAACATTACAATGAAAACAAAAAGAATGCCACGTGAGCACATGTGACAGTGACTAGTGAGCAAAATAGTAGTACATATATGTGTTCAATTCAGAAAAACATCAAAGATGATATCATTTATAAAGTCCATGACACAAAAAATAAATAAAAGTCTGTGATAACAGTGAAATGATGAGCAGGTGTTTTCTTGTACGTGCAGAAAATTTAATTAGATCCGGTAGCCTGGTAGAAAAATGCACCATGGAAGACCAGAGGTGCACGGAAGTTTGAAAACAGTGCCAGGACCATCACCAGAAACTGTGGAGGCTTACCAGAAGTAGTGGCCTGAAATAGCATATGCCATACAGGTCAAAAAGGCTTGATGACCAACAGGTCTAGATGTGTTATCTGGTTAGATGTCATCACCACACAGAACGAGGGGGGGGAAATGGTCAGCACAACTTCCTCATTAGTCGATGTACTACCATAGGCCAAGCGAAAGATTCGTGTTGCGTGTGAGGGATATAAACACTCACATAGTGTGATAACGTATAAACTTGGATTTATTTAAAAATTAGCAATAAAAAACAGACTCACATTTTTGAAGATAAGAATAGCATATAAATCATGTAGCGGTAGTCGTGAGGGGTCCACCCGACATGTTTCAACTAAAAAAGTCATCTTCTGGGGTGTGGAACCCTCTCACCCCACCGTTCTATATATGGACAGATAGATAATGACCCCCACTGGAAGTGTCCAAAACCGGAAGTGATTCAGATGACCTTATTTCCGGTTAGAGGGGCATATAATTCACATTTTTTTAATTTTTATTTTTAAAGTACACCGTTAAAGTCTATGGGACACAAACATGAAAAATCAAAAGTGCTCATTTTAAAGGCTTATATACAAGTTTTTTTGTTTTTTTTAACAGTAGAAGTTTTTATTTATTTAAAAAATCAAAAGATACAAACAGAGCATTGACCGAGCAATGAGTATAGTACTTGCAGAATATTACATGTCACAATGTACATGTGGATTTTAGGAGAATTCAAGTGAAATCAAGTTTCATGCAGGTGGGAATGTAACAGTTAGTGTGATACATTAAACAAAGAAGGAGGGTGTTAACGATGTAATTCAGGAGCTATCCTATTTCAACCCTGCTTCTTATGACCAGGGAATACAGAAAAGAGGAAAAAGATGAAAAAAGCGGGATGGGGCGAGGAAAAGGGAGGGGAGGAAGAAGGAGGGAAGGGAGGGGAGGGAAGGAGGGGAGGAGGGGAGGGGAGGAAAGGGAGGGGGGAGCAGGGAGGAAGTCTACAAAACGCCCATAACATCCCATTAACTATCAAATGGTTTGCATTTTCTATTGCCTGGTACAGGAAGTCTCAGTTACAAGTGTCAGACCAGATTGACCATATTTTTTCATATTTTGCCGGGCAGTTCCTGCTTTCATATGTAATCTTATAGAGTGGAAGAAAAAGTCATTTAAAACTGATTGCGGCTGTAATGAATTGTCGGGTCTCCGCAATATAGATAAAACTCATTGAAAAAAACAGCATTGGTTCCCCCCAGTCCATTACCAGGGCCTTTGGGTCTAGTATGAATATTAAGGGGACCCCCGAACCAATTTTTTAAAAAAAAATGGCGTCAGGGTTCCCCCCCAAAATCCATACCAGACACTTCAGGTCTGGTATGGATTTTAAGGGGAACCCTATGCCAAAATTTTAAAAAATGGCATAGGGGTCCCCCCAAAATCCATACCAGACCTTTATCCAAGCCCATGACCTGGCAGGCCACAGGAAAATAGGGGGGACGAGAGAGTGCCCCCCCTCCAGAACCATACCAGACCACATGCCCCAACATGGTTTGGGTGCTTTGGAGTAGCCCCCCAAAGCACCTTGTCCCCATGTTGGGGGGGTCTGTGGATGGGGGGCTTATCGGAATCTGGAAGCCCCCTTTACCAAGGGGACCCCAAGATCCTGGCCTCCCCCCAATATGAATAGGTCTCAAAAAAAGTGTCAAAAATTGTAAAAAAGACAGGAGACAGGAGACACTTTGGGACAAATCCTTTATTAACCACTTGCCTACCAGGCCAATTCTGACATTTCTCTCCTACATGTAAAAATCATACTTTTTTCCCTAGAAAATTACATAGAACCCCCAAACATTATATATTTTTTTTTAGCAGAGACCCTAGAGAATACAATGGCAACTTTTTATCTAGCACGGTATTTGCGCAGCAATTTTTCGATTGCGTTTTTTGGGAAAAAAAAGTTTTGGGCTTTAAAAAAAAAACAAAACAAGAAAGTTAGCCCATTTTTTTGCATAATATGAAAGATAAAGTTACACCGAGTAAATAGATACCCAACATGTCACACTTCAAAATTGTACACGCTCGTGGAATGGCGCCAAACTTCGCTATTTAAAAATCCCCTTAGGCGACGCTTTAAAAATTTTAACTGGTTACATGTTTTGAGTTACAGAGGAGGTCTAGGGCCAAAATGATTGCTCTCACTCTAACGTTCACGGCGACACCTCACATGTGTGGTTTGAACACCGTTTTCATATGTGGGCGGGACTTATGTATGCGTTCGCTTCTGCGTGAGAGCTCACGGGGACAGGGGCGCTTTACATTTTTTTTATTGTTAATTTTACTTTTTTATTTTAGCTTAACACTTTTTTTCCAAAAAAAATTTTTTTGATCACTTTTGTTTCAATTACAAGGAATGTAAACTTCCCTTGTAATAGGAATAAGCATGACAGGTACTCTTTACAGTGAGATGTGGGGTCAATAAGACCCCACATCTCACCTCTAGGCTTAGAAGCCTGAAATAAAAAAAAAAACATCACCGCTTCCCAGCCGAAGCGGCGCAGTTTTTTTTTAATACAGAGGCCAGGCGTGACGTCATAACAATGCACCCGGCCTCCGAACGATCATAGAGACTCCGGCGACCATCTGATCCGCCGGAAATCTCTATGCTAAATATCCAGGGATGGCGGATCCTGTGACCAACTCACCGATCGTAGCGGTGAGTCTGTACAAGCACCGGAGGGCGGCGGGACGTTCCCTCTCGCCTCCTGTAAGAACGATCAAGCGGCGGAACAGCCACTATGATCAGTCTTATGGTGTGCAGATTCGCCGTCTCTAAAAGACGATATCTGGATGATGTCTGTAGCTAAAGGCATCACTCAGATATCCTCGTTCAAAGCCGAGGATGTCATTTGGCGTACGGCGGGCGGGAAGCGGTTTTAAAAGATAAAAACATAAAAATGTCCCGCGATGTAAATCCATCTCACGCCGACAAGCCAAAAAAAGAAAAAAAAAGCCGCAACAGCTCCGCCTCCATGGGAGGCTCCCGCCGCGTGGCGCTTCTTCTCTGTGACAGCTGTTATATAGCTGAGGGCGGAGCCAGTCAGTGACATAAACGATGTCATGTGGCATCAAAAATATGAATAATATGAGAAATAGGACAAACATTTTTTGTATTTTTTTAAACTTAGAATGTATGTAATCTTCTAGATTATATTTGACATTATAATTAGTACAATAGCAAACATAGATACACTAGAATTAATGAAACTCTATAGAATGTAACAAAGTAATTAAATCTGTTTTGAATAGATTTAATAAATGTATGCAGAACAAGTACACAGTTATTGCAGTCTTGCAATCACCAGTTCGTCATTTAGAAGTATTTTTTATTTTAATCAACTTTTTTTAAAAATCTACCAATTTTATCACGCCTGAAGAATTTTCAGAGTATATTTATTTTACAACATATAATGTTTAATTTAGTTTAAATTCATTGCAAACCTTAAAATAAAATATAATCAAAGTCTGTTGTTTGTAGAGGAAAATACATTAGGTGTATATTAATTTTCACTGTTTCATCTAAGGTAGATAAAACATTTGTAAATGAATGTATGTTCATTTAGGATTAGCAATCTTCTGTATCATTATTAAGTCCGCAAATAAGAAATTCTTTATAGCTTCAGCCTCTATAAAAGCAGTGGTGGCATAAGCATTAGCAAGCATCAAAAGGTCTTAATTTGTACATACAGGGATCAGATAAATTCTGTTGTTGGTGTGACACCATGATTGCACTTGATCTGCATTGCTCCTTTTTTCATATATGCACCTTAACTAATGTGGAGATTTTCAGACCTAAGAAGGGTAATATTGTAAAGAGGCCTTCTGCTAATGTGTAGAGGCATCTGAGCTTCCTGCCACAATAAAGTGGATCCAGCTTTATGGACCTGGCACCTAATGTATCTCATTCGTATGCATGAAACTACAGCCATGTATTGTGTTACAATCATAGCAATGCCAAACAGAGAACATCGGGACCCCTTAAAAACCATACCAGACCCTCATCAAGCATAAGGATCTGGTATGTATTTTTGGGGGGAATGTCATGCTTTTTTTTTTCAAAACTGTCATTGGTTGTTAGGGTACATCATAACAACCTCTGTTTTCATTTTAAACATTTTTAACAGAGCTGTACTCCACTAAATTATATTTTTTACATTGCAAATGGCAAAGCTTTTCAGCAGCAAAGGACTGCATGGGGATTACTGGAGACACCACTAGACAGCATACAGCTACGCTTCACACATTTTAAAGAAATTACCTGCATGCTGGCCTTCATTTAGAGAAAAGGTGATCCCCACGAGCTAGTCGCCCACATGTGGTGGACTCAGCAGGCACTTTCTGAAGATGGAGGAAATGTTAAAGGCCCTGCTACAGGGCAATGCAGCTCAGCAGGAAACCAACCGCCAAGTCGCAGAGGCCCCTGCAGCACAACGGGCGGCTCAGCAGGAGATGAACCGGCAGTTTGCAGAGGCTCTGCTGGAATTGAAAAAGGGGTTCACACCTCCTGTGCCAGTGGAACCAAAGATGGTACGTGTCTCCTACCACCTGCAGGAGATGACACCTGCCGATGTTGAGGCATATCTTGCGACTTTCGAGAAAGTCGCTGTTCACGAAGGATGGCCAAAAGAAAAGTGGGTGGGTCTGTTGGCCCCATTTCTGACGGCAGAACCTCAAAAAGCCTATTTTGACCTGGAACCGAATAAGGCCCAGGATTATGAGACTCTGAAGACAGAGATACTCGCACTTGGGCATCACCATGGCAGTCCGGGCCCAGCGTGTGCATCAGTGGACCTACTCTAGCAACAAGCCACCCCATTCTCAAATGTTCGACCTGGTCCACCTCACCCGGAAGTGGTCACAGCCTGAGACCTTGATAGGCCCTCAGATCTTGTAGCGTGTAGTAATGGACCGGTATTTTCGTGCACTCCCTGCTGCTCTGAGGAAGTGGGTCGGACAGGGGGACCCCAAAACTGCAGCCTAATTGGTGGACCTAGTGGGGAGGTACAGTGCTACTGAGGACTTGGTGAACCTGTCTATGCCCCACTTCAGTGTGTCTAGGGGTGCAAGGTCGCCCAGCAGTTCTGGTAAGACTGTTTCAGGGTTCAAGAGCATTGGGAAGTTATATAAGACTGTTGTTACAGCTGATGAGACTGTGGGTCCTAGACCTGAAGACTGGCCAAAGAAGCCAAAAAGGTATTTAGGACCGTTAAGAGGACTGGGGGTAGAGCATATACGGAGTTTTCGTTGCCATGCATTAGGGCATATTGCTGCAAGCTGTCCTATAAATGAAGAACCTATGCAATGTGATTATGCTTATATGAAAGGACGCATTTCTCTGTTTGCACAGGTCACATGTACTGCATCATGTCAGACTCGCATTGAAAAACAAATGTGTGTTATTTCAGTGGATTGGAAGCCACTCACAGCCCTGCTAGACTCACAAAACTACACCCCCGTACTATTGGGGTAATTTGTATCCATGGGGACACTCAGGACTACCAGACAGCGGTGGTTGAGGTTGATACCCCCTGGGGCAGTGTAATGCCCCGTACACATGGTCGGACATTGATCGGACATTCCGCCAACAAAATCCTAGAATTTTTTTTTTGCATACACACGGTCACATAAAGTGGTCGGAAAATCCGATCATTCTGAACGCAGTGATGTAAAACACGTACGTCGGGACTATAAACAGGGCAGTAGCCAATAGCTTTCATCTCTTTTTTTATTCTGAGCATGCGTGGCACTTTGTGCGTCGGATTTGTGTACACACGATCGGAAATTCCGACAACGGATTTTGTTGTCGGAAAATTTTATAGCCTGCTCTCAAACTTTGTGTGTCGGAAAATCCGATGGAAAATGTGTGATGGAGCCTACACACGGTCGGAACTTCCGACAGCAAGGTCCTATCACACATTTTCTGTCGGAAAATCCAACCGTGTGTACGGGGCATTACACATTCAGTGGGGGTGGTACCTTCACTGCTTCATGAAGCTTTAGTGGGGAGAGATTTTCCCCATTTTTGGAATTTAAGGGAGAGCAAAGGGAGGCTACTAGATAGAGCTTCCCCTGCTGGGGAAGCACGGGAACTCTCACCAGACCCTTTTTGTCAAAGGGAAGGGGATGCTGTTGGTGGGATCGAGAAAGCCGGAGATCCTTTTTCTTTCCTTGTTATGGCTGGGGAGCCGGAGGACCTGGAAGCTAGATCCCAGCCCAAGGGTAACAAACAGGAGAGCACCTCTGACCCTGACAGTGAGAGTAGCCAGAATGTGGTACCTGACATAGAGGTCAGGAGAGAGGATTTCTGTACTGAGCAACTCTGTGATGCCACCCTCATGAGAGCCAGAGAAAACATTAAAATGGTGCATGGGGAACCAGTGGATCCTAACTGGGGGGTGTCTCCCCCCTACATGGCTCTTAAAAGCAACTTACTGTATCAGGTGGTAAAACGGGGAGAGGACGAGGTATAACAGCTACTGGTTCCCAAACCCTTACGTTGGGTGATGCTAGACCTGGCCCATGGTCATGTAATGGGGGGACATCTCGGTATCGAAAAGACCAAGTAGAGAATCGCCCAGAGATTTTTCTGGCCCAGATTGTATGCAAATGTCAGGGAGTACTGTGAATCGTGCCCCGAGTGCATGGACTTGGTGGGGCTGGTAGTGAAGTCTGCCTGGGGTCACCAGCATATTTTGATAATCCTGGACTATGCGACATGCTACCCTGAGGCAATTCCCTTGTGTAACACCTCGGGTAAGGCTATTGCCAAGGAGTTAGTCCAGGTGTTTAGTCGAGTGAGGATCACAAAAGAGGTCTTAACCGATCAGGGCACCCTATTTATATCCAGGGTTACCAGGGAACTGTGTAAGTTATACAAAATCTCCCATCTCCGTACCTCTGTCTACCACCCCCAAACGGATGGTCTGGTCGAAAGATTTAATAAAACTTTGAAAAACATGCTGAAAAAGGTGGTCGACAAAGATGGGAGAAACTGGGATTTTTTGCTACCATATCTCATGTTTGCCATACGTGAGGTTCCACAGGCATCCACAGGCTACTCCCCCTTTGAGCTCTTGTATGGTAGACATCCCAGGGGGCTACTAGATGTCACCAAAGAAACGAGGGAAGAAGAGGCCACCCCATATAGAAGCATCATAGAGCATGTCTCCTTGATGCAGGATGAAATCGCAGCTGTCCTGCCCCTGGTACGAGAACATATGGAGCGAGCCCATGAGGCCCAGAGGAGGGTCTATGATCGGGGTGCCAAGGTCCGTACTTTCAGCCCCGGGGACAGAGTGTTGGTACTGGTTTCCACGGTGGAAAATAAGTTCCTAGCCAAGTGGCAGGGTCCTTTTGAGGTTGTCGAAAGGGTGGAGGAGGTAAGCTATAAAGTCTACCAGCCAGGCAAAAGGAAACCACACCAAATGTATCATGTGAATCTCTTAAAGCCCTGGAAGGACAGAGAGACTTTACTGGCCACATCCCTGCTTCCAACAGACCGGGCACCGGTGACACCTGACGTCCCCATAACTGATTCCCTGTCCGTGGCACAACAAAGTAACGTTAGGGCGTTTGTGTACAAAAATAGAGACTTTTTCTCCCCCTTACCCGGACTGACCAACGTGATCTAGCATGACATAGTGACGGAATCAGGGGTTTGCGTAAATGTAAAGCCATATAGAATCCCAGAGGCCAGGCGAGAGGCAGTCGCAAAGGAAATCAAAAATATGTTAGAGTTGGACGTGATAGAAGAGTCCCACAGTGAGTGGTCAAACCCCATAGTGCTGGTCTCAAAACTATCAGGTTTTGTAACGACTAGGAAACTCAACAGTGTGTCTAAGTTTGATGCGTACCCAATGCCTCAAGTCGACGAACTCGTGGACAGGTTGGGACAGGCTCACTACGTAACAACCCTAGACCTAACAAAAGGCTATTGGCAAATACCGCTAACTGGATCGGCCTTGGAGAAGACTGCCTTTTCCACTCCTGAGGGCTTGTTTCAGTACAAGCGGATGCCTTTTGGTCTACATGGAGCAACTTCATCATTCCAGTGAATGATGGACAAAACTTTGAGACCACATCGCCTGTATGCAGCTGCTTATTTGGACAATGTGGTCATCTACAGCCCAGATTGGGAATCGCACCTGTCCCTAGTACAAGCAGTGGTAGATTTCCTTAGGAAAGCAGGTCTCACAGCCAACCCAAAAAAATGTGCCATAGGCCTGAAGGAGGCCAAATACCTTCGGTACATTATTGGCTGGGGACTGGTCAAGTCTCAGAACAATAAGGTTGAGGCATTTCAAAAATGGCCCCAACCAGTAAACAAAAAAAAGTCTGGGCCTTCCTGGTCATTACGGGGTATTACAGATGGTTTATATCCAACTTTGCACCCATTGCCACCCCTCTGACCGACTTGACAAAGGGTAGAGGGTCGGTCATTGTTAAATGGAGTCCTGAAGCCAAGGAGGCGTTTCAGAAATGAAAGCAGGTCCTTTGTGTACTACAGGTGCTAGTGACCCCGAACTTCACAAAGGAGTTTGTGGTACAGATGGATGCCTCTGAGGTGGGCCTGGGGGCTGTACTATCCCAGAACAGAGATGGTGTGGAGCACCCGGTTGTATTCCTGAACCGGAAACTGAACAAGCACGAAAAAAATTATGCCATTGTCAAAAAAGAGTGTCTTGCTATTAAATGGGCCTTAGACTCCCTGAAGTATTACTTGTTGGGGAGGTCATTTAAACTGGTCACCGATCATGGTCCCCTAAACTGGATGTGTGACAACAGGGAGAAAAATGGCTGCGTGACAAGGTGGATCCTGGCTTTACAGCCGTTTAAGTTTACAGTAGAGTATAGGCCGGGCAAGCTCCAAAACAATGCAGATGCCCTCTCCCGCATGCACTGTATGCTTGGGACAATTGCTCAGCCACAGGGGCTTGAGCAGATGGGGAGGATATGTGACGGTATGCGAGGTGAGGTCATCGATAATCGGTATATTTCACTTCGCATTTGTTCCAGTGAAATCCAGCCTGGGTTTTTCCAGCCTCTGGAAGCCAATTCTGACACTTCTCCCATATAAGTAAAACGCAGTGTTTTTTGCTAGAAAATTACCCCCAAACATTATATATATATGTATATATATATATATATATATATATATATATATATATATATATATATATATACACACATATATATATGGTGATGGTATGCAAGGTGAGGTCATCGATAATTGGTATATTTCACCTCACATTTGTTCTATTGTAAGAGACTAAACCGGAATCCGGCCTGGGTTTTTCCAGCCTCTGTGGCAAGCTTGGTTCTGGTCTGAGTGTTGTGGTCCATTTGAGTCCATGCTTACCAGGAAGAGAGCACAGCAGGGCTCTGGCCTGAGACTCAGAAGGGAATCTGAGAGGGAGGAGCTCTGTTTGTTTGGATTGAAAAAGGTTTGCTTTACCTCATGTTTTGTGGGTGACGGGGATCAGCCCCACAACGTATAGACAGCAGTCTACTGTTTAGTTTAGCGCCGGACGGCAAGGATTTACTTTACTATTTTTGTTTATTTTTATGACTTTGCAAACCACTTGTAAATAAAGCTGGCAACCCACCAGATTTTAAAAAACTGCCTGCACGCTGGCCCTAATTTCGGGAAAAGGTGATCCCCACGAGCTAATCTCCCACAATATATATATATATTATATATATATATATATATATATATATATATATATATATATATATATACACACAGTATCTCACAAAAGTGAGTCACCCCTCACCGTTTTGAAAATATTTTATTATATCTTTTCATGTGACAACACTGAAGAAATGACACTTTGCAACAATGTAAAGAAGTGAGTGTACAGTTTGTATAACAGTGTAAATTTTCTGTCCTCTCAAAATAACTCAACACACATCCATTAATGTCTAAACTGCTGGCAACAAAAGTGAGTACACCCCTAAGTGAAAACGTACAAATTGGGCACAATTAGCCATTTTCCCTCCCCGGTGTCATGTAACTCATTAGTGTTACAAGGTCTCAGGTGTGAATGAAGAGCAGGTGTGTTAAATTTGGTGTTATCGCTCTCACTCTCTCATACTGGTCACTGGAAGCAACATGGCACCTCAGAGCAAAGAACCCTCTGAGAATCTGAAAAAAAGAATTGTTGCGCCACATAAAGATGGCCTACGCTATAAGAAGTCCCTGAAACTGAGTTGCAGCACGGTGGCCAAGACTATACAGCGATTTAACAGGATAGATTCCACTCAGAACAGGCCTCGCCATGGTCGACCAAAGGAGTTGAGTGCACGTGCTCAGAATTATAAGTCTGCCAGCATTGCTGCAGAGGTTGAAGGGGTGGGGGGTCTACCTGTCAGTGCTCAGACCATACGCCACACACTGCATCAAATTTGTCTGCATGGCAGTCATCCCAGAAGGAAGATGATGCATATGCAAGCCCACAAACAGTTTGCTGAAGACAAGCAGATTAAGGACATAGATTACTGGAACCATGTCCTGTGGTCTGATGCGACCACGATAAACTTATTTGGTTCAGATGGTGTCAAGCGTGTGTGGCGGCAAACAAGGTGAGGAGTACAAAGACAAGTGTGTCTTGCCTACAGTCAAGCATGGTGGTGTGAGTGTCATGGTCTGGAGCTGCATGAGTGCTACTGGCACTGAGGAGCTACAGTTCATTGAGGGAACCATGAAAGCAAACATGTACTGTGACATACTGAAGCAGAGCATGATCCCCTCCCTTCGGAGACTGGGCTGCAGGGCAGTATTCCAACATGATAACTACCTCAAACACACCTCCAAGACGACCACTGCCTTGCTAAAGAAGCTGAGGGTAAAGGTAATGGACTGGCCAGGCATGTCTCCAGACCTAAACTCTATTAAGCATCTGTGGGGCATCCTCAAACAAAAGGTGGAGGAGTGCAAGGTCTCTAACATTCACCATTTCCGTGATGTCGTCATGGAGCAGTGAGAAAGGACTCCAGTGGCAACCTGTGAAACTCTGGAGAACTCCATGCCCAAGAGGGTTAAGGCAGTGCTGGAAAATAATGGTGGCCACACAAAATATTGACACTTTGTGCCCAATTTGGACATTTTCCTTTATGGGGTGTACTCACTCTTGTTGCCAGCAGTTAAGACATTAATGTCTGTGTGTTGAGTTGTTTTGGGGGGACAGCAAATTTACACTGTTATATAAGCTGTACACTCCACTCACACATTAGTTTAGGTTTCCAAAAAACGCAGAGTTAGCGGGATCAGCCCAGATATCTGCTAGCATCTGCATTTAGCCTTTAGTAGAGGCTTTAGAGAATAAAATAGCAGTTGTTGCAATTTTTATGTCACGTGGTTTTTGCGCAAAAAATTCAATTTTTTTGTGAAAAAGTACATATTAATTAATAAAGATAAAAACACAAACACAATAAACAACCCATTTTGTTGTGAAATATGATATTATGTAGAGTAAATAGATACTGAACAATAACCCAATTTTTTTGTGAAATATGATAGATGATGTTATGCAGAGTAAATAGATAAAGAACATGTCATACTTTAAAACTGCGCATGCTCGTCGTAGAATGGCGCCAAACTACAGTACTTAAAAATATTCATAGGCAACGCCTAAAAAACGTAATGTTTACATATGTAAGCATGACCTACATATGCATTCACCACTGCACACGAGCACAGGGGGATGGGGCGCTTTCATTTTTTTTATTATTATTATTTATTTTATTCCTTTTTTTATTTTTACACTGTCCCTTTAATTTTTTTTGATCGCTTTTATTGCCATCGTAATTAATGTAAACATCCCTTGCGATAACAATACAGCATGACAGGCCCTCTTCATGGAGAGACCTGGGGTCTATAATGTAACATTATATGTTTAAAAAAAAACTTGTTTACGTGCCAGAGGAACCAGAAGTGGCATCATAGCGCTGCTCCAGTCTTCCAAGGCCAGAGAGATGAGCAGAGGCCATCTTTCCTTCACTCATCTCTATTGCAAGCCATCAGCATTGCCGAATGGGTCCCAGGCTTCACCAATCGGTCAGGTAGGCCCCGGAACCACTTTTATCTTGTAGAGAGTCGCTAACCAGGGCATCGTTTGTCTATGGTCCAGTCAGCAAGTGGCTAAATCCTCTACCCTCACCACACCTCTGATCTATGCTCCACTTGTATCCGTTGTTGATTATCTTCTGCTGTCCACACCAACAGTGTGGGTTCAGGTATAATGGTTTGGGCATCTGAAAAATGCAGTATACAACCCAGTGCTGACATTACATTACATTACATCACTGCGCTGATTATTGAGAATTTCTCTAAGGAGCAATCCCAGCTTCCTGGAGGAGGTAAAATTTCAGAAGAGCACCACTTTCAAATGCTTAGACTGCTACATCAGTTAATGTGGGCAGTGAAAGTTAATCACTTCAGCCCCAGAAGATTGACCACAGAGCACTTTTTACAATTTGGCACTGCGCTGCTTTAACTGGTAATTGCGCGGTCATGAAATTGCACACAAACATGCAGCAGCGACAAACTACATACATTTTTAAAAGCCTTTAAAATCCTTTACAGGTTACCACTTTAGATTTACAGAGGAGGTCTACTGCTAAAAATACTGCCCTCGATCTGACCTTTGCGGTGATACCTAACATGCATGGTGCAATTGTTGTTTGCATAGGACACCAGACCGACGCTTGCGTTCGCCTTTGCGCGTGAGCACGGGGGGACAGGGGTGCTTTTTTTTTGTTTGTTTTTTAATTATTTATGTTGCTGTTTTATTTTATTTTTAAACTGTTCCTTTCATTTTTTTATTATTATCATTTTTATTGTTATCTCAGGGAAAGTAAATATCCCCTATGATAGCAATAGGTAGTGACAGGTACTCTTTTTTGAAAAAAATGGGGTCTATTAGACCCTAGATCTCTCCTCTGCCCTCAAAGCATCTGACCACACCAAGATCGGTGTGATAAAATGCTTTTCCAATTTCCCAATGGCGCTGTTTATATCTGGCAAAACCTAAGTCATGAAATGCTTGTAGCTTCCGGTTTCTTAGGCCATACAGACAATTGGAGCCATTCTGGTCTCTGATCAGCTTTATGGTCAGCTGGCGGAACCACCGGCTGCATTCTCGGGTTCCCTGTTGAGACGGTGGGAGGGGGTTGTTCCCTCCCACTGCTTGTAAAAGCAGTCTAGAGGCTAATTAGCTGCTAGAATTGCTTTTACATGAAGGCTGACCGGTGGTGGAAAACAATGATACCAAGATGACACCTAAACCTGCAGGCATCATTCTGGTATAACCACTCAAAGTCCAGCAACTTACCAGTATGTTGCTGGTCCATGTTGGGCATATATTGTAATGTTCTTTTTTTCATGCAGTCTGTGGGCTAAACGAAAAAAAGAGATTGATCGGTGGGTATGCCCACTATTAGAATACCACCCTTCATCCACCCACTTCTAATGATGAGCATACATGCACCATTTTCTTTTTAACTGTGGTGGTGAAATCACCTCCGACAGTCACTGATTTTCGTATCGTGGGAGCAAACGCTGTTGCTGTCAAGATATATAAATCAGTGCTGCAACTGAATGGTGTACTTGAAAAGCAAACTGTAACGATAAAACATTAACCAATAAAATAATTTGATTTTTTAACACAATCTGTGCCTAAAAAATATATGCTGAAGCATGGGGGCAATCCACCCCTAATGTTAGGAGCAAATCGCTCCCCCACCCCTGCCCCCATGCTCCAGCATATATGTTCATTTTTTTTTTAACTGTGGTGGTGAAATCACCTCCTACAGCGCTGTTGTTATGGCTTTACGTATTGTGTTGCTGTCAGAATAAATAAACCTGTGCTGCAGCTGAATGGCGTACCTGCTAAGCAAATGATGGTTATTAAAACAGAGTAACATTACAGTATAACAGTAAGACATACCATACCTGCAAAGCAAATACAATAAAACATAGCAAAAATAAAACAAGACAGTTTTAAAATGCAGTAACAATAGAGAGAGAACAATAGATATAAAACAACAGAGAGTGAACAATAGAGCAGACAATAGAGAGCGAACATAAGAGAGAACAATAGAGAGAAAAAAAATAAAACCACAACTATTTTTGGCTTTTTTATTTTTAATTTTTTGTGTGTTTTTTTTTTTTTTTGTTGCACTTTTATATAAACTGTAAACGTTCCAGATTAGGGTCCATACACTAATAATCCACTAGTTTGTGGTAGCATTTGAAACATTCACCAATGCAAAGAGCAGGTTGATGAGGACAGGAGGGACAATAAAAGCGGGTGTCAGGCCTATATCTGAATTTTCTGCAGACACGACATCTTCTTTGGGGATTTCTTTGGGTAGGGGTACCAGGGAGGACATAAGGAAAATGCCTCTCATGCAGCCAGCTCACTGCATTTGGATTGGGAAGTTGGGCCACAGCACCTTCTGGAAACAGAAGGGCTGTGATGATCTCTTCCTGGAATTTAAGGAAGGATCCAATTCATCCTAAAGCTCTGTATAGCACATAAGCATTCAAAAGAGCCAATTAGAATAAACATGCAGACACTTTATACCAGCGTTTGGTCTTACGGGCAATTAGGTACGGGGCCAACAACTGGTCGTTGAGGTCCACCCCTCCCATGTTAAGGTTGTATTCGTGGAAACAGAGGGGTTTCTCCACAACACCAGTCACCGTTTGAATTTGGACCGCCGTGTCTGAGTGAGAGGAGGACAGAACAAAAACATTCTTATTACCCCTCCACTTCACAGTGAGCAAATTATTACATCTCAAGCAGGCTCTCTGCCCCAGCCTAAGAGGGGAATCTACAAGCCACTGTGGTAAGCCCCGAAGATTAAATCACACAGTGCTACATGTGCAAAATACCATGATCAAACAAGTGACTAAAAAGTGGCACACTTGTGTAATAATTGTCCGCATACAAGTGGTACCCCTTTCCGAATAAGGGTGACACCAAGTCCCACACAATCTTACCAGCGCTCCCTATGTATTCTGGGCAGTTCTCTGGCTCTACGTAACTATCTCTTCCCTTGTAAACCATAAAACTATATGTATAGCCTGTTGCACTGTCACAGATCTTATACATCTTGACCCCATGTCTGGCACGCTTGCTGGGAAGATACTGTTTGAATGACAAGTAGAAAGAGAACTTAATCAGGGACTCATCAATGCAGACAACTTGATCAGGACTAAAGAAGGCTGCAAACTGCTGGTTGAAGGGGTTTACGAGGGGCCACATTTTGTAGAGCCGATCATATTCAGGGTCACCCCGAGGATGACAGAGTTCATTGTCATTGAAATGCATGAACCGCAAGATCTGCTCATATAGTGTCCTGGTCATGGAGGCATAGAACAAGGGCATATGGAGGATTGAGTCAGTGGAGCAATATGACCGCAACTCACTTTTTTTAGTTATGCCCATGAGGAGGGATAGGACCAGGAAGGTCTTAAATTCTGAAACCGTAATAGGTCTTCAATCTCTGGCAAGGGTCAACTGGGGATTAGCGGCGATGAATTGACCAGCATACAAATTGCTTTGGTCCACAATAGATCTATAGAGATCTTCAGTGAAAAACAGCAAATTAAAAACCAAGTGACGTAAAATCAACTGTTTTCACCTGAATTCACCTGAAAGTGAATGGGGGAAGTACAGGTGCTGCAGAAGTGGTGGGCTCCAAATTCGGATTGGCAAATGCAGCAGGAAGGACACTATGGGCCCGACGGGTCTGTCTTTGTCTTCTTGGTGGCTACGGGACACTAGTTGTGCTAGCCACCTCACCAGCTTGAACTGCACTTATGGGACTCGCAATGTCACCAAGTGTTACTGCAGTGCTAGATGTATGACCAGGATGTACTAGGCCGCTGGTGCTTGCCAGTTCACCAGAAGGATGAGCAGCACTACTACTGGCTCTCTGCTCCATACGAGAGCCCTGTGGTTCTTGCACCTCAACAACAGCAGAAGAATGGGGTCGGGTACGCCTGACCTTGGCAGGAACCATTAATTTGTCGTCAGCGCTATCTTTCAGGGTGCCGCTGCTGTCTACAGGTTTGTATTCTGAGCCTGAATCTGACAGATGGGTGAGTTCCTCTTCACTCTCATCTGTCATGATCATAAACGTGTAGGCCTCTTTAATAGTGTACCTTCGATTGGACATTTTGGCCTCTAAATTTACTGGTACAACTAGTGAGACTCACAGGAAAAAAAGAGGACTTGCCTGTCAGTGACTGCTTCAAACGCTACCAAAAAAACTGTTAGCATTTGCAGGGATCAGGCCTGACTCTGCGAATGCTGCAGTTATGTGTTTAGTGTTTTGTAAGTGACAGTGGTTGATTGATATTGCACTTGGGTGGGCTGGGCTGGGCGAAGGGGCTAAACGCAGGTGCTAGCAGATATCTGGGCTTATCCTGCTAATGCTGCATTTTTGATAAACCTAAACTATTGGGGACGCTAATATAGTTCTGATCAGATCAAAGATATTGATCCATTCAGACACTATACTACTAAGGGAGGTGTACGGTGCGTGCGTGGGTGTTAGCGCTACTGGCACTAATCTGACGCTGCCTGGGGCTACACAGACCCTAACTGATGCTAAAACCTGAATATCACCCGCCGAGTAATCAGGGGGTTAAACCTTTTATTAGGTAATGTACGGCAGGTGCCCTGACGCTATAAAAAAATAACTAACTAACCAGCGTCACCCATGACACTTTATTAGGGGGTTTAGGGGGGTCCCTAGACCTATCTGGGCCTACTACTAAGTACGCTAACACTGATTATTGTCACAAATTACACTAGTAAAGTGATCAAAGAAAAATATGAACACTGCACTAGGTGACACAGTGATAGGGAGTGATGGGGTTAACTGGGGGGCAATTGGGGGGTGAAATGTGTGCCTATGTGTACTGTATGGAAAAGAAGAAAGGCAACAGCGCTCTCTGCAGGGACAACTTGATCAATACACCAGGTCCACTCACAGGTGCCGAGGCTCGATGTGTCCCAACACACTCCAATGCAACAGTAATAAGGAGAGCCGGCAAAACTGTAATCCTTGAAGTGACGTTTATTGGTACATCAGAGTGACAATAAAACAATAAAGCTGACGCGTTTCGGCAAAAGCCTTAGTCGTAGCTAGTTTGAAACAGATATGGCAAAATATATATATACTCACATACACACATGCAAACTCCATCTCTACAAAATTGGCCTATCAGGTTGGTGTCACAGAAAATTAACATATTTGATTGATACCCATTATTCAAGTGGTTAGTGACTACACCCGTTTTTAGCCAGCATGAGCATCCCTCTTCTCATGCTGGCTAAAAACGGGTGTAGTCACTAACCACTTGAATAATGGGTATCAATCAAATATGTTAATTTTCTGTGACACCAACCTGATAGGCCAATTTTGTAGAGATGGAGTTTGCATGTGTGTATGTTAGTATATATATATATTTTGCCATATCTGTTTCAAACTAGCTACGACTAAGGCTTTTGCCGAAACGCGTCAGCTTTATTGTTTTATTGTCACTCTGATGTACCAATTCACATTACATTTTTTTTACAGTTTTGCCGGCTCTCCTTATTCCTATGTGTACTGTGTCAGTGTAGTGTTTGTACAACTCATGTTTGGATGTCCTCTCTCCTCTCTCTGGAATGGAAAAGAATTCCATAAAGGGAAATTACATCACTTCCCCTGCCTGTGTTTACACTTACAGGCAGGGTAAGCATTTCATTAGTCAGAACCGATCAGCAGGTCCAGGCCAGAATTCATTGGCCTAGGCCTGGAGACTGATCTGTTCTGAAACAAATCCGATCATCGAGGCAGCCGTAAGGTAGCATTGTTTCACCTATCCGTGCCATTCTGCTGCAGGAAAACTGTGGCGGCTAGTCAGGAACCGGTTAATCATCCAAGGAGGTAAGTGGATGGGGAACTAAGGATGTGGGGAGGGTGATGTGAGGTTGTTCACTTTTTTATGTTTTGTGAAAAGGTTAAGTAAACCTTTAAAGTTTGTTCCTGGAACAAACAAGGCCTTAATAGTAAAGTAAAAATATTGCACGTTTTCACTTTTATCTTAAATCATATATGCCTCACATTTGTCTTTCAGGAAACTCATCTATATGACAGTATAATCCTAGGCATTAAGAAGATTGTTATGGGGCGTACACACGGTCGGACTTTTCGTCTACAAAAGTCCGACAGCCTGTCCGACAGACTTCCGGCGGACTTTCGGCGGACTTGCGGCAGACTTTCTAACGAACGGACTTGCCTACACACGACCACACAAAAGTCCGACGGATTCGTACATGATGACGTACACCGGACTAAAATAAGGAAGTTGATAGCCAGTAGCCAATAGCTGCCCTAGCGTGGATTTTTTTGACTAGCACACAGACGAGCGGATTTCGGGGTCCGTCGTACTTACGACGTAAAGATTTGAAGCATGTTTCAAATCAAAAGTCCGTCGGATTTGAGGCTGAAAAAGTCCGCTGAAAGTCCGGGGAAGCCCACACACGATTGGATTACCAGCCAGCTTTAGTCCGTCGGCGTCCGTTGGACTTTTGTAGACGAAAAGTCCGACCGTGTGTACGCCCCATAAGCCATTTCACACACTTCACCCATGATAGAGGGAACCCCAATATCCAACCCCCGAGTGTTGCACCAGACACCAATATCTGGTCTAGAATGGGCATTAACATGCTTAATTAAAAACTTTCAAGCAGGTGAACTACAAAACTTTGACTCCTTGAAAGAAGAGTATGGCCTCCCTAAAATGATAGTCCTCTGATGCGGTCCAACATGTGATCAGATCTCAATTCTCACTACTACCTTCCCTCCAACAATATCTACTGGAAACCCTGTTGATGCCCTTCTTATGACTACATGTTCTAAATCAATACTCTATTCCATAAACAGAAAAGTGGCATTTCTAGTCTTACAGATGACGATTGGGAAGTTGGTGTGGCACAGTATACCAAAATGATTTTCTCTGCTAAATAACCATTTGAAAATTTTACATAAGAATTTCCATACCCCCTCAGAGACTGCATTGCATCAACCCCACTGTCTTCCCTACTTGTAACCAATGCTAAACAAACAAAAGCACTTTGTATCACAGTCTGTCCTTGAATCCTTAATTATGTCTGTCTGGGGGTAGCTAGACTAACAGCAGTATTAGGTTTAAGCTTGGCAATACATATACTGGTTTTCTTACTGGAAATTCATAAAAATCTCACAACCCAAAACATGTTAAACACATCTCTTCTTAAGAGGAAACTTTAACCGCCCCCATGGTGTACTACTATTCAAAATGTGCTTCAGATATACCAATTGACAAATAAGATTATGTGCTGCCCTGCTACATATGAAGGAATTTGGTCCACATGGATAAACTCTATTGCTAACTAACCCCCCTTCCTTACCCCCCCTTCACTCCCTACCTATTAGTTACTATCCTTGCCGCATGTTATGTACTATCAGAGAGTGACCACCATTTTTGTTTCCAATTGGTATCCTTTGCTATTTCAGACCACTTTCTTGTTCCTGATTATGACACCAAATACATCTTCCTAAAATGTTTTTGGGACAGTCTTGCTTATTATTTGTTTAAATATGTCCACCTATGCTGTTCTGAATGCGATACATATGTTTTAATTCCATAAACCTTAAATAAAATTTTACTGTCAGAAATGATTATAGCTCACCTTCACTTTAAACAAAATTATAATGTATAGTAAACAGTTCATATGGTCACTGGAATCCTGCATAATTTAGCAAAATACAAAGTTGGAAACTGGGTCTGTATACTATTGGTTGTGCTATTGGGACAGTCTTGCTTATTATTTGTTTTCCTATGTCCATCTATGCTGTTCTGAATGCAATGCATATGTTTTAATTCCATAAACCTTAAATAAAATTTTACTGTCAAAAATGATTATAGCTCACCTTCACTTTAAACAAAACTATAATGTATAGCAAACAGTTCATATGGTCGCTGGAATCCTGCATAATTAGCAAAATACTAAGTTGGAAACTGGGTCTGTATACTATTGGTTGTGCAAACTATACATAATAATGTGGACATATAGTTATGAATATTATTATTATTATGAATAATAAATATTATTATTAATCTTCAAGCCAAGAGTGCACTAAAGCAATGAGTAAACAAACAAACCTAATACAACAGTAATTAGAGTTTTAATCATCATTCTAACCATGTACAGCCTAGCATGACATCCAGCAAATCTAGAAATAGACAGTATTTATTAGAGAGCCAGTGTAGAGCAAAGAGCAAAGATAGAGATAGATGGGTTCGGTCTGCGATCTATTTTGTCAGAGTGGTTTCAATGTTATGAACAAGCTGCAGGCAGTATAACTTAGTGCAGTACACTAAAGTTCCATTTATGAAAAAATGCAGTTGTTAGAACGTTTCTTTAATCTAATATCTAATATTCATCAATTAACAAATATTAACAAACTAATGAATGGATTAGATCTTTATAGAATAATTGAGTTGAATATATATATTTATATCTTCTGGGTATGGAAAAAGTGAAATTATATAGACTTTTATACTTGTGAAAGTATACATATTGTTTTATAAGCTTCATGAACATTTCTATGGAGAGCAAACATGTGTTAGTAATTAAGATTGTGCTGAGTTCTTACCTTCCCCCGTCACAGATGAGTTGAAAGGTTTCACATTTCTTAAGATGTAAAAGTTTCATGTTTAGTTAATATTATAAGTTCTTTATCCTACAATATTTCTTGATTAGGATATTAATAGAAACATTAGGTTTTCAATTAATATAATATACATACTGATTTATATAGTATTTGATTTAGATGTGAAAGAAGTTATATTCTATGTTTAAAATAGTTTCACATACTCTTCTTGCCCATCCCCATGGAATGTTGTGAATAGAAATGGTGTTGTATTTCGAAATCTGGCATTAGACTGAAAGCTAGAAAACCATTTTCCACTAATAGGGCGCACACACGGTCGGACTTTGTTCGGACATTCCGACAACAAAATCCTAGGATTTTTTCCGACGGATGTTGGCTCAAACTTTTTTTGTCTACACATGGTCACACAAAGTTGTCGGAATTTCCGATCGCCAACCACGCGGTCACGTACACCACGTACGACGAGACTAGAAAAGGCCAGTTCAGAACCAAGCGCGGCACCCTTTGGGCTCCTTTTGCTAATCTCGTGTTAGTAAAAGTTTGGTTAGAGACGATTCGCGCTTTTTCAGACTCGTGGCTTTCAGATCGTTTTCTGCCGTTCAGTTTGTGCTTGTGGGTTTGTATCTGCTCTTCAGTGCGTGCAGCAAGTTCCACGTGACTTTAAGTAGTCATTGTATTCTTGTTCGTTCGTTACTGTTTTTCAGGTCGCTCTTCACAGGCCTTGCTGTTCTTCAGTGCATTCTGTTACTTCGTTCTGAGCAGCCGACCGTTTTCTAGCCATGTTTCGTATGCGTACTCCTCGTAGAGTTCGTGCTTTGTGGGGGCTTGGTGTTGGGGTCCTGACCTTGCACAAGTCCAGTCCATGAACAGGGTGGGGAGGAGTTCATGGACCAAGAATTGGTTGCTTCAGCATGACCAGTTCTCACATATGCCTTTGCTCCGTGAGATCCGTGAGAATAATCCTGATGATTTCAGGAACTTTCTCAGGATGACGGACCCCGTATTTCACCGTCTGCTGGCTTCGCTGACCCCCTATATCAGCAGGCAGGATACCTGCATGAGGCAAGCCATCACTCTGGAGCAGAGGTTGGTCGCTACCCTGCGGTATTTGGCGACAGGGAGAAGTCTGCAGGACTTAAAGTTCTCGACAGGCATCTCCCCCCAGGCTCTGGGGATCATTATCCTAGAGACCTGTTCTGCCATCATACAGGTCCTACAGAAGGAGTATATGAAGGTAAGATTTTTATCCTTTTATATCACATTTTATTGTATTGAATGTTTGCTAATATATTGTATTTCTTTCCTCATTCCCTAATTACCATGATTGTAATATGCTGTGAATGTCCCCTTTGCTCTCATGCATGCTGGATTTTTATGTAATTATTATTTTAGGTCCTTCATACATATTTGCCCTTCACTATCCTCCCCAGCATGGTGTCTCCTGGCCTATATTCACCTCATGTAGTCACTTAACAATGTATTTTATCAGCTCCATAGTAGTGCTTTACCCCAAACACCCCCTAAAATGTTTAGAAATGTTATTTTTGCTCTAAATTCAGGCAGAGTGCCAGAGGCTTTTTTTTGTGGTGTCCCCAAATAATTTTTAGTAACCCTCCCTCCCCCAACTGCTAAGTCAGCTGATCCCAATTCTCTATCCTCAATCATCTATCTACTGACTTTGCCAAACCCATACACACTATACCCACCTCTTTAGTGCTCAGATTTATGGATGAATTCCCCAAAGCATGTAGTGCAAGGGCCTGCCTGTACTTTCAAATGGTACTGTTTAAATTTTTGGGATCCTATTATTATCTTGATAGGTAATAGCAGAATGTCCAAATGTCCTCAAATGTGTACAATGTGTATTTATATCTTTGTATTATGACACTTCTTACCTGTCCAGTGGACTGCCAATAGTGTAAGTAAGGAGGGTCTGTTCAAAGTAATACCCATTATTTAGGCATTCATCTCTCAATGAAGTGAAGAGGGTTACCTGTCCAAGATTTCCACACACCCCCTATAATGTTAGAAATGGCCCATGAGAGGGGGGGAGGGGGAATATGATAGGTGTACCTTATACTTTGGCGTTGTTAAATTCCCCTTAATAAATGCTATCTGGAGGTTGCCCCATAATGTTTGTGTCTAATCTGCTTGCCATGTTTCAGAGTAAAAACAGTTATGTTTAATGTTTTTTACTCAACAGTTTCCTTCCACGCCACAGGAATGGCAGACTGTGGCCTCCCACCTTGCCGAGCGGTGGGACTTTCCTAACTGCGGAGGGGCAATTGATGGGAAACATGTCCACATCGTCCCACCACCCAACTCGGGGTCGTACTATTATAATTACAAGGGGTTCAATAGTATAGTGATGTTGGCGGTGGTGTCAGCTAATTACGACTTCTTGTATGTGGACGTGGGGAAGAATGACCGGATGTCCGATGGTGGAGTCATCGCCCAGACGGAGTTCTACAGGCGTCTCCAGAATGGCAGCTTGGACTTGCCAGCTCCAGAGGAAAATGTGGAAGGACTCCCATTTGTGTTCGTTGCTGATGAAGTGTTTGCGCTGGGGGACCACCTGATGCGGCCATTCCCAATGAGGACCCTCACCCCGGAACAGAGGGTTTTTAATTACCGGCTGGCCAGAGCCCGAAGAGTGGTGGAGAACACATTTGGAATCCTGGCCAGCCGGTTCCGCCTATTTATGACACCCATCCATATGGCGGAGTATAAACTGAACCATATTATACTTGCGTGCTGTGTTCTCCATAACTTTTTAAGGAAACATTCGGCCAACTATGCTGGCTCAGTTGGGCCTGAGGCTGGAATCATACATCAAACCACACTGACGGCGCTTGAAAGCGGCCGTCCTGGCTTGCACTCCCTGAGTGCCCGTGATGTCCGGTTACGCTACCTGGAGTTCTTTGCGGGTAGGGGGGCTATCAATATGCCAGACAATCTGTGAAGCCTTTTTATAATAAAAAAAAGAAATTCTTTGTGGACATTTCCTGCTTGTGTTTGTTTTAGCTGACCCTGACAGAAATGTGTTGAGTCCAGAAAATGTCGTGATTGTGTAACCTTATTATACAAAGCACTGTTGGCTGTTATTTCCTAAATGCAAAAATACATTTCACTACAAGTGCACTTGCAACTGCACTGAAACTGCACTTGTAGTGCAAAGAGGATTTGCCCTTAGGAAATAACCCCCATTTTTGCTGAAAACAGCAATTACATCACCCCAAAAGTGTTGTAGTGTTGAGACGAAAATCCACACATTCTTGAGTAAGCAACTTTTTTATACCTGCACAATCACATGTGCATTTACCAAAGGTTTTTAAAACAAACCAACATGTTTGTTGTATAACAATTTTTGGAGTAGCATTATCAAAAATCGAAATGTCCATGTAAGATAAAACAGGCCTGTGTAAAACCAACAAGAAAGCCAAAAAACTTGAACTTACAAAGTTCACATTAGGTAAAACCTGAAGGCTATATTAGACATCAGTATTTAGGAACTGTGTTTGATATAGCGTTCAGATGGGGGGAAATCACCCCTGGAAAAGCCAAATTTGGAAGATGCACACAAATTTACGAATGTCAGCATGTGCTATCTGCCATCAGGGGGGATCAAGGGACGTGTTTTGGGGGAGCAAGCCCTTCCTCAACGCTACTTTATAATTGAGGAAGGGGTTGCACCCCCAAAAGGTGTACATTGATCTCCCGTCATGGCAGATAGCACATGTTGGCACACTGTGTGCATCCTCCAAATTTGGCTTTTCAAAACATTGCAAAAAGTTTTAAAAGATTGGACCACAATCCAAAAAGTGATTTTGTGGGGTTTTAAATTCGCCCCAAAACATCAATGATGTTATTATTTTTTTTTAATCACATCATTGATTTTTTGTTGTATGTTTTGCAGTTCTACATTACACCCCATGATCTCCCCGATCAGGATCTGGGCACTTTCTGATGTGAAAGGATCTCGATCCCTCACATCACGATCACCTAAAAAGAGAGAAAGAAAACAAAAACAGGTATCAAAAATCTGCCACCATCCATCTCTTTTACCTGAGCCTGTGGTCGCAGACACTCACCTGTTGTGGTGCCAATCTCCACCACATCTTCTTCTTCCTCCTGCTCTTCTTGCGTTGGTGTTAGTTCCCCTTCTTCCAGAGGTGGGGGGTCTGTGGTCTCCTCGGATGAGGGGTGTCCTCCGAGTCTTTTCTCCCCTATGTAAAACAAAAATGGTATAATTAGCACACAGATATTTGATGGCAGAACTAGAAATAGGAAACATTGCTTGGAAGTGGGGTACAATTGTCTATTTTGGCAGAGTTCCAAGATGTATTTTTTTTATTGGCCTTTGTCAAGCTGCAATACTTTACCTGTTTGGTACAAGCTTCACAGATGCAGCCCCCCCTATAGTATACACTGGAGCACCTGTGTGGCCCCCCTAATAAAAATGGTGTTCTGGTGTCCCACACTAGTGCTCCAGTGTCCAGATGTGAAAACAGCTGCTCAGTGTCCTCTCCTTACACACAATCTAGTTTGCATTTCATTCGAGTAACAAACCCATCTACACAAACAAATATTTGGCATCCAAGTAGGCCCCAAAAAAATGTGGGAAAATGCATATGGCCTAAAAAATTTTGTTTTAGAGGCCGAAAGAAAAATGTTTGATACGAATGAATAATGGGCCCATAAACATTAAAGTTGCCCTTTTAAACGTTACAATTAATAAAAGCATATGGAGCAGCACAAACGGAATAAAGACAGAAAGAATAGGAACACAGCACAACTACTTACTTTTTTGCAGCACTCTCTGGATCTTTCGGTACTGCTCTGGCTCTCTCAATTTCAGGTCCGACCACCGCTTCCTGAGCTGATCTTTGGATCGTCGTACCCCGAAATTCCTGTGCAGACTTTTGATCACTTTCGCCATGATCTTGGCCTTTCTGATATTGGAGTTGGGGTAAGGCCCATACTTTCCATCATAGTCGGACTTCTTCATGATGTCGACCATCTCCAACATCTCCCCAAAGGACATATTTGTGGCCTTAAAACGTCTCCTTCTGGATTGGGACGTGTCCGGATCCGGGCTTTCCTCCTCCTCCTCCTGGTTCCTGCAATTAGCACGCAACTGCTGTGACTCCGCCATGTGCTCTTCCCCCACTGCGCTGAACGAAAAGGGGCGGGGAATAGACTAGAAAGGATGTAAGGGACGGGCAGAGTTACATGCATGCGCAGTGTGTATAAAGCGCAACACGCGTGCGTATTACGTACGATCTGTGAGCGGAGGAAGGAGCGTTGGACGCGCCGATCATAAGAACGAAGGTAAGAGACAAACTTGTGCCTATACTGCTTCTACATTGAGGCCTATATTGTAACAAGATTAGGAGAGTTTTGTCTGACATTAGGCTTTGTCTTGTGTTGTGTCTTGCAGTGAACATGGATATGCTACTGAAAGACAATTAATTCATGTCAGTATTCGTAGATATGTTAAGGGAGCTGCCCTGTCTGTGGGAGATTAAACACCCCCATTTGAAGAACCAAGCAAAGAGGAAGGCAGCACTGGAGCAATTGTGTGAAATTGTGAAGCAGGTGATCCCCACGGCAGACATCACCTATTTAAAGATCTTAATTGGTGGCCTGAGGAGTACATATCTAAGGGAGCGCAAGAAGGTCCTGGATTCACAGAGATCCGGAGCAGCAGATGACATCTATGTCCCCAGGATGTTGTACTACGACAGGCTGCATTTTCTGGCAGGCCAGACTGAACCCAGGCCATCCCTCTCCAGTCTTCCTTCCACGCTTCCTTCCCCCCCGGCTGAGGCTTCTGACACCCAACCTGGGCCTTCCAGGCAACAACACATGGAGGAGCCCAGATTGAGCCAGGTATAGCATTCCTCTAAATATTTCTGCTTGTCCAATCAATGATGTTAACTAGATGTTAGTTGGGAGTACTAATTTATGATTGTGATTGATGATGCAAAACATTACAACCATGTCCCTTTTTCATACACAGGGAAGTCTCAGCCAGGAGGTGGCCGGGCCGAGCCGGCTGGCTGATCTGCAGGTCCCTCCACCCCCCCTGGAAAGAGAAAGTGGCAGTAGGAGGAGTGCCCTAGAGGACTCTTTTGGAGGGCTACAGAGGTCCAGGGAGCACCACAGACCGTGGAGGAGGACATTGCTGCCGTCATTGCATATAAAATGCAGAGGATGGAGGAGGGACAACAAGCCATGTGTAAGTCGCTCATATTGGAGGCTCTTAACAAAGGTATGAGGGGCCAAATTACAGCTCAGACACACCTTTGCGATGGTCCTCCTCCTCCTCCTGCAGGTCCTCCTCCTCGTCCTCCCTCTCCTCCAGGTCCTCCCAGTCCTCCTCCACGTCCTACTCCTCCTCCTGCCACATCTCCAACTGCACAGCCACAGCCAGGAAGGAAGCGTGAAAGGAAGACCAGAAAGTGAGGACCCTGGATCCAGTCTGGTCGGCCAAAAAATGCAGCCTCTTGTGGTACCACAGCCTGGGGACACACATGTCATCTGCTGCTATCCGGATCTCTGCGAATTCTGGACCAGACTGCACTCCCTTACATATGGACTCCTCAGGCCACCAATTTTGATGTTCAAGAATTGATGTCTGCCGTGGGGGTCCCAGGCTTCACTAATTTCTCATGTTGATCCAGTGTTGCCTTCCTCTTTGTTTGGTTCTGATCCCTTAATAAAGGATTTTTGTTTTGAATTATACTCTCCTATGTGTTTTACTTCAAAAAGGACAGTTTGTTTGTGAGGATTCAGGTACATTGCAAATATACAATGTGAAATGAACAAGGGACACCAACACCAAACAATCTCCTGGAGATTAAATAATAAAAGATATCAATGGTGTTGGGGTAACTTGACACACAAAACACACACAAAAATACTCTGGAGTAAAAATAAAAATAACATTGAACAAAGATCAGCCTTTGAAAAAATAGAAACATTAAATAAAAAAAAGGCTTAAAATCCCCAAAAAATTAAATTAAAAAAAAAATTATGTCAGATGTGACAACTAATAACA
The DNA here is from genome assembly GCA_037952925.1 of Lithobates clamitans. Lineage (NCBI taxonomy): Eukaryota > Metazoa > Chordata > Amphibia > Anura > Ranidae > Lithobates > Lithobates clamitans. The sequence goes on along the minus strand of JBBGZY010000006.1, from coordinate 2,135,025 downwards.
ATATATTCAGGGAATCCCAATAAAAAAACAAAAATAAAACTTTGTGAGAAGTGTGTGTGAATATGAGCAGCAAAACTACTTAATTCTTGTCACATTATAAAGAAGAAGAGAGTGCGCTGTATTAAACCATTTTTAACATTGCAGCGTGACGAAAGTTCTGTATCCATTGCGAACGCTAAGTTTACCAGAACGAGCTGTTCCGTCTTGGAATTTCTTCTGAGCATGCGTGGCACTTTGTGCGTCGGAACAGGCCACACACGGTCGGAATTGACGCGAACGGATTTTGTTGTCGGAAAATTTTATCTCCTGCTGTCCAACTTTGTGTGTCGGAAAATCCGATGGAAAACACGCTCCGATCGGACATTTTCCATCGGAAAATCCGACCGTGTGTACGGGGCATTAGTCTGTAGAACTATAAGACAAACCAACCATTTTTAGGAAGGTGGGATTGATTTGTGAAGTAAAAGCTTTTGAACAAGAGATTTTTGCTTCAGACACAGACACCATGAGACATTGAAGGAAGCTGGTTCAGCTTCACACACACACAGACACACATCTGATTCAATCTTCATCTTAAGAATATAATACATTATTGATATTTTTATATTCTACATTTCGATGTTGTTCTTGTAATATTTTGATATTTTATTATTAAATCAATTTTTAAGTTTTTACATAAGAACTGAACGGACTTTCTTGGAACTTTTCTCATCAATATAATTTACAGAATATCGATATAAATACCATACAACCAGTATTTAACAGTAGTAGAAGTTCATGATGCCAGAAAAAAATATATTAAAAAAATTGTTTCAGTTTTATGTAATTATAAAGCAAAGTCCACGACATGGAATGCAAAAATCTACATAACTTTTAATATCTGTTGAAAACATACACATACCCTTATATACAGTATATGCAATACATTATATATATATGTTCTAATCTGTTTATACAGTCTCCTTTAAGTCTATATATATATATATATATATATATATATATATATATATATATATATGTATACACACATACTCCCTTCCTGATCAGGCCATCATGCGACGCTGAACCCAGATAAAATGTATGTTTTTGATCACCTCTGCGTTTTCTATTTTTTGCACTATAATCAAAGAAAGTCCAACAAATTTTGAAAAAAAGAACAATATTTTTTACTTTCTGCTTTAAAACACATACAATAAAAAAATGTCAAATTTCTTCATAAGTTTAGGCCAATATGCTGTCTGCTGCATGTTTTTGGTAAAAAAAATCCCAATAAGCGTATATCGATTTGTTTGCACAAAAGTTATAGCGTCAGCAAACTATGGGATTTTTTTATATTTTTTAAATTTATTTTTTACTAGTAATGGCGGTGATTGGTGACTTATAGCGGGTATGCAATATTGCGGCAGACAAATTGGACACCTAATTAATGTTGTGCCTAATTAATGTTTCAGTGTAGTGGGGGAGGTGCTTTTACTAGTGGAAGGCATGGATTGGTGTTTTTGTTTTTGCTTTACAGAGACACAGGATCCATACCTTCTGTACCGAAAGGCAATCTGCCCTGTTTACATAGGTAAAGTGGCATTCTGTCAGTGTACTAAACAATCAACAGTTGCCAGCGGACATCGGGTTTATGGGACCCGCTGATCAGCTCCCACTGTATAAAAGCACGCACTCCCAATACCCAAAAGTGCAGGATCACGTATATATATGTGATCCTGCACAGCGTGGCCACCCTGTAGCAGTAAATCTGCCTTGGGATGGTCAGCAAGTGGTTAAAGCTGTTTCACAATATTTCTTGTTGCTTCTATTCAGCAGTGTCTTGTTGTGTGACAGAGTTAAGACATGTCCCCTATAATCATGGTAAATTTCAGATGAAGCTACTGAACACTGTAAACAATAGGCTATTTTCAGCAGGAGGTGAGGAGAATCTGGAACATGTGAAAAGGAGCTTCACCTGCTGGCTAAAATTCAAAAGACAAAATATTAGCATGTAATGTTTCATATATACCAGACTAAAAAGAAGAGAAATATTTTTGAAACTTTAGTAAAACTTTATTTCACATCATCATTACAAGTGTACGTGATACCAAAACTATTTTTTTAGCTTTGGCTAGAGTTAAGCCCGGTAGACATGTACCCAAAGTTGGCCCTTTCAGCAGGGACCAGACAACTTTCAGTACATGTGTAACACTATCTGTTCAAAAGGTTTCTGTTGAACGGTCTGCTTCAAAAAACAGTATTCAATCAGCACTTGCAGCCAATGGCTACAGTGCTGGTCAGTGTATTCTGGTGCGGTAGGGTGCAGTCCCCCCTGCCAGAATACAATAGCTCAGCAGGAGAGATCCTCACATCACACATCATTGTGTTGATGCAGGGCTCTGCTAGTTGTTTTTTTTTTGTTCTATCTGCTGGTTGAACAAAAAAAAACTGAAAGTGTAGAGAGCTTAAGGAATAGTTAAGGGTTTTTATTTTTTTTATTTTTTGAGTCCAGTCACAGTTATGCCCCTTAATTCCTGCCACAGAGATACAACAGGAAGTAAGGAAGCAAGTAAGCTTGAAAAGATGTCCCCATTTGAAGAATACCTCTATTCAACACTTCAAGATTTAAAAAAGACATGTTATTACACTTTGTTCTTTTTTTCTTTAATTTAAAAAAAAAAAGCTGATTTCAATAGTATATTACATTTGTGCAGCCAAGAAGAAAAAATTTCAGTTTTGCTCATGGAACTGACTTGAAAAAAATAACTTTTTTTTAGTGAGTGTGAAGTTTATCTGGTGTAAGCGTATTTAGGATAGTTTATATTTTTTCCGTTTAGTACCTTTGTATTTATGTTTTTTTTATTGGTGTATGCTGTTTTAATTTTTTGACACAGGAACAGGCTCATGATAGTTAAAATTATTTTCCATAACCCTTAGGAGCCATTTAAAGCCAACTTGTGTCAAAATCAATGGCTCAACTATCAACTCACCCCCCCATGCCAAAGTCCTAGGTGTAATTCTGGACTCTGAACTATCCCTTCGGCCCTACATCCAATCACTGTCCAAAGCTTGCCGCCTCAACCTCCACAACATCTCCAAGATATGCCCCTTCCTAATCAATGACACCACAAAGCTTATAATCCCCTTCCGGTCATCTCTCCCCTTGAATACTGCAACTCCCTCCTCATTGGCTTACCATTACATAGGCTATCCCCCTTCAGTCCCTCTCTGCCAATCCCCCCACTGATGTCTGCTTACCCAATGAATTAAATTCAGGATACTAACAATACCTTACAAAGCCATCCACCACCTGGCCCCCAGCTACATCGCTAACCTAGTCTAGAAATACCAACCAAATCATTCTCTTTATTCCTCCCAAGACCTCCTGCTCTTTAGCTCCCTTGTCATCTCATACCACACCCACCTCCAGGACTTCTCCAGAGCCTCTCCCATCCTCTGGAACTCTCTACCCCAATCTGTCTAACTATCTCTTACTCTGTCCACTTTCAGACAATCCCTGAAAACTCTTCTCTTCAGAGAAGTCTATCTGTCCCCCATCTAACAACTGCATATTGTTTTCTTTATCAGCCCACCCCCCATAGTTATTAACTCTTGTATCTCTTGACCCTCCCACTTAGATTGTAAGCTCTAACGAGCAGGGTTCTCTGATTTCTACTGTATTAAATTGTATTGTAATTGTACTGTCTACCCTCATTTTGTAAAGCGCTGTGTAAACTGTCAGCTCTACATAAATCCTGTATAATAATAATAACTTTCCCCTTAAAAACCATTAAAAACACCATCATTTCCACTCCCTTGCCAACTACAATACATTTTCTCAAAATGGCAACACTCAATTGTATCATTCCTATCCATTTACTAACTGGATGATCCCAGCTGTTGTCTTTTGTACAGTAACTCTCAAGTGGATTGCTCTCACTTCCTTCTTCCTCCAGCTACTTCCTATTTCTTGACTGTTGAGTGAGAGGGTCTTTTTGAAGTAACAACGTGACCAGCATTAGTGTTGTAATACAAGAGATACTAATGGGAACATCAGTGATTTGATTACATTTGTAGGGAATGACATTTGAGGGAAAGTCCTGTCAACTATTAGCCCCATAAAGTTTGCCTTGTCTAAAGTTTTTAGCTAATTTTAAAAAGTGGTAGCTGGTTGCATATTCAACTAAAAAGGTAATGTCTAATACTACTCAATTACAAACAAACCTTGTAAATAGTCATATATGGTATGGTATTTTTTTTTAAAGTAGAGTTACCCCTTTACTTGAAAAACTAGCTATTTGAAATTGTTAAAAAAAATCCTAAACAGTTTTGTATTTTGTAAAAAAGCTTTTGATAAAATAACTGTACAGAGTATTGTTATAAAGCAGTGTATCTGACATTTACCAAATATTCACTGCAGGTTAATTTTCCTGGTGTCATAAATCCATTTTAACTTGTGGTTATCCATAATAAGATGTTTGCCAAAAATGTCCAGAGAGTTGAACAGCACTGTTGGAGTGAGACAGTCTATTAAAGCTCTGTTGAAACACATATGCCTGTAATTTTCTCAAAATATTCAGATAAAAGATACCAAGATACCTTCATGAGATGAATGAATAGTGAATAGTTCATCCAAGGACTGGTAAGGTTGCTTGATACTTACCCAGAATGGTGGAGGTTTATGAGTTTTTGACATATACGTAAACTGTAGCTGTATTTTACATAGTACATGTGTTTACATGTTTGCAATTCATTTTTCTGAGCCTAGGAGTGATATTGTGAGCTATACTCTGGACCTTATAGTTTAACAGCGCTAGTCAAAGCTGTGGGGAACATGTTTGGTGAACGCTTTCTGCAGATAACTGTAAGGTCCCATTCACGCCTGAGTGCTTTGTAGACTGAAGCTTGAAATTTCTCAACTTCCAAAATCTCATAGTTTTCAGTTGTGCCTCTTCACATCTGGGCATAGTGTCACTCAAACACTTGAATATGTCTGCATTTATAAAATTTTTGTGCTGTAGCACAATATATTTTCCAATGCAAATTCAGTGTTATTTAAAGAGGAGGTCCGCCTGCACCTTTAAAAATTAAAAGTCAGCATACTGTAGCTGCTGATTTTTAACATTAGGACAGCAGGCGATCTTTGGAGGGCACCACAGGCAATCTTCGGATTGGCTGGTTGGGTGCTGCCTCGGCCATTGCTACTAAGGGAACCTAGCTTCACGTCCGGGCTCCTACTGCACATGCGTGAAGCGCGCTGCACTCTTTCACTGGCCGGCAGATGAGGAGGGAGGAGGAGGGGGACCGAGCTGCTGACATAAATCGCTATGGCCTGGTCTCCCAGAAGTGGGACAGGATATCTGTCAAAGACAGGTATCTGCTCCCCCACTGAATGTGGCACTGGATGGGGGGGAATCAGAAAGTTCCACTTTTGGTTGGAACTCAGCTTTAAGTTGTAAAAATGTTTTTATTTTTGAGATATATCTATTTTTTGCATTGCACAATTGAGTTGAATGTGTTTAAAGCGGGGGTCCACCTATCTATCGTTTTTTTTTTCTTGAGTTCATTCACAAACTTATCTTCTCAGCATTACATACTCACATATTGTGTGTAATATGTCCGCCTGTGTCAGATTTCGTCGGAAAGAATAACTTATATTATTCACTGCAGGCGGTTTCCATCTTCATTGTGGGCATTTGAAGCCCACAAGCATTTATTTCCTGGATGCGGTAAATGCTGTGCTCCCAGCATTCACTGCTCGTTCCCGCACATGCTCAGTGGCATCCTGGGAAGCCTGAGACTAGCTTCCAGGAGTCTGGGAGAGGCTAGAAACACGCCTACTCCCACGGGAGGAGAAGCAGGAAGTGCAAAGAAGAATAGAAAAATAAAAGGTAATTACGGCGATTTCAATTTTTTTAAACGGCATGTCAGCATCTAGGCAAGGAAGAGAATACATACAGATATTGTTCAAAATTTCGGTGGAACTCCGCTTTAAATGAAGAAAGGGATTCATGATCATGTGGGATTAATTCCTGTTTCTATATAATGGTGTATGGGTAGTGGTTTTGACATTCTTTGAGAAAGTGCTGTGCCTAGATCAAAACATGTCAGAATAGAACTTGTTCATGCTCGCTATATTAATAAAGACAATTTGTTTTCAATGGGATTTGCAGCATTTCCATTGCAGATACAATTGATTTTTTTGGTGGAGATGAGCCAAGTCAGCACCTGAGATGTAACAGGAGAGTGTAGAGCCTTATATGGCCTCGAGCGTCATGTGAAACATTTGCAAGTGTAATAAATATGTAAATAAGCACTGCAAAAATTGATGGCACTATATAAGTAATAATCTAATAAATAAACAATTAACCCCTTCCCGCCGAGCGTACGCAGATATGCGTACTCGGCTTTCCGGAGTTATACCAGGATGATGCCCGCAGCTGCAGGCATCATCCCAGTACCGTTGTTTACAGCGGGCAATCGGTTATCCAAGTTGTCACGAATTACACACGCCCACGGCGACTATCTAACCGCAACGTGCGTTCCCTGACCGGGGGATATGAGGAACTAAGGGAATAAGGGGGAACTTATACTGAGCATGTAAGACTGGCTGTGGTACTTTCACAGCCTGCACTACCTTTGGCCACCACTAGAGGGAGACGCCACTCCAATCCAGCTATCTGACCACACACAGGCAGATACAAATCTTACATACAATCTGGTGCACTCTAATGCCCCGTACAAACGGTCGGACATTGATCGGACATTCCGACAACAAAATCCTAGGTTTTTTTCCGATGGATGTTGGCTCAAACTTGTCTTGCATACACATGGTCACACAAAGTGGTCGGAAAATCCGATCATTCTGAACGCGGTGACGTAAAACGCGTCTGTCGGGACTATAAACGGGGCAGTAGCCAATAGCTTTCATCTCTTTATTTAATGTGAGCATGCGTGGCACTTTGTGTGTCAGATTTGTGTACACACGATCGGAAATTCCGACAACGGATTTTGTTGTCGAAAAATTTTATAGCCTGCTCTCAAACTTTGTGTGTTGGAAAATCCGATGGAAAATGTGTGATGGAGCCTACACATGGTCGGAATTTCCGACAACAAGGTCCTATCACAAAATCCGGCCGTGTGTACGGGGCATAAGGGTTGAGGAACAGTCTAGCAATTACTACACACTTCTAGGATTCCTCCAGCTATCCTGCAAGCTTGAACCCCGGTGTTAATCACTCTGCCCACTGTCCCCACACCCACACACCAGACACACAATATACGATAGCCTGCCACCACCCAACAGTTTGTCCGCAGACTGGTCTGCTGAGCCACCACACACACAGATCTCCGTCTGGCAGATCTGTTAGCTTACAATCTGCATGCAATCTGCCAACACACAGTGCAATTGCATACCGAATGGCACGTAACTTAGACCGAGTACTTAGGCACTAAAATACAACAACCCCTCCAGAGATATGAGACCTAGCTTAGTACACAGAAGTCACTTAATAATTACATCATTTAATATCCCGAAAGTGGGCAGTGCATATAAGATATACAAAGAAAAAGGATTTACCAAAAAAGATACAAAAAATGCAGAAAGACACACAAATTGGCAATTTGCCATGAAAATAAAAAGGGATAAAAGCAGAAATAAACTTTACCGAAGTCTATCCGTCAGTAGAAGCATACTGGAACATGTGGGAACTCCCCAGTTTCGAACTGGCTTCGTGGAAGAACAATGTCCATATCTCAGGCTACCCAATTTATTGAAATATGGATGCGGGCTGGACTTTAGCCCTTGGCCAATTAACCCTGGGGGGTGTTCCTGTCTCAGCCCACAGAAGGTTTTGTGTTCTGAATTTACCAGAGTGGAATTGGCCCAGAGCGGCGCTGATTGCTGGGTCATGGATAGGATTTCCGATACCAGCGCATCATGCCGATCGCAACAGTACCAATTACTGCCTGCCTGCTGCAATCAGGCGCCATATAACGGTTTTGTGTGGTTCTCCAGGATTCCACACCTGCTAAACATACAGCGTTACATGTACACATAACCCATCAGGTGTACGATCGAAAAGAATTATTTTCATCTCTCTGACGCTAATATTTTAGCTTTTATGAGTGATAAACTAGGTTCCTTAGATCTGTTGGTATTAATCAAAGTTTACAGAATGTCCGGAGCCTTGCGAATGTCCCCTGCGGATCAATGTAGCCAAAATGACTAGCAGTTTTCTTTGAAGCCATAGGATGGTGGCAATCTGTTTACTCTAATGGAAACTTTTATTGGCATCTAGGTGTCAGTTCGATCCTAGAAAAAAACTATCTCTGTCCTTTTCAAATGCTAATGAAAGAACATATGTGCATGACTGACATTGAATACTATATTTTTAATAGCCCAGAATTAAACTACATCTACAATTACACTACTTCTACAGATCTCACCACATCTTGTTAAGGCAAAACTATCCTACGCTTACATTTTCGTCACACGAGTATAACAGTATAAAAGCTGCTCGGCTGTTATACCGAAGGAGCGGGAGGGGACGTCCCCCCTCCCTCCGCCTCCTGCCGCTCTCACCGGGCCTCCCGCGCCATCGGGAGGCCTGGTGATCAATCGGCTGTCTCCGGCGGCTGGGGGCGGGCTGGAATGAAGCTGTGGGTGGCTTCCTTCCAGCCTTCTAATTGTAAACGTGGAAGCGACGTCATGACATCACTTCCCGTTTACTCGGCTGCCAATGGCGCCGGCAATATTCAGAATCGCCATTTTTGGCGATCTGAATACTTTGAAGTGCAAAGGAGGGACCAGGGGTCTTTTAAAACCCTGATCCCTCCATAAAGAGTACCTGTCACCACCTATTACTCTCACAAGGGATGTTTACATTCCTTGTGACAGCAATAAAAGTCATCAATTTTTTTTTTTTTAAACACAATTTATAAAAATAAAAATAAATAAAATAAATAAGAAAAAACTTTTTTTAAATCGCCCCCGTCCCCGCGAGCTCGCGCAGCAAAGAAAACGCATACGGAAGTTGCGCCCGCATATGTAAACGGTGTTCAAATCACACATGTGAGGTATCACTGCGATCGTCAGAGTGAGAGCAATAATTCTAGCACCCCCTCTGTAACTCTAACCTGGTAACCGTAAAAAAAATTTAAAGCGTTGCCTATGGAAATTCATGTCATGTTTGATATCTATTTACTCGGCGTAACATCATCTTTCACATTATACAAAAAAATTGGAGTAACTTTACTGTTTGTTTTTTTAAAAATTCATGAAAGTGTCCCTTTTCCCAAAAATTTGCGTTTAAAACACCGCTGCACAAATACCGTGTGATATTATATATTGCAACAATCTCCATTTTATTCTCTAGATTCTCTGCTAAAAAATATATATAATGTTTGGGGGTTCTAAGTAATTTTCTAGCAAAAAATATAGATTTTAACTTGTAAACACCAAATTTCAAAAATAGGTTAGTCATGAAAGGGATAAATAAATAATGTAGCTTGCAGCTTGAAAAAGTACATAAGCTTCTTTTGCGCTAAAAACTTCAAGCATTTTTGGCCCCAATAGACTTCAATGAGAGCACCAAATAACTGCACAAGCTCAGAAAAAACAATGTGAAAACACACACATTGCATGTCTTTTTCCCTCTAGAAACAAACTTTTTATTGGCTAAAAAATATTTTAAAAAACAGCTTCAGCTTCAGAGGGCCACAAAAACTGCTGTACAAATGTCCAAAAAAAAAAAAAACCTTGCAAAACGACCAACGACGTCCAGCTCAAGTGTGAATGCAGCCTTATGCCCTGTACACACGATTTTCCGACAACAAAATCCATGGGATTTTTTACGACGGATGTTGGCACAAACTCGTCTTGCATACACATGGTCACACAAAGTTGCTCGGAAATTCCGAACGTCAAGACTGCGGTGACGTACAACACGTACGACGAGCCGAGAAAAATGAAGTTCAATAGCCAGTGCTGCTCTTCTGCTTGATTCCGAGCACGCGTGGCACTTTGTGCGTCGGAATTGTGTACACGTGATCGGAAAATTTGAGAACCAGATCTCAAATTTTGTGTGAAGGAAATTTCCATGGAAAATGTGTGATGGAGTCTACACACAGTCGGAATTTCCGACAACAAGGTCCTATCACACATTTTCCATCGGAAAATCCTATCATATGTACGGGGCATAAGTTAGGTGTTATGCAATTGTTTTGTACTATTTGATTATGTTTTCTTTATTACACTGCTGCTTTTCTATACCTTAGTATTTTACAATATAAAGAAAGGGAAGAATGTTTGTGGTCTTTGAGACAAATTCAAACATGACTTGTTTATTTGATTTTAAAAACTTTTTTTATTTAAATGCACTAAGTGCATATATATTTAGGTTAAGAATTGTTGTCTAATATACTGAACATCAGCAATATAAAACTCACTTTTTAATGACCACTTGAATAAAATGTTAATTATACAGAATTTAATGTATGTTATAGTAATGTACCCGAGCCTTCAATAGTGTTATTATGTGGCCATAATTTATGTAACTCCGAGCATGCATACATTTTTCACACATTGTGAAGTGAATTCCATTTCTATATCTTTCTTGATGAAATAGTTAAAGAGAACATGGATGGAATTCAGCATTCTCCCAGTTGAATACTATCATGTATAGCATGTGAGAAATTCTGTCTCACTTAACAACTGACCTGAATTCAATTACTATAATCTCTTCCAATGCATTTTTTAGCAATCTTCAAAAAAGAAAATTATATTATATGTTAGAAGTGTACAATACCATAATTTGACCTGATTTGCAGAAGCACGTTTGGAAAAAAAATCAGATATTTTGATTAGTAAATCTTTGGCAGATTCATGAGGTCAGTGGTTAAAGCGATTATATGATTCATCATATTAGGTATTATAACTAAAATAGTATTGCACACAGTGACGTATGATGGGAACCCTATGGAGTCATCTCCCCAGAGTACCCTATGTCCTTAAAGTGGTATTAAACCCAAAACTAAAACTGTAACATCTTGTAGATTACCAATCATTAGATGTGGTGGCAGCATTAGTTTATTTTTTTTAGTCTTGTTCTCTCTGTTTTCACCTGGTGATCTGGCCAGTAATACACTTCCTTCACTAGAGTGCCCCCACTCTGGATAAAGGAACACAGGGGTACATTTGGACAGCAGCTTTATCAGTCTGGAGAGGGTAGTGTTAGCAGATTTAGATATACTAACAAAATGAAGCCAAGTGCCAGCTCACACTTTATAAGCAGTTACAGTAATGCCCCGTACACACGGTCGGATTTTCCGATGGAAAATGTGTGATAGGACCTTGTTGTCGGAAATTCCGACCGTGTGTAGGCTCCATCACACATTTTCCATCGGATTTTCCGACACACAAAGTTTGAGAGCAGGCTATAAAATTTTCCGACAACAAAATCCGTTGTCGGAAATTCCGATCGTGTGTACACAAATCCGATGGACAAAGTGCCACGCATGCTCAGAATAAATAAAGAGATGAAAGCTATTGGCCACTGCCCCGTTTATAGTTCCGACGTACATGTTTTACGTCACTGCATTCAGAACGATCGGATTTTCCGACAACTTTGTGTGACCATGTGTATGCAAGACAAGTTTGAGCCAACATCCGTCGGAAAAAATCCTAGGATTTTGTTGTCAGAATGTCCGAACAAAGTCCGACCGTGTGTACGGGGCATAACAGTTTTTTTTTCCATTTTGGGATAAAGATTTGTCTCATCCCTGTAACTGATATATCTGCAAGAAAGCTTTTTCTTTGGAAAAACAACAGGCTTATGGGCTGGATTACCAGGTAAACATAGGAGAAAGAAAGCCTAAAAAAAGAAAAGGAATGCAGTCATCGCATCTAAGAATTAGTAAGCTGCAATATAATAAATGATTGTTATTTGGTTTAATACCGCTTTACAGCAGACCTTAACTCACATTTTCAGCATAGCCTCTCTGTTCCCTCCCTGTTACACATTTGGAAATAGATTTGTTTTATTTAGTCGAGGGTGATGTTGAGCCTGGACTCCTTCCCCCCCAGGGAAAGCAGCCACCTAGGGTCACACACCCTGAGGGCCACAGGACCAATCTACCCCAGCTGGCTGATCATGGACAGTAGGGGGTTGACTGTACGGCTTTTGGATCCAAGAGGACAGCATGGGAACCTAACTGAAGATTTCAGGAGACTCATAGACGTATTTTGGATTGATTCACAACTGGTAAGTGTCAGGTCACCTTGAGGCTAGGTGACATATGCACACCGTAGGGATCAGGAGTGCACCGCAAGGTAGTGGACCCTACGGCTGACTGCTGCGGATGGGAGTCAGGGTGGCAGGGCCACTGGAACACCAGCACGGATCCCACCGGGGTTAGAGCGCAAGATTCCCTGGGGCGCGGAGTCTAAGAGCCAGCAGGTGTTCACCAGAGCCTCTAGTAATGAGGATGGACTGGGCTGCAACTGGCTCCAGGTCGCTACCCCCAGGGTCCCCCAGCTCACACCCACAGTAGGAAACAGGAGGATAGGGATAGTAAGAGAATAAGCCAAGGTCGGGGCCACAAGCAGACAAGGACAACAGAGTTCACGCCAAGGTTCAGGGTCACAGGCAAACAGGGATAGTCAGGGACACGCCAAAGGTCAGGGTCACGAGCAGACAGGAATAGTCGAGAACAGGCCAAAGTCGGTAACTGGAATCAGACGCAGGAAACAAAGCAAGTACACACAAAAGCTAACACACAATGGTTGATCAGCACTGCTGGCTTGCAGTGCACAGGTTAATATAAGGTTCCCTGATAGGGCCCGGGGTGGGGCCATGCTTAGAGGAGAGGTTATAAAACCAGTCAGGTGAGAGTCAGCTGGTCTTTAGAGATGAACACATGTAGACAGGTAAGCTGACAGACAAAACTCTATTGCATAACCATGACAGTAAGCTGTTGACTTTTATTTTTGTAAGGATAGGTGAAGATAAAATAGGAAAAGTTCTTCTTTAAAGTAAGAGTAAAGTAAAAAAGAAAAAACAGACAGCGCAAAACCAATCCTAACATACAGCAGCTGAACACTTAAGGTCAATATAAAAATCCTTGAATATAACTATCAAAACAAAGCAGTGCAGCTCTTAGAAGAAATAAATGTAATAAATGTAAGGCCAAGTCCCAAAATATATCTTGATCCGAAGGAATGAATAGTTAATGAATGGCACACCCACAAGCAGAGAGGAAACTCCTTAGGTGGTGAGAAAAGATGCTGTGATAAAATAACAATCATGTATCCACACCAATGTGTTCCACCACCAGAAGTCTAGGCCGCTCACCTTATTGAGTAGACCTTCTGAGCTAACAGATAGGTCACTCATGCAGTCCCTTCAACAGGGTAATCATAAAGATGAAAAGACTGGCCACATATGTCGTCCACTGAAACTTGCAGTATCCAAATAGCATTCTCATCGGCAGGTATAAGGCATGTTAAAACAAAATAAAAGGACATAGTGCTCTCCATATAGTAAAAGTGACTAGTTTATCGAATAAAATGTTACTCACAAAGATGGCACTGGATCCCAGTGCTAGAATATGGGATATATAGGAATAAAAATACAGGTAGGTGGCTGTACTGACATCATGTAGCCCCTCGCACACGTATCGTCAGTGGGTAAGGACTTCCTCAGCGAATCTGATTGGGGGCCCGTGCATCAGCTCTTATATTAAATCCTGGTTCATCAACCAATTAATCTTAAAACAAACCCCGCCCTTACTACAATCTGAACCCAATTGTATAATAGTACCTTATTGGTGGCTAGGATCAGAGTACTGGACGTAACGGACCATCTGATTGGACAATGGCATGTAAACACCCCTGTTACTTCCAGAACATATACTGCATCCGCATCAGCTGGCATGTCACCCATAGCATTATCGCTATCGTTTCCGGGTGAGGGGATAACACACATCTGCCAATCACAGCCAACGCCATACCATCATAAGGAAATTCCGCCCTCAGTACAAACGTCTCCCTGGAAATGGGGACGGATAGCGCAATCGTACTAAATGATCCACCCCTAACGTCCATGTCACACGTAGGTCAGGGAGAGATAGAAACCTGCGTGTACACTCAGGCCAGTCACCATGGCAATAAGCAAGCAGCACTAAAACAGCCGCCGCAAAGGATTAAAAACAATGACAGGGATGAATAACGAAACATAGGAGTAAATAGGAATAAAATAGAAAACAAAACTGAAGATAAGGGAATGGCCCAATATGAACGGTGACATCCCCAAGGGCTTAATGACAAACAAATTGGGAAAACCTTGCTTAAAGGTCAGCCGATCTTCCCAACTCAATTCCAGCTAAATAGATAGCCATAACTCCAAAACCACACACCTACTAATGGGTAGTGTGGAGTGGGAGCACGAAAAACTCCCACCAAATAATCACTGAAAGGACCCAGGCATAAATGGGCACAATGGCTGAGTCCAAACATTAGGATGCTAATGAGGCTATCCGCTGATGAATCAACCCACACAATAACTGATCTTAAACTGATCATAAATAAAATATTGTATTATGAATATTAAAATATTTTTTCATATAAAAATTAGACATCAGTACAACCACCTATTCTGTAAACTCACCAAGTCCAACTAACAAAATAAAAATATAAAATGAATACCACAGTAAGCATCACTAACGATTTGAAATTAAACAATTGAGGTCAAACTCTACGTTCAACCTCAGAGGCACCCCCACCTTTGTCTCATAGACCCAGAATGATTCCCGTTGGCTGAGCTGCCGTATGAAATTACCTCCTCTCCAAAGCTTTGTCACTTTCTCTATCCTCCAGAACCGCAATCCAGTGGGGTTGCGATTATGGAAGAGTCGAAAATGCTTGGATACGTTATGTGTACGGAGACCTCTTTTGATGTTATTAACATGTTCTCCGATCCTCACATGGAGGGGTCTGGAGGTCCTCCCCACATACTGGAGGCCACATTCACATTGTAGCATGTATACAACACCGGCAGTGTTACAAGTGATCAATTCCTTGATTTCGTAACTTTTACCAGTGGCACAAGCCACA
This sequence comes from Lithobates clamitans, assembly GCA_037952925.1. Classification (NCBI taxonomy): domain Eukaryota; kingdom Metazoa; phylum Chordata; class Amphibia; order Anura; family Ranidae; genus Lithobates; species Lithobates clamitans. The sequence continues at coordinate 2,119,934 of JBBGZY010000006.1, read as the reverse complement.
AAATCCTTCCGTTTCTTAACATTGTTTTTAGCCTGTCTGCATGCAGGACAATGGCCACATGCATAAAAACCATTAAGAAAGCCTAACGCCCTATTCACAGGATAAGTTGGGGGATCAATAACCCCTGGGGCCAACTTATCCCTAAGGGAAGGTGCTCTTTTATAAATGAATTGTGGGCGGTCTGGTAGGACCGGGCCCAATGTCCTGTCTTTTTTAAAAATAGGCCAGTGCTTCTGTACAATCTTCTCAAATTGCTTATATTGGATATTATAGTGCAGGATCATCCTGATCTGCCTGGACTCACTCTGACCGGCCTTATGGGCGTTGGAAACTAACACCTTTCTATGCAAAGCACGGACATTTTCCATTTCTTTATTAAGGCTATATTTATCATAACCCTTTTCCATGAATCTAGAGACCAGGGCCTGGGATTGGGATAAAAAGTCACCCACATCAGTGCAGTTGCGCCTAAGGCGTATAAACTGCCCTCTCGGTATGTTGCACAACCACTTATTGTGATGGCAACTTTCAACAGGGATGAAGGCATTTCGATCTGTAGCTTTGAAGTGGGTAATCATCTTGACTTGGTCCCCCTCCTTTGTCAGTTCAAGATCTAAAAAAATTACCTTATCAGTGCTAATATTCCACGTTAAAACAATATTTTTATTATTAGCATTAAGTCTGGAAACAAAAGCATCCTGTCATGTACCAGATAAGACCAGAACTGTGTGGACTACAACAGAGGAAATCCAGACGTGTATAATTGAAAATATAAATGATTTATTAAAGATAAATGAATAAATATAACACAACCACCTCCAATATCACTGTGTACCACAACCAATACAAAACAGAACCCCACAAATAATAATAATAACAGAACAAGTATATACAAGTAAGGGAAATACCGAGATCGTAAACAGAGCCAGGCCAGGGTCGTCAACAGGAGGTCAGCAGCTGAGGAAGGGAAACAAACAGGACAAAGAGAGTATGGATGGATCACAGGAGGGACGGGTAAGATACAAGGTTCAGGATCCAGGGTTCAGGTAACAGACGGGGAACCACAGGTTCTAGGAATCAGGTTTTAGGTTTCAGGAATCAGGAAATCAGGATGCAGGCTGCGGGTCAGGGCTCAAGGAAGATACCAGGGCAAGATGAGTGTACACTTGCCGGATATTTATACTGCAGCTGCTAATTAAGGTCAGGTGACACCTGTCTGCAGAGGGGAATATCTGCTCCATACTGCCAGGATTCCTCCGCTGGTGGACCCCAGTACTGCGGCCCAAAAGTGACAGAATACCAGCAGGAAAAATCTCTTCTGACAGCTCCAAGCTGCCAGGAGACACCTGCTGGTGGACCTCAGTACTGCAAGTCAAATTATCAATATTACCAGCGGAGGGGACCTTTCCTGACACATCCAAACTATCTCTATCCCCATCCCAAATCATAATGAGGTCGTCAATGTACCTCTGGTAGCATATCAGTTCAGGGGGTTTATTCTTAAACATGGCCTCCTCCTCCCAGTGTGCCATGAACAAATTGGCAACACTGGGAGCAAACTGTGCCCCCATGGCTACACCTCTGTTTTGGAGGTAAAACTGCTTGTCATACCAAAAATAATTTTTTGACAAGCAGAAAGTCAAACTGTCAATCAAAAAATGTTAGTGCCTTCTAGAGAGACCGGAAGACCCCAAGACCCACTGTACTGAGGATAAGGCATCCTCGTGGCTGATGATCATGTATAAAGAACCCACATCTGCCGTGATAAGAAAACAAGAGCACATAATGATCAAAGACTCTAAAATTTGTATGACATGCTTCATATCCTTTAGGAATGCGTTAGTTTTCATAACCAGCGGTTGGAGGAAAGTATCAATATATTGGCCAAGTCTCAAAGTAACCGAGTCGATCCCGTTTACTATGGGTCTACCCAGTGGGTTAACACTATTCTTATGGATCTTAGGGAGGAAATAAATTATTGGTGTCCAACAAAACAGGGGGTCCAAATACAAGGCCTCCTTTGCACTAAGTACCCCTATGTGCTTCCCTCCCTCCACAAGAAAGTGAAGTTCGCCCTTAAACTCCAACATCGGATCCAAGGTCAAAATACTATAAGTATTATTCTCACTTAACAGATTCTTCATTTCATTCCTATAATAAGTTTTACTCAGCAAAACAAGCCCCCCTTATCAGCGGGGCGTATAACCAAATTGTTCCTGTCTGTCAGGGCCTTGATACCTCTCTTAATATATAAAGGGTCATTGGCCTTCCGAACCTTTAACAAATCCAAATCCTTTGCCACCATGTTCCTGAACACTTTCAAGTGTTCGGCATTGGTGGCTGGGGGATTGAACACGGACTTGTTCTGTAAGTTGGAATGGTGACCATTTCAGCCGATGAGAATTATTCGACAGGAATCATTCTGGGTCTATGAGACAAAGGTGAGGGTACCTCTGGGGTTGAAGATAGAGTTTGACCTCAATTGTTTCATTTCAGATCGTTAGTGATGCTTACTGTGGTATTCATTTTATATTTTTATTTTGTTAGTTGGACTTGGTGAGTTTACAGAATAGGTGGTTGTACTGATGTTTAATTTTTATATAAAAAAATATTTTAATATTCATAATACAATATTTTATTTATGATCTGTTTAGGATCAGTTATTGTGTGGGTTAATTCATCAGCGGATAGCCTCATTAGCATCCTAATGTTTGGACTCAGCCATTGTGCCCATTTATGGCTGGGTCCTTTCAGTGATTATTTGGTGGGAGTTGTTCATGCTTCCACTCCACACTACCCATTAGTAGGTGTGTGGTTTTGGAGTTATGGCTATCAATTTCACTGGAATTGGGTTGGGTAGATCGGGTGACCTTTAAGCAAGGTTTTCCCAATTGTTTGTCATTAAGCACTTTGGGATGTCACCGTTCATATTGGGCCATTCCCTTATCTTCAATTTTATTTTCTATTTTATCCCTTTTTACTCCTATGTTTTGTTATTCATCCCTGTCATTGTTTCTAATCCTTTGCGGCGGCTGTTTCAGTGCCGCTTGCTTGTTGCCATGGTGACCGGCCTGAGTGTACACGCAGGTTTCTATCTCTCCCTAACCTACGTGTGACGTGGATATTAGGGGCGGATCGTTTAGTACGCTCATGCTATCCGTCCCCGTTTCCAGGGAGACGTTTGTACTGAGGGCGGGATTTCCTTATGACGGTATTGCGTCGGCTGTGATTGGCGGATGTGTGTTATCCCCTCACCCGGAAACGATAGCGATAATGCTATGGATGACATGGCAGCTGATGCGGATGCAGTATATGTTCTGGAAGTAGCAGGGGTGTGTACATGCCATTGTCCAATCAAATGGTCCGTTACATCCAGTACTCTGATCCTAGCCACCAATAAGGTACAATTATACAATTGGGTTCAGATTGTAGTAAGGTGGGGTTTGTTTTAAGATTAATTGGTTGATGAACCAGGATTTATTATAAGAGCTGACGCATGGGCCCCCAATCAGATTAGCTGAGGAAGTCCTTACCCACGGACGATACGCGTGCGAGGGGCTATGTGACGTCAGTACAGCCACCTACCTGGTTTTTATTCCTATATGTCCTATATTCCAGCACTGGGATCCAGTGTCATCGTTGTGAGTTACATTTTATTCAATAAACTAGTCACTTTTACTATATGGAGAGCACTATGTCCTTTTATTTTGTTTTAACATGACTTATACCTGCCGATGAGAATGATATTTGGATACTGCAAGTTTCAGTGGACGACATATGTGGCCAGTCTTTTCATCTTTATGATTACCCTGTTGAAGGGACTGCATGAGTGACCTATCTGTTAGCTCAGAAGGTCTACTCAATAGGGTGAGCGGCCTAGACTTCTGGTGGTGGAACACATTGGTGTGGATACACGATTGTTATTTTTCTCACCACCTAAGGAGTTTCCTCTCTGCTTGTGGGTGTGCCATTTATTGACTATTCATTCCTTCGGATCAAGATATATTTTGGGACTTGGCCTTTACATTCATTACATTTATTTCTTCTAAGCGATGCACTGCCTTCTTTAAAGTAAATCTATCATGAAAGAAATGTGGAAGTGGAAGTGCCATTGTTAAGTAGGTATGGGCGAACGATTCGGCCCGAGCATAAATTCGGGCCAAACTTTTGCTGTTTGGACGTTCGACGAACAGCCAAACAAACAGGTCGTTTGACCGTTTGTTCGCCCCCGAACTGACCACAATGCATTTTGGTGCTGAACAGCGCATTGCAAGCCCTGGTTGCCTTAATCAGTGAAAGTTTCAGCCAATCAGGGCACAAAGCACTGTCAGAGTCATGATTGGACACTGTCATCATGACTTTATCCATTAATGGCTCATTCCTGCCCCACAGTATAAAAGTATTCTTTCAATGGCAGCCATTTCCAGTGTGATTTCAGTGTGGAGAGAGATAGAACAGGGCTCTGTTCAGTGCTATTAGTTAGTTAGTGTGCTATACAGTACTATTTTGCTTCAATTGTCAATGTAGAATATTAGTTTAATGTCAGTCTAGGGATAGTGTGAGTGTAGTGAGGAGGACCATCATTCAGCTTTGCATAGTGTGCAGCTAGAGTAGAGACAGCCCAGATAGTTTCACTGTAGTGTAGTGAGACCGTGTCATTCATACATACATTAGTGTAGAGTAGGAGCAGCTCAGATAGTTTCAGTGCAGTGTAGTGAGACTGTGTCAGTAATCATTACATTAGTGTATAGCTAGAGTAGTTCAGATAGCGTCAGTGTAGTGATGGTTGAACGCTGTCTATTTGATTGCGTTACTGCCAGTTTAATGTCATTTACTTCTGTGTGCGTTACTGCTAGTTTAACGCCATATAGTTTTGTGTGCACTGGTGCCAGTTTAACGCATATAGTTTTGTGTGCATTACTGCCAGTTTAACTCCATATAGCTCTGTGTGCGTTACTGCCAGTTTAACACCATATAGTTCTGTGTGCGTTACTGCCAGTTTAACGCCATATAGTTCTGTGTGCACTACTTCCAGTGTAATGCCATATAGTTTTGTGCATTACTGCCAGTTTAACGCCATTTACTTCTGTGTGCATTGCTGCCAGTTTAATGCCATATAGTTGTGTGCATTACTGCCAGTTTAACGCCATTTACTTCTGTGTGCATTACTGCCAGTTTAATGCCATATAGTTCTGTGTGCATTACTGCCAGTTTAATGCCATATAGTTCTGTGTGCATTACTGCCAGTTTAACGCCATATAGTTTTGTGCGTTACTGCCAGTTTAACGCCATTTACTTCTGTGTGCGTTACTGCCAGTTTAACGCCATATAGTTCTGTGTGCATTAATGCCAGTTTAATGCCATATAGTTTTGTGCATTACTGCCAGTTTAACGCCATATAGTTTTGTGTGAGTTACTGCCAGTTTAAAGCAATATAATTTTGTGCATTACTGCCATTTTAATGCCATATAGTTCTGTGTGTCACTGTACGTTTGGCGCATATATATAAAAATGACATTTTTCACAAACTTTTTTTAATTGATACATGTCCCCCAGGGCAGGACTCAGATCCCTATAACTATTGTATGCCCAATTACTTGCATCTAAGCCTTCAAAAATGGGCACTTTTGATTTTTGACGTTGTAAGGAGTTCATTATTCGGGTCCAAACTTTTGCGGTGTTCGGAAGTTCTGGTGTGCACCGAACAGAGGTCCATTCAGCCCATCCCTATTGCTGAGCACACCTTCTGAAAATGCTGGATATCTTGGCGAACTACTGGCTTCAATACCGTAAAGCCAAACTTTAACCAAAATTGTGTTTTTAATTTTATAATAAAGTGGTGAAGAGTTAATACTTTTGTGAGATTTTTATTTCTGTTACCCAGTTAGGGAAATTCCACTTAATTTCTGTTCCCCTTGATTGCTTATGACAATAGACCAGAAATCAAGAAGCAGTTATCAACAGAACAGAAGCACGCAGACAGTAATATAAACCTGACAAGAGATTTCCCTTTCTCAAGTGCTGAAAAAAGGATCTTATTGCAGGCCTCAATATTGAATTTGATCTGAACTGTTACCTATAAGAGAGTGGGTCTATAGAAAGGAATAGGGAAGTTGGGGTTAGAAGCTTTTAAACTGGAATTCTTAATGAGAGTACTGACATACTGTATTTGAAACACATTAAAGGGCTTTGGACTGTTGCAATATTTTTGTATGTTTTATAAAAGGGTTTAAAGTGTTTTATGCAGAATGCAGTGCATGCTAACTGCTCTGAAGGGAGAGGAGTGTGAAAATGACTCCGGATAGGCTTTTAGGTTGGGTTCACTCCTCTGTGCAGAGCAGCTCACAGCAGGGGTCCGGTGTGTCCCTGTTCACGTTTCAGGTCTGATTTCGGTCCGAATTTTTTTTTTTAATATATTTATTCAGTTTTTATATAAAAGTACAGGATTTGTTGATGCAGGAGTAGCCTGCCAGGAGAGGTAATAAAGTAATAAACATAATATGACAGTGAGCAGGATAACACTGCGTGGTTTGGAGCCTTTAAACATTGGCGAGAAAACTAATAATACAGTATCTAAGCTAACAAGAGAAACTAACCATTGAGTAAAGGCCTTGTGATCCATAGAAGGGGGAACATTGGGTTGCCAAGTATGGGAAGGTGTTTTGAGATGGTGAAGGGTAGGCCCAGGAATCTCCATATTTCTCTCCAGGCAATCACAGTGTCTCTAATCAAGAGGTTGGATCTCAGGGGCTGGGGGAGGGCGCGTAGCCTAGAATGAAGGACGGCCTGGAGATTAAACGGAGACATGAGGGTGCTCTCCAGCATGTGGTTGGATGGTCCGAATTTTTGGCTGAATTCAGACTTGAAATGGACCAGAAGACACACAGGACTCCTGTGCAATGCGCTCCGCAGCCGTCCCGCACCTGTGTGAACTGGCTCCATTGAGAGTCGGTTACAGGCTCCTGACATGCAAATTGGATTCGGGGAAACCCACATCCAATTTGCAATTGTGTGAACCCAGCCTTAAAGTTCTTATTTGACATGCATAATTTCAAGAAATTCCAATTCAATCAGTTAAATAAATAAATACATGTTTTGCTTAAAAAACTACTACTTGAGAGGAAGTTGCTTTTCATGCTTACAGGTTGTTTGAATCATGCTGTGTGAAGGGAGAATGGAGGATACTGGATGAACAAAAGTGAAATTTAGAGGGAATACAATAGAGACACACCAACACCGACACCAAGAACACACTGCAGAAGGGATTCACAGAACTGAAGAATGGAAAAATAATAGGAGCAGTAAAAATTACTTATCTATGCCAAAAATGTGTTTCTTTAACTGAAGAACAACAATCTAATATATTGCAAATTAATAGACCTTAGATATAGCATTATATATTATAGCATCAGCTCTCCAGCAAAATATATCAGTTTGCATGAATGAGATAAACCAATTAACATTGGCAGGGGTGATTAAAATGATTAGCTTTTATTTATTAATGTAAAACCTGTATCCCATAAGAAACTAATTATAACTAATTATAAGGTGTAAGCTAGAGTTTGGCATCAATTTGTTAGTGGAGAGGAGTGTGAGAATGTCTCAGAATGGACTTTTAAAGTCTTTTTTTGACGTGCAGAATTTCAAGAAGTTCCAGTTTGGGCAGTTACATAAATAAATACACTTTTTACTTAAAAAAAATACCTCTTGAGAAGAAGTTGCTTTTTATACTTTCATGTTGTTTGAATGGTGCTGTGTGAAGAGAGAACAGAGGACGAGCAAAACTAAAATTAGAGGGAGTACACCAGAGACACACCAACAAGAAAAGCTACAGGAGAGATACACAGAACTGAAGAATGGAAAAAATTAGGAGCAGTAAAAAGTATTCATCTATATGTAACTACAAGTACCATCATGCCTCTGTCTCTGGGTGTCATGCCTGTGGCTGTCAGAGTCTTGCTATGCCTTATGGGACCTGTAGTTCTGTAACAGCTGGAGGTTCGCTAATTGCATATCCCTGATCTATGGCAAAAATGTGTTTTTTAATCCAAGAACAAAAATCTATTATACTGCATACAGTACATGGATGTGACCTGACACACGCTATATGAAACACATGGCGGCCTCCATTCCTGATTTGGTAGATAGAAAGGAGGAATTTTGTGGGACTTTAAATGAGGGTACACAATGTTAAGAGAAAATGACAACATAAAAATGAAAGTACAGTACATGATTTATTTATTACAATCTAAAATACATATCAGATATTTTGTATCAAATAGATAGTCACCAGACTTACACTAAATATGCTGCTCATAGCGTGCAATACAAATAAAAAGTAGACATGGCAAATATCTATTGTGAAAAAAAAGACACCTATTACCTATTTATTTGATACAAAATAATAATAATAAACCAATTAACTTTGGCAGGGGTGATTAAAATCACCAGCTTTTATTTATTCATGTAAAATCTGTATCCCATAAGGAACTAATGTTAACTGATTATAAAGTGTAAGCTGGATTTGGCATCAATTTGTTAGTGATTCTAAATCTGCATTTAACACTCCCCCCCCCCACCGACAATGGTGCTGTTTGCTGTGTCCCCCTGTACTCAGTCTTCCAGATTTATGTCTCACTAATACGGGACATGTGAAACAACAGGAGAGAAATAATGAAACAAACACTTTGCTTTAATTACCTGTAGCTGTAGACAGAAAGGGAATTACCCAGGTAGAGTCTGCCTACATATGCTAATAACTGCAGACATCCAAACCAATATAGGTGGATGTGTTCCTCTGAATTGGAGAGCATAACAGAAAACAAAGATGAGAGGTGCAAAGAATTCTTCAGTGAGGAACAGGCATAATTAGCAAAAATATAAATGTTTAATGTAGAAAAATTATGTAAAATAATACCACATATACACCAGATAGAGTCAAAAATTGACAATAAATGAACCAATACCAACTATTACCAATTAAAATTGACAACGTTGTCTGAAACAAAAAGCACAACATGCAGATGGCCACCACACCACATACATACACATGAAATTGGCCAGCTGGACTTAAAAGTCTCTAGTGAAATGGAGCTGAGTAAGAATGGAAAGCCAATCAGTGACAGTGTATGGCCTTAAATAGGAGGGAGTCCGCAATATACACTGCCGGTAGCAAGCCCAGATATGACTACAGATGGGTATACACACTTTGCTGGGGGTAGCGCTGACAAGTGGAGGTCGACTGTAGTAGAAGACATGCATGTACAGCTATGTCAGTGCTGAGCAAGAGTGCAGGGGATGATGATGCACCTGTGTGGCTATGGAAGTATAACAACAGCGTGTGAAAAGATGCGATCTCACCAAGCCATGGATATCCAGATACTGCAGGTAAGTGGAGCAGTCCAATCCTCCAGGTGCTTGGTCATCATCTGGTCATGATAAGGTGGCCAATGGGTCCATATCGGTAGACGCCCGCCAGGTAAGTAGAAGTGGGGGGATTTGAGTGGCGTACCGCCTGTTAGCGGAGTAAAGCCGCAATTGTGTCCTGGTTACTTCCTGGTTCCGTGCTGCGGGGCTATCACCGGACGTTCGACCGGGCTTGAGTGACTTCAGCAGTGGCGAATCAGATCCCAGGGGCTAGTGGGTGGATCTGTACGGGTGCTACACCAGACGTGATGGCGTCATGCTAGTTGGTATTGGTTCATTTATTGTCAATTTTTGACTCTATCTGGTGTATATGTGGTATTATTTTACATAATTTTTCTACATTAAACATTTATATTTTTGCTAATTATGCCTGTTCCTCACTGAAGAATTCTTTGCACCTCTCATCTTTGTTTTCTGTAATACGGGACATGTGTTATTGGCCAGATCACCAGGTGAAAACAGAGGGAAAAAGTAAAAGAAAAGAAAATAGATGCAGCCACCACATCTAATGATTGGTAAGCTGCAATATAAAACTATTTTGGTTTCGGGTTTAATAACGCTTTACGCTTATTTTCACCTGGTAATCCTGACAGTGTCTATGAAAAAGCAGCATTATCACCTTATGCTGCTTGGTCCTGATTCAGACTATAGAACATACCCCCTCTCATTACCTCCATAACTGATGTGCAGAGGTGGGTATAGCTTATAAAGCTAAGATTATAAAGATGTTAGTGCAGCAGACTGCAAAATAAATTAAAGTGGTTGTAAAGGCAGAAGGTTTTTCATCTTAAAAAAAACTTCTGTGTGCAGAAGCCCCCTCCCCCCCATGCCCCCATAATACTTACCTGAGCCCCATCTCTATCCAGCGATGTGCACGAGTGCCTCAGCTGTCCGAGACTCTCCCTCCTGATTGGCTGAGACATAGCAGTGGCACCATTGGCTCCGGCTGCTGTTAATCAAAGTCAGCCAATCAGGAGGGAGAGGGGGTGGGGCCAAACAGCGGCTCTGTGTCTGCTTTCTGTGGGGCACTTGACAGAAGGGAGGGGTCAGAATTACCGTTGAGGGACCCGAGAAGAGGAGGATCTAAAGCCACTACTCAGAGTAGGTAAGTATAACATGTTTGTGTTTTTTAAAGAAAAAAAAATTAGACTTTAGTATCACTTTAAGAGCTCACTGGATTTTTGGCAAATCAACATTTTTTTTTCTCACTTATCAAACAAAAATAACAGAACACTTTCCATAGTATAATAAACAGACCAAATGGAACACTTTTTTTCTATCAAATTAAAACGATCTGCTACCTAACCTTTAGCTTTTATTTAATTTACAAGCTTATGCGATGTAGTTCCTATTTTATAATGCCAACAGTGCAGACTGTACTGATCGAGCTACTTGATGTCTGTATGAATCTCTGAATTTCTCTCACTAAAACAAAAATGTTTTAAGCTTTTATTTTTACTAGCAGTATTTGGGTTGTGGGTTCAGTTCTACCCAAAGGAATTATGTTTATTAAGTTGATATATTTTATGTGGGTATTCTCCAGGTTCTTGAGTTGTGATACACTACCTAAAACAAATGCCTTGTTGTTTCTTTGGCAGCAGGGACAGTGTACAAGCAGTGTAGCAGTGTGAATGGCCATACACACCAAGTATTAGAGGTGACTGCTAACATGACAGCTGAGGTGAGTAGTGTAAGGGGGGTGCAGGTGTGAAGGGGTTCAAGGGGGTAAGAATGCAGAGGCAATCAGGGTAACAGGGGTGTGGGGGGGTGCCGAGGTGAGCAATATATGAGATGTGAAGAGGGGTGTACAGTTGATCAGTATAAGACGGGTGCAGAGAACATCAGTTTAAGTGCAGAGGTGATCACTGCGTGCAGGGGGTGGTGTCAAGGTGAGTGGTGTAAGAGAGGCTTAGGGTTAAGAAATGTAAGGGGTACATAGGTGAGCAGTGGTGATAGGGGAAATAAGTGCAGAAAAGGGGGTGAGGGGGAGTCTAGATGTGTGCAGTGATAAAATTATTGATTTGAGATTATTGCTAGTGCTTTATAACTTGTATGCAGTTTAAATGAAACGTTTTTTGAAAAAAAAAAAGGTATAATTTATCACTAAGACTGCCCCGTTTACACCTTTTCACTGAAAAATGTCAGAAATATCCAGTATTTGTCCAGTATGGCAAGAGCCTCCTTATGTAATATCTTTTTTCATTCACAAATAGGGGCCCCCGTTTGAGCAGGACAGAATTCTCTAGTGTGATGCTAGTATCACTGTTGGAATTCAGACTGCATTGTTTGCTAGAGAAGAATGTGAAGATGTGGAAGGGAGATCATTGTTTCCCAGCTTTTTCAGCTTATATTAGTGTGACTTTCAGTACATAAAAAAAAATTGAAAACAGCCTACATATATTGTGCTCACGGAAACTCTGGTTATAACAAAAATTAGATTGTTATAATAATCTAGAAATACAGCATATCAAAGAACTCTTGTTTTTATTGTATTGGCATCTTGCAATATAACAAAGTCTGGAATATAAATGAAATGTATAATCAGGCCTGGAGGAAGAAGGGCTGGGTAGTGCAGAATAATATGCACAAATAGGCATGATGTAATACAGCTTATAAATAGCTTCAGCTATGGCTGAGAAACTCTTGAGTAGGGATGAGCCCGATGTTCGAGTCAAACGTAAGCTCGAGTCGAACATCGTGTGTTCGCCTGTTCGCCGAACAGTGAACATTATGCAGTGTGAACGGCACATTCGAAAGCCGCGGAACACCGTTAAAGTCTATGGGACACTAATGCCCCGTACACACGGTCGAATTTTCCGATGGAAAATGTCCGATCGGAGCGCGTTGTCGGAAATTCCGACCGTGTGTGGGCGCCATCGGACATTTTCCATCGGATTTTCCGACACACAAAGTTGGACAGCAGGAGATAAAATTTTCCGACAACAAAATCCGATCGCGTCAATTCTGACCGTGTGTGGCCTGTTCCGACGCACAAAGTGCCACGCATGCTCAGAAGAAATTCCGAGACGGGACAGCTCGTTCTGGTAAACTTAGCGTTCGCAATGGATACAGCACTTTCGTCACGCTGCAATGTTAAAAATGGTTTAATACAGCGCACTCTCTTCTTCTTTATAATGTGACAAGAATTAAGTAGTTTTGCTGCTCATATTCACACACACTTCTCACAAACTTTTATTTGTGTTTTTTTAGTGGGATTCCCTGAATATATTGTTATTAGTTGTCACATCTGACAGTTTTATATATTTTTTTTTTTTTGATTTTCAGCCTTTTTTTTCTTTAATGTTTTGATTTTTTCCAAGGCTGATCTTTGTTCAATGTTATTTTTATTTTTACTCCAGAATATTTTTGGGTGTGTTTTGTGTGTCAAGTTACCCCAACACCATTGATATATTTTATTATTTAATCTCCAGGAGATTGTTTGGTGTTGGTGTCCCTTGTTCATTTCACATTGTATATTTGAAATGTACCTGAATCCTCACAAACCAACTGTCCTTTTTGAAGTAAAACACATAGGAGAGTATAATTCAAAACAAAAATCCTTTATTAAGGGATCAGAACCAACCAAAGAGGAAGGCAACACTGGATCAACAGGAGAAATTAGTGAAGCCTGGGACCCCCACGGCAGACATCAATTCTTCAACATCAAAATTGGTGGCCTGAGGAGTCCATATCTAAGGGAGGGCAGTCTGGTCCAGAATTCGCAGAGATCCGGATAGCAGCAGATGACATCTGTGTCCCCAGGCTGTGGTACCACAAGAGGCTGCATTTTTTGGCCAACCAGACTGAACCCAGGGCAATCACTGTCTGGTCTTCCTTTCACGCTTCCTTCCGGGCTGTGGCTGTGCAGTTGGAGATGTGGCAGGAGGAGGAGTAGGACCTGGAGGAGGAGGAGGACTGGGAGGACCTGGAGGAGGACTGGGAGGACCTGGAGGAGAGGGAGGAGGAGGAGGAGGACCTGCAGGAGGAGGAGGAGGACCATTGCAAAGGTGTGTCTGAGGTGTAATTTGGCCCCTCATACCTTTCTCCAGAGCCTCCGATATGAGGGCCTCACACATGACTTTTTGGCCCTTCTCCATCCTCTGCATTTTATATGAAATGAAGGCAGCAATGTTCTCCTCCATGGTGTGGGGTGCTCCCAGGACCTCTGTAGCCCTCCAAAAGAATCCTATAGCAGCCTCCTCTAGGGCACTCCTCCTACTGCCACTTTCTCTTTTCAGGGGGGGTGGAGGGACCTGCAGATCAGCCAGCCGGCTCGGCCCGGCCACCTCCTGGCTGAGACTTCCCTGTGTATGAAAAAGGGACATGGTTTTAGTTTTTGCTTCATCAATCACAATCCTAAATTAGTACTCCCAACTAACATTAAGGTAACATCATTGATTGGACAAGCAGAAATATTTAGAGGAATGCTATACCTGGCTCAATCTGGGCTCCTCCACATATCGCCTGGAAGGCCCAGGTTGGGCGTCAGAAGCCTCAGCTCCGGATCTCTGTGAATCCAGGACTTTTTTGCGCTCCCTTAGATATGTACTCCTCAGGCAACCAATTAATATCTTTAAATAGGTGATGTCTGCTGTGGGGATCACCTGCTTCACAATTTCACACAATTGCACCAGTGCTGCCTTCCTCTTTGCTTGGTTCTTGAAATGGGGGTGGTTAATCTCCCACAGACAGGGCAGCTCCCTTAGCATATCTATGAATACTTACATGAAGTCATTATCTTTGAGTACCATATCCATGTTCACTGCAAGACACAACACAAGACAAAGCCTAATGTCAGACAAAACTCTCCTAATCTTGTTACAATATAGGCCTCAATCTAGAAGCAGTATAGGCACAAGTTTGTCTCTTACCTTCGTTCTTACAATCGGCGCGTCCAATGCTCCTTCCTCCGCTCACAGATCATATGTAATACGCACGCGTGTTACGCTTTATACACACTGCGCATGCGTGTAACTCCGCCCGCCCCCGATGTTCTTTCTAGTCTATTCCCTGCCGCTTTCCGTTCGGCACAGTGGGTGAAGAGCATGATGGCGGAGTTAGAGCAGGTGTGTGCTAATTATAGCAACGAGGAGGAGGAGGAGGAGGAGGAAAGCCCGGATCCAGGCACGTCCCGATTCAGAAGGAGACGTTTTAAGGCCACAAATATGTCCTTTGTGGAGATGTTGGAGATGGTCGACATCATGAGGAAGTCCGACTATGACGGAAAGTATGGGCCTTACCCCCACCCCAACATCCGAAAGGCCAAAATCATTGCTAAAGTGGTCAAAAGCCTTCACAGGAATTTCGGGGTACGAAGATCTAAAGATCAGCTCAGGAAGCGGTGGTCGGACCTAAAGTTGAGAGAGCCAGAGCAGTACCGAAAGATCTGGAGAGTGCTGCAAAAAAGTAAGTAGTTGTGCTGTGTTCCTATTCTTTCTGTCTTTATTCCGTTCGTTCTGCTCCATATGCTTTTATTAATTGTAACGTTTAAAAGGGCAACTTTAATGTTCATGGGCCCATTATTCGTTCATATCAAACATTTTTCTTTCGGCCTCTAGAACACCATTGTTTAGGCCATATGCATTTTCACACATTTTTTTGGGGCCTACTTGGATGCCAAATATTTGTTTGTGTAGATGGGCTTGTTACTAGAATGAAATGCCAACTAGATTGTGTGTAAGGAGAGGACACTGATCAGCTGTTTTCACATCTGGACACTGGAGCACTAGTGTGGGACCCCAGAACACCATTTTTATTAGGGGGCCACACAGGTGCTCCAGTGTATACTATAGGGGGGTCTCCATCTGTGAAGCTTGTACCAAACAGGTAAAGTATTGCAGCTTGACAAAGGCCAATAAAAAATATACATCTTGGAACTCTGCTAAAATAGACAATTGTACCCCACTTCCAAGCAATGTTTCCTATTTATAGTTCTGCCATCAAATATCTGTGTGATAATTATACCATTTTTGTTTTACATAGGGAAGAAAAGACTCGGAGGACACCCCTCATCCGAGGAGACCACAGACCCCCCACCTATAGAAGAAGGTGAAATACCCCCAAACGAAGCTGAGCAGGAGGAAGAAGAAGATGTGGTGGAGATTGGCACCACAACAGGTGAGTGTCTGCGACCACAGACTCAGGTAAACAAGATGGATGGTGGCAGATTTTTGAGACCTTTTTTTTTAATTTATCTCTTTTTAGGTGATCGTGAGGTTGTGGATCTCGAACGCTTTACTTCTGAAAGTGCCCAGATCCTGATCGGGGAGATCATGGGGTGTAATGCCTTACTGCAAAACATCCAGCAAAAAATCCATGATGTTATTAAAAAAAATAATAACATCATTGATGTTTTGGGGCAAATTTAAACCCCACAAAATCACTTTTTGTATTGTGGTCCAATCTTTTACATTTTTTTGCAATGTTTTGAAAAGCCAAATTTGGAGGATGCACACAGTGTGCCAACATGTGCTATCTTGCCATCACGGGAGATCAATGGCAGCGTTTTGGGGGTGCAACCCCTTCCTCAATTATAAAGAAGCATTGAGGAAGAGCTTGCTCCCCCAAAACACGTCCCTTGATCCCCCCTGATGGCAGATAGCACATGTTGACATTCGTAAATTGGTGTGCATCTTCCAAATTTGGCTTTTCCAGGGGTGATTTCCCCCATCTGAACGCTATATCAAACCCAGTTCCTAAATACTGATGTCTGATATAGCCTTCAGGTTTTACCATATGTGAACTTTGTAAGTTCAAGTTTTTTGGCTTTCTTGTTGGTTTTACACAGGCCTGTTTTATCTGAAATGGATATTTCGATTTTTGATAATGCTACTGCAAAAATTGTTATACAACAAACATGTTGGTTTGTTTTAAAAACCTTTGGTAAATGCACATGTGATTGTGCAGATATAAAAAAGTGGCTTACTCAAGAATGTGTGGATTATTGTCTCAACACTACAACACTTTTGGGGTGATGTAATAGCTGTTTTATGCAAAAATGGGGGTTATTTCCTAAGGGCAAATCCACTTTGCACTACAAGTGCAGGTTCAGTGCAGTTGCAAGTGCACTTGTAGTGAAATGTGTTTTTGCATTTAGGAAATATCAGCCAACAGTGCTTTGTATAAGGTTACCCAATCACGACATTTTCTGCACTCAAAACATTTCTGTCAGGGTCAGCTAAAACAAACACAAGCAGTAAATGTCCACAAAGAATTTCCTTTTTTTTTTTATTTGAAAAAGGCTTCACATATTGTCTGGCATATTGATAGCCCCCCTACCCGCAAAGAACTCCAGGTATCGTAACCGGACATCACGGGCACTCAGGGAGGGCAAGCCAGGACGGCCACTTTCAAGCGCCGTCAGTGTTGTTGGATGTAGGATTCCGGCCTCAGGCCCAACTGAGCCAGCATAGTTGGCAGAATGTTTTCTTAAAAAATTATGGAGAACACAGCACGCCAGTATTATATGGTTCAGTTTATACTCCGCCATATGGATGGGTGTCAGAAATAGTCGGAACCGGCTGGCCAGGATTCCAAATGTGTTCTCCACCACTCTTCGGGCTCTGGCCAGCCGGTAATTAAAAACCCTCAGTTCCGGGGTGAGGGTCCTCATCGGGAATGGCCGCATCAGGTGGTCCCCCAGCGCAAACGCTTCATCAGCAACAAACACAAATGGGAGACCTTCCACATTGTCCTCTGGAGCTGGCAAGTCCAAGCTGCCATTCTGGAGACGCCTGTAGAACTCCGTCTGGGCGATGACTCCACCATCGGACATCCGGCCATTCTTCCCCACGTCCACATACAAGAAGTCGTAATTAGCTGACACCACCGCCAACATCACTATACTATTAAACCCCTTGTAATTATAATAGTACGACCCTGAGTTAGGTGGTGGGACAATGTGGACGTGTTTCCCATCAATTGCCCCTCCGCAGTTAGGAAAGTCCCACCGCTGGGCAAAGTGGGAGGCCACAGTCTGCCATTCCTGTGGCATGGAAGGAAACTGTTGAGGAAAAACATTACTATTTTTTCACAGAAACATGGCAAGCAGAGTAGACACACACATTCTGGGGCAACCTCCAGATAGCATTTATTAAGGGGAATTTAACAAGGCCAAAGTATAAGGTACACCTATCATATTCCCCCTCCCCCCCTCTCATGGGCCATTTCTAACATTATGGGGGGGGGGGACTCTTGGACAGGTAACCCTCTTCACTTCATTGAGAGATGAATGCCTAAATAATGGGTATTACTTGGAACAGCCCCTCCTTAGTTACACTATTGGCAGCCCACTGGACAGGTAAGAAGTGTCTGAATACAAAGATATAAATACACACTGTACACATTTGGACATTCTGCTATTACCTATCAAGATAATAATAGGATATAAAAACTTTAAACAATATAATATGAAAGTATACAGGCAGGCCCTTGCACTACATGCTTTGGGGAATTCATCCATAAATCTGACCAGTAAAGAGGTGGGTATAGTGTGTATGGGTTTGGCAAAGTCAGCAGATAGATGATTGAGGATAGAGAATTGGGATCAGCTGACTTAGCAGTTGGGGGGAGGGAGGGTTACTAAAAATTATTTGGGGACACCACAAAAAAAAGCCTCTGCCACTCTGCCTGAATTTAAATCAAAAATAACATTTACAAACATTTTAGGGGGTGTTTGGGGTAAAGCACTACTATGGAGCTGATAAAATACATTGTTAAGTGACTACATGAGGTGAATATAGGGCAGGAGACACCATGCTGGGGAGGTTATTGAAGGGCAAATATGTATGAAGGACCTAAAATAATAATTACATAAAAATCCAGCATGCATGAGAACAAAGGGGACATTCACAGCATATTACAATCATGGTAA
The DNA here is from genome assembly GCA_037952925.1 of Lithobates clamitans. Lineage (NCBI taxonomy): Eukaryota > Metazoa > Chordata > Amphibia > Anura > Ranidae > Lithobates > Lithobates clamitans. The sequence continues at coordinate 2,101,636 of JBBGZY010000006.1, read as the reverse complement.
TTAGGGAATGAGGAAAGAAATACAATATATTATCAAACATTAAATACACTAAAATGTGATGTTAAAGGATAAAAATCTTACCTTCATATACTCCTTCTGCAGGACCTGGATGATGGCAGAACAGGTCACTGGGATAATGATCCCCAGAGCCTGGGGGGAGATGCCTGTCGAGAACTTGAGGTCCTGCAGGCTTCTCCCTGTGGCCAAATACCGCAAGGTAGTGACCAACCTCTGCTCCGGAGTGATGGCTTGCCTCATGCAGGTATCCTGCCTGCTGATATAGGGGGTCAGCAAAGCCAACAAACGGTGAAACACGGGGTCCGTCATCCTGAGAAAGTTCCTGAAATCATCAGGATTATTCTCATGGATCTCACGGATCTCACGGAGCAAAGGCATATGACAGAACTGGTCACACTGAAGCAACCAATTCTTGGTCCATGAACTCCTCCTCACCCTGTTCATGGACTGGACTTGTGTCAAGGTCAGGACCCCAACACCAAGCCCCCGCACAGCACGAACTCTATGAGGAGTACGCATACGAAACATAGCTAGAAAACGGTCGGCTGCTCAGAACGAAGTAACAGAACGCACTGAAGAACAGCAAGGCCTGTGAAGAGCGACCTGAAAAACAGCAACGAGCAGGCAAGATCACACAGAAAACTCTGATACGAACTGACTGCACGCACTGAAGAGCAGATACAAACCCACAAGCACAAACTGAACGGCAGAAAACGATCTGAAAGCCACGAGTCTGAAAAAGCGCGAATCGTCTCTCACCAAACTTTTACAAAAACAAGAGATTAGCAAAAGGAGCCCAAAGGGTGCCGCGCTTGGTTCTGAACCGGCCTTTTCTAGTCTCGTCGTACATGGTGTACGTGACCGCGTGGTTGCCGATCGGAAATTCCGACAACTTTGTGTGACCGTGTGGAGGCAAAACAAGTTTGAGCCAACATGCATCGGAAAAAATCCTAGGATTTTGTTATCGGGATGTCCGAACAAAGTCCGACGTGTGTACGCCCTATCACATGAAAAACCAAAAGTGCTCATTTTAAAGGCTTATATGCAAGTTATTGCCATAAAAAGTGTATGGGGACTCAGGTCCTGTATCATGTACACAAATGTTTTTAAAACTGAAGTTTTTTCAGGAGCAGTGATTTTAATAATGCTTAAAGTGCTTAAATAATGCCTAAACAATAAGAATGAAATATTTCTTTAAATATTGTGCCTGGGGGGTGTCCTTAGTATGCCTGTAAAGTAGCGCTTTTATCACATGTTTAGAACAATACCACAGCAAAATGACATTAAAATTGCTCGCGGCTATAATGAATTGTCAGATCATGGCAATACAGATAAAAATCATTGAAAAAAACGGCATGGGTTCTCCCCCAGTCCATTACCAGGCCCTTTGGGTCTGGTATGAATATTAAGGGGAACCCTGCACCAAATAAAAAAAATGGCGTAAGGCTCCCCCCAAAATCCATACCCCCAGTTCTCCCCCAGTCCATTACCAGGCCCTTTGGGTCTGGTATGAATATTGAGGGGAACCCTGCGCCAAAAAAAAAAAAAAATGGCTTAAGGGTCCTCCCAAAATCCATACCAGACCCTTAACTGAGCATGCAACCTGGCAGGCCGCAGGAAAAGGGGGTAGGGGTGAGAGAGCACTCCCCCCTCCTGAACTGTACCAGGCCACATGTCCTCAACATGAGGAGGATGCTTTGGGGTCCCCCCAAAACACCTTGTTCTTATGTTGATGGGCACTAGGGCCTCATCCCCACAACCCTTGCCCGGTGGTCGTCGGGGTCTGCGGGCGGGGGGCTTATCGGAATCTGGAAGGCCCCTTTAACCACCTCCCCCTATGTGACTGGGTATCGGTACATTGTACCCCTACTCATTCACCAAAAAAGTGTCAAAATTATAAAAATGACAGGAGACAATTTGGGACAAGTCCTTTATTAAAATAAATAAAACTGTCCCACGATTTTGTTTCATCTTCGATCACAGTGTCCGATGACCTGAGAAAAAGGAACAACTCCGCCTCCATGAGAAGCTCCCGCTGACTAAAGCCTCTTCGCAATGTTAGCTGTTATATAGCTGAGGGCGGGGCCACCCGGTAACGTAAGTGGTTGACCTCACCCCCTTCACGTGACAGGACTTGTGGCCTGGTACGGTTCAGCAGTGGGGGGCGCTCTCTCATTCCCCCCTTTTCTGTCCAAGTTGATGACCCAGAAAGGAGACAGTGCTAACAAGGGATGTAATGCCTGGGTGATGACATCACCCATAGGCTTAATATGGGTCATCTGTTATGGACTGCCCCTCTCCTCGAAACAGGTCACTGGGAGCCAATTACATGACTGAACCTAAGCGCCCTGAGAATAGGTAAGTATAATCATCTTCTTTTTATAGGGTAGTCAGTATGGGTATAAGGGGGTGGGTGGGAGCAGTTTGAAAGTGATATTAAAGTTTTTTTTTCTTTAAAAATAACAAACACATTATACTCACATGGTCTGTGCAGTGGTTTTGCACAGAGCAGCCTAGATCCTTCTCTTCTCGGGTCCCTCGTCGGCATCCTGGCTACTCCTTCCTGCCAAGTGTCCCCACAGCAAGCAACTTGCTATGGGGGCATCTGAGCCAAGCCGCTCCTCTGTGTGTCCATTCAAACCCACCCCACCCTCCCTCTTCTCGTTGGCTCACTGACTTTGATTGGCAGCAGTGGGAGCCAATGGCGCTCCACTGCTGTGTCTTAGCCAATCAGGAGGGAGAGTCCCAGATAGCCGAGGCTGTCATGCAACATTGCTGGATCGAAATGAGGCTCAGCTAAGTATTAGGGGGGGTGAGGGAGGCTATTGCACACTGAATATTTTTTAACAGTATCTTAATACATAAAATGCAATTAGATAAAAAAAAACTTCTGCCTTTAGAACCACTTTAGGCTTAGTTAGTTAGTTGACTTGGAGTTTACTTTTGCTATAATATTCCTTCCACAGTAAAACACACATGTATAATAGGACCAGTTTAACCTATGGCATGTAATTGAGTTGTGGGGGAAAAAATAAATTAAATGTTATGGAAATGCAGAGAAAGAGTTGGTGGAAATCAAAATTACACCATACACTGAAATGTTCACAATATACTAAACCAAATCACTTCCCTAACTGGCTGCAGCAAAGTTTTACCACCTTTGGCATAAATATTTACAAATCTGGAAAAAATTTTAATGATATGGAATATGGACATAGCCTTTTATATGTTGCTTACTACAATAATTTTGATGAGAATATGTGTAGAAATGTCTGTCAGAGATATTAACCTCCTGAAAAGATCATTTTAAAAAGAGATAAAGTAAAATCTCTAGGATTAAGTAAAAATATGAAAAATGATTACTCTGACAGAATACTAATGTAATATGAATTTCTTGAATTGTTCAGTCATTTTAGAGCTAAAATATTTAAATGTCAGGCTTAAAGTACATCATCATTGTTTGAACTTAAAAAAAAAATCACAGTCAAATTTTATTGCTTGAATATCTAAGTAATAATCTGTTCCTAGGCAACTAACACTAATTCTGATATTTGAAGCTTTTTTCAGAAAAAAAAAAAAGATTTTGAAGGGCTAGAATTAGAACACTAACCTTTAAGATTATAAAGAGGTGACTTTATGCTAACTTTATGATATGCTAGGTCTTTAGAGAGCACATATGCCATAATGTATACAAAGATGTTAGTGGTATTATTTAACCCCTTCATAGCTAAGGGTATTTTGTGCTTTTTTGATTGGACTCAAGTGATTCTACTCTTTTTTATTGAGCTGTTTGGCATGCTATGGTAGGCCATCTCTCTCCCCCTTTTTCAATGAATGGCAGAGGAAGACAACATATTATGACAGCTTTTAAGCAATCTCACTTTAATGCCGTTGGAACCGGTTTTGCCGTCGGAATAAACTCTGAAGGTTTTTCCGACGGAATTCCACTCAAGCTGTCTTGCATACACACGGTCACACCAAATTCCGACTGCCAAGAACGTGGTGATGTACAGCACGTACGACGGGACAACACATACGACGTCTCGTACTTGCTTCAGAGCATGCATCATTTTTGGTACGTCGGAACAGCATACAGACAAGTGGTTTTCCCGATAGGAATTTGTTTTGTCAGAAAAATATAGAACATGTTCTCTATCTAAGTCCATCTAAATTTTCGACGTAAAAAGTCCGATGGGGCATACACACGGTCAAAATATACATTGAAAAGCTCCCATCGGACTTTTTCTGTCAGAAATTCCGACCGTGTGTACGGGGCATAACAGTTGATAACCGTTGATAACCTTCAGGTAAAAATGTTAATCCGATGAGAGTAATGCCCTGTACACACGATAGGATTTTCCGACAACAAAATCCATGGTTCTTTTCCGACGGATGTTGGCTCAAACTTTTCTTGCATACACACAGTCACACAAAGTTGGTCGGAAATTCGAAACGTCAAGAACGTGGTGACGTATGACGACCTGAGAAAAAAGTTCAATAGCCAGTACGGCCCTTCTGCTTGATTTCGAGCATGCACGGCACTTTGTATGTCGGAATTGTGTACACACGATCAAACCAGCTTTCAAATTTTGTGTGATGGAAATTCCTATGGAAAATGTGTGATGGAGCCTACACACGGTCGGAATTTCCGACAGCAAGGTCCTATCACACATTTTCTGTAGGAAAATCCTATTGTGTGTACAGGGCATAAGTCCGCATTTTTCAAAGCAACCCTGTAGTTTGACAAAACATGTTAGAGGATACCTAAACTAAAAGTAATATACAGGCATTGCTTTACTAAAGGAATAGGCTGTTAACAGAAGGTGAATGTAAACTTTGTAAAGTACATATTTATTTGCAAAATGAACTTAAGGTGTTCACATTGAATACCCAATTAACCTATCACCCATTAGCAAAAAACAAAAATGTTTTTTTTTTTTCTCTTGTACACAATTTTGTATGCAATGTAAGCACAGGTATACCTTATTTACCAACATTCATTCTGCAAAGTGAACATTCGTTTGCTTCTTGAACAGTCTTTAATAAATAAACCCCAATAACTATCATTGCTGACTGTGCACGAAAAACTACCCGTTTGGCTGTCTGTGGCTGCAGTACTTACAACACAGAAACAGGAATAAAACAAGAGCAGTCAGAATAAAGTAAAAAACATTTTCCAGGTCAACGACTTAAAAAAAAATAAAAGCATTGGATTATTATAACAGGTAGAATACTAGTGTTCTACGGAGAGGTCAGCAGTGGCAATGTGTATATTTCTATTTATACCCCACTGAAAAACACAGAATTCAGGAAATAGAGAGAGCAGTAAAAAGAAGAAACAGTAATGTAAAGATTATATTTGGAACCTTTGGGTACCTACCATCTAGTGCTTAGCTTAGTTTAACATGGTCTGTGAGTCTACAGTATTTCTTTAAAGGGTAAGTTCCCCTGTACCAAAAAAACTGTCTATGCAGATAAGGGGCGTCTGTAGATAAAAACAAACTGTGGAGCTTTGACTAAAGTTGAATAATTCCCTTGCTATAGGTGTCAGCCATTTACACACCATATGAAGCCTGACCTGAAAACTCCCAAGACATTGCTAGGCCATCGCTAAGTGAGGCCCAGCTATTACTGTTCAACTTCACCATCACGGGAGTGAGCTCTCAAACTCTTACCTATTGCATTCAAAATATATTGCACCAGGAATGACTTTGGGATAAGTTGCTTGTATGGTTATTCATCAAGTACACAATTTCTTTGCTACAGGCATGTTTTACAGACAGTCTCGTCTTCATTATGGAATTGTAGAGTTCAAAGAAGACAAAAGGGTAACACTGACCAATTGACAGAATTACAAAGTAATTACAAAGTGGTTATCATTTGTCATCATAGCACTTATCAAAGATTGGGAAGCTTTTATGTCAATTTCAACAACTTTCATTTCTGAATTGCTTGTTTGCTTGTCTATAATTACTTCTGTTTTAATAAATTGGGATTGTTTAGTTATGTAGATAAGATGTTCCATGGTTCTTTAAAGAAATGGTAAATCAGTGAGGCTGATTTCCTAAGGGATTTGAGAATGTTCACACAATAAATTGTGTGAAGATTTATTTCAATTATCAAATCATATGGAGCTGAATTAAGTAAACATAGATTTTCTTCACATGATTGGATAATTGAAGTGAATCTTCATGCAATTTATTGTGCAAACAGTCTTAACTTCTTTAATAATTCAACCTCATTATATATAACCCCTTGCAAGTAAAATTTAGTATACTTTTGGCATGTTTTACCGTATTGCAGTTTTATTGTGGCATTGCAATTTCCCAGAACTATAAAAAAAGATTGTGAGTTTGTTTCTTTAATCCGGTTTTTACCTACATGATGCTAAAGAAAATTTTTTAAGAATATTTTGAATAAGGGGGGAGACCAGAGGCATAACTTGAAGCTTGTAGGCCCCGGTGCAAAAGTTGACCTGGTCCCCCCCACTACCGTCTGCCACTTCCAAGATGCTCCCACCGCCCCCCCCCCCCCCCCAGTCTGCACAAGTCCAATCCCTTCAGTCTGCATAAGCACTTCCCACTCTGCTCAAGTCCCCCCCATCTGCACAAGCACCCCCCTCAGTCTGCACCAGCCCCCTCCCTCATTGTCCCCCCCAGTCTGCACAAGTTTACCCCAGACTGCACAAGCCCCCCTCCCAGTCGGTACAAGTCCCACATGCCCCCCCCAGTCTGCACAAGTCCCCCCATCTGTACATGTCCCCCTCCTCCCTAAATTCACAGAGCTCACTTCAGAATCACATATCTCTCTCTCAGGGATGGCAGATTTCCTTTCCTTCCCAGGGCTCTGGTGGATGACATCAGCACCCCACCCCTTCCAGAGATGCAGTTTCTGCCCCCAGACAAATTATTTATCAATAATTTTCTTAAAGATGGTTTGTAAGCAAGGGTGGCAAAACGTGAAGATCGTTTTCTATCATTTTACCTATGTATTGCACCTTTGAATTACTAAATTGCAAAACAATCAAATAAATAATAATTTTAAAAAGAGTATATCTTAAATTATCTATGTGCACCTGTCAGTAATAACAGGTTTGCAGCCTATGTTCCTTTGCCTGTGTTTGGCATACACTGTCATAAGCTGTTACTCTTGACACATTTTAAATACCTCTGCAGGCTAATGACTATTAAAAAGATCCTATGTCAATAGGGTCACTGATAGGGAAAAAATATTGTGTGTTGTTTGGCTGAAAGGAAAGAATGCTGCTGCATCAGTGGATGGAAAAATGCTCTTGCATTGGCGAGGTCATTGGAAGAAAACAAAAGGTCACTGCATCAGTTTCACTGGGGGAAAAAATATTGCTGCATCTAAATCTGAAATCAAGACATACATATATGCATCCACATTGATCATCCTCTTTCCTTCTATTGCCAGCAATCCCTTGCTCCCCAGAGAGCACACATACTGAGATTGATGCGTCCGTCTCCCTACTTTCTGTCCACAATAGGCTGCTTTTGGAGGATGGAAAAAGCAGTATCCTCCCTCCAGAAGCTATTGTGACCACCTCTACTCTGCGTAACAGGACTGACCCCACTGTCACTTCTGTCAAACAGCAGGCAATCACAGAACAGATCCCAAGTTTCCAGTATTAGTGAAGGAGGGCACAGCTCGTTATACAGTGTTCCCCCCTCCCCTCCCCCACACGAAAACACTGAATCCAGGGCAGCTGTGCCTACCGCCTCTTCCAAACCACATCCCAGCCTTGTTCTTACAAAAATATTAAAGGTTAATCACTAATCTGAAACATAATATGGGCATAATACAGTTTTAACATAAGAGCATTTATATACCTAACTAAATATCATAAGAGAAATATATTTACAAAATTTAATATAAAGTACTCAGCAGGGTCCAATATTCTGAAATTGAATTTCATGGCAGATTTGTTTTATAGTTCTCATGAAAGTGATGCTAAATATGTCTTTAACAACATTCATAGATCAGTGTTCTCCTATTTAGAGTTAAATACACTGGTGCTGTGGTCACAGAAATTAATTTTAACTTTAGATCTGTATATGATCTATACCAATCATTTTTAAATAGGTTTGATGCAACTTTCTTGAGACATATCATTTTGACTAATTTTCTCTGCAGCCAAATGCTTCAAATGTGTGATTTGCTGCTATTCAGAGCACACGGGTTGCTCTGTGAATTTTTGACATTCATCTTTTTTCCTTTAATGCATACAGACAAGGCATATTAAACGATCATTAAAACACATAGACTAACTGATCCCATTGATAATGGAATTGCTCTACGATGTATGTCATTAAGCAACAACTTTTGTTTTTGAGACAGTCAGACATCTTTTTTGTGGGTTTGCTGGGATATATAATTCTTTGTCATTTCTGTTGCTTAACTATGCTACATATGATATGATCCCTACAGAATATTGTTCTCTGTAATTTTTTTTCATTGTATGCTTATTTGATGGAACAAGATTTACTCTGTTACTTTGGTACTCCATGTGCCCCTAGCCTTAAAAAATTGCACCTGCATTCCCTGATACAATGCGACTGGCTGATCCACCCCCAAAACAGGGTGAAGGAAGTTCCCTTTCTTTATCTTTTCCTTTTCTCCCCCCCCTTACATGCCTTTGATTACATACTTCCCTTTCATTCTCTACCTAGGCCTCCCCCTCTCTTTTTTTTTTACCGCCTTGCCCATGCTCCTTTTTGCATGCCCCCCATCCTTTCCCATCCCTCCTTATCCCTTTCCATTCTTTCTCTCTTCCCCTCCCCCCTCTTTTTATTTTTTTGCTGGAGCTACTCGAACCCCGGAATAGCATTCCAACAGGAGGATAACATTGGCCAGAGTGTATTTGGAAAATCGAATGCCTTTCAGCAGTGGATCCCTCAGAGCATATAGGGGGATCAACATCTTTACCAAATAACTATAGACCTGTTAGTTCAACTTCTATAGTTGAGAAGATACTGGAGACTTTAATAAAAGACCACATAAATGAGTTTTTGCTGAAAATTTTTATTTTTAACCACCTCAATACTGGGCACTTTCACCCCCTTCCTGCCCAGGCCAGGTCATGCAACACTGTATTCATATGGAATTTTTAACATTTTTGAGGCAAGTAGAGCTTTCTTTTGGTGGTAATTAACCGCTTCTGGACCAACCAGTTGTACTGCGACAGGCTGGCTCCCCTACGTAAGCGTCATAGCTGTATGTCGGCTTTTTTACTAAGTATGAACACCGATCTGTCTCTCCTCCTAGTCAGTCCCATCCCCCCTACATTTAGAACACACCTAGGGAACACAGTTAACCCCTTGATCACCCCCTAGTGTTAACCCCTTCCCTGCCAGTGTCATTTATACAGTAATCAGTGCATTTTTATAGCACTGATCGCTGTATAAATGTCACTGGTCCGAAAAATGTGTCAAAAGTGTCAGATTTGTCAATATTGCAGTCCTGATAAAAATCGCTGATCACCGCCATTACTAGTAAAAAAAAATAAATAATAATAATAAATGCCATAAATCTATCCCCTATTTTGTAGACGCTAATACTTTTGCGCAAACCAATCAATATATGCTTATTTAGATTTTTTTACCAAGAATATGTAAAAGAATACATATAGGCTTAAACTGAGCAAAAAATTAGTTTTTAAAAAAAAAAATGTGGGATATTTATTATAGCAAAATAGTAAAAGATATTGTGTGTTTCTTCAAAATTGTCGCTCTTCCTTTTGTTTATAGAGCAAAAAAAAAAAAAACAACGCAGAGGTGATCAAATACCACCGAAAGAAATATATATTTGTGGGAAAAAAAAGGACATCAATTTTGTTTGGGTACAGAGTCGCACGACCGCGCAATTGTCAGTTAAAGCGACACAGTGCCGTATTGTAAAAAATGGCCTGATCATTGAGCAGCCAAATCTTCCGGGGCTGAAGTGGTAAACACCACTGGGTTTTTTTTTTTTTGAGCTATAAACAAATAAGTCCAAAAATTTGGAAAAAAGCACGCTTTTCTTAGTTGCTGTTATAAAATTTTTATGGCTGTTACTGATTAAAATTTTCGTGTTCGATTAATCGATTTTTTTTTAATCGATTAATCGACTAATTTTGAATAATTATAACACACATACAGATCCCACACATACATAAACTACTTTTAGCTGATTTAGCACCGTTGTTATGGCAATGGCCGAAGCTGGACATAGCGGAGCATGGCTAGGACGTCATACGTCAAACTCAGCCTCAATGTGCCCATAATCGCAGCCTCACCTTGCCCATAATCGCAGCCTTACCGTGCCTGTAATGTAGTCTCACCATGCTCATAACCGCAGCCTCACCTTTCCCATAATCGCAGCCTCGCCGTGCCCATAATCGCAGCATCGCCGTGCCCATAATCGCAGCCTCACCATGTCCATAATGTTGTCTCACCATGCCCATAATCGCAGCCTCGCCGTGTCTTTAATGGCAACCTCACCGTGCCCATAATGCAGTCTCACCGTGCCCATACTGTAGTCTCACCGTGCCCATAATGCAGTCCCACTGTGCCCATAATCACAGCCTCACTGTAGTCAGTGCCTGGATTACACAGTCTGCGGGCATCTCCCGCTGTGTGTCTCGGAGCTGAGTGAAAACTTTGGCCGCGTCTATCACACGAGCTGATCTAGGAGGAGGGCGGGACTTTTCTCACAGCGCGGCCATAGTTTTCACACTCAGCTCCGAGACACACAGCGGGAGATGCCCGCAGACTGTGTATGACATAGTGGAGGAGGAGGGAGCGGAGCACTGCGCTGCAGCCACAGCTTGGCCCAAAGCGGCCCCAGGACAGGCAGCCTATTGATTAAAAAAATTTTGATCGATCAAAAAAATTAATGATTAATCGAGGAAGTAATCTTTAATTTCCACAGCCCTAAAAATTTTGACCAAAATTTATACTGCTACATTTCTTTGGTTAAAATAACCCAAATCAGTGCATATTATTTAGTCTGTGCGATAGCTATAGAGTTTACAAGTTATGGTGCCAATCACTGAAAATTGATCACACCTGATATACTGACGACCTATCTCATTTCTTGGGGCCCTAACATGACAAGACAGTACAAATATCCCCAAATGACCCCTTTTTGGAAAGTAGACATTCCAAGGTATTTAGTAAGAGGCATTGTGAGTTTTTTGAAGTTGTAATTCTTTCAAACAATTCTTTGTAAAATAAAGAAATTAAATACATTTTTTTTTCACAAAAATGTTGTATTAAGTTTTTTCTCATACACGGCATAGCCATACTGGCAACTACATCCCAAAACACATTCTGCTACTAGTCCTGAGTATGGAGATACCACATGTGTGAAACTTTTTCACAGCCTATCCGCATAGAGAGGCGCAACATCCAAGGATAACCTTCAGATATTATCAACTTTAAGACCTGGCCTTTTTCTAACACTTTGTTTACAAGTTAAAATCAATATTTTTGCTAGAAAATTACTTAGAACCCCAAACATATCTTTTTGTAGCAGAAGCCCTACAGAATAAAATAGTGGGTTTTGCAAAATTTTATGTTACATGGTAATTGCGCAGAGGTTTTTCTAACTCAATTTTACACACTAATGCTCCGTACACACGAGCGGAAAAACCATCCAAGATTTTTCCGACGGAATTCTGCTCAAGCTTGCCTTGCATACACACGGTCACACAAAAGTTCTCTGAACTTTCGACCGTCAAGAACGCGATGACGTACAACACTTCGACGAGCCGAGAAAATGAAGTTCAATGCTTCCGAGCATGCGTCGAATTGTTTCCGAGCATGCGTGAAATTTCCGTCGGGGAAATAGAGAACCAGCCCTCAATCTTTTGCTGGCGGAAATTCAGACAGAAAAAGTTGGATGGAGCATACACACGGTCAGAATATCTGACCAAAGCTCCCATCACACTTTTTTTGACGGAAATTCCGCTTGTGTGTATGGGGCATAACACATAAATACAATTGAAAAAATTTCAATGCACATAAAGACACTATAATACCCAATTTTTTGATAAAATATAAAATATGGTGTTGCGCAGGGTAAACAGATAACAAACATGTCATGCTTTAAAATTGCACACACTTGTGAAATGGCGCCAAACTTCTGTCTTTAAAAATCTCCATAGGCTACACAGGAGTTTTGGTGCTAGGATTATTGGTCTTGCTCTGGAGTTCATGGTGATACCTCACATGTGTGGTGCGATAGCAGTGTGTGTGTGCGTTCACCTTTTCATGCAAGCACAGGGGTGCTTTACATTTTATATTTTTAGGAGGGATGCTGGTACACTGAGAGATGTTTTTGTGCACTTGTACACTGACAGATGTTTTTGTGCACTTGTAGAATGTGTCAGATGTTGAGCGTCCACCGACAGACACTGACAAATGTTTATGTTGCAATGGAACACTAATGCAGATATTTTTACAGATGTTGATGGGATACTGGTACACTGTGGCAGATGTTGTGTGCACTCTTACACTGGTACAGATGTTGATGGAACATTGGTACAGATGTTCATGGGATACTTGGGCAGGGACAGTGGTGCTTGGTGTACTGTGTGAGGATGGCTGCAGTCTGTGTGATCTCTGTGTAACTGAATAGTAAAATCATTAGTTAAACAGAGAGCTGTCACAGCTGCAGCATCCCCTGCCCCCCCTCCCTGCACAAGCTCTCACTGAGTTCAGCGGGAACAGCCTACATAGAGACACCTGGCTCTGTTTACATTGTGCGAAGGCTGCCATTGGACATAGCTGTCACGTGAACAGGAGGGCCAATCACAGCACCCATGTGCCAATCTGTGATGTGTTGTGTCCCAGTGACACAGCCATCACAGGGTTTGTGCCACTATTCACAAATATGCAGTTTATTGAAAACCCCAACGATGGAAAACAACTGATTTAACAATTATAGCAGATATATAAGCCACTTTGTATGTTAATGTTTAAAATAATTAAAACAATAACCTAAGTATTTCAATCTGTATCCAGAATTCATTCTATGTAATCAAGGCACTTCCCCATTCTGCCTTGACATGACAGAGATCACTGCTTCCTGTCATCGGGAGCAGTGATCGCTGTCATGCGAGTTGAAGCCCATCCCCCCACAGTTAGAATCACTCCCTAGGACACACTTAACCCCTTGATCACCCCCTAATGGTTAACTCCTTCTCTGACAGTGTCATTTACACAGTAATCAGTGCATTTTATAGCACTGATCGCTGTATAAATAACAATGGTCCCAAAATAGTGTCAAAAGTGTCCAATGTGTCCGCTATAATGTCGCAGTCATGATAAAAATCGCAGATCGCCGCCATTACTAGTAAAAAAAAAAATTTATAATAAAAATGCCATAAAATTATCCATTATTTTGTAGACACTCACTTTTGCGCAAACCAATAAATATACGCTTATTGTGATTTTTTTTACCAAATATATGTTGAAGAATACATATCGGCCTAAACTGAGGAAAAAAAAAAATTATATATATTTTTGGGGGATATTTATTATAGCAAAAAGTAAAAAATATTGCATTGTTCAAAATTGTCGCTCCTTTTTTGTTAATAGCAAAAAAATAAAAACAGCAGAGGTGATCAAATACCAACAAAAGAAAGCTCTATTTGTGAGGAAAAAAAAGGACATCAATTTTGTTTGGGTGCAACGTTGCACGACCGCGCAATTGTCAGTTAAAGTAACGCAGTGCCGAATCGCAAAAAGTGCCCTGGTCAGGAAGGGGGTAAAATCTTCCGGGGCTGAAGCAGTTAAAGAGGTGGAGATCTACCTGAACAACATGGGAGAAGTCAAATATCACTGGGCACAGTGTCGCCTCCTCACACCTGATTTAAACCTCTAATTACTGCACTACCGTGTGGCAATCGCGTGCATTGCACAGCAATCATTGGTTTAAATCAGGTGGTAAGGGGTCAACATATCATCTCCTCACCACCTGTCAAACACACTTAGATTGCTTTTCAGAGAAGCAGCATGGCCTGCTGCACTTGTGAAAGAGCCCTTAGTTGTATTGGACGGCAGCACCCTTAGGGCTTGTTCATACGTAAAGAAGGGGGCAGTAGTAAAACCATGCATTTGAGTCACGGGGTTACCACCCCCAGTCCTTACCCCCTTTAGCTGTTGAGACAGCAACCAAAGGTGTACACATGCCGCAGCAGGAATTAAACCACCTGTTGCTTTTGGTGGGTGCTACCGCCTGCCAATTGTGACCCATTCAAGTAAATGGGGCCATTCCATAACTGCATGCTTCTGTGAGGCCAAAGGGGTTAAAGCAGGTGGCGAGAAAGCAGCACAATCCTGCCTGCTTTAACCCCTTGTTTGCTGTTCTGCAAAAGGTTGCAGGGCACTTGCAGAGTGGCCTCATTCATTTGAATGGGTCATGCTTGGCAGGTGCTACACCCACCAACCATGACAGGGCATATAACTCCTCCTGCAGCTGTGACATTTGTACACCCCTGGCCACTGCAGCTAAAGGCGGTGCGGTTGCAGGGTGATAAAAACATGTCTTAAAGAGGTTGTAAACCTCCCTTTGTAAGTTGTACCCATAGGTAAGCCTAGAATAAACATGCGCCATTTAGTAGATATTTACTGTTTACTGTGCCGATGATGTCATTGGTGCATGCACTCTGAATGAACGGCCACCCGTACCGTTTCTTCAGGCAAGTTAGTTGTGCCCGGCGGCGTGCGTGTGGGAGTGACATCACCCGGCTCCGGTCAGTCACAGAGCCGGAGTCCGTATCTGAAGATGAGTGAAGATGGATACGGCCTGCCGTGGGGAGGACATGGGCTTCATTTGCAGGTAGGAGTCACATAATGTGCTAGTATGCAATGCATACTAGCACATTATGCCTTTACTTTGCAGGGGATTAGAAATTAAGAAAAACCCACCAGGGTTTACATCCTCTTTAACCAAGGAGTTTTACTGCCCCTAAACTGCAAATGTACCCTAGAAGGCTGCTTTCACACTGATCTGCTGTGGTTTACCTGTGCCGTGGGTGCAGCACAGTGCATCTGCAACTTTCCTGTGTAGCTACACTTTGCCATAGACTTCTATTATATCCAGCAGGTGTGGTGCACTTTCTGAAAGCACACAAAAACTACTGCATTCAGAAAGTGCACTAAACCCACAGGATATAATAGAAGTCTTTGGCTAAACACAGGAAAGCTGCAGGTACACTGCACCAGCGGTGTGGGTAAACCGCAGCACATTAGTGTGAAAGCTGCACTATACTATTATGCCCAGTGTATTGCTTCACACTAACCTGAAGCTTTTTTCTTTCCTGCTGCTGGCACCACTCTGGAGACCGCTAGCTGGGATAAGAGGTGGAGTGCAGTTGGTATCACTCTGCATAGGACAGGAGCCAGCACTACAGAGGAGGCATCAGCTTATGCGGCTCGTGCTCCCTACTACAGCTCCAACTTTACAAGTAGTCCCTCTGCATTGCACTCTGTTTGATGCTCTGGAATGGTGGGTCAGCAAGATCAGATCATGATCTACCAGTCCTCTGGCTGCAATCTATCGTGATCTACAGGTTGCTGACCCCCAGTGTACAGTATATCACAGATACAGTCATTTATTACAAACTGCATACAGCTGGCCTATTGGTCATCATCCATGCAGTGTATAAAATTAATGGCATTCTGTATTCATAGTTTGCATAGGAACTATTCATAACATACTCTGGACCACAACATTTTATACACTTGACTATATGTTATGTCCTCTGGACCGACACAGACACTAAACTGCACTATGCATTTTATTCCCTTATACCACCACACTCCACAGGTTACACCAGTGCCGTCACTAGGGTTGGTGTCACCTAGTGTGGTAAAACATGGTGTCACTCCCCTCCTGATTATCCTGCCCAGCGCCCTGCAGGCAATGCAGGTCATGGGGTGCATCCCCAAATGACCCCTTTGAATTATAGTATAGGGTGGTATAGGGCAGGTTAGGGTGGTAAAGGGCAGGTTGGGGTGGTATAGTGGCAGATTAGGGTGGTATAGGGCAGGCTGGGGTGGTATAGTGGCTGATTAGGATGGTATAGAGCAGGTTAAGATGCTATAGGGCAGGTTGGGGTGGTATAGGGCAGGTTGGAGTGGTATGGGGCAGGTTGGGTAGTAAATGGCAGGCTAGGGTGGTATAGGGTAGGTTGGGATGGTATAGGGCAGGTTAGGGTGGTATAGGGAAGGTTGGGGTGGTAAAAGCAGGTTGGGGTGGTATAAGGCAGGTTAGGATGATATAGGGCAGGTTGGGGTGGTATAGGACAGGTTAAGGATGGTATAGGGCATGTTAGGATGGTATAGGGCAGGTTAGGGTGGTATAGGGCAGGTTGGAGTAATATAGAGCAGGTTAGGTAGGTATAGGGCAGGTTGAGGTGGTAAAGTGTAGGTTGGGTTGGTATAGGGCAGGGTGGGGTGGTAAAGTGTAGGTTAGGTGGTAAGGGCAGGTTGGGGTGGTATAGGGCAGAATAGGACTCATGTAGTGACAGTGTGCAGCAGGGGCATTGCTAGGTGGCAAAAAGACCAGGGGCTTCAGCCCGAAGACCAAGGCCAGCACGGGGTGGGGGGGGCCTCTAGTGGCGCTGGGTTTTTTTGTTTGGGCGGAGGGGTTGTGTGGTTGTGTGGCGGGGGTAGGCTGACTTGCTGGTTGCTGCCTGGCTTACCAGTGCCCATCAATGCTGACCACTAAACTGACCTACCTACCTGACATACACTGACCTACCTGACACACACACTGACCTACCTGACATACACACACTGACCTACCTACCTGACATACACTGACCTACATACACTGACCTACCTGACATACACTGACCTACATACACTGACCTACCTGACATACACTGACCTACATACACTGACCTACCTGACATGCACGGACCTACATGCACTGACCTACATGCACGGACCTACCTGACATACACTGACCTACATACACTGACCTACCTGACCCACACTGACCTACCTGACCCACACTGACCTACATACACTGACCTACATACACTGACCTACCTGACATGCACTGACCTACATACACTGACCTACCTGACATGCACTGACCTACCTGACCCACACTGACCTACCTGACATACACTGACCTACATACACTTACCTACCTGACCCACACTGACCTACCTGACCCACACTGACCTACCTGATACACACTGACCTACATACACTGACCTACCTGACATGCACTGACCCACACTGACCTACACACACTGACCTATGCTGACCTACATACACTGACCTACCTGACACACACTGACCTACCTGACCCACACTGACCTACACACACTGACCTACTTGACATACACTGACCTACACTGACCTACCTACATTGACCTACCTGACATACACTGACCTACCTGACCCACACTGACCTACCTGACCCACACTGACCTACCTGACACACACACTGACCTACCTGACATACACTGACCTACCTGACATACACTGACCTACATACACTGACCTACCTGACGCACACTGACCTACCTGACCCACACTGACCTACATACACTGATCTACCTGACGTGCACTGACCTACCTGACATGCACTGACCTACATGCAGTGACCTACCTGACATACACTGACCTCCATGACCCACACTGACCTCCATGACCCACACTGACCTACCTGACATTCACTGACCTACCTGACATACACTGACCTACATACACTGACCTACCTGACATACACTGACCTACATACACTGACCTACCTGACCTACCTGACCCACACTGACGTACCTGACCCACATTGATCTACATACACTGACCTACCTGACATGCACTGACCTACATACACTGACCTACCTGACATGCACTGACCTACCTGACATACACTGACCTACATACACTGACCTACCTGACCCACACTGACCTACCTGACATACACTGACCTACCTGATACACACTGACCTACCTGACATACACTGACCCACATACACTGACCTACCTGACATACACGGACCCACACTGACATACACTGACCTACATACACTGACCTACCTGACCCACACTGACCTACATACACTGACCTACCTGACATGCACTGACCTACATACACTGACCTACCTGACACACACTGACCTACCTGACATGCACTGACCCACACACACACTGACCTACACTGACCTACACACACTGACCTACACTGACCTACCTGACCCACACTGACCTACATACACTGACCCACCCACACTGACCTACCTGACCCACACTGACCTACCTGACATACACTGGCCTACATACACTGACCTACCTGACCCACACTGACCTACATACACTGACCCACACACACTGACCTACCTGACCCACACTGACCTACCCGACCCACACTGACCTACACACACTGACCTACCTGACATACACTGACCTACCTAAAATATAATGACCTACCTGACCCACACTGACCTACATAGACTGACCTACCTGACCCACACTGACCTACCTGACCCACACTGACCTACATACACTGACCCACCCACACTGACCTACCTGACCCACACTGACCTATATACACTGACCTACCTGACTCACACTGACCTACCTGACATACACTGACCTACATACACTGACCTACCTGACATACACTGACCTACCTGACCCACACTGACATACACTGACCTACTTGACCCACACTGACCTACATACACTGATCTACCTGACCCACACTGACCTACCTGACATACCCTGACCTACCTGACATACACTGACCTACCTGACCCACACTGACCTACCTGACATACACTGACCTACATACACTGACCTACCTGATATACATACACTGACCTGGTACCTGCCATACACACACTGACTGACCTACCTGTGTCCAGGTCCTGCAGCAGCAGCTCAGCTGTGGTGCTGGTGTGTGAGGCAGCCAGAGGAGAGGAGGAGAGCCGCCCGCCCGAGCGTTGATCGATGTCGCACAGTGGCCAAATTGTAATTCCCACCTTCTTCCTCTTCCAGTCACAGCGCGCTGGGAGAGGACTGATAGGTGGAGTGCAGGCTCTGGGAGGCGCTGGTGATGCTGCTCAGGGTGGCGGTGTCTTCTCTCTCTCCCTCCTGGGCTCTTCCCGGCTGCCCAGGTATCCCCATCCCTGCTGCTCTGCACTCCACGGCGCCACCGGAGGGACGCTCCAGTCCAGAAATGGCCGGCTCCATGAGCACTAGCACGGAGGAGGAGGAGGAAGTGCAATCCTCCTCCGCTTTGAATACTGGGCAGTGTGGGCATGGTGGGCAGTAGGGATGAGCTTCGAGTTCGAGTCGAACTCATGTTCTACTCGAACATTGGCTGTTCGCAAGTTCGCCGAACAGCGAACAATTTGGGGTGTTCGCGGCAAATTTGAATGCCGCGGAACACCCTTTAAAAGTCTATGGGAGAAATCAAAAGTGCTAATTTTAAAGGCTTATATGCAAGTTATTGTCATAAAAAGTGTTTGGGGACCCGGGTCCTGCCCCAGGGGACATGGATCAATGCAAAAAAAAGTTTTAAAAACGGCCGTTTTTTCAGGAGCAGTGATTTTATTAATGCTTAAAGTCAAACAATAAAAGTGTAATATCCCTTTAAATTTCGTACCTGGGGGGTGTCTATAGTATGCCTGTAAAGGGGCGCATGTTTCCCGTGTTTAGAACAGTCTGACAGCAAAATGACATTTGGAAGGAAAAAACTCATTTAAAACTACCCGCGGCTATTGCATTGCCGACAATACACATAGAAGTTCATTGATAAAAACGGCATGGGAATTCCCCACAGGGCAACCCCGAACCAAAAAAAAAAAAAAAAAAAATGATGTGGGGGTCCCCCTAAATTCCATACAAGGCCCTTCAGGTCTGGTATGGATTTTAAGGGGAACCCCGCGCCAAAAAAAACAAAAAAAAACGGCGTGGGGTCCCCCCAAAAATCCATACCAGACCCTTATCCGAGCACGCAACCTGGCAGGCCGCAGGAAAAGAGGGGGGGACGAGAGTGCGGCCCCCCCCTCCTGAACCGTACCAGGCCACATGCCCTCAACATTGGGAGGGTGCTTTGGGGTAGCCCCCCAAAACACCTTGTCCCCATGTTGATGAAGACAAGGGCCTCATCCCCACAACCCTGGCCGGTGGTTGTGGGGGTCTGCGGGCGGGGGGCTTATCGGAATCTGGAAGCCCCCTTTAACAAGGGGACCCCCAGATCCCGGCCCCCCCCCTGTGTGAAATGGTAAGGGGGTACTTACCCCTATCATTTCACTAAAAAACTGTCAAAAATGTTAAAAATGACAAGAGACAGTTTTTGACAATTCCTTTATTTAAATGCTTCTTCTTTCTTCCTTCATCTTCTTCTTCTTCTGGTTCTTCTGGCTCTTCTGGTTCTTCCTCCGGCGTTCTCGTCCAGCATCTTCTCCGCGGCGTCTTCTATCTTCTTCTCCTCGGGCCGCTCCGCACCCATGGCATGGGGGGAGGCTCCCGCTCTTCTCTTCATCTTTTCTTCATCTTCTTCATCCCCCTCTGACGTCACGGGGAATGCCACAGGGAAGTCCCGTCATGTCACCGTGCGTCAGAGGGGGGCGGGGTCACCGGGTGGCCCCGCCCCCGTTATTTAAGAACCGTCAGACGAAGAGACGCCGTCACACAGCGGGAGCCTCCCTCCATGCCACAGCATGGCTGCGGAGCGGCCCGGAGAAGACATGAAGAAGACAAGAAGGAAGAAGAGATGAAGAAGAAGAAGAAGATGAAGAAGAAGACGAAGAAGAGAAGAAGATGAAGAGAAGAGCGGGAGCCTCCCCATGCCATGGGTGCGGAGCGGCCCGAGGAGAAGATGCTGGACGAGAACGCCGGAGGAAGAACCAGAAGAGCCAGAAGAACCAGAAGAAGAAGAAGATGAAGGAAGAAAGAAGAAGCATTTAGTGAAATTTTTAGTGAAATGGTAGGGGTAAGTACCCCCTTACCATTTCACACAGGGGGGGGGCCGGGATCTGGGGGTCCCCTTGTTAAAGGGGGCTTCCAGATTCCGATAAGCCCCCCGCCCGCAGACCCCCACAACCACCGGCCAGGGTTGTGGGGATGAGGCCCTTGTCTTCATCAACATGGGGACAAGGTGTTTTGGGGGGCTACCCAAAAGAACCCTCCCAATGTTGAGGGCATGTGGCCTGGTACGGTTCAGGAGGGGGGGGGCCGCACTCTCGTCCCCCCTCTTTTCCTGCGGCCTGCCAGGTTGCGTGCTCGGATAAGGGTCTGGTATGGATTTTTGGGGGGACCCCACGCCGTTTTGTTTTTTTTTTTTGGCGCGGGGTTCCCCTTAAAATCCATACCAGACCTGAAGGGTCTGGTATGGAATTTAGGGGGAACCCCACGTCAATTTTTTTTTTAAATTTTGGCTGGGGTTCCCCTTAATATCCATACCAGACCTGAAGGGCCTTGTATGGAATTTAGGGGGACTCCCACATCATTTTTTTTTTTTTATTTTGGTTCGGGGTTGCCCTGTGGGGAATTCCCATGCCGTTTTTATCAATGAACTTCTATGTGTATTGTCGGCAATGCAATAGCCGCGGTAGTTTTAAATGTGTTTTTTCCTTTAAAATGTCATTTTGCTGTCAGACTGTTCTAAACACGGGAAACATGCGCCCCTTTACAGGCATACTATAGACACCCCCCAGGTATGAAATTTAAAGGGATATTACACTTTTATTGTTTGACTTTAAGCATTATTAAAATCACTGCTCCTGAAAAAACGGACGTTTTTAAAACTTTTTTTTGCATTGATTCATGTCCCCTGGGGGAGTACCCGGGTCCCCAAACACTTTTATTGACAATAACTTGCATATTAGCCTTTAAAATTAGCACTTTTGATTATTCATGTTCGTGTCCCATAGACTTTAACGGCGTTCGCGTGTTCGAACGAATTTTTTTCCTGTTCGCATGTTCTGGTGCGAACCGAACAGGGGGGTGTTCGGCTCATCCCTAGTGGGCAGTGAGTCACTGGTTGCTAGCCGCTAGGTGGCTATAGCAACCAGTGACCAAGAGTAGAGTCAGGCGGGGCGGAGTTGGAGCCGGAGCCGGAGCCAGTGCTACCACGGCTCAGTCCGCCCCTGTCCCCTGCATTCTAGGATCGGGACAAGAGACTCTGGGCTATTAGCCCCAGGCTCAGGGCTGTAGCCCCAATAGCCACCCCCTGATGACGCCTTTGGTGTGCAGTAACGTACAGCATGCCTGCAGATGAAGACACCTGGAGCTGCTGTGTCCTTGCCGCTTTCTCCTTCAGCTGCGGGATCAGCCAGAGTGAAGAAGTCTGTGGGAGGAGTGGAGGAGGCAGCCACACCCCAAGCTCCACCCATCAACTCTGGCTGCCTTGGGGGATATTGGAGATACCCGAGGGACAGCTTAACCTGACTAACCTGTTATAGGCAGCCTGCTCCACACGACTTGGTGCCCTGCTCGCACTGCTCCACTGCAGCTCTGCAAGTGTAAGCAATACAGTACAGTGTGTAGCGGCATCCCCGGTGTCACCCCTCTGGCAGGTGCCACACGGTGCGGGCCGCCTCCCCACCCCTATAGCAACGCCACTGGGTTACACTGTACATAACATGCTATGGGCCACCAATCTCTATATGCTGCACTGACAGGTATACAGTATAGTTTAGATCACATATTGTGATGTACCCTACATTTTTTGGAGCTCCACAATCTCTTTAGAATTAAAACAGAAATATGAACAGACCTCAAAGCCACACCTGTAATAGATAGAAAATAATCAAACATTTCTGGAGCTTCTCCAAAGCAGGTTGTTGTAGACAGGTACATGAATCTGGGGCACACACCAAGTATGAAGCACCGAGATTGGGAATATCCATACAGATACTTTACCCTCAGTGCAACTGCGCTTCCTTATGCCACTGCACCTGTCAAGCAGTACAGCGGCTGGGAGTTTTGTACCAGAGGGCAGAGCCTGACAGGGATTCTCAGACATTAATTCCCATGCAGGTCTGCTCCCCTTTTGATTTATAGAGGGTAGTGGGTGGATCCTTAGCCAATAGACAGCCTGCTATTGGATATAGAAGCTACCCACTGCCTGCTGTCAATTACAAGGTGAGGGCGGATCTGATGGGGAACTGGAGTTTAAGCTTCCCCATCAGGCTTTACCCACTGCAGTGTCACTGGTTGCTAAGTAGCTGTTGACTGTGAAGCTGACAGCATCCTTTACAAATAGTGACAGGGAGAGGGTAGCAGCGGCCAATATGCTACTCTGCAATACTGCATACAGGGGCTGGCACTCTGCTTGTCTTTGTAGGACAAATTAGAGCTGGTCTTAGTTATTTCCAGTTTTGTTCTACAAATGGGAAGTACATAATTTGGTGCAGTAATAGTGCCACTTTGTAAGATGGATCTATTAGGAAATATCTGAAACTACCACTTGTGTTGGTAAAGTTAGCGAAATAGGCGATAGTGGGTTTTTTTCTGGAGCAGACCATTTTAAAGGGCCATAGCACCAGAAAATTGTTGGTAGTGCTTTATTGAATTTGCTTAACTGTACACTCGCTATATTCTGTGTCGCTCTGCTCTGTACATTGCTGTGCAAAGCATACTTGACACTACTAATCATCATATAGCCATTATATATAAAGACAAACTTTTTTTAGCACTAGCAAATTTTAGGTCTTTGGAATTATAATGTGGGGGAGATTTACTAAGACCGGTGCAAACAGAATCTGGTGCGGCTGTGCATTGTAACCAATCAGCTTCTAATTTCAGCTTGCTCAATTAAGCTTTGACAATAAGCCCTGGTTCACATTGATGCTACTTTGAAATCTCCCCCACTTTACTTGAAGTAGCGCAAAGTAGCATGGTCAGCGCGATTTCAGGTGCTACTTGATAGACATCTGTGTGGATTCATGCACAGATGTCTATTGAAGTCGCACCTGAAATTGGCAAAGGTAGTGCAGGAACTACTTTTGCAAATCGCTGCAGCGCTGAAAAATCAGTGTCACACTGATTAGTGTCATTGCCTCCAATAGGCTGCGACTTGTCATGCAATTTGATATCTCAAATCGCATGGCAAATCGCTCCAACGTGAACCTAGGCTAAAATCTAGAAGCTGAAATTAGAAGCTGATTAGTTACTATGCACAGCTAGACCAGATTCTGTGTGCACCAGATTTAGTAAACCTCTCCCTATGTTCAGGAGCAGGCACACATCTGCTGTTTGCCACTTTTAGGTGTATGTGACACATTGCAATCAGCACTGAGTATACAGTTGCAATAAAAATTATTTGAACCCTTTTGGAATGATATGGATTTCTGCAAAATTGGTCATAAAATGTGATCTGATCTTCATCTAAGTCGCAACAATAGACAATCACAGTCTGCTTAAACTAATAACACACAAAGAATTAAATGTTACCATGTTTTTATTTAAAACACCATGTAAACATTCACAGTGCATGTGGAAAAAGTATGTGAACCCCTAGACTAATGAGATCTCCAAGAGCTAATTGGAGTGAGGTGTCAGCCAACTGGAGTCCAATCAATGAGATGAGATTGGAGGTGTTGGTTACAGCTGCTCTGCCCTATTAAAAACACACACCAGTTCTGGGTTTGCTTTTCACAAGAAGCATTGCCTGATGTGAATGATGCCTCACACAAAAGAGCTCTCAGAAGACCTACGATTAAGAATTGTTGACTTGCATAAAGCTGAAGAAGAAGCGTCAGTCGGCGAGAGCCTCCCATGGAGGCGGAATGGATGCAGGTTTTTTCTTTTTGGTTCATCGGGCGGCGTGAATTTACCCCATTACCAATTCCCATAGGGGGAGGCCGGAATCTGGGAGTCCCCTTGTTAAAGGGGGCTTCCAGATTTGATAAGCCCCCCGCCCGCATACCCTCACAACCACCAGGCAAGGATTTTGGAGGGGACCCCTACACCATTTTTTTTAAAATTTGGCACAGGGTTCCTTTTAATTTCCATATCAGACCTGAAGGGCCTGGTATGGATTTTAGGGGGACCCCCACGCAATTATTTTTTAAAATTTTGATCCGGAGTTCCCCTTAATATGCATACCAGGCCCAAAGGGTTTAATTTTTATTATTTCACTTTAAGCATTAAAAAAATCACTGCTCCTGAAAAAACTGAAGTTTTTAAAAAAATGTTTTGCATTGATACATGGGGTCCCCAAACACTTTTTATGACAATAACTTTCATATAAGCCTTTAAAATGAGCACTTTTGATTTTTCATGTTAGTGTCCTATAGACTTTAATGGTGTTTTGGAGGCTTTCGAATTTGCTGCAAACACTGCATTTTGTTTGCTGTTTGGCAAACAGGCAAACACCGATGTTCGAGTCGAACTTACGTTCGACTTGAACATTGGGCTCATCCTTAATGATGACACTGTATTTATTTTATATAAAAAAATCTAAGTACCATTTTTCATAATTGATATACAGCTATCAAATGACCCATCTCTTTCCGAGCCTGTCTGCAGGGTAACATCAGTGGGAGGAGCTTCTAGTCCTCTGCTGCTGGTCATATGTTAAAAAAAACAGGCTTCGCAATACAAAGGTAAAATACACAATTAATATCAAATAAATGTTTTAAATCGTCATACAAATATTTATTGGAGCTCAGATATTTATTATTTTTGTGCAAAAACATGACCTGATCTAGGGGGGGGTTTTGCCAATCACAGACTGTTTTACACCCCGCCACCCCGTATTTATAGTTTGTATGTTCTTATGCCCCGTACACACGGTCGGATTTTCCGATGGACAATGTCCGATCGGAGCGTGTTGTCGGAAATTCCGACCGTGTGTGGGCGCCATCGGACATTTTCCATCGGATTTTCCGACACACAAAGTTGGACAGCAGGAGATAAAATTTTCCGACAACAAAATCCGATCGCGTCAATTCCGACCGTGTGTGGCCTGTTCCGACGCACAAAGTGCCACGCATGCTCAGAAGAAATTCCGACACGGGACAGCTCGTTCTGGTAAACTTAGCGTTCGTAATGGATAAAGCACTTTCGTCACGCTGCAATGTAAAAAATGGTTTAATACAGCACACTCTCTTCTTCTTTATAATGTGACAAGAATTAAGTCGTTTTGCTGCTCATATTCACACACACTTCTCACAAAGTTTGATTTGTGTTTTTTTCGTGGGATTCCCTCAATATATTGTTATTAGTTGTCACATCTGACAGTTTTATATTTTTTTTATATTTTTTTTTGGTTTTTAAGCCTTTTTTTTTCTTTAATGTTTGGATTTTTTCCAAGGCTGATCTTTGTTCAATGTTATTTTTATTTTTACTCCAGAATATTTTTGTGTGTGTTTTGTGTGGCAAGTTACCCCAACACCATTGATATCTTTTATTATTTAATCTCCAGGAGATTTTTTGTTGTTGGTGTCCCTTGTTCATTTCACATTGTATATTTGCAATGTACCTGAATCCTCACAAACAAACCATCATTTTTGAAGTAAAACACATAGGAGAGTATAATTCAAAACAAAAATCCTTTATTAAGGGATCAGAACCAAACAAAGAGGAAGGCAACACTGGATCAACAGGAGAAATTAGTGAAGCCTGGGACCCCCACGGCAGACATCAATTCTTAAACCTCAAAATTGGTGGCCTGAGGAGTCCATATATAAGGGAGGGCAGTCTGGTCCGGGATTCACAGAGACTCGGATAGCAGCAGATGACATCAGTGTCCCCAGGCTGTGGTACCACAAGAGGCTGCATCTTTTGGCCGACCAGACTGGATCCAGGGTCGTCACTCTCTGGTCTTCCTTTCACACTTCCTTCCGGGCTGTGGCTGTGCAGTAGGAGATGTGGCAGGAGGAGGAGTAGGACCTGGAGGAGGAGGAGGACTGGGAGGACCTGGAGGAGGACTGGGAGGACCTGGAGGAGGACTGGGAGGACCTGGAGGAGAGGGAGGAGGAGGAGGAGGACCATCCCAAAGCTGTGTGTGAGGTGTAAGTTGTCCCCTCACACCTTTCTCCAGAGCCTCTGATATGAGGGCCTGACACCTGGCTTGTTGGCCCTCCTCCATCCTCTGCATTTTATAGGCAATGAATGCCGCAAGGTTCTCCTGCATGGTGTGTGGTGCTCCCAGGACCTCTGTAGCCCTCCAAAAAAATCTGATAGCCGCCTCCTCTAGGCTACTCCTCCTGCTGCCACTTTCTGTTTTCAGGGTGGGTGGAGGGACCTGCAGATCAGCCACCTCCTGGCTGAGACTTCCCTGTGTATGAAAAAGGGACATGGTTTTAGTTTTTGCATCATCAATCACAATCATAAATTAGTACTCCCAACTAACATCTAGGTAACATCATTGATAGTACAAGCAGAAATATTTAGAGGAATGCTATACCTGGCTCAATCTGGGCTCCTCCACATATGGCCTGGAAGGCCCAGGTTGGGCATCAGAAGCCTCAGCCGGGGGGGAAGGAAGCGTGGAAGGAAGACTTGAGAGGGATGGCCTGGGTTCAGTCTGGCCTTCCAGAAAGTGCAGCCTGTCGTAGTACAACATCCTGGGGACATAGATGTCATCTGCTGCTCCGGATCTCTGTGAATCAAGGACTTTCTTGCGCATCCTCAGATATGTGCTCCTCAGGCAACCAATTAAGATCTTTAAATAAGTGATGTTTGCCGTGGGGATCACCTGCTTCACAATTTCACACAATTGCTCCAGTGCTGCCTTCCTCTTTGCTTGGTTTTTGAAATGGGAGTGGGTAATCTCCCACAGACAGGGCAGCTCCCTTAGCATATCAATGAATAGTGACATGAAGTCAGTATCTCTCATTAAGATATCCATGTTCACTGCAAGACACAACACAAGACAAAGCCTAATGTCACACCAAACTCTCCTAATCTTGTTACAATATAGTCCTCAATCTAGAAGCAGTATAGGCCCAAGTTTGTCTCTTACCTTCGTTCTTACGATCGGCGCGTCCAATGCTCCTTCCTCCGCTCACAGATCGTACGTAATACGCACGCGTGTTACGCTTTATAGACACTGCGCATGTGTGTAACTCCGCCCGCCCCGGACGTTCTTTCTATTCTATTCCCCGCCCCTTTTCGTTCGGCGCAGTGGGGGAAGAGCATGATGGCGGAGTCACACCAGGTGCGTGCTAATTGCAGCAACGAGGAGGAGGAGGAAAGCCCGGATCCAGGCACGTCCCGATTCAGAAGGAGACGTTTTAAGGCCACAAATATGTCGTTTGGGGAGATGTTGGAGATGGTCGACATCATGAAGAAGTCCGACTATGATGGCAAATATGGGCCTTACCCCAACCCGAACATCCGAAAGGCCAAGATCATGGCGAAAGTGGTCAGGAGTCTCGAGCGGAATTTCGGGGTCCGAAGATCAAAAGATCAGCTCAGGAAGCAGTGGTCGGACCTGAAGTTGAGAGAGCCGGAGCAGTACCGAAATATCCGGAGAGTGCTGCAAAAAAGTAAGTAGTTGTGCTGTGTTTCTATTCTTTCTGGCTTTATTCCGTTCGTTCTGCTCCATATGCTTTTATTAATTGTAACGTTTAAAAAGGTCAACTTTAATGTTCATGGGCCCATTATTCGTTCGTATCAAACACTTTTCGTTCGGCCTCTAGAACACCATTGTTTAGGCCATATGCATTTTCCCACATTTTTTTGGGGCCTACTTGGATGCCAAATATTTGTTTAGGTAGATGGGTTTGTTACTAGAATGAAATGCAAACTAGATTGTGTGTAAGGAGAGGACACTGAGCAGCTGTTTTCACATCTGGACACTGGAGCACTAGTGTGGGACACAAGAACACCATTTTTATTAGGGGGGCACACAGGTGCTCCAGTGTATACTATAGGGGGGTTACATGTGTGAAGCTTGTACCAAACAGGTAAAGTATTGCAGCTTGACAAAGGGCAATAAAAAATAAGACATCTTTGAACTCGGCTAAAATAGACAATTGTACCCCACTTCCAAGCAATGTTTCCTATTTCTATAGTTCTGCCATCAAATATCTGTGTGCTAAGTATACCATTTTTGTTTTACATAGGGGAGAAAAGACTCGGACACTCCTCATCCCAGGAGAACACAGACCCCCCCCCCCCTCTGGAAGAAGGGGAACTACCCCAAACCCAAGATGCTGAGCAGGAGGAAGAAGAAGATGTAGTGGAGATTGGCACCACAAGAGATGAGTGTCTGCGACCACAGGCTCAGGTAAAAGAGATGGCTGGTGGCAGATTTTTGAGACCTTTTTTTTGTTCTTTATCTCTTTTTAGGTGATCGTGATGTTGTGGATCCAGAACGCTTTACTTCTGAAAGTGCCCAGATACTGATAGGGGAGATCATGGGGTGTAATCTCCAATTGCAAAACATTCAGCAACAAATACGTGATGTTATTACAAAAAATAATAACATCATTGATGTTTTGGGGCGAATTTAAACCCCACAAAATGACCGGTTTTCAGTAATTTCAATTTTTACACGTTTTGAAAAGCCAAATTTGGAGGATGCACACAGTGTGCCAACATGTGCTATCTGCCATCACGGGAGATCAATGGACGCGTTTTGGGGGGGCAACCCCTTCCTCAATTATAAAGTAGCGTTGAGGAAGGGCTTGCTCCCCCAAAACACGTCCCTTGATCCCCCTTGATGGCAGATAGCACATGTTGACATTCGTAAATTGGTGTGCATCTTCCAAATTTGGCTTTTCCAGGGGTGAGTTCCCCCCATCTGAACGCTATATCAAACCCAGTTCCTAAATACTGATGTCTGATATAGCCTTCAGGTTTTACCATATGTGAACTTTGTAAGTTCTAGTTTTTTGGCTTTCTTGTTGGTTTTACACAGGCCTGTTTTATCTGAAATGGATATTTTGATTATTCATAATGCTACTGCAAACATTTTATACTACAAACATGTTGGTTTGTTTTAAAAACCTTTGGTAAATGCACATTTTGATTGTGCAGGTATAAAAAAGTGCCTTACTCAAGAATGTGTGGATTATTGTCTCAACACTACAACAACACTTTTGGGGTGATGTAATTGTTGTTTTATGCACAAATGGGGGTTATTTCCTAAGGGCAAATACACTTTGCACTACAAGTGCAGGTTCAGTGCAGTTGCAAGTGCACTTGAAGTGAAATGTGTTTTTGCATTTAGGAAGTACCAGCCAACACTGTTTTTTATAAGGTTACCCAATCACGACATTTTCTGCACTCAACACATTTCTGTCAGGGTCAGCTAAAACAAACACAAGCAGTAAATGTACACCAAGAATTGCTTTTGGTTGTTTTTTATTTGAAAAAGGTGTCACATATTGTCTGGCATATTGATAGCCCCCCTACCGGCAAAGAACTCCAGGTATCGTATCCGGACATCACGGGCATTCAGGGAGGGCAAGCCAGGACGGCCGCTTTCAAGTGCCGTCATTGTGGAAGTATTTGGGATTCCGGCCTCAGGCCCAACTGAGCCAGCATAGTTGGCTGAATGTTTTCTTAAAAAATTATGGAGAACACAGCACGCCAGTATAATATGGTTCAGTTTATACTCCGCCATATGGATGGGTGTCAGAAATAGTCGGAACCGGCTGGCCAGGATTCCAAATGTGTTCTCCACCACTCTTCAGGCTCTGGCCAGCCGGTAATTAAAAACCCTCTGTTCCGGGGTGAGGGTCCTCATCGGGAATGGCCGCATCAGGTGGTCCCCCAGCGCAAATGCTTCATCAGCAACGAACACAAATGGGAGACCTTCAACATTGTCCTCTGGAGGTGGCAAGTCCAAACTGCCATTCTGGAGACGCCTGTAGAACTCCGTCTGGGCGATGACTCCACCATCGGACATCCGGCCATTCTTCCCCACGTCCACATACAAGAACTCGTAATTAGCCGACACCACCGCCAACATCACTATACTATTAAACCCCTTGTAGTTATAATAGTATGACCCCGAGTTGGGTGGTGGGACGATGTGGACGTGTTTCCCATCAATTGCTCCTCCGCAGTTAGGAAAGTCCCACCGCTGGGCAAAGTGGGAGGCCACAGTCTGCCATTCCTGTGGCGTGGAAGGAAACTGTTGAGGAAAAAAAAAAAAACATTACTATTTTTTCACAGAAACCTGGCAAGCAGATTAGACACAAACATTATGGGTCAACCTCCAGATAGCATTTATTAAGGGGAATTTAACAACAACAAAGTATAAGGTACACCTATCATATTCCCCCTCCCCCCCTCTCATGGGCCATTTCTAACATTATAGGGGGGGGACTCTTGGACAGGTAACCCTCTTCACTTCATTGAGAGATGAATGCCTAAATACAGGGTATTACTTGGAACAGCCCCTCCTTTGTTACACTATTGGCAGCCCACTGGACAGGTAAGAAGTGTCATAATACAAAGATATAAATACACACTGTACACATTTGAGCACATTTGGACATTCTGCTATTACCTATCAAGATAATAGTAGGATACAAAAACTTTAAACAGTACCATTGGAAAGTATTCAGGCAGGCCCTTGCACTACATGCCTTGGGGAATTCATCCATAAATCTGACCAGTAAAGAGATGGGTATAGTGTGTATGGGTTTGGCAAAGTCAGCAGATAGATGATTGAGGATAGAGAATTGGGATCAGCTGACTTAGCAGTTGGGGGGAGGGAGGGTTACCAAAAATTTGGGGACACCACAAAAAAAAGCCTCTGGCCCTCTGCCTGAATTTAAATCCAAAATAACATTTCCAAACATTTTAGGGGGTGTTTGGGGTAAAGCACTACTATGGAGCTGATAAAATACATTGTTAAGTGACTACATGAGGTGAATATAGGGCAGGAGACACCATGCTGGAGAGGTTATTGAAGGGCAAATATGTATGAAGGACATCAAATAATAATTACATAAAAATCCAGCATGCATGAGAACAAAGGGGACATTCACAGCATAATACAATCATGGTAATTAGGGAATGAGGAAAGAAATACAATATATTATCAAACATTCAATACAATAAAATGTGATATAAAAGGATAAAAATCTTACCTTCATATACTCCTTCTGCAGGACCTGGATGATGGCAGAACAGGTCTCTGGGATAATGATCCCCAGAGCCTGGGGGGAGATGCCTGTCGAGAACTTGAGGTCCTGCAGGCTTCTCCCTGTGGCCAAATACCGCAAGGTAGCGACCAACTTCTGCTCCGGAGTGATGGCTTGCCTCATGCAGGTATCCTGCCTGCTGATATAGGGGGTCAGCGAAGCCAACAAACGGTGAAACACGGGGTCCGTCATCCTGAGAAAGTTCCTGAAATCATCAGGATTATTCTCACGGATCTCACGGAGCAAAAGCATATGACAGAACTGGTCACGCTGACGCAACCAATTCTTGGTCCATGAACTCCTCCCCACCCTGTTCATGGACTGGACTTGTGTCAAGGTCAGGACCCCAACACCAAGCCCCCGCACAGCACGAACTCTACGAGGAGTACGCATACGAAACATGGCTATAAAACGGTCGGCTGCTCAGAACGAAGTAACAGAACGCACTGAAGAACAGCAAGGCCTGTGAAGAGCGACCTGAAAACCAGTAACGAACGAACAAGAATACAGTGACTAAAGTCACGCAGAACTTGCTTGCACACACTGAAGAGCAGATACAAACCCACAAGCACAAACTGAACGGCAGAAAACGATCTGAAAGCCACGAGTCTGAAAAAGCACAAATCGTCTCTCACCAAACTTTTACTAACACGAGATTAGCTGCGCTTGGTTCTGAACTGGCCTTTTCTAGTCTCGTCGTACGTGCTTGACGTCACCGCGTTCTTGGCGATCGGAAATTCCGACAACTTTGTGCGACCGTGTGTAGGCAAAACAAGTTTGAGCCAACATCCGTAGGAAAAAATCAGAGGATTTTGTTGTCGGAATGTCCGATCAATGTCCGACCGTGTGTACGGGGCATTAGAATTACAGGGAGGTAACGCCTCCATCAACAAACACGTACTGTAATATCCCACCCCCATAGTGTAGAGCTGATTAGTGGGCATGGAGAAGGCGTGAGAGAGTGGGCTGTCATTTATCTGGTGTGTATACATCCACATGTGTGACTCTATAGTCATGTGGGCTGCACAGAATGAAATGAACAGCTTAGAAGGGAACTGGAATTGCAGCATGCCCAGTACAAGTGGCAATGACTGTCTACACAATCTCAGGCTGCAGCTAGCAGTGGGGGACAGTGAACAGCAGGATCAACCAGTTTTTTGCAGAATACAGCATGAGTGAGTACAGACAGCATGTAATTACGCATGTACTGACACATGTTAATGATGTGGGTTTAATGACACTTTAATGAACTCTGTTGGCTGAGGATATCTGCTGAATCCTGAAAGATCTATAGACATATATATGACATCCATTGGTGTGTAAAAATACATTTATTTTGAGTATCTTTCAATAGAAATGCTGGACAGGAAGTCAGAAGAATGACATTAAGAAATGATTGCATATGTGCAGTATTATAAAATGTTATGAGAATAAATAATATTTCTCTTAAATGTGTCTCCTGTGTTAAGTCGCCATGTGTTATTTTGTCTACTGGTCATTCCAGTGGTGGGATTTCCTTGTATTAATTCCTTGGAGTTTTGGTTGTACCAATCTTAGTGGGTTCCCAGTTCTTACTTATTATTACTTTAGTTAATTCATAATATAAACGCATTTATGGACAGTGGGACTTCCTTGTACAGGTTTCCTGCACTACTAGACTTGGGTGGGCAGACCTCTTAGTTACTATTCTTTAAAGTACAAGTATTAATTCTGGTGCAGTGCCCTTTTTAACCCCTTTGCTGCCTTTACGCATTCCTTGTTGCTGTATAATGTATGTGGCTTTCTGATGGAAGTGATTTTGGCAGCTGTATGTCCACAAAGTTATGATCACACACACTGGAATGTGCAGCCCCCCTTGACTCTACCCTCTACCATGTATCCCAAGCTCATCTTCCTGTGGGCTCATGGTGAATGTCAGTGGGTGGAGCCTAATGAGATCAGTGATCATCCATTAAATGATCTTCTCTTCAGGGGGAAAGAACCCAGAAGCATCACACATTTCAGCACTTAATGTTTAAGCTCTGTCAGGGGAGACATTATGGGTTTAATAGACCCAAGATGTCTCATTAAATAAAAGACCTTGCCGTGGGGTGTGTGCTGTGATGTGGCTCCATGCACTGAACGATGAGCAGCTCTATTTATAGAACGTATTGGGAAGCTGATTAGACTATTGGAATAGAAGGAGAGGAGATATTGAAAATAAATATTGGTAACCATCCATTGATGATTGTGTACATCTGATTACCCCTGGAATTGGGGAACAAGTGCACCTAGACCTATGATATAGGTCTATTTAACAGGTACGGGTACACCCTTATTTTCACTATATGGTGGAGCACTGGAGAAGGAAAAATTGTTTTACAGCACTGAGACCTAAGCTTCAAATCACCAGCAGGGTTTCCTTTTACAAGGGTGTTAATCACTCCAGGTGAAGGACATTCTTTGGTGGAATTTGCATTGATTAAGAAGTCACAATGAGTGGACTGTTTCATTTAACCGAATATTGGAAAACATTATTAACAGTGACTCGGACTCACATCATTGGATTATATCTGGTTGAACACTTAAAGCAGAGTGCCGCCTGGGATTTTTTTTTTAAAGTCAGCAGCTACAAATACCGGAGCTGCTGACTTTTAATAGAAGGACACTTACCTGTCCAAGGAGGCCGCAATGTTGCAATGTTGGCACCAGAAGCTGACCCATCTCTTGGCTCTGGTGCAGGCGCTGGCATCCTTACTAAGGGAAACAGGAAGTGAACAGCCTGTTTCCTACTGCACATGCACGAGTCGCGCTGCGCGTTCTGAATGGTCCCTGCTGTCTTTTGGGACCTCTGTGTCTCCCAGAAGGCAGTGGGGGGAAGGAGGAGGGGCTGGACATTGGGTAGTTCGCTGCACTTTGTGCGGCCATCTTTCCCCGGAAGTGATATCTGGAATTGACAGGTATCTGCTCCCCCCTGAAAGGTGCCAAATGTGGCACCGGAGGGAGGAATCTGATCGGCAGAAGTTCCATTTCTGGGTGGAACTCCGCTTTAAGAGTACATCTCTACTCTACTCTAGAGGATTTTATTATGAGTTTACACTTGGACATAGTATCATTAAGCTTAATCTATTTTACACCATATATGGAATATTGCTTTTTGCACATAGATATCTGTAATGCTGCGTACACATGATCAGAAATTCCACCAGCAAAACTCTGAAAATGCGACCGTGTGTGTGCTCCATCGGTCTTTTGCTGGCGGAATTCCAGCCAGCAAAGAATTGAGAGCATGTTCTCTATTTTTTGGTCGGGAAAAGTTCCTATCTGAAAATGTGATCGTCTGTACAGATTCCGGCAAGCAAAATTCCTATGCATGCTTGGAAACAATTCGCACATGCTCGGAAGCATTGAACTTAATTTTCTCGGCTCGTTGTAGTGTTGTATGTCACAGCGTTCTTGACAGTCGAAAGTACAGAGAACTTTTGTGTGACTGTGTGTATGCAAGGCAAGCTTGAGAGGAATTCTCATTAAAGAAAACCTGTCATGCCATACATGCTATCACATATTGGACTGTCAGATAAGTAAAAGGTAAAAAAAAGGTACACAAAATCAATAAAAAAAAAAAACCAATATTAGGCATTGTTCAAAATAGCCGCTCCAGGTGAGCATTGCCATGCATGCTGGAGTGAGAAAAATAATTTTAGGGCAATCATTCAGGGTTAATTTCAAAATGATAACTTGTAAAGATTTATTAAAGTGTCGCCTTTGAACAGTTATGGGTAACGAAGTTTGTTAGTGTTTCATTATCATATGATAGATATGGGTTTGATAAACAGTTGTACTAATATAAGAGTTAGGGTCCTTTCACACGGGGCGGATCCGTGATGATCCACCCTGTGAACATCCGCTTGCTCAGCGGGGATCGCTCCGCCGATCCCCGCTGGGCAGGCAGATGACAGGTCTGTCTCTGCACACTGTGCAGCAACGGACCTGTCAGAGCGCTGCTCTCCCCTATGGGGATCGGATGACGATGGAACGCAGTGTCCGTCGTCACCCGATCTGATCCG
Organism: Lithobates clamitans; assembly: GCA_037952925.1. Taxonomy (NCBI): domain Eukaryota; kingdom Metazoa; phylum Chordata; class Amphibia; order Anura; family Ranidae; genus Lithobates; species Lithobates clamitans. The sequence continues at coordinate 2,065,483 of JBBGZY010000006.1, read as the reverse complement.
AAAACGGATGGAAAAGTAGGTTTTTCCTCTGTTACACTTTTTCGGATCGGAGCGGGTCGGATGTCAGCGGACATGTCACAGCTGACATCCAACGCTCCATAGAGGTCTATGGAGGGTCCATTCAGGTCCGCCTAAAAAACTGACAGGCGGACCTGAATGGATCGTTCATGTGAAAGAGGCCTTAGGACAGCACTTTACAGGGGGGCCTTGGCAAGGCAGTGTGGCTTCCATATATATTTGAAAATGTGTACAATAAATATTAATAAAAATAACAACTGCCACCATTTTATTCTCTACGGTCTCTGCTTTCAGAAAATGTATAATATATTCAGGGTTTTAGCTAAACTTCAGACCTAAAAATGAACAAACTGCATGACCTATTCATCACAGTCTCATCCAGCCATACAGTGTTCAGTTTTCTTTTTTGCCAATAGAAAGTTTATTGAAGTTGTTTACATTTTGGCTTGTTTTCTGATTCTGCGTGTTGTCTTTCTTCTCAAAATAAATGTGCACTTTATGAATATGACATATAATTTTTGCTATCATTGGTCAACTGTCAGATAAAGTGGCTTTTCAGTTTTCAATAACCAAAACTACAGCTAGATTAAAATTACCTTTTTTTTAAATTATTATTGAATCTTTTTATTTATTTTAACCACTTTTACCGCCTTCCTGACCAGAGCACATTTTGTGATACGGCACTGCGTCACTTTAAATGACAAATGCGCGACTGTGCGCCATTACACCCAAACAAAATTGACGTCCTTTTTTTCCCATAAATAGAGCTTTCTTTTGGTGGTATTTGATCACCTCTGTGGTTTTTACTTTTTGCGCTATAAACAAAAAAAGAGCGTCAATTTTGGAAAAAAAAGCAATATTTTTAACTTTTTGTTATATTAAATATCCCCAAAAAATATATAAAAAAATAGATTGCTTCTTCAGTTTAGGCCAATATGTATTCTTCCACATATTTTTGGTAAAAAAAAAAAAATATCGCAATAAGCGTATATTGATTGGTTGGGGCAAAAGTTATAGCGTCTACAAATAGGGGATAGATTTATGGCATTTTTATTATAATTTTTTTTTATTAGTAATGGCGGCATTCTGCAATTTTTATTGTGACTGCGACATTGCGGTGGACACATCAGACACTTTTGACACTATTTTTCGGGACCAGTGAATTTTATACAGTGATCAGTGCTATAAAAATGCACTGATTACTGTGTAAATGACACTGGCAGGGAAGGTATTAAACACTAGGGGACGATCAAGAGGTTAAGTGTGTTACCTCATTGTGTTCTAACTGTAGGTGGCCCACAATTTAAAGGGGACATACAGGTACGCCCATTCGCGCAGCCGTGCCATTGTGCCAACGTACATCATCATGCGCTGGTCGTCAAGCGGTTAAATATAACACAAGTACATATTGAAGAAGATATATACAAAAAAAAAAACATTAAAACTTGTAGACAACGCAAAAGGAAAAGCAATGAAAAACATAGAAAAGGTGTACATCCTAACTCCTTGCTATTACCACAACATTCCTATTCGTTCCTCTTAAAGGGAATAGTAGTAGAGGTTCAATACACAGGCCACTTTTCATAAGCATACCCTATACTGTATATAACATATTTTAGCATGGTTCATGGTAATTGTACCACTATTCATTGCAAATAATTAGCAACATTGCACTTTTCACTAATTTTTTTATGCAAAGTGAAGTAAACCAGGGTAACCAAGGCATGAGTTTTCTGTAGAAAAGTATTGAAAATGTCACTTTTTTATATAAGTTGAACCAATTTTCATGCAATACGTACCTATAATTACATCCTCTTGCTTATGTTGACTCTAACTAGTATATGATTGTATGACGCTGCTGCTGTTCCATTTGATTTGGACAGTGGACTAAAATTTTACTCTTCAGATATAATATTGCCATCATCCATTAATGTATGAACTGAGACATCAGGTTTCAGGCATAAAGTGCAAAGGATCAATGTTAGTATATGGGGAAGTCAGGAGTTTCTAAGGTATTTTTCTTAAGCTGCAGATTCACTTTGATATGTGAAATAAGAAATATGGATTCTTTGTGACACATACCCTTTAAAAATGGTAATAACTCAGGGTACACCAATGCTTTACTTCCCATACACTTGTGAAATACATGATGGAAACTGATAGAAGAAAATATAACCTATTGTATCTGGCACCCTTCAATGTCCATCAAAGGCTGCACAAGGGATGTGTGCTCTACAATTCTTCAAGATAGGCACTATCTCTTTCCTGCACTGAGCTTGCCTAGTCCACAACAGCGCATAATATAATGCAACACACAAGCATGTAATAGTACCCTTGCTAATAAGCCCTATGTATTTGAAATTAACTAAGTCTACAGTGATTTTCGAACAGCAAAACTTTGAAAAATAAGCTAAATCCTAAGCTAACCTACAGTAGTCCTCAAATTACATTCTCTATTAAATATACAGTATATTACTATACTTGCAGTGTAATCAATTTACTGCGGGTGTTTGGGAAAGTACAAAACCTTAGATACAAAAAATCCTAGATCACAGCAAAAAATTATTTTTCTACTGAAAGACATTTCAGTCTCATGATATTAACTAAGTATTTATCAACCACACCTCAAACATTAAATTTGATCAATGAAAAATGTATATTGTAGATCTGCATTGAATGAATTGATGAAAATTTGGAAAGATTTTTGGCTTGCTTTAATACCATCATATAATTTACTGGAAAGAAAAATTAATTAAAGGTCAGACTGCGGGGTAGACATAAGAATCATTACACAGTTAATGGACCTCATTTGCAAAATATATGTAATTCAATATTGATATTCTTCTAAAGAGAGTTTACTTTTAAAGTGTCTCCTGTAATTAATGTTAGCATTCCAGAGTAGCATTTACAATCCAACCAATATTTGCAATTTGTAGCTATTCCAGTATACCAATAAACATGCTGTTTGTTAAAGGGCGCAAAGATATATACTGTTACTTAATGATGAAAAGAGCAAAGTTTACAGGATAGTAACCCAAAGATACCATGCAAAAATCAGGTTTCATTATTCTGATTACTTTAAAGGATAAGTTCACTTTTAAAAATAAAATAAATGCACATTTTTTTGCAGGTAAAAAAATGTGCATTTACTATATTTTTTTGTAGGAGCCTGGAAAGCATTGCACCCGTGATCAGCAATATCAGTACCTGCTGCCTGCCTGTACATCATACGGGCAGGCAGTTTCACACTGACAGGAAAAAACAATGAACTACCAGAGCACTTAACAGCACATTGGTAGTTCATTAAGAACTACAAGCCGACAGCCACACAGGTTGTTGGTACCTATAGTTTTAACATTCACAGAACTCTGTGAATGAATGACACGGCTGGGCACCCAGAGACCTGCACGGTCGTGTTTTTTAAAAATTGTGACAGTGAATGGGGGGATAAAATCCCCCATTTGTTGTTTAAATGGGGTATTGGGGGGCTGGTGTTACATGCTACACCCTGAATATGGGTGTAACATGTTACAAAAGGTGAACTTATCCTTTAAAAGTCCATGTGAAAACATTTCTGACAGGTCAAAAAAAAAAAGCCATAGTTTTTTTTTCTGAAAAACTGTACCTTTAACAATTGAAAGCAGTACTTAGGTTGTACTTGAACTCAAAAAGTGTAGATTTGCTTTTTTAATAGAAAACATTTAAAAACGTTAAATGTGCCAGTAAGCAGTACTTCGTAAAAAATCTACCTCATAAGGCATTTTCTGATGATTTACAATATATGACACTGGAAAAGCAGAAGTGAAGAATTTTAAGGTGATGTCCAAAATTACAGCTCTTCACTTTGAGGACTACACTCTTTTTGAAGAGAAATTTCAGTGGCACATTCCTCTAGTATACCAGAAAGGCATATGAGGAGGTAATGGCAACTTGCCATTGATTTTATGCTGACCTTCACAGACAAGTTCATAATATACAGTATAAAAAAATAATTTTCTTGAATGACGCAGGGGAGTCCTTTCTTGGACAAATGGGCTATACTCCACTTGGAAAACTGAGGTCTGATGTTGAAATGTTCATGAAGCATTGACGCTTCTTGTGGAGTGGGCCTTCACAGGAAAGGGAGGAACACTACCTTTCAGGTCATTTGCCTGAGTAATTATTCATCAAATCCACCTAGCAATCCTGGACTTAAAGGCAGACTGTGTCTTCTGGGAGAGTTCAGGCAACAAGAACAAAGCATCAGATTGATGACTTGAGGTCATGGCTGTGAGGTAGATTCACACAGCCCTAACCATGTCTATCCCTCCTTCTCCCACTCCCTCTCCCCCTCTCTCTCCCATCCTCCCTTTCACCTCTGCTCTCCCTCCCTGCCTTTTCTGCCTCTCTCACTCTATCTTTCTCTCTCTCCCTCTCTTCCTTTCTCTCACTCCCCCTCCCCTTCTCCCCTCTTCCTTCCTCTCTCTCACTCCCTCTCTTTGCCCTTCGCTCTCGATTTCTCTTTCTTCCTCCCTTCCTAGCCCTACTCTCATTCTGACTTGTGTTGTATGTGACTTACTTTTGACCCCTGAATGCTATACACTAGGCTCAGGCAAAAATATATCTTTTTTTGTAGAAAACCATATGTAATAGAAAAAGCTTAATTTCATAAAAATGTGCTAAGGTGTATATGTGTTTGAGAGACTCACTTGTGTTATAGTAATTAGGATTATTTATTTCTTGTTTAATACACATTTAAACACTGCCAAACAAAAAATCCATTGGGCAACAAGATATAGCCCGTCCCATCCCTATCATGTCTCAGTCTCTGCTACCCACCCTTCAGTTTGATTGCTATTGCTCTCCTCGGAAACCTCCTCCTAACTGAATCTTGCTCCTAGGGAACAAGAAACAAAACAGGATTCTTTAAATAACCATAAAATCTGTATCTTGGAGTTTATCAAGAGACATAGGCCCCACCCTTTATGTTGTTTTATCTACTCCCAGTACAGCTTTTTTTTACAAAAGTGAATTGTGTCGGGAGTGGAAGGGGTTAAAACTGGCTAGCAACAGCTTTTTTGTTTTCCAGTGTCTAAATCCTTCTGTAGATGGCAGTATAACCCAACTGTCTCTGAAAAACTGAATACAGTGAGTACAAAAATCCTGCTTTTGTAGGTATGAAAACTGTGGCATACTGTATGTGTCTAGTGTATATAATGACTATGAACTGGTTCTGTTTAATCATCCCCCTTTAGGCCACTCCTACCCTTAAACAGAAGCTAGCGTAAGCCAATTGGTTTCAGGCGTATTTTCCAGTGTGCCCCGTGTCTTTCATAATTCTAGTCCTGTTCACATTCTGTCACACTGTTAAAACTTTTTAGCTGTACAATTAGGCAGATTATTCTAATGGGTATTAATAATACTTACATTACATTATTTATACTTTTTAAAAATTGATTGACAAAGGGGTGTGATTTTGTGAGTGTGGATAAAAATTAGCACCGTCAGTAAGGGGTGTCCTGGATTTCATTTTGAAAGGCTAGTTACCTAACATTTAAAGAAAGAGTACCTCTCTCACATCATTTTACAAGTTTATGATGTGCTGTTTAGGTAGCTACAAATGCAGTATTGATTTAATATTTTACTGCCTACTATTATATTTCTGTCCTTGTCTTGCTTAAAATGATCTAATCCTGTATACCACCATTTAAAAATATGTTCTGTACTAAATCAGCATGTTTAAATGAATGTGTCCTCTCATTTCCTGCATCTCAAGGCTAATGCCTTTATTTTTCATTAGTGCTATTCTATACAAAATCTACAGCTATGCATTTGCAAATAGTTGTCTGCATTGATCATACCTTTTAAAACGCTGCCATTATTGAGAAAAAAAACATACAGAAGTTTATTGTATGGTCTGCCACTATAAACCATTTTTCGCATGAGTTCTCAGTGGGTTTGAGGGCACACATTGTTACCTGACCTTATAAGAGCAACATAAATAAAATCCTGATAAAGTCTCAGCATTTCTGAGAAATACTGCTGGCTATTATTAAGGAGGGATTAAACTTACCTTCAAACTGCATATATTGATTTGGAAAAAAAACCATAAGGCCCACTTATAAGATTACTCACCCCCTCTGATGGACCATTGATCAATTTTATATGTGGGGGGAGGGGTTCTAATTGGGGCCAAGAACACACCTGACAGTTGCAAACATTTGAGGGGGTGGGGGAGGGGTTCTAATTGGGGCCAAGAACACACCTGACAGTTACTAACATTTGAGGGGGTGGGGGAGGGTAAAACAGTACAATGGAGCTGACAATATACATTGTTCAAGGGACTATATGCTAGAAGTATAAATGGACCCAGGATTGCATGGTGGGGAGGTTATTTAAGGTAAATATGCATGTAGTGCAAAAAATGATTAATGTAAAAAAACAGTCCTGAAGACTTCTCCCAGTCGCCAAGTAACGTAAAGTGGCAACTAGCCTGTGCTCCGCAGTGATGGCTTGCCTCATGCAGGTATCCTGCCTGCTGATATAGGGGGTCAGCATAGCCAGCAGACGTTCAAAAACGGGGTCCGTCATCCTGAGATAATTCCTGAAATCCTCAGGATTATTCTCACTGATCTCACGGAGCAAAGGCATGTGTGAGAATTGGTCACGCTGGCGCAACCAATTCTTCATCCATGAACTCCTCCTCGCCCTGTTCATGGACTGGACTCGGGTCAAAGTATTAACCCCAACACCAAGTCCTCACGCAGCACGAACTCGAGAACAAGTACGTCCACGCAACATGGCTTCAACACGGTCGGCTGGTCAAACAAACAAACTTAGAACAAACGCACTGAAGAACAGCAGGGCCTATGAAGCACGACCTGAAAATCAGGAACAAGCAGACCAGAACGGCCTGCTAGGCAGGTTACGAACTGACCAACACGCACTGAAAAGCAGATACAAACCTCACAAGCACAAACTGAACTGCAGAAAATGATCGGAATAAGCTGAAGTGTGAAAAGTGCGAATCGTCTCTAACCAAACTTCTACTAACACGAGATAAACACAAGATTAGCAGAAGGAGCCCAAAGGGTGGCGTAGTGGGGCTTGAACTTCCTTTTTCTAGTCCTGTTGTACGTGCTGTACGTCACCGCTTTCAAAACCATCAGACTTTTGGAGTTATCGCCTGTGTCCAAGTCCGTCCGTTTTTAAGTTCGGCGCACGTACGCTACAAAGTCTGTCGAAAAGATCACCGGACCAAGTATGTCGTAAAGTCCGATCGCGTGTACGCGGCATAAGTCATTCTAATAAAAGTATGGCTCATATACAGTGATGTGCACATTTAAAATTAAGTACAATTGCTATGTTGTCTGAAAAGTATTAGCAGTATATTTGACACAGACAACAGTCAGGAAGCATATGATTTGAAAATACAGCCATTCAGATCAATTGCCTTCTAACAAATACTGATAGACTTCAAGATTGTGGATAATTTCTGACTGTTTTTGCTTCTAAAGTAGATAAAACTAGGTACCTACACCTCGTTTTGGAAAACCCCTAGTGTTCCCTCTACAGCTTATTCGTAAATAGGGATGATCTTCTTGTGTGGGTCAATTAAGAGTTTCACCCAAACTCTAGATGGTCGAGGTTCACTGAACTGGAAATGGAAGCAAAAATATTTAACCTGTTTGTCCACCCAAACCTGATCCATTCAATGACTGTATTACTACCACCACTAAATGAATGGCTTTCTTACTTGCAGGCTATGACCAAGCAGGAGGGTTCCTGGGTGACACAAAATATGGTCATTACTATATTTGGTTAAGGACATCAGCTATTATCATTTGCCAGTTTGTTTACATTTAGCTTTTCGTTGCAGAGCTGTCTTCACAGCGAGAATCTGGTGGGAGAGGATCATTGTACCATATTGAGTCATAGTGTTTGTGGAAGTGGGTCCTCGGGCATCATTCAGTTTGATTGATGACAGATCTACATAACTGGATGAAATTATTGACAATAGATTTATACCATGGGACTTTGTCCCAGTGTTTGAATGTATTAATTTATATTTTCTGTTTTCCCTTGGCCAGGAATGTGAGGGTGAGGTCATTTTCCCCATCAGCATAGAAATATAGCTTCTTGCCAGGGGAGTCCCCTTGGTTGAAGGGAATAGTTTTTTTTTTAAATGTCACTTTTGCTGGAATACATTCTACAGGTGGATTACTTCACATGCAGGTTTAAAGCATCCCCCAAACAAGTTATTTAAAGAAGTTTTGAATTTTTAATGTTGTTCTAAAGCTATATAAAAAGACCTTCTCCCTGGCATTTTAATAGATGTTTAGTACATATCGCCCATGACAATACCCAACTCTCCATGCTTTTTCTTTGACAATACCTTGCCTATTCACCTTAAAATGGCCACAATTTATTTTTAATTTTTGTCTGACATTAATTTCTTTAAGGTTCAGATTGGCTCAGCGACACCTGTTTTATCATGCAATATCACATACTTAATAAAAAGATATATTTTTCAGGGGGGTGTAAAGGCCAGGTTTTTTTTCAAATGTACAAACCAAAGTTTAATACAATTTAAATTTGCATACAATTGCTTTTTTACAAATACACATTCAATATATGGTGCATCATAAGATTGGAAGCATGCTGAATATTCATTCATATTCATATATGAATATTTTTTGGTAGGCTGAGCAACTGACGAATCCAGATGGATCTGTCTCTGCTAGGAAATAGGTAGTTCCTCTGAATTATTATAAATTTATTTTATAATTTGATCTCAGTTTTTATTCAGTCACATTTCATTAAAGTAACCATTTGGTGGCTGCCTGGGGTAAATATGAAACATAAAACATGGGACTGATTTGCTGATTTTCTTTCGAAAATGCTTGTAACCTTGTTGTCGCTGGGTTCAATAACTTTTCTGCAAACTCATTCCAGGACAGTAACTAAGAAGGTTTTGAAGCCGTTGGATTACCGTGATAACCAAACAGCATGCAGTTTCACAATTATGTTTTTCTGAAACACAATAAAAGCCTTCCTGGAGGGCTGGAGGACAAATAGAGTGACAGATGCTAGGTGCGGGACATTCAGGGTGGTAGATTGTTAGGACAGGATAATAAAAGTAAGGGAGACACATTTACATCCATACTCCCTTTCACCTTTTCTGCTCATGGTTTTTGGTTGGTGTTTTTCCCTACATATTTGTCATCAAGTTTAAGAACAGAAATAGGTTCCTTCTTTATTGACTTCAAGAAATGTGTGATGGTCACTATTAAATTAATTTAGTACTGACTTTAAAATCACATGGGTGTGTGAAAAGTTGAATATAGGTTACACAATTGTGTCACGGCAGCATTTAAAATGGAAGACTGCTGATTATAGCTAGTCTACCAGTGCTTCTGCAGGCGCACTGCTAATAGTAGGGCATACTTTTACTTTTGGGGTAAAAATCTATTGGATTGGACATTGAGCCTCTTTTTTGTTTTGTGCCTTATATTTTAAAGTATAATAAAATATACCTGCCAAATAAAATGCACACATTGAAACTTATCACTCATACAGGGGTGGACTGACCATTGAGCCACTCGGGTACCACCCGAGGGCCCTGGACCACTAGGGGGCCCCATCAGGGTTGCCAGCCTCAGTAAAACCAGGAACAGTATGTATAAATCTGTGTTTTTTTTACATCTGTCTGTGTATACTATGTGTATATGTATGTGTATACTGTGTGATTGTATGCTGTGTGTGTGTACTGTGTGGCCCCATAATCTCTGATTGCCTGGGGGCCCCATAATCTCCTATTGCCCAGGGGCCCCATGAGTTATCAGTCCGCCCCTGCACTCATATATAATATTTTAGTAAAATGGTATTCTAAAACAGTTTCTCATCCTCTAGAATAACATCTCTAATTGAATTAGTGTTGTGCAGTATTCTTGCTGAATGAAACAACCGTTACACATATGTTACAAATATCACTGGCAATAAATATGGTTGAGTATCTGCATACTAATATTTACAAACTGCAAAAGAGTTTAAACTGCATGTATAATTTTATCACTTTGGCTTTGGCTCTCAATAATATAATGGGTATTAAATTAGGAAACTGAAAAATAAACAACATGGTTTTTAATATGTTCTAAATCCAGTGCAGCTATGCATGGTAGTCAATCAGCTTCTAACTTTAGCTTGTTCAATTAAGATTTGACCAAAAAAAACAAAACTGGAAGCTGATTCTATGCAGAGCTGCACCAGATTGTACACTCTGCAGTTTTAGTAAATCAAACCCATTGTGCTTTAATTATATACTTTCAACAATTTCACCAAATATTTTATTGTTATATATATTTTTTTAAATTTAAATGCTATAAAATATTAAAAACAGGATCCTGTCTTTTTCAAAATTGTATTGTTATTGGGTTATCAAGTAACAGATTATAAAAATTGTAACATAATGTACAATACACTATTAAAAAAAGCGTAATACAAACAAACATAATAAAAAAGAAAAGCAGTAAAAAAAGATACAAGTGAATAATGTTTATAGATACTGTACACAAGTGTGGGTTACATCTCTTCCCCTTGACATACAAACAGCAACAATGTAGAAATAATAAAGTATTTTTATCAATAATTAATAATCATTAATGAGTCGTGGTATGTGGTATGGAAGTCCCATATTCCGAGAGGTCCCATGGTTCCCATACTTTATTAAATTGGGGGATGCAGTCATGCACTGAAGCCATCAGAAACTCCATTGTCCGGGTCTCAGCTATCAAGTGCAGAAATCCGGACCACGAAGGGGGCGTATTGGATAACAAGGACAGTGGGATAAGCCTCTTGGCAGCAAGCAAAATATAGGATATTAGTCGATTAGTCTTTTTAGAAACACCTAGATAAGGGAGGCCCAACAGACTATTTAAAGGGTCCAGTGGAGGGGACACCCCGGCCACCTTTTGTATAAGTAAATGCACATCACGCCAAAAGGGTTGGATCAGGGAGCATTGCCAGAAGATATGAAAGAGCCTATGTCGGTTCTGCACCTCCAGCAGCGCGGCGAGATTGAGGGGTCGTACTTATGAATTACACCAGGGGTTCTACACCAAAACATGAGAATCTTAATGGAAGTCTCCCTCTGAGTCACACATTTAGAAGATTTGAAAATAGAGCCTATCCCACATCTGTATTGTGATAGGGCGACCCACTAAATGGGACCACCTGCTCATATAAAGATGCGTGATTTCCGTGATAGGAATCGACTCATGGAGGATACGGTAAATACATGAAATTAAATGTGGTTGGTGAGGGCCCTGTGCACATAGGTATTCAAAGACAGTTGGCTTATCTAGGGTCAAGGTTGGAGATTTGGAGTGGAAGAAGGGTCTAACCTGTAGGTAGAAGTGGAAAAGGTGCGGTGGTATGTCAAACTTCTCACCTAAAGTATGAAAAGCATGTAGTCTCCTTGTTATGGGATGAACCAGGTGTCGGAGTTGAAAGAAAGGTACATTAAGCCATGGGAGGATTCTGCCCAGGGACATACTATCTGGAATGAGTGGGTTGAATAATACATTCATGAGGGGAGAGCAGGAGGATATAAGGGAGTAGCATTTGAGACACTGACGCCAAATGGATAGAGTAAATGTCATTGGGCCAGCGCACAGATGTCTATAGATGGGCTCCAGGGAGGGGGGAGCGCCCCAAATCAAGGAGCATGGGTGAACCGGATAAAGTACCCCTTTTTCAATGGTGGTCCATTGATTTGGTGCGTGTAAAGAAGTCCAAGAAGCAGTGGCCTTTAAGTGTGTGGCGTGATAGTATTTAGTAATGTCCGGAGCTCCTAACCCCCCCTGGATCTAAGAGAAAACACCACTGTGCTCGCTATGCGGTGGGCCTTACCATTCCACATAAATTTTAGAAAGTTCCTGTGAAGTGCTTTTAGTTGTGAGGCAGGTAAGGCAACTGGCAATGTTTCAAAGTGGTAAAGCAGTTTGGGTAAAATAGACATTTTTAAAACATTAATCCTGCCTAAAAGAGACAGGGGATATTTGGACCAGTTTGACAGAGATCTATTAATGTCCAGTATCAATGGAGGGAAGTTAGTATTATAAAGGGAGGCGTAGGAAGGAGTAAGTAGGACCCCCAAATATTTGAGAGAGGTGTTACACCATTTATAAGAGTATGATTCTTTAAGTTGGGTCAATAAGGGTGGCGGGATGTATATAGGAAGGGCTTCAGTTTTGGAAGTGTTAACTTTATAACCAGAGATGGCACCAAAGGAATTCAATTGTTTATGTAACGAGAGTAAGGGATATCAATGGGTTGGTGATAGTAAGCAGAATGTCATCTGCAAATAATGACAATTTGTATTCCCCCTGTCTCATCACCACCCCACGTATTTCCGGGTGAGCATGGATGGACTCGGCTAGGCATTCCAAGCACAAGATAAAAAGCAATAGAGATAGAGGACATCACTGCCGAGTTCCATTTGTCATGGGGAAGTCAGGAGACAAGAAGGACGACATCTGCACCTGTGCTGTGACCGTTGAATATAGGGCCTCTAAGGCCTTTAGGAAAGAGCCTTCAAAGCCATATGATTTGAAAGTGGCAAACATGTAAGGCCAACTCAGCCTGTCAAAAGCCTTCTGTGCATCTAAACTCAAAATTAGTGCTAAGCGAGAGGTTCTATCCATAAGGTCTATTAGATCAATTGTACGTCGAGTATTATCCCCTGCATGCCTTCCAGACACAAAGCCTACCTGGTCCCTATGGATCTTTTTGGGGATGAGCCCGGACAGACGGGAAGCAAGAATTTTAGTGAATATTTTATAGTCCGAGTTTAGAAGGGCTATAGGTCTATAGTTATCTGGGATAGAAGAGACCTTTCCAGGCTTTGGGATAACCGAAATATATGAGTGGGAGAAATGTGAATGTTGAGGGCTGCCTTTAAGGAGGGAGGCATATAAGGCTAACATATGTGGAGACAAAATATCAAAAAAAGATCTATAGTAAGAGTAAGGCAAGCAATCAGGGTCGGGTGACTTATGTAATGGGAGACTTTTAATTATAGCTAGGAGCTCTTCAGCCAATACTGCCACATTCAAACTCTCTAGATCTGCTGTAGACAATTTCGGTAGCTTAATATTAGAGAAGAAGGATTCAAATTTTTCTCGGGTAAAGTTAAAATGGTTCTCCAGAGTTAGGCAGTTATACAGGTTGTTGTAAAATTTCCCAAAAATGTTGGACATCTCACGGGGGCAATGTGCTCTAGATCCGTCCGACTGCTGAAGAAAATCAGGGAAAGAGTTAAACGGTCTTGGGCATAGTTTGTTAACTAACATCCTGTGAGGTTTATTAGAGTATTCGTAAAATTTTTGTTTTGTCCAAAGCATGGACCTAGCTGTTTTGTCAAGTTTTGTTGATTTAATTAGTTCTCTGAGTGATATGACTTTAAGTAATTTCACCACTGTGGGAATACACAAAAGCCACCGTGCTGCAATTGTTAAGGCGGATAGTAAAGACTGCACAAGACTATTTCTATCTCTCTTCCACCGAGAGCTTTCCGCTATATATACGCCGCAAAACACAGCCTTGTGCGCCTCCCACAGTGTAGAAATCTGAGATACTGATCCTGTGTTGAGCAGAAAGTACTCCTTCAAATTATTTGCCAAGATGGAATGTGATACGTCCGACTGCAAAAGGTGGTCATTAAGACGCCAATGACATGATTTGGGATAAGTATGAGAGAGCAAAAGATCTAGCATAATGGGTGCATGGTCTGACCATGTAATGGGGGAGATATCTGACTCAACCACATAGAGAATGAGTGGAGCCGAAATAAAAAAGTGGTCAAGATGGGAGTACATTTTATGGGCTGGCAAGTAGAATGTATATTGTTTAGCAGAGGGGTGTTTTATCCTCCATGAGTCGAATAACCGATGTGACCTGACACATTTACGGAAGGCATTGGCTTGGGACATGATCCTTTTAGATGGTACAGTGCTAAAGAGGGTTTGTCGATCTCTAGTGGCAGACATGTATTCACATTCCAAGATGAGAAATCTTCCATGAGGGTCTACATGAGACTTTCTGACCTTAACAGGGCATGATTTTCTGATCAAGATTGCCACTCCCGCCTTGCCCGTGGAGTCAGAGGCAAGGAAGGAAGTAGGGAAAAACTTTGAAGCAAAGTTTTGCGATCCGCCTGCCCGAAAGTGGGTCTCCTGAATCATTACCACGTCTGCGCCCGAGGCTCTGAAATCCTTCAGGGCCACCCAGCGCTTAGCAATGGAACCCAGGCCTTTCACGTTATATGACATAATTTTAAAAGCCATGGTTGTGGCTTGTTTAGATAAGCTAATGTAGAGATAGTAGGTAAAACTGAAAGTGTGGCGCTAGAAATAAAAAATAAAATAAAAAATAAAAATGGGGCTACCTAAAGCAAGTAGCTTCTCTCCAAAGCATACACATGTGAGTGTTATATAAACGCCGTGAGGCAAAGTGGGGGAAGTACTATCATGCAAAAGTGTAACACTCACTTACAAACTACCATCAGGTATTACATACATTGTGAATAAATGCTAAATATAATCCATAAGTGTGATCAAACATATATGTATATATCGTTCAATGCAATGGAGTGCAAATCAAGAAAAATAAGTGACTAATAAAAAACAAGAAAAAAACATAAATAAAGCAATATATGTGAATAAGTGATGAATGGCAATAAATAAGTCCCAAAAGATAGTGATAATTGGGGAGAAGGACTGAGGAGGTATCTTCAACTAAGATCATAAATCATTGGTCTCCAAAATAGGTGAATTCGGTGGTGGGTATACACCCGGGAGTGCTGACACCATCGGAAGGGTAGAAGGGGGAAAAAGGTACCCTTACCAGGAGTGGTGGACCCAGCTCACCATACGGCGGTGGGTCAGTAAGGCATCGTATTGGAGGCTTGAAGCAAAACTCTCGGCTGGACTGCACAGTGATGTCTCCAGCTGGATCTCACAGCCGCCAAACAGGGGAGATAGGTGGAAGATGGCCGCATCCGCCAAACCGCTGTCAGCTTCCTGGGAGCCTTCCTCCAGCTCAAAGAGTCATTAGAAGGTATGTGAAAAAAGAAAGGAGTCTCCACATAGTGTAAATCCGTATGTAGGGATTTATTCGTATCAAGTAAAACGGATATCCAAAAACATGCGATAAAAATGTATAAATAAAAACAATAGCAAAAAGAGAACCAAGCGCAGTAAAAAGTGACCAAGGCCGGCGTATTAATCCTACGCGTTTCGTCTTAAGAGACTTCAACTGGGGTATATTATGGCCATTCACTTGCTGCGCTATATATATATTTAAAAATTATTACTAGGTGGCTGGGCAGCCCTCAATGTAATGCAGCACCTCATCCCAAAAATTTGAAAATCAAACCAGAGAAAAGGGAATACAGGGATTATGACGGTGCCAGGAAAAACACAATGTATTCAATTTTTAAAAAAAATAATTTTTATTAATACATAGAAATTGTAAAAAATAAACAAAAGAATCACAAGAATATGGTGTGCATAGATACTAAAAACATATCTGTAACGAGCTTCACATTGCTTGGCCTCAGAGATGTAACGGCCAGAGCAGTAGGTAGGTATTTTAAGTGCCCGACATGTTTCGCCAGTATTGGCTTCCTCAGGGATAGATTGTTAATACCTAAAGCTCTACAGTAATTCTATAGAAAGAAATATGACAATCAGTATACATACTAAGACAAATGATACATTAAATGCACAAAGGGTATCAGGGATCTAGACATACACATGTTTGCGAACTGTCAGTATAGACCAACCCCCACCACCAACTAAAGGGCGCCAAGAAGACTTCCTCACACAGATAACACCAGATGCCCAAGACACCCAACCAGACATTCTAAAGATGGAAATAAAGTACCTGCAAGTCACCAGGAGGGTGTCACACACCTCCAGGGCTAAGCCTCCAGCACAGATCACACTAGGTAGCTGCAGAGAGCAATAAGAAGGGCCTGGCCAGATGTGTGTCTAAAAAGTATAATTATTTGTAGATGAATTAATTATCAAAATTTCTAAAGGGGTCATATATCCTCCATTAGTTAATAAAAATATATAAGACTAACATAGTCTCTAATGACTTTACTTACAAAGAAATACTCCATCTTTAGAATGTCTGGTTGGGTGTCTTGGGCATCTGGTGTTATCTGTGTGAGGAAGTCTTCTTGGCGCCCTTTAGTTGGCGCCCTTTAGTTGGTGGTGGGGGTTGGTCTATACTGACAGTTCGCAAACATGTATAGCCACCTAGTAATTTTTGTGGCTTTTCTGGACTCTTATCCGGAAACTAGAGTGTTTCAATACACTTTTTCTGGGCTGGGTCACCCTCTTACATTTATGTCTGTGCCAGGACATGCACTTTATGTCATTACCTGCTAAATTATCTACTATTTTATTTTAAGTTTTTGAAACTAAGCCCTTATAAGCTGACACATTGTAAACTGTGTAAAAATGTTTTTGTAAATATTCTTTGCTGTCTCCTTTGAAGTCATGGCGGATTTCTGTGGGGAAGGCTGGGAGGACCTTATGACTAAAATCCAAACGTCACATACAAGTTCAAATGTCTCGGACACTGAGTTGGATAAATATTTTATTAGATTTCAACGGCTATTAGAAAAGAAGGTTTGTGTCTATTGGCACAAGACTTACTTACTATGAAAAATATGTCGAGAATCAGATTGTCCCTTGGGGACTTAGAATTCAAATATTCCCCAATATCAAAAAAATCACTGATCCCCTTAAAAAGGCTTGGGAAGATAATTTACAAATGTGCTCCTTTAATATGATCCGTACGCTTTGTCAGGAGTACGATAAGGAACTAGCTGCGCTAGATGTCTCCATTAATGAATAGCTTGTGGATCGGGCCGCAGATGTAGCCTCCTCGAGGTTTGCCCAGAGGGAGAGGGACCTCCGCGCTCACCTCGAGGAGTAAACAATAGACATAATCAATGCCAAAGAAAACAAGTTCCTGCGGGACAAACTTGCCCACAGTAATGGCTACGCCTATAGATGGGATGGAAACACCCCCAAAAAACCCTTCACTAAACCAAATTCAGATAATGTACCTAAAAACAACACTGAAGCACCTAATGTTTTTTCTACTTCCTTTTCCTCCAGCTCATCTACCACTTATCGTGAGCTTTCACAAGATGGAATTCCAAAAAAAAGAAAGAGTGACTTACCTACCTCTTCCACAGACTCCATTCGACGCACCTTCGGAACTACGCACTCTACCAAGCCCCTAGGGGCCCGACCCAAAACTACGAGCACCTCCACTCCACTCACACGAGCATTACCACGGCCACCACTCACTTCCACTCGTAGTGCGCACCCGGCACTCCCTACCACCACTCCGGCACCACTTGCACTCTCTGCTCCTATGGTAAGATGGGTAAGTGAACCTAATTTAACCACCATGTTTCCCACAGCATCTCAGTCGGTTGATCCTAAATTAGCCCCTATTTTTTTACCCCAAGCCTTGGACTCAACCCAGAGTCCAACACTGTAGCATCTACTACTTCCCTGTCTAATACTTTGGATCTAGATGTGGTCAATCTCTCGTCCTTTTCTTTAACCAAACATCAAATAAAAGTTTTGCAATTAGGCCTTACCTTCTGTCCTTCAGCAGAATTTGACAAATTTCGTTTTGTCAAAGACATACAATTGTTTGCAAGAAAATTGATGTACAAGGTCATTTTTGATAAAACCACAGTTGCCCCAACGGTAGCTTCAGTTTCAGATAACAGTGTCCCCACGGCGGCCGAAATTCAGGCCATCGAGGACCTGTTAACGCTTCTTGAAGAGGGTGGTACAGAGGATGAATGCGAGTGGCAATCTGATGACCACGGCATTGTCGCCTCTGGAGTATCCTTTCCCCCTCCCTTATCTTTTAAACCCAAATCAAAAAATTTTCCTAATCTTTCCATGAATCCCAATATTTGGGCATTCGTTGAACAAATAAGCAAGACCATTAAAGATACCGATTTCTCCACCTCATGTCCCTCTAATCTGTCTGGTGCCCAGAGACAGGCCCTGAAATCTCTTCAAAACCACCCAGGTTTGGTTATAAAACTTGCCGACAAGGGTGGCAACGTGGTTGTCATGGATGTTGCGGCATATGAAACCATGTGCCGCAACATCCTTGACAACCCAGATTGGTATAGACCCATTTCACGCACACTTATTGAGAATTACGCTTGCGAATATTATGAACTTATTTTTTCTGCCTATCAGAAGGGAACTATAGACATTAACACCTGGAAATTCTTAAATGTCAAAGATGCAAGAATACCCACGTTCTATGCCTTGCCCAAACTTCACAAGTCCTTAAAAAACCCTCCTGGGCGTCCGATTATATCACGATGTTCAAGTTTGACAGAAAATGCGAGTGCCCTGGTGGACAAATACTTGAGTCCACATGTCCAGGCCCTTCCCTCCTATGTACAGGACACAGTACACCTCCTCCATATCCTTGAGAACCTAAAGCTTCCAAAGAACACCTGGATGGTGGCTTTGGATGTGGAAAGTTTGTATAACACTATACCTCATGGTACTGGCATTAAAGTCATCTCTAAATTGCTACAGGACAGAGGCCCCAATTCTGAGGCATATAATCAATTTGTTGTTGATCTCCTGAATTTCATTTTAACACGTAATCATTTTGTATTTGGTACCTCCCACTTCCTCCAGGTGCAAGGCGTGGCCATGGGCACTAAATGTGCGCCATCCTACGCCAACTTGTACCTGGGGGGTGGGAAAAGGACCTATTTTCTAATTGCGATTTAGTCGATTTCCTGTGCCACGTGATTTCGTGCCACAGGTATATAGACAATATCATTTTCTTTTGGTCGGGCACTCGAGAACATCTCTCAAGATTTGTGGATACTCTGGCAGTTAATCTTTATAATCTTAAGTTCACAATGGAGTGTAGCCAGACAAGGATAACCTTCCTTGATCTGGAAATACGACTGGACCCTGAAGGAAATCTCTCTTCGTCCCTGTATCCTAAAGAAACGTGAGGGAACACTATTTTACACACTAATAGTGCTCATCCTAAACCACTGCTTAACAGTATTCCTTACAGCCAATATTTGCGCATTAAACGAAACTGCACTGATGAAGGAGATTTCTTTAGGGCCTCACATGAACTTTATGAAAGACTGAAAAGAAGAGGGTATAGCCACAATCTGTTAAAGCAGGCCTTTAACAAAGTTAAAAAATTAGATCGCAGAAAACTGATATTCTCCACCAAAAAGAAAGACGGTATTCAACTGGTCCAGGTTATAACCCAATATTCCCAACATCATAAGGAGATAAGGGATATTTTATACAAATTTTGGCCTCTCCTAACAGCAGACAACACCATTAAAAAATACATTCAGTCCCAGCCCCAAATTACCTACCGTCGTTCCCTGTCCCTACGGGATAAAGTTACAGCGAGTCATCATACACCTAAACCAGAATGTCTCTCAACCGTGTTTGGCACGTTTCCATGTGGCCATTGTGACATATGTGAGTTCATTTATGATATACGCGAGAAACCGCTTCCCAATGGCCAAACGCACAAAATTAAACATAAGATCACGTGTCAAACTATTGGTGTAGTATATCTTGCCACATGTTCATGTGGTAGTTATTATGTGGGTAAAACTAAACGCCAATTTTGTGTTAGGATTCGTGACCATATTAAACCTTTATTTAAAGGAAAGACCTCTACCTCTATTAATCGACACATAGCACAGTACCATGACTCCAATCCCCACGTAGTGGGATTTACTGCATTGGAACACATCCCTGCACATGTGAGGGGTGGAGACATTGACCAGAAACGTTTACAATTGGAAACTAAGTGGATACACATTTTGGACGCTACCACATACCCCGGGCTCAATGAAAATATTAGTTTCAAACCCTTTCTATAGGGAGACCCCCATTGGGGGCTGACTATAATATTTCTCTTTATGGATTTTTCAAGAAATCTTTTATCTCATTATATATTCTTTATCACATACTTCATTTACTTTTCTTTATCCTCCCTTTGGCCTTTCCCACGTGTGAGATAGTCATGTTGGATTAGGACATAGCCCCCCCCCCCCTTTTCCCCTTTGTTCCTATTTAATTTTTCATCATTGGGTACATGACCGTATATGATAGACGTATACTTTGTATATGTTTTTTCAATTATTATGACATGTATACCATTGTAAACATATGTTCTAATTATAATCTTTTGATTTGTTGTTTATGGATATTCTATGTTATTTTTCAATATGGTCTTTGCGAGCTGTCAGGGTGACCTGTGTGGGCACATCCCAGGCATTCAGCCCCTCTCTATTGCTTCCTTCTAAGTTCTGTCCCATTTTTCTTCATGCCTTGTGTGCAGGCGCTTCTTTGGGGCTTACATATATCCTTGGCTTGTTTTCACCCACCTCTGCCTCCTTCCTTCTGTTGCCCGGGTGGCATTTTCGCACTTCCAGATGCCCTATTCTTTCCTCCCCCTTCCCCTCCCCCTTCCGGTTTCCCTTCCTCCCCTTCCCCTTTCCTCTTTCCCCCTCCCCTCCCTATTCCCTCTCCCCCTCTGGTTTCTCTATTGCCTTCGGGCCCCTGTACTTCGCTATGGTGGATGCGCACCCGATCTGGCGGTTTTAGCCCCCTGTCATAGACACAATTAGCTGTATGGACACCCAAGGGCATTGGATTATCCTCTGCCCGCCTTAGCCACGGCACACTATATATTGATACCATCTTCCAGGTATCACGCTGCCTCTTGCGGCGTTTGGTTACTGCGGTTTGTCTGTGATGTGTTCACACATCACCATAGACACCACCGCAATGCCCTCTGGACCTTGTAGGCCTGGATGGATCTGCGGGTGGCGCATGCGCTGTGGCCCTTTCTCGTCCGCTCACACGTGCGGTGACGTCAGACGCCGCACGTGTGTGGGGGGCATAAGAACGCCGGCATCCCAGGCCATCAGACACGCCAGGGATGTTCCAGGACACGACGTACTTATCGCCATCTGATCCGGTAGGCATCTCTACGAACCATCTACATTTAGGATAGGAACAGATTTATTCCTTGCTGACATTATCTTCTGTCCTTCAGCATATCTCATTTGGCGCTGCAATTGGCTGCAGGTTCTTTCTCAGCCCAGCATCTCATTCTATATGTATTCAGTGGTGAGTGTCAAACTTACTTTGTTCACTGTTGGTTCTAATCTATTTATTGATTAGTTAATGTGCAACTTGCAATCATACTACCCTTTAAATAATTTCACAATGCTACAAAATCCCTTCTTTATTTAATTTATAGAGATACGCTTTCTGTTGCGTTTGAAAGAAAAAAGTTCTCTTCAACGCCAGGGATCTATCGGTGTCCTGCTATTAATTTTAAAGAGTATTTCTTTGTAAGTAAAGTCATTAGAGACTATGTTAGTCCTATATATTTTCATTAACTAATGGAGGATATATGACCCCTTTAGAAATTTTGATAATTAATTCATCTACAAATAATTATACTTTTTAGACGCACATCCGGCCAGGCCCTTCTTATTGCTCCCTGCAGCTACCTAGTGTGATCTGTGCTGGAGGCTTAGCCCTGGAGGTGTGTGACACCCTCCTGGTGAATTGCAGGTACTTTATTTCCATCTTTAGAATGTCTGGTTGGGTGTCTTGGGCATTTGGTGTTATCTGTGTGAGGAAGTCTTCTTGGCGCCCTTTAGTTGGTGGTGGGGGTTGGTCTATACTGACAGTTCGCAAACATGTGTATGTCTAGATCCCTGATACCCTTTGTGCATTTAATGTATCATTTGTCTTAGTATGTATACTGATTGTCATATTTCTTTTTATAGAATTACTGTAGAGCTTTAGGTATTAACAATCTATCCCTGAGGAAGCCAATACTGGCGAAACATGTCGGGCACTTAAAATACCTACCTACTGCTCTGGCCGTTACATCCCTGAGGCCAAGCAATGTGAAGCTCGTTACAGATATGTTTTTAGTATCTATGCACACCATATTCTTGTGATTCTTTTGTTTATTTTTTACAATTTCTATGTATTAATAAAAATTATTTTTTTAAAAAATTGAATACATTGTGTTTTTCCTGGCACCGTCATAATCCCTGTATTCCCTTTTCTTTGGTTTGATTTAAAAATTATTGTAATTGCAAGCCTGTGTGGCTACTTCCCTGTTCCGGTGTCTCGTTTGCGTTCCAAGAATTCGGACGCTTCCGTCTCGAGCGTCCTGAACGCCATGACGTCAGACGTCACGGTACAACTCAAGAAAATAGGGAAGTGCAGTTGGTAAAGTAGCGGTAACCACGCCTCCATTCGAGTGGCCAATAAAATTCATGTATCAAGTCACGTGATCACCATGTCAAACTCCCGCACACAGCTTAGCAGCAAAATACGGAGATATGCACAAAGCTATAAAATCCCCGATAGTGCTGATCAAAGGAGTATGTTTATAACACAACGAACAGCGCTCATCATAGGGAAAACAGCAAACGTTACTAGTAACAAAGGAAAAACTATATATTGCCTATGCACCGCATGTTAGATAAATGTTGGCTATATATAGAAAATCAAATAAAGATCTAAATTGTAGCCAATAATCCAATGCTAAATAGTAAATATATATTCACAATATTCTAGGCAGAAAAATGGGAATATGAGCCACACGAACTTGTATACGATGTACATAAAGCCAAAAAAAGATTATAATATCATAAACAACTATAACCTTTATGTCTAACCACTAAGATGTATCTAATAAAGGGGAAAGACAGTCCGGAATATTAGTAGATCAAGGATAAATATGTATATAGGACAAATTAACAAAAAAGGGGGTAAAAGCATGCCGATGTAAGTGGAGCATAGTTTCCCATGCATATACAACGGGATACAACTATGGTATTGAGAATATGTGAAAATAAAGCGAAAAAAAATACAGGCATTGGAACACTGATAACATAGAAAAGTATATGAGGCAGTTTATGGGTAATGATGATAACAATCGTTATTCCACTTCTGACTGCTAAATAACAAACCCTATGTGAATATTGCTTTAAGATGATATAGTAATAGTAATAACAATGACATTTCAATCTGTGAAACAAAGCTATAGCAATGAGGAAAAAAGGCAAAAAAGAAAACTTAAAAAAAAGACCAAAAGAAAAAAAAAGAAAAAAAGATTTAAATCTGAGGGCCTGAGAGCAAACTGTATCTCAGGATGCCCTGGGCATAGACCAGGGCCTGGTAGAGGCATAAACGGGCTTCCATCTGGAGACTCTGGATAGAGCAATGGGAAGGTCCCGCTGCTCACCTTATGAGCTTAATAGCAAAAAAAAAAAAAAAATTGGAAAAAACCTGTATACCTCAGGAAATGTAAAGTTAGGAAATAAACAGGTAAATTTGTCACTTAAAGTAGTAAAACCTCTAATGATAACACCCCATGGGATGGGAAAAAATTCTACCCCGAAAAAGGGACAGGGTAGACTCGAAACTTTAGTAACCAAAACAGCAACATTGTTTCTTTCAAAAATTTGAGGAAACGGAAATGCAAAGGGCAATACGGTAGAGATCCAAGAAGAAGCGTTCAGAGTGTAGTTCAAGGAGGTTGTTTAGAGGATCAGAGGCGTTGAGGAGTGGAGAGTTACATAGTTACATAGTAGGTGAGGTTGAAAAAAGACACACATCCATCAAGTCCAACCTATGTGTGTGATTATGTGTCAGTATTACATTACATATCCCTGTATGTTGTGGTCATTCAGGTGATTATCTAATAGTTTCTTGAAGCTATCAATGCTCCCCGCTGAGACCACCGCCTGTGGAAGGGAATTCCACATCCTTGCCACTCTTACAGTAAAGAACCCTCTACATAGTTTTAGGTTAAACCTCTTTTCTTCTAATTGTAATGAGTGGCCAAGAGTCTTATTAAACTCTCTTCTGCGAAAAAGTTTTATCCCTATTGTGGGGTCACCAGTACAGTATTTGTAAATTGAAATCATATCCCGTCTCAAGCGTCTCTTCTCCAGAGAGAATAAGTTCAGTTCCCGCAACCTTTCTTTATAACTAAGATCCTCCAGACCCTTTATTAGCTTTGTTGCCCTTCTTTGTACTCGCTCCATTTCCAGTACATACTTCCTGAGAAAAGTTTGCCATAGCTTATGCCAACCTTACCATGGGTTATTGGAAGGAGAAGCATGACTGGGCCAAAAACACCTTCTCTGAGCATATTGTTTTCTACGGATGGTATATTGATGATGTCCTGCTTATTTGGAGTAGCGGCCCAGACTTGTTCTCCTCCTTTGTTACCCATTATATTACCAAAATACTGGGACTATCTTGTAAACATGTGTTAGACCCTAGTTGGTGTTCTAGGATCTGGTCTTATCCCACGATCAGCATAACATTATTACCTGTAATCATACCAAATCCACCCGTGACAACTCTTATTTACATTAAGACAGTTGCCACCACCCAACTTGGAAGAATAACACCCCCAATGGGCAATTTCATAGATTAAGGAGAAACTGCACAAGAGTGGAAGACTACATCTCACAAGGTGAATACATGCTAAAAAAGTAGAGAAGGGTTACCCCAGAGATTTAGCCCAAGCTTTCCTTTTTCACATCAGTAAACCACCAAAAAATAAAAATAAAGATAATCATACCAAGGAAACAGAAAATACAGCTAGATTCATGTTTTCTTTTAATACTAAATACAGGACCATTTCAAAAATTATCAATAAACATCATAATATTTAAAGCTGGATCAACACTTGGCCCCTTTGCTGCCTCCCAAGCCACAAATGACATTCCGAAAAGCACGTACCATAAAAAACATTATTGCCCCGAGCAATTTCGAAAAACCCAATGATAGACCTTTTTCTGATATTAGGACATATTTTGACAACAGAACAGGAATTTTTCAATGCCGAAAAAGAGACTGCCTCACAGGTCAATCCATTACTCACAGTTGTTTTAAGATTGTTACTAATAAAGGTACTGAAGGGGTTTTAAGGTACTTCAGGTACGTGACAGACCACCCAAGGGTTAATATTGCAGACCACCGAAGACTCCCAGTACCGTGAGACACTTTCAAATGAACACGAGATACAAGGAGTAAGTTCAAAGAAAATGCCTCACCATACCGGGGGTCTTCGGTGGTCTGCAATATTAACCCTTGGGTGGTCTGTCACATACCTGAAGTACCTTAAAACCCCTTCAAATGGAGGCACTTGCTGAGACAAGGTGATCAACTGTGGTAAGTCATTTTTTGTTTTATTTTGATGAAAGGTTTTCTTGCCTCAGCTCTGATAAAACTTTAGTCTTTTAAATTTAGTTAAAGCGGGGTTCCTATTAAAAAAAAAAAAAATTAAAAGTCAGCAGCTACAAATACTGCAGCTGCTGACTTTTAATCGGACACTTACCTGTCCCAGGGTCCAGAGTTGATGGGGATCGAAGCCCCGCTCGCCCCCCCTCCACTCGGCGGAGCCGGCATTTTAACTGTGGGCACCTGGCTGTGGCTCCACAGCTGGGCACCCACTGCGTATGCGCGAGCTGTGCCGTGCGCCGTCACTGGCCCCGCAATCATCTGGGACTGGTCATGTGTCCCAGATGATTGACAAGAGGGAGGGGGGAGAGGTGATCTCCCTTCCTGCACCGAGGGAAGTGACGTCAGGAGCGCAGGCACCAAAGGAGGCAGACTACGAGGGACCCCCTAGCAACAGACATTTAGAGGTGAGTAAAAAAAAAATTTTTTTAATTTTTTTTAAGCACTTTACTATTTTTTTTTTTTTTGGGGGGTTGAACTCCACTTTAAGAAGGGAGACTAACGATGCCTTATAAGTGGCCTTAATTAGGCCCGGCCTTGGGTAGGCCTGTGTCCTTTAGTAGGACTGATAAGAAGTTTTAATAAGTAGTACTACACTCCTTTTGGGAAGGAGGGAAAAGTGTTGTTGTTAATATTGACACATGGTATTAATAAGGCAATTACCACCGGGGCCCGCAAACTCTGTCTTGCTCTATCTTGCTTTTCTTGTCTGTCACATTGCATAGAGTATAAGATAATCATTAGAGTATAAGATAATCTGTTTTGTGAAACTGAGATAATGGGTCAGTCACAGGGAGTTTCCTCCTCCCCCTAATCTTGGAGAGTATTGTAGAGATTATGTGGCCAGAGTATGCAGAACTAAGTGAGATTTGGTTGAAATATGCCCCTTATTGGTTTCAAAGAAATAATAAGTAACAGAAGAAATCTATCACTAAACCAAGGGATGAGAAAACATAAGGTTGAGGCAGATAAAACGAGATCAGATCCAACCGCTCTTCCCTTCCCATTTAACACTATTCCTCCACCTTACGCTACACAGGTCTATCCGAGTCTTACAATGGAAGATATAGATCTGTTGGCAGGGCACCATGCCATACATCGAGAACAAGCACAGGCATCCACTTCAGAACCATGGGTTGTACAGGTTTCTGCTACACAGGCAGTGCAGGCTCCTGTCCAACAACAAGCACAAGTACAGCAGGGGGGGAACTGATTCCCAGGTGGTATCAGGACATGGTACCTCTAGTGCACCGGACATATCTGATGCAGGGGATGAGGAGTGTGAGACCAAGGCTTCGGGGGAAGCACCCACACCTGCTTATACAATAAAAAAAGCCCAGAAAGTAAGAAAAAAAAAAGCTGTTAAGGAAGCTAAAACTCCTGATGTCAGCACCCCACCCCGTACCAAGAGTGGAACAATATATAACAAACCATTGAAAGCTCCAGCCCCCACTATAGCAAAATCTGTAGCAGAGTCACCCCCTCATTGTTTGTCTGATGAATCTGACACAGAGACGGGTGAACAGTGGGCCTTTGAGGCAGTCCCCCAAATACCCACAGAATATGACAAGAAGATGAAGGAGGCTAGGAAATTATACCTGAAATCTAAACAGATCATTACTATGCTTGTTAAAACTCCACGCAGTGCAAGACGGAGTAATGTTCTCCCTGTCACCGAGAATGAGGAAGCTGCAAGTTTCCCTTTCATGACCATAGGAGATGATATGTTAAAAAAAACAATAGACACAGATGAGATGAATAAAATAATTAAACATTGCCCCAAACCATGTGTTTCAACCGGAGGTATATTAACATACTTAAAAAGGGCTTGTAAAGGCAGGAATTACACACAAGAGGACATGCACTTAATTATTGACAGCATAGTGGGACAAACTACAGCTTGGGATTGGGCTAAGGTATCCTCTGTTGGAATAATTTCTGCCTCAAATGTAAAGTCTGGTGAGTATCCCTTAAACAGGGAAGATGGGAGAGAGAAAATGTGGACAGAAGTTGAAACTAAATTAAAAAGGATTTTTCAAAATAAATCTTCCCTCCCCACTGCAATAGCATGTAAGCAAAGTTAAGTGAGTCAGCTTTGGAGTTTTGGAAGAGGTTCATGGAGGTTTGGGCACAGGAGGCAGGACTGTCGCTTCAGAATGATATGATTAATTTGATGATTCAGACTTACTTATCCAACAGCCACAGATGGGTCTAATGGTTAAACAGATGATCTCTGATTGGCCTACTAGTACCCTGGAGGAGTTTCAGAGAAAATGAACACAGAAAGATGCAGCAGGTTGTTTTGAAGTGAAAGAGAAAGTAGCAAGTGTTTATTTCCAAGAAGGGCCACAAGATGGCCTGCCCCAGGGGAATGATGGACAATGGGGAGAAAGGGGACTATGGAGAGGACGGGGAAGAGCTATGGGTAAGGGCAGAGGTTTTGCACATTTCCCCCCGGCAACCTCAGTAGAGGTCTTGCACATTTCCCCCAGGTAACATCAGATCTCACTGTTTCAATTGTGGAGCAGAGGATCATTGGAGAAACCAATGTCCCTATGAGTCCCAGGACCAACCCTACCAGCCCTTACCATCCACACAAAATAGGTTCCACCAGCATTCAAACCAGCCAGAACAAGGACCCAAATATCCCATTCACTGGCCAAGCCAACAGCAGCAATGAAGCTGTCCTGAAGGTGGTATCCCAGCATTCCCTCTTATCTCTCGTTCCTATGAGGAGCAACCGATCATGACATTATATGATCTGCGAGAAATTGACTCCATTTTTATTCGATAGTGGCGCTACAAAATCTACCTTGAGTGAGGATTTTTATAGGGGAGAGATGACGAATGCTGAGCCTTCGGTGAGAATTAACGGGATAGTCACTAAAACTTTTAAAACCCTGCCCCTCTCGGTGTACCAAGATGCTGATGGATGGACACTGTGCAGCCATGAGTTTCAGACAGTTCCAAACTGCCCTGTGAATCTCCTTGGAAGGGACTTAATGGGAAAATTAGGCATTAAACTAGAAATGACAAAAGAGGGGGCATTATTGCACATTCAAAAAGTTCCCAATCTGCCCTGTAATGCTAAATATAGAAGTTGAAGCAGATCTTGAGAGAGTGTGGTCAGAAAGCGCACTAGATGTGGGACTTATTTCCTGCACCCCCTACAAAGCCACTATAAAAGAGGGCACAGCCTGTCTATCACAAACCATATCTCCTATCAAAAGAGAAAAAGGAAGGAATTGCACCGATGGTGGAACACTTTCTTAAAAAGGGAATTCTAAAAGAGACAATCTCACTCTTTAACACACCTATAAATCCAGTGAAATGGCTGGATGGCAGTTATAGGTTTGTACAGGATCTTAGGGCTGTAAACAACTTGGATGTGCCTATCGCACCTATAGTGCCTGATGTGCCATCACTCCTAACCTCCATTCCGTCCGATGCTGAATATTTTTCTGTGATTGATTTAACAAATGCATATTTTTTGGTCCCAGTGGACCAGGAGAAACAGCCACTACCCACATTTTGTTTTAGGAATCGCCAAATGACATGGTGTAGATTGCCCCAGGGTTATGTAGACTCCCCAGTAGTCTACTTGGTGGTCCTCCAGGCAACCTTGCGGTCCATGGTTCAGTCTTGTTACAGTATGTTCATGATTTATTGTTGTGTAGTCCAAGCCAGGTTGCATGCAAAGAGGATGGTGTAGATCTGTTACATTGGTTATCAGATAATGGTCACAAGGTCTCTAAGAAAAAGCTACAATGGTGCCAGGAAACTGTAGAGTACCTTGGCTTTGTGCTCACCAATGGAGAGAAGAAAATCAGTCACAAGAGAGCTACAGCTCTAGTGGGTCTGCCCCGCCCACTTACTAAGAAAGATATGCTGTCTTTTCTTGGTATGATTGGTTACTGCCGCCAATAGATATCTGATTGTTCCTACTATGATAATCTCCTGAGACAAGCTACAAATCTTGACATGCCACACTGTATAAAATGGACTGATGAAATGTGTTATGCTTTTGTGTACCTTAAAATGGCAATGGTTCCTGCCCCTGGACTTGGATTACCTGAGTTTGGAAAAATGGTTCATTTATTTGCAAGAGACAATTGTAAAACAATGGCGGGAGTTCTAGCGCAAGAGCATGGGGGTAAACTTTGCCCTATTGCATTTTTCGCAAGGGTTGTGCTTATGCCCATACAGGGCATGCCGGTGTCTTGCCGAGAAAGTTCCCCCAGAGGATAAGGTCCCCCTTGTACTGCGCAGGCGCAAATTTAAAAAAAAAACAGTGTAGGGGTCTCCCCAAAATCCATACCAGGCCCTTCAGGTCCCCCCAAAATCCATAACAGACCCTTATCTGAGCATGCAACCTGGCAGGCTGCATGAATAGAGGGGGGTAAGAGAGTGCCCCCCTCTGAACCGTACCAGGCTACATGCCCCCAACATGGGGAGGGTACTTTGGGGTAGCCCACCAAAGCACCTTGTCCCCATGTTGATGGGGATAAGGGCCTCATCCCCGCAACCCTTGCCCGGTGGTTGTGGGGGTCTGCGGGCAGGAGCTTATCGGAATCTGGAAGCCCCCTATACAAGGGGACTCCCAGATCCTGGCCTCCCCCCCTGTTTGAAATGGTAACGGGGTACAAATGTACCCCTACCATTTCACAAAAAAAGTGTCAAGATGTTAAAAAAGATAAGACACAGTTTGGGACAAGTCCTTTATTAAAAAATAAAAATGTCCCATGATGTCCATTTGTCTTCTTCTATCACACCACCGATGGACCGAAAAAGAAAAAAAATCTGCGACCAATCCGCCTCCATGGAAGGCTCCCACCGCGTGACGCTACTTTGCCTTTGACAGTTCTTATATAACTGAGGGCGGGCCACCTGGTGATGTAACCGGGTAACCCCCCCCCTCTGACACCACGGGGACTTTCCCATGGCTTCTCCATGGCGTCAGAGGGGGGCGGGGGTCACCGTTTACGTAACCCCAAATCAACAGCCATCCTATATTGCAGAGTACACACAGGACAGCAGGATGACATTGCTAGGGAAAATGCACTGGCAGATAAAATAGCTAAGGAAGTAGCTAACAGGCAGGTAGCCATAATACAGATGCCCTCCCTGGCTCCAGAGATGCCCCTTCTAGACCAAACCTTATCTGACCTCCAGGTACATGCAACCCCACAGGACAATGGAACATATCAGGAGTGCAGAAGAGCCCTGAATCAGGACTCATCTGCCATGAGGGGAAGCCATGCATACCTGTAGCTAGCGCACCTTTATTTTTCTCACAATATCATGGGGTGGGACACAGAGGCTGGCAGATGACATGTGAATTACTAGATAAAGATTTTTTCATTCCAGGACTTCATTAATGAAATCATTTGTTGCAAGATGCATTATATGCTTTAGGAATAATCCAAAGAAGCCACACAAAGTAAAACATGAACACCTCATTTACCCATCCACACCGTTCACTCATCTTCAAATTGATTTTACACACATGCCCAAACTAGGCAAGAGACAGGAATATTTACTCGTGATAGTAGACATGTTCTCACAATGGCCGGAAGTGTTTGTTACCACAAGGGAAGATGCACAGACAGTGGTCAGAATCCTTGCATGGTAGGTAATCCCAAGGTGGCCTTGCCCTCTGCAAATGAAGTCAGACAATGGTCCTGCCTTCATAGCCAAAGTGTGTCAAGATTTAGTGAAAACACTGAAGATTGACTGGAAGTTTCACATCCCACACCACCCCCAGAGTTCAGGCATAGTAGAAATAAAGAATAGGACCCTTAAAGATAAAATCAGGAAGGCCACAGGGGGGAACTTTTAACGGATGGAAAAAGGTACTGCCTGCAGTCCTTGCAGAGGTAAGAATGACTCCCTGCAGAGCCACAGGTTTCTCTCCATTTGAAGTCTTGATGGGTAGGTTTTTCCCCAGCCCATGGGCCAGACAGCACCTAATGTTAGAAAGAGGGAATCTTGATCTCATACAGGAAGAGTATGTTAAGAAATTTATTGAAACCTTGGACAGAGTTGAAAAATGTGTTGCTCGCACCTCTCCTTTTTCTTCACAGGACACAGGAACCAACTCACCCGTTCCAGGTGGGAGACATTGTTGTGGTCCAGTCCTTGAATCGCACCAAGAAGCAAGAGTATCCGTTTGGACCCCCAACTACCCCCCGAACAGCCATCTTAGTAGAGGGACAGCAGGCTTGGATCCATGCCAGTCAAATAAAGAAGGTGAACCAAACACCTAAGAAGCAAGACATAGTACAAAGAGGCGAAGCAGATGATACAAGTCCTCGAATAGTGAGTGAAGGTGATTGAGTCTCTGAAAAAGATGACCTTGCTTATATCATCACAGACTTCTGGGTAGGTCTTGGGTCTCCTTCTCATACTGATTTTGATGGTGTTCCTACCAACATGGATCATAACTCACTGTATTTATTATCCTGAAGATCTGGGGGCCCTTAAGGTCATATGTGACCCACCCGATAACACCACGAATAACACACTTACTAGACATAGAAGGGATGTGTATTCAGAGTCTGAGGGAACTAAAACTGATAGACTCACAGAAAACATGTTGTTACTTAAATTTAAATATAGCTATGCTCAGAAATCAGGATATGAAAAATGTTTAATATGTAGTAAACTGCATCCTAGTACAGCCCATATTACCCTTATGGTTGTACCCCTGAATATCACCTCCTTTCTAAATGGAACACCCCTCATTATTCTCATCAGAGTGCAGATGACACTAGGGAACGGTCCTGTCACCTTCCAAGCCATGGGAAGGAGTCATTTCCCTGATTGGTGTTTTAGATTGGGTAGCTCATCAAAAGGTAGGGAGGTATGCTGTCACACTAGGATCAACTTCTCCATGTCCTCAGATCACTCCACAGTTTTTGACACCTCAGATCGTGCCCTAAATCACGCCATATACACCCTCATAAGTACCTCTGAACCCCATACTGAGATTGCAAAACTACTCTCACAGCTTGCCCTTGCAGGATTCTCTGAAGGTACCCAAGTCCTTATCAGACAGCCACTAGCCTTGGGCAACAGCACATACATTTGTTGCGGAAGGACATGCCATACATGAATTCCTAGTGATCTCCAGGGATGGTGTCACTTAGCCTCATTAGTCTGGATAATGGGAATTCTCTGAGACAATGAGGGAAGTCACTTGCTCAAGGCTGGTGTTCATCCTAGATACCCCCTTGAACACCGTTATGCCAGGTCATTGTTTTTGGAAAAAGACATGGCCTGGGCATGGTTCCCCTCAGGAACCGGATGGGGTATTGACATGATGAAAAGGCTAAATAATTACTCTGGGATTTTGGATGAGATATTCAATAAAAATTCTGCTGACATTACCAGCCTTAACTTAGAAACTAGAGCAATAAGATAGCAGCTAGAGCTCCATGACTTTGAAAGCATGAGCACAGCCCTTACAGGGTTATGCGAGGTAACAAAGGATTACTGTATGAGTGTTGCACCTGGATACACAATACCAGTATGGAGGCGCCGATTATTTTGACATAATTGCTCAGCACAGGAAGAAGGTTGACAAATTACAAGTTGAAGCAAGGGACCTTGCTACTTGGAACCCCCTGGGTAACGTGGGAGGGTTTGGTTTCGGTGGAGTTACTTCCTGGATCAGGGATATTGCTATGTTTGTTGTAATGATTTTGCTTATGGCATTACTTCTGTATGCCTGCTTTAGGTTTGTTATGTGCATGACTTCCGGAGGTACTCAAACTCCCGAACCCAGCTGCTGCTGCTAATAAGATGTACCTCAACTCTTATTATGGTCACCAAGATGAGTATGTCACAATGAGAAAAAACCAATGTGATTCCATGCCCTCAGAGGGTCGTATAGCTTTAATTAAGTCTCAGACTTTATATTCTAGCTTATTCTGTCATTCCAGCTTTGTGACTGCATTTTGCAATGAAAAAACAATAGGAAAACAGCTTGCCCAAGCATGCTATATATAATTTTGGTCTAGTCTGGCTTTCCTGTTCCTTGTTCTTTAGGCCATTGGACAGGACGCATGACTTATGAATCATGGCCAGATGGCCTATTCACTTTTTGTAACCTTATGTTGATTATGTTTTTAGGGGTTATAAGGTTTGTATAATAGTGCTGAATTGTTTCATTATACAAGATATCATTATATTCCTTTACTAACCACTCCTCCCTCCCCTATTGTGATTGGTAAGCTGAACCAAATATAATCTGTATACACATCCAATAAAGTAAGCATTTTCTTTGAACTTACTCCTTGTATCTCGTGTTCATTTGAAAATGTCTCATGGTACCGGGGGTCTTCGGTGGTCTGCAATATTAACCCTTGGGTGGTCTGTCATGTAGCTGAAGTACCCTAAAACCCCTTCAGGTGCCTCCTTCCAGGCAGTTCATTACATGTTCAACATAATTTGTTGTTTATGTCCTGTGATGCCCATGCAATCTACCGTACGTTGGTTGTACTATATGTACCCTTCGTAGGAGAATAGGCGAACGCCGTAGGTTTATTAAAAAAAGGTTTTGACAAACATAGCGTTCCACACCATTTCCTCCAGGCTCACAATAAAGACATTCAATGTCCTGAGGTCTTGGCAATTGAGAGCATCCCTAAGGGTACTCTGACTGAGAACAAGAGGTTTTTCCCTTCTTTGCAGAAGGGAAACTTTTTTGTATCTATCTGTTGGGTTCTCTGGTGCCTGGGGGCCTCAATGAGGAACTCAAAATCCACAGCGTCATGTGATCTCTTTTTATATGGCCCTTGTTAGACTGAGCAGGTTCATGTATTGGCTCATCTAAATATCAATTAATATTATTCTTGTGACTTATTTTTAGTATTTATCTTTAGTTTTAAATATAATATAAAATGATTTTCTCTTTTTGATATATATTTTTATATATATTTATAATTTTTAGATTTATGTTTGTGTTTATTAATGTAGGGAATAATACAATATAAAAAGGAATTGGTGGGGAGCGCTAAAGAGACGTTGTAGTTAAATAATTTGTTTGAAATTATATGTGTAATTAAAAAATACAGTGAAAAAACGCTGCACACCAGCCTGCCTATATATATCCAAAACATCAACCTTAAGTAATATAAATTATGCCTAAATGGGTATCAGTAATTGCACAGGCAAAGTGCTTCAATTCCCAAACAAACAAAAAAAAGATCATAAATGACCCAAATATGATTATATAACATAATAGATCATATAACATAAAACATAACATGTGATTCACACGTGAAACATAAATCCATAAAAGTCCATAAGTGATAATAAATCCTTGTCTGGATCTGGAGTTCAGACGAACAGTGGAACCCCTTCACCGTCTAGAGATATCACCCAAAAGTGCTCATGGAATGGGTGTCAGCTTACCAGATGTAGTTGACCAATTTAGTGAATAAAAGGTCAAATAGGCTTTATATGTGGGTACTAAGTATTATATCTTCATATACACATACATTCATTTTTTGGAATGTATTACATTAATCGCATCATCTTTCTCTGACTGTAGATGCTAGCATATTATTAATGCTTTGTTTTTTAATATATCCTCATTAATCTGTCCATGACCAACCATTTTCTTCTTTTTCCTTTTCTTCATCGCTTTCTTTTTTTTTCTTTTTTCTCATAGGTGTGTTTTCTTGTTTTTTTTCCTCATATGTATGTGTCATGGGAGCATTGCTTGTGTACGTGTGTGTACATACACATATGTACAGTATATATATATATGTGTGTGTGTCTATTTTCTACACGTGTCGTGTAGATATTGTTCATCCGGATATACATATATGTTTTTTTACATACAGTATATGTCCAACGTTAACATCAGTGGTATATATAATAATGTTTTTCTATTCATTTTTTCTAATTATTATCATTGTTTATTTATTTAAATTCTATTTTTATTTTTATTTTCATTTAAATGTATATATTATTTTTTTTACATTTAGTATGTGTATATCAAGCATCAGCCTTTCATGTATTTTGTCTTACAATAGTATTTGTTTACACACTTTGTGTAACTTATTAGGTGTTTAGCTTTGACCTTAGGGTGAGAAGGGTTAACAGCACTTAGTAGGCTTGCTTTCTCCACCCTCTCCCCCTCCCACTTAATAACCTCAAATTCCTTTAAATTCTTCTGTTGCCGTTCCCTCCACAGCTTTGATAAAGAGCATGAGCGCAAAGCATGTAAGCTACGGCAACCTTTTCAGCTTACGGTTCACCACTACACACAGGGTTCCTGCTTCCGGAGCAGTGCTGATGTCATCTCGCGGATCCAGTGGCTACGCTCGGCTTCCCTGGCTTCATCCTCCAGCGGCGGCAGACACACTACACCCCAAACAGCTTGGCACAGCGCTGTTGGATCACCGAGGTCAGTTCCAGCCTCCACCGCAGCCAGCCAGTGTCTCCCTTCTTACATTATATTCCTCTGGATCCTCACAGTACCTGACCTTACGTCAGCGGTAAGAGGCTGTCCATCACCCCACTTTCTTCCATCGGGACAATACTGTTCCCCACACGGTTTGGGATGACTTCTCTCCATGTGTGACCGGTGAGCCTCCTGAAAGCATTTAACCCCTTCTCATCCAGATATCATGGTGGTACCGTTTTTAATACAATATATTTACATAGCTATATGCTTTTTACTATCTGCTGCAGTCTGTACCAGCACTAATAGCCTCTTGTAAGTTTATGGGTAATTGTCTATAGTGCAATAAACTAAATCTGAATCCAGTCCATGGTTCATATACATACATTATTTTGGCTCCTACCCATAGAGCGCTGCTTTTTTGTCTTTGGATTTCTGCTCCCCATTTCTCCAGTGTTTGGCAGCTGCACTGGGTATCAGTTTTATCCACATATACCCACATATACCCACATATGACTGATAGTTTCTAGCGCTTCAGGAACTTGTTGTTTGTCTAAACTAAAATATAACCATTCAAGCAAATAGAGAGCATTTTTTATTCAGCCAGGTGGGTTTGTAATATTATTGTTTTTAAAGGGTGTGGCATTAGGATGGATTATTCATACTTTTGCGTCAATTCATCTCTCCCTTCCGCCCCCACTCTGGATGTGCCCCCATGCTCCCCCCAGGGGATCCAATGATACAAGGCCTTATATGGGTGTGGAGCTTCACCTTTGATTGCCGTGAGCATATTTAGTTTGTTTGTACAATATTATAGTGCAATTATGCATTATCTACATCTGTTTTCTGTTTTGTTTTGTGTTTTTCTCATATATGAACTATGTTAGACTAGACATATTCTGTTTCCCACTATCCTGACAAAGAGGTTAGAAATTGACAAAACCTATTGAGAAACACAGGTTCTCTCCTTTGACGCCCCATTCTTTGATGTGTAAAGTGTTTCTATACTTACCTTCATGTTTTCCATTCTGTATTCTGGGCTCCAAGGAAACTGAGCTGTATGAGGGAATTAGTCAATTATGTTAAACCAGACAGGAAGATCTTTTAATTGTTAATATTTTTATGATGTTTCACTAATAAAGAACATTGTATGTGTTTAATATACTATAATCTACTGTGTAGTAGATCCTTAAACACCGCATAAAGTCCATTCTTAATTTCCTTGTCTATTAACCCCCAGCTTTACACTTCTAGGTCAAGCAATTCAGTGATGCCCATACTGATATCAGGATCTTGTCTTTAATTATATGCTTATATGAATGAAAAATAAACATAAATCAGAAAATGAGGAGCCCATTCCATTTATTGTTTGAGCATGGTTAATAGATGGGTGCTTGAAGATACTATAGTAGATGGCGCCACACAAACCACAATGCAATGATGAGATGTCAATATACATATACCTAATTTCTTATGGAGCACCGCTTTGAAATTTTTTTTAGGCAGAATTATGTCATTATGACATCACAGGCGATGAGTATTTAGTTCTGTATGTTAACTAATTTGTATATACAGTATATACGCGTTATTGCATTGTGAATTGTAACTATGTTACCTTGAGGAAGGGACCCTGCGTGGCCCCAAAATGTTAGCTTACTTGACTGATGTGACTGTGCACTGATAAAATAGTGCATATGTTTGGAAAAGAGTGGCGGTGACATCACATCACGTTATGTTGCATGATCAATGGCTTCCCCAAAGAGACAAAATGTTTTCTCTCTGTCTCACATCCAGAAAAAGCACTGATCACTCTAGTACCATCGGCCCTATGAATTGTGTTCAAGGCAGTCACTTCCACATTCCACACTTGATTCGTTACCTCCTGGCCACGCTGGTAAATTCACCTCCTGGGGAAGTCATTGTGTCCAAGTGCAATCAGCACCCGGCACATACATCCAGGCTTCACACTGAATGAGAATAGAACTCCTCTGCCTTTACCATCCCCACCATTCACTTCCTCCCAAGCTTTTCACTACTTTCCCTCAATCTGCTCTACCAACTCCAGTGGGATTGTGCATAATCGTAGTTCAGAAACCATGCTCTGGCCCATTATTGAAAAATAACATTTGGGTGTCTCCCCCTAATAATAAGACCTATTTAGTCTAGGGAGATATACTAGAGAGAAATATTTGCATTATTCTTGGACTTCCCAGCAACCTATATTCTTTTCCACTCCTGCTCCAGTCCAACAATGTGGACAATTCCTTGGCATCCTCACATACAATGAAAGATTATTGATCCTGTATTTTATATGATAAGGTTGAGGAGGGGGCAGCCAGGGTCATCTTAATAGCATCATGGGCCCCTGGGCAAAGTAATGCTCTGGGGCCCCTACATTAGAGACAGCACAAGTAAACAGACATCAGGTAGGTAGGAGGCAGACAAGCGGAGCTTCCCCTTTTGGGTGGAGCTTCACAGTAACTACATGAACAATCATTCTGTATAGCAAAGAAACAGTGGGAAAATACTACATACATAAAGTAACAAAGCTGTCCTGTGCATATAATATATCTGCTAGATTGATGCCTCCCCAGCACTCTGACCCCTCTACACCTTAGATATCCCCCCAGCACTCTGACCCCTCTACACCCCAGATATCCCCCTAGCACTCTGACCCCTCTACACTCCAGATATCCCCCTGGCACTCTAACCCCTCTACACCCCAGAAATCCCCCCAGCACTCTGACCCCTCTACACCACATATATCCCCCCAGGACTCTGACCCCTCTATATCCCAGATATCCCCCCAGCGCTCTGACCCCTCTACACCTTGGATCTCCCCCCAGCACTCTGACCCCTCTACACCCTAGATATCCCCCCAGCACTCTGACCCCTCTACATCCCAGATATCCCCCCAGCACTCTGACCCCTCTACACCCCAGATATCCCCCCAGCACTCTGACCCCTCTACACCCCAGATATCCCCTCAGCACTCTGACCCCTCTACACCCCAGATATCCCCCCAGCACTCTGACCCCTCTACACCCCAGATATCCCACAGGACTCTGAACCCTCTATATCCCAGATATTACCCCAGCACTCTGACCCCTCTACACCCCAGATATCTCCCCAGCACTCTGACTCCTCTACACCCTAGATATCCCCCCAGCACTCTGACCCCTCTACACCTCAGATATCCCCCCAGCACTCTGAGCCCTCTACATCCCAGATATCCCCCTAGCATTCTGACCTCTCTACATCCCAGATATCCCCCAGCACTCTGACCCCTCTACACCCCAGATATCCCCCCCAGCACTCGACCCCTCTACACCCCAGATATCCCCCCCAGCACTCATCTGACCCCTCTACACCCTAGATATCCCCCCAGCACTCATCTGACCCCTCTACACCCTAGATATCCCCCCAGCACTCATCTGACCCCTCTACACCCTAGATATCCCCTCAGCATTTGGACCCCTCTACACCCCAGATATCCCCCCAGCACTCTTACCCCTCTACATCCCAGATATCCCCCCAGCACTCTGCCCCCTCTACATCCCAGCTATCCCCCCAGCACTCTAACCCCTCTACACCCTAGATATCCCCCCAGCACTCTGACCCCTCTACACCCCAGATATCCCCCCAGCACTCTTACCCCTCTACATCCCAGATATCCCCCCAGCACTCTGCCCCCTCTACATCCCAGCTATCTCCCCAGCACTCTAACCCCTCTACACCCTAGATATCCCTCCAGCACTCTGACCCCTCTACACCCCAGATATCCCCCCAGCACTGTTACCATATACCATAAGATACCCATTGTATTGTGAGCCCACTACATCCCTAATACCCCTTACACTGTGGCTTCTCTACATCACTGACACCTCTAGCACTATAGCCACCCAAGCTACCCCAAGCATTGCTATCCCCTATACACCCCAGACCCCTCCCTCAGCATTGTTTTCCCCCATACACCCTTGATATCCCCCAGCACCATTATTCCATCCATGTAGTACCCCCTATTCCAGTGGAGATACAGTGCATGTGAACTTTTGTGCCCACCTCCAGCACTGGACTCACCTATATCAATCAAGCAGGTAGAAGGAAAGGGGGAGGAGGGAGCATCCCTTCAGGCATTCCAAACCCTTCAGTGCAAACAGTGCTGGACAGCTGGGCTCACCATGACACCATCCACAATGCTACTTCCACAGGTGGGCTATCAGTGCTGCTGACTCAGCAGCTCACACTCCAGCTCCTACCCCACAGCCTTCAAGTCCAGAGCATTCAAGCTGCATGGGCTGGGGTCAGAGTATCACTGGTGCTGCGACCCTGCCCCTCCCTGCTGGCTGTGAAATAATAGGTATCGTTCTGCACAGCGCGGCGCACCACTGCCACTCTGCCTCCCCTGTGTATCCATCACTCTCAGTGCCATCATGGGGCCCCCAATTTTGGGGCAGTGTGGGCTCAAGGACCATCTGCTTTACGGAAAGTGCAGGGGCCCCCCATGCAGCTGGGGCCCCTGGGCAGTGCCCAGGTGTGCCCACTCATTAAGACAGCCCTGGGTGCAGCCACAGGCCCAGACAAAAAAAAATGGAAACAGCAGGTTACCTCTAGACAACGACTGTTAAACGAATATTAAATACTTACTATACGGGGGTATCAGTCACCCAAAAGTTTTTATAAGCTAACCAGTGTCCAGCTTTAAGACAAATATGTTGTTAAAATATAAGCAAGTTTATTTCCAAATATTACATTTCTTTCCCAAAAGAATAATAACCAGCTGATATAAATTTCAACTGGTTATTTATTCTTTTTCCAGGAAAAACAACATTTGAGATTTTCACAATGCCTAAAATTTTCACATAACAGGCCTTGCTTGCCAACTCAGCACAAGGTTTCTTTTTTTCAATTTCAGTGTATTTGATGGCATTTACAAAGCCACAGTAAAAAAGAAGCTATTGTTTCTGCCCACATATGAATTGTGTTTGCTACTTCTTGTTTTCAGACATTTGAGATGCTCTCGGCAGCAGATAAACATATACTGGGCTCCGCATTGCCAGGTTCTAAAAGAATTGTTGGATGTTGAATACATCTTTCTTACCCAAGCCTCTGCATTCTCATTTTGTATTACTTGTTAGAAAAGACCATACAATTGACAGCTGGTAAAGAAAAATATATTTTAAAATAACTTCAATTAGGAATGATTAAAGGGAAAGTAGGAAAATTATGTTATGATCAATACTTATCAACTTGATGGTAATATGTTTTTTTAAGTGACTGGACACCAAGAGCTAAATTTCCATCCCTCTTGGACAGTATTAGTATGGATCGTTTGGAAATTTACCAGCCTAGATGAATAAATTCCTGATATGCCACAATTACACAGCAACAGTATATTCTTTTGAAAAAAAGCCCAACCTTTTGAAAAAGCCCCAAATAAATTAATTTGTCTAGAATGGTCATCGGTCTGCAGCAGGCAGAATAAATACTTTCCTCTCCTTCAGGTATTAGACTGCTACATTGTAACTCTGTAGCAATCATAAGGTTAGAGGTTGCAGCAGGGGACTGATCGGACATAAG
Source organism: Lithobates clamitans (assembly GCA_037952925.1). Lineage (NCBI taxonomy): Eukaryota > Metazoa > Chordata > Amphibia > Anura > Ranidae > Lithobates > Lithobates clamitans. The sequence goes on along the minus strand of JBBGZY010000006.1, from coordinate 2,024,080 downwards.
TGAACACAGTCAAGAACTGCACAGGTCCCATGATTTTAATGACTGTGTCATCTCTGAACCAGCATCCCTGGTACATTTATTCTCAGGGAGAAACTATGAACTCTGTAAGAATTATTAAATATTTGTGAGCATCACATTTATACATTACTTAGAATACATTTATGTAATATGATGCTAGATCAACTTTAAAGGGAGAGGAAACTTTTTAACAGTTTTCCTTAAAGGATAAGTTCACCTTTGGTAACATGTTACATGTAACACCTGTATTTAGGGTGTAACATGTTACCAAAGACTACCTGCCCACACCTCTCTGATCCCCCGCTGTGACAGTGGGTGGGGGATCTTCTCCCTGCACCCACTCTCACAATTTAAAAAGAAAAGAGCATGACTGTGTGGGGCTCCGCCCACATGGCCATGTCATTCATTCACAGAGTTATGTGAATGAATGAACTACAACTACCATCTGCCATAATGGCTGATGGCTTGTAGTTCTCAATGAACTTTGAGGGTGCTGGTGAGCTTAGTTCTTAATTCATTAGGCTCTTCAGTAACTGTGTGCCCATACAGGAGATACAGGCAGACAGCTGTACTGGGAGTCGGCAGCAGTCTGGCATTGCCTCTGTGATCTGCAGGCTTCAGAAAAAATGCACTTTTTTTACCTGCAAAATCTTTTTTTGGCAAAAATGGCTGGCAGGGGGGCTTTTAGAAATGCGTTCTAAAGTTTGCTTACCCTTAACAACATTTAAAGTCACTAGCACTACAGATATTCACTGGTGGACATGGTTTTAGAGGTATCTATTTATGTGTGCATGCATAGGACACAAATTATGTGGATGGCATTGTAGTCAAAATGTTAATGCATTAGGGCTCATAAGGTACAGCTATAGTGCCCCCCAACCCCCCCCCCCCCCAATCAACACATACATAAACATGCAGTAGAATAAAATTCATGTGCTATATTAATGTTCATGATCTAAATGACCAATTAATTCAAAGTTGTCATATCGAAAAACATCTCTACATTTATCACAACTTCAAATCCATGACATTATAATCCAGTGTACCAGATTAGGTACCAATGATCTAAACCACCTTAGAAGTTTTCAGGTAGAACCTACTTTAGTTCAAACTCAGGCAAGTAGGGTCTGGTGTTCTCTTTGCTATTGATGTATGCAGTGTCTTAGATCAATAGAGCTCTCTAAGGGCCTCAGAAAAAAGATTACCAAATGATTTTACCAATAATTACACCATAAGGAAAATAATCAACAGGTAGTATAGATTACAAACAACTGCTAATCTGTCCAGGGCTGACTGGCCCAGCAAATTCAACCCACAAGATGACCATTTGATGCTGATATAAGTCTCCAAGAATCCCAAAAGTTAATTGCAGGGTGTTAAGGTAACTCTTTCAACTATTGGGATCAAAGTGCATTTATTTACAATCAAAAAGAAATTGTACTAATTCAACCAGAATGAGTGAGATGTTAAAGTGGTTGTTAAGCCACTCTAACCTGTTTGCACCATCAGCACTGCCTGCCTCCTATTGTAGTGTCACGAGCTGACAGGCAGGGAGGGAGGGGGAGAGAGCACGGAGGAGATAGAGAACAGGGCTGCGGATGAAGGAGGCACATAAACTGACCACGGTGTCAGGGCTCAGCAGCCATAATACACCGTGGTCAGTTTACATAGGGGAGGGCAGAACCAGGCATGATCAGCCAGGTTTTTTAGGTGTTACAGGGGGCTAAATGACACAGCACAAGCACTGTATCATATAACATGCGGGGCAGGGTTCATTTTTTTTGGGTGGGGGTTAACAAACACTTTAACTAAAATCCTTTACTGTCCAAAAAGAACATTAGAATAAGATTGCATTTTTCCAAAGAAAATATAGCTAAAGGCCAGACCTTTTAAAACCATGTGCTGAAAACTGATCAATTAAAGATATAGTTGTTTGGTGAGAGTAAAGGCAGACATGGTTGCCACAAACCGAAGACAGTATTTCAGGAAAAGAACCTCATAATTACTGCAAAGCATAGTGGGGAAATATTATGGTTTGTGGTTGATTTGCTGCTTCAGGGCCTGCTTGCAGTCATTGTGTCAAAGTGTGCATGATGACAATGTGAGGCTATCTGTTCTAAATTTAAAGTTGAACTGAAATATCACAATCATGATCTGAAGCAAACTGGCAAATCCACCAAGGAATGGCTCAGAAAGAAGAAAAAGGTTTATGGACTGGCTTATTCAAAGCTCCTTTTTGATTACTGGTAAAATGTTCTGCATTAACAGCATTGCCATCCCAGGACAGGAAGTGTGTTAGGAGTACAGAACACCTCCTTCACTCCTAATCTCCATAATAAGTTGTTCTGTAGTTTACAGAGGTAAAACAGACGGGGCTAAAATTTAGGGAAACGCAGGCACAGGAATTTAGAAGCTCACCAAAGTTCTGGCAGATCAGCAGGCAATTTTCTATACTTGTGCTTTAAAGTAACTAAAAATGTCAAATGTGCATTTATTGGTAACAGTATTTTTTTGCCTTTAAAAATGCATTTTAAAGTTTATATTTAAATATCCGTTCAGTTGTGTCTAACCCCTCAACAATTTTATGAGCCAACTTTCTGAGTATCATGTCTAAAATAGATGACAGTCTTTTTCCATAGAATATTATTTGCCAGATTTCTAATACATAGGTTGCAATGATTTAAACCAAGGAACCCAAGGCACTAAGCAACTGCACCAAACTCAACATTTACATCATTTCAGTTTGAGTTGATGCAGAATAGTTTTCCTGAGTACTTACTAAATGCTCTGTAGAATTCATCCAGAGACAAATGCTTGTCACCATTTGAATCATCATACTTCATGAGGTCATAGAGGGAACATTCCCGCAGCATTTTTCCAAAACCTTCCTGTTTAATTATCTGTAAATAGAAGTAATCATTGTCATCATCAACATGTCAGCAAAACGAAATGAAGGTTAGAAAACATAAAATGCGTTTTGAGCAATACAATTATGTAAATACATAATTGATAATTCAGAGGAGGTTGCTCTGAGTCAAAAATGTTACATTTTAACCACCTTAGTACCATAAATGCTACAGTCAGCGCATGAGAGCCAACAGTGCTTCCTGATCATTACGCAGCCAGTAAGTGATACTTGGCTGCTAAGTGCAGCCTGTGTTTACATTCTGTGATGCTGTGATTGGTCTGCTCTCTTTGCCTATGATCCACTGTGTCCTATCAGTGCAATCACAAGACAGTGTGTGTTCAGTCATGCACAGCAGTCTAGTTTCCAAAGAATGTACCAATATGCCCACCCAGAACAATAGGGGAGATAACTGTTCATATATGCATAGTGCTAGTCTGGAAGGGTTAGACAATTGTACAAAAATCCATGATGAAATGAATTAACCATCTCATTACCAAGCTATAGCCATAAGACTGCTACAGTGTGGCTCTCCTGTTCTGGGAGGGTGTCCATGGACCTCCTCCCAGAACCAGGTCCCCTGGGGTGCGCATTGGGCACGCTCTGTGTCCACTGTGTCCTTAGGGCATAGCTGATCATAGATTGTGGTAAAGGGCCAATTACAGCAGCCCTTTGCCATTTGATAAGTGTTCAGTCTCAGAAGATCACATGTGATCACATGTAAACAGACTTGCCAGTTATTGGCAGTCCTTTCCTCATGCGCTTTTAAAGAATGAGGAAAGGAGAGCTGGTAATCAGCAACTCTGAAAGGGCACACTTATACTGAAAATCAGGGCACTAATCATCAGTGTCCTGATGAGTGCAGCCCTAACAGTGCCAATTAGTCCCCATCAGAGCTGCCTATCAGTGCCACCTATCAGTGCCCACCAGTGCTGCCTATCAGTGCTCGCTACCAGTACCCCTCAGTGCTGCCTATCAGTGCTACCTATCAGTGCCCATCAGTACTGCCTATCAGTGACGTATCATCAGTGCAGCCTCAACGGTGCCCATCAGTTCATCTTATTAGTGCCCATCAGTGCTGCCTCATCAATGCTCATCAGTGTCCATCAGTGCAGCCTCATCAGTGGTCATCAGTGCCCATCACGGAAACATCATCCAATGCCACATTACCATTGCAGCCTCATCAGTGCCCATCAGTGCAGTCTCATGATTGCCCATCAGTGCAGCCTATCAGCGCCCATCAGTGCAGCCTCATCAGCACACATCAGTGAAGAAGAAAGATTACTTTTCTTAATTGTACATCACAGGACACAGAGCAATAGTAATTACTACATGGGTTAAAGGGCCACCTTCAGGTGATGGACACTGGCACACCCAAGACAGGAAGTCCCCCTCCCTAAATAATCCCTCCCATTACAGGGAGTACATCAGTTTTTTCGCCAGTGTCTAAGGTGTTGGTCATGGTAAAGAAGTTCTAAAGAAAAAGCTCCACTAGGATCCTCACTGGGTCAAGGAGCTATGCACCAGATCTATTCAAAGTGTCTTAAAGAGGTAAGAGAATGATACCCGGGCCTTGTGAAAGAAGACACAAGGTTTTGCCCATAATGCTTCTCCCTGGAGAGCTGGACCCTAGGATCCATCCCTTTGGTCTTTCTTCCAAATACCTAAAAGCTTTTCTGGCAGGGTGCCAACTTGGCTCGCCATGATGGGTGAAGATTGGGTCTGTCTGGTCTTCAGCAGTATCCTGCGGTGAGGATAAGGTAAGTGAAGACTATCCGAAAACCTTTGGATTTCTTGTATTTTTTTTAAGTAAACGGCGTCATGCCTATATTTCACCACTAGAGGGTGTGAAAGTCTAAAGCACTTGTCTGATATGCTTACCTTGCCTCTCAGTGTGGATGCTCAGTACTGCTCTGGTCATGGTCAGCTGTCCCCCCCTGCTCTCTAAGCCATCAGAGGAATTGAGGGGGATTGCCCATCTGCCAGGCAATCCCCCTAAATGGATCCTCTTCCTCCGGTACTGCCCCCCCCACCAGCTGTCTCAGAGGTGCGCGCACGCACACTCGTATTTTAAATAGATACCATCAGATGGTGGGGAGAAAGGGGGCGGAGCCAAAGCGGAAGCCGACGTGCCTGTAGATTCAGCGTGCACATACGTAATGGCGCAGGCGCAGAGTGGCTGAGAGTTTTTAAAAGCCTCACTCTTTCTGGCTGAGCAGTCAGTGATACACAGGAGCATCAGGGGCTTGTAAGGTGGTGGAACCAGGCACTTTATAAAGGGACACATTTACTTAAAGCATCAGGCTGAGCAGTTAATAGCAGTATATTGTCAGGGCTAGGCTCAGCCCTTCCTTCTCTGAGCTGGGCGCTCGGCTGTCAGCTAATTGCCAGCTCCCACCTCTCTCCACAGTTACCCAGCTGTTGTTGATCCTGCTCATCAGTCTTGCCTACTTAAGCCGTCCAGTTCAGAGAAGCTCTGCCTTCGCCTTGATCATATCACAAGAAACTATCTCCTATCTTCCTGTTTAAAGACTGGCTTTGCTGACATCCCTTCAGGCTACAGATCCTGCTTGCTGCTCCACTACTTTGATCCCTGAATCCTAGCTTGGCTAACGTTCCGGTTACTGAACTTTGGCTATGTTTTGACTACGTTTGTTCTTTTTACTTTTATTATTAAACAAGTGTGATTTAACTGTACTTCTGTCTCAGTCTGATTTCATGGTTTCTGACAGATGATATTGCTGGACTAGCACTCAGCAGTTGATGCATTTGGGCTAGTACCTCTGCTTTTGTGCTTAGGACTATGTGTTCCCACAGAGGGGGCTCGGTTACAGCAAAAGGGGGCGCAAAGGCATCACCTTCAGGGTCTGAGGATCCTGGTCATGCTTCTGCAGTTCCTTCCTCTCTGGAAAGACCCAATGTAGCCAGTCAGGATGAGCCATTGGCGCTATCAGATATTGCTGTCTCTCATAACATCTCAGCCCCTGCATATGTCACTGAGGATGTTCTTGCTGCTGCTTTGGTTGGCTTAGAAGAGAGGTTAGCCTCATTAATTACTAAATCTTCCAGAAAAGGGGGAAAAAAGCATGTCAGATCCCCTTCTCCTTCCCTGGACCCCCAGCTGGAGGGACAGTGGGAAGATGAGTTTGAATCACCATCGGAGGACCAAGAAGAGGAGCAATCTCAAAGGTTGCAAGCACAATTCCTTTCAGAGATGGTTTGTTTGGCCTATAATTTGCCCTCTATTGAGGCGGCCGAAGCTTCAGTTCCCTCTTTGGGTTCTTTAAAGCCCCCTCAGGCTTTACATGCTTTCTTCTCCATCCGTTATTGGAAAAGCTTATGTATGCACCCAGATAAACTTTTTCTTCCTCCTAAAAAGTTTTCTTTACTTTATCCTATGGGGGAAAAATTCACCAAGAAGGGGAGGATGCCAGCAGTTGATGCGGCTATTTCTTGCGTGAATAAAAACCAAACTTGTCCAGTGGACAATGTCCAGGTATTTAGGGACCCAGTGGATAAAAAACTGGAATCTTTGCTTAAATCCTCCTTTGCTATGGCCAGTGCAGTGGCTTAGCCTGCAGTAGCAGCAATTGGCATTTGTCAGTCCTTAAATGACCAAATGAAGCAGGTCATAAAGTATGTGCCTGCTCAACAGGCCCGGGACATGGCTGACCTACCCAGGGCCTTATGTTTTGCGGTTGACGCAATTAAAGATTCTATTCATCAGGCATCTCATCCGTAGAAGCCTGTGGCTAAAGCACTGGTCAGCCGAATCACCGTGCAAAAGACTGTTGACTAGTTTCCCTTTTTTAATGGGGAAAGGTTGTTTGGGGAAGATTTGGAAAAATACATCCAAAAAATTTCAAGTTGTAAAAGTACCCTTTTACCGGTGAAAAAGAAGACTAAACGTCCTTCCTTTAAACGTTCATCCTCTCCAGGGACAACTGCCTCCAGGCAGTCGTAATGGCCTCCACCGTCAGGTTTTCGAGGTAAACCTCAAGGGCAAGCCCAGGGACTGAAAAAACCCTGGGGACAAAAGCCTACAAAGCAGAGTCCCAAGGCCTCCCTTTGAAGGGGCGCCCCCGCTCGATCAGGTGGGGGGAAGGCTTCTGCAGTTCTCAGAGACTTGGCAGGAAGAGATTCGGCACAAATGGGTCATCTCCATATTATCCCTAGGCTATAAACTGGCGTTTCGGGAGTTTCCATCCCATTTTTTAAGGTCAAGCGTGCCCAAATACCTAACAAATGATCTTTGTTTCTGGCATTGGACCGCTTGCTGTCTCAGGAGTTAATCGTAGAGATTCCCATAGGGGATCAGGGTATGGGATTTTATTCAAATCTCTTCACAGTGCCAAAACCAAATGAGGATGTCAGACCAATACTAGATCTCAAGGACCTAAACCAGTTCCTAAACATCCGTTCCTTCCGGATGGAGTCAATCCGGTCAGTAGTCTCCACCCTATGGGGAAAGAATTTCTGGCCTCAGTGAACATCAGGGATGTGCATATCTACATGTACCCATTTTCCCCGCTCACCAAAAGTTGCTACGATTCTCGGTAGAGAGTCACCATTTTCAATTTGTGGCCCTACCCTTCGGGTTGCCTACTGCACCTTGGGTATTTACAAAGGTGCTAGCCTCACTCCTGGCAAGGCTAAGGACCCGGGGTATAACAGTGATGGCATATCTAGAGGATCTGCTGTTAGTAGGTCAGTCGGTGGCTCCCCTAAATTAGAGCATGTCCACCACGGTCGAGTATCTGGCACACTTAGGGTGGATCCTCAACTTCAAGAAATCAGCCTTACAGCCAGTAAGAAGGCTGGAGTACCTGGGCCTGGTCATAGACACAGCCCAGAGAAAGGTGTTTTTGCCCCAATCAAAGATCACTGCCATAAAGGAGCTGGTCCAGCTGATCAAGGCAAGGAGTCCTTCCATTCGCCTATGCATGAGGTTATTGGGGAAGATGGTGGCTTCATTTGAAGCAGTCCCCTATGTCCAATTTCATTCAAGACTGTTGCAAAAGAAGATCTTGTCGTCTTGGAACAAGAAAATCCAAAGCCTTGGACTTACCAATCTGTCTGACCTGTCTGAAGTTCGTCAGAACCTCAGTTGGTGGTTGGTAGCCAAGAATTTGCAGAAGGGAAAATCCTTCATGCCGGTTATTTGGAAGATTGTGATGACGGATGCCAGTCTGTCAGGCTGGGGAGCAATCCTAGAGGAGGCTACGGTCCAAGGGAAGTGGTCCAAGGTCAAGAAGACCTTGCCCATCAACATCCTAGAGATTCGGGCAGTACATCTGGCTCTATGGACTTGGACGTCCAGGTTACAAAATTGGTCTGTCAAGATTCAATCCGACAATGCTACAGCAGTAGCGTACATCAATCACCAAGGGGGTACCAGAAGTCACGCAGCCCAGAGGGAAGTGAACCATATTCTGGTTTGGGCAGAGAAGCATGTACCTTGCCTATCTACAGTTTTCATTCTGGGTATATAGAATTGGCAGGCAGATTTCTTAAGCCGCCAGCAGCTGTTTCAAGGGGAATTGTCTCTACACTCCGATGTCTTTCAGGTGATTTGCCAGAAATGGGGCACCCTGGATGTGAACCTATTGGTGTCCAGGTTCAACAAGAAGTTAATCAACTTTGTATCACGATCAAGGGACCCACTCACATGCGGAACAGATGCGTTAGTGGTCCCATGGGATCAGTTTTCACTGATTTATGCATTCCCTCCAGTTCAGTTGATACCGCGACTTCTTCGCAGAATCAAGCAGGAGGGAAAGCCAGTAATTTTGGTAGCCCTGGCGTGGCCGAGAAGGTCTGGGCTGGTATACAGAGATCGTAAAGATGGCAGTAGGAGACCCATGGTCTATTCCACTGCACCCAGACCTGCTTTCACAAGGACCAGTATTGCATCCTACCTTACGAACGCTAAATTTAACGGTTTGGCTATTGAAGCCCATATTCTGAAAAATTGAGGGCTTTCAGGTTCAGTGATTTCTACTCTGATTAATGCTAGGAAGCCAGCCTCCAGAGTAATTTATTATAGAATCTGGAAATCTTATGTCTCTTGGTGTGAATCCAAGAGATGACATCCTCGGAAGTACAGTGGGGACGGAAAGTATTCAGAGTTCATTTATACATTTATACAAGGGATAATGCGTATAAGATAGTTAGATCCCCTTTGTGTCCATGGGATTTGAATCTAGTTTTATCGGTGTTACAAAATCAGCCTTTTGAACTGATACGCCATATTCCATTGGTCCTTTTGACATGAAAATTGTTTTTTTCTGGTAGCTAGAAGAGTATCAGAGTTGGCTGCCTTTTCTTGTAAGGAGCCATATTTGATTGTTCAAAAGGACAGGGTGGTGTTGTGACCTCACCCGTCCTTTCTACCTAAGGTGGTATCAGGATTTCATCTGAATCAAGATGTTATCCTATTTTCTTTTTTTCCAGAACCTAGTTCTGCACAGGAGAAATCTTTGCACTCACTTGATGTAGTCAGATCTGACAGCGACAGCTCAGATATGGAAATCTGATGTTTTGTTTGTGTTACCAGCAGGTTCCAGGAAGGGGCAAGGAGCATCGAAGTCTACTATTTCTAAGTGGATTCGGCAAGTTATTATCCAGGCTTATAGTTTGAAAAGATGGGTTCCACCCTTTCAAGTTAGAGCGCACTCTACCAGGGCCGTGAGTGCTTCCTGGGCAGTGCATCACCAAGCATCCACGACTCAGATCTGCAAGGCTGCAACTTGGTCTTCGGTCCATACATTCACCAAATTCTGATCAAATATAAAAGGGCATGAGGACACCGCCTTTGGGCGCAGTGTTCTGCAGGCAGCAGTATAGATCCTCATGTCTGATGGCAGCCTGTTTTTTCTGTGTCTCCCTCCCCTTAGATGGCATTGCTTTGGGACATCCCATGTAGTAACTACTATGGCTCTGCGTCCCGTGATGTACGATTAAGAAAATAGGATTTTTTTACCTGTAAAATCCTTTTCTTGGAGTACATCACAGGACACAGAGGTCCCACTCCTCTTTTTGGGATTGCTGTGTATTGCTTTGCTACAAAACTGAGGTACTCCCTGTAATGGGAGGGGTTATATAGGGATGGGGGACTTCCTGTATTGGGTGTGCCAGTGTCCATCACCTGAAGGTGGCCTATAACCAATGAAGTAATTACTATGGCTCTGTGCCCCGTGATGTACTCCAAGAAAAGGATTTTACAGGTAAGCTGTTATAAAAATCCTATTATTTGCAAAATTTTATAAGAGAAACTAAGAAAAACATTTGTTTTGAAATTTTTATTTTTTTTACATTTGTTTAGCAAAAAATAAAAACCCAGTGTTGATTAAATATCGCCAAATGAAAGCTCTGTCTGTTTCAAAAAATTATAAAAATTTCATATGGCTACAGTGTTGCATGACCGTGCAATTGTCATGTGCGACAGCCTGAAAGTTGAAAATTGGTCTGGGCAGGAAGGGAGGTGAAAGTTCCAAGTATTGACGTGGTTAAATCATGACTGCAGTATTTAGTCACTTTCTTTACTTTTTTTGATGTTGTAGTGGTATTGCAGGTGGGACTGTAAGGGCACATTCGCACTGATCGCTTCAAAAACGCAATGTTTGCCTCAATTTTACCGCATTTTTGGTGCGATTTTTAAAGGACATGGGACCAAAAAAAAATATGCACCAAAAGCAATTTTGCTGTGTTTTACCACGTTGGGAAAAACGTTGCAATGGTGCGTCTTTTGTGCTTTTTTTTAGCTCCCCAAACATGCTCCAAAAATGCTGCAAGCAGGATTTTTCACTCCAACTGAAGCGCACTGCCCCAGTGTGAAAACATTCATTGATTTTAAAGGTAGACATTTTTCTTGAGCTTTTCAGGCAGTGGCGGCGCCAAGTGGGTGCTTGGGTGTGCTGAAGCTCCTCCAAAAATTTTCAAGCATCCTCATAGCACCCCCAAAATTTCCACAGAGGTATTACAGTACAGTCACAGGATTTTTTTTTAAATATTTGGTACCTGCTGTGAATCCTGTCTGCAACAGGCTAGAGACTCTTTTGTGAAGTGGAAGGATACAGCTGAATAAGCCGCTAGTGATCAATTAGACCTGGCAGGGGCTGGGTGGTGAGCCTGCATCAGTGGCGGATTGATCTAGTGCTGGGTGGTGACACGTGCTATTTCCTGCATTTGCCACCAAAAGATGAATGGGATGGAAGCTGCCGAGATAGCCCAGCCCTGTGCAGTGCCCCAGGAATCTGGAGGAAGCAGGTAAACTAAGGAGAGAAGAGGAGGGAGAGAGCAGAACAGAGCTGCTGCACTCAGTAAATTGCAGTCTGCAGAGCTGACTGAGCCTGCCAGTGTAAGAGGATAAGAGGGGTGTGTGTGTCACATGGTGTGCTCCGAGGAGGAAGGCTTAGGAGGAACGAGGCTGATCACTGCTACATGCATCATTCTGTTTTTAATGTAGCTGCTGAGCCTGGAAGGGAGGGGGAGGGCTTTCCAGTCCTCTGATCTATAGCAGCTTGCTGCATTACACAGGCACTGACTGAGGGGCAGGCCTTATCTGGACTGAGCAGTGAAATCCTCTGATATCAGCCCTCTTTTCGGGCTTGGATACATGTACTGCAATCATTAGAATGCCACGCAGATCAAGAGTGCCTGTGCCTGCTACTTACAGTGCACAAATGATGATCAGGTGTCCCCATAACATTGCACCATTGAACTCCATGGGGTCACATTCCTGCTCTTGCACTGTGCATGGGGTCACCGTTGTGCTGTGGGCACTGTGTATGGGGTCACCGTCCTGCTGTGGGCACTGTGTATGGGGTCACCCTCCTGCTGTGGGCACTGTGTATGGGGTCACCGTCCTGCTGTGGGCACTGTGTATGGGGTCACCGTTCTGCTTTGGGCACTGTGTATGGGGTCACCGTCCTGCTACGTGCGCTGTGTATGGGGTCACCGTCCTGCTATGTGCACTGTGTATGGGGTCACCCTCCTGCTGTGGGCACTTTATGGGGTCACCCTCCTGCTGTGGGCACTGTGTATGGGGTCACCATCCTGCTGTGGGCACTGTGTATGGGGTCACCGTCCTGCTATGTGCACTGTGTATGGGGTCACCCTCCTGCTGTGGGCACTTTATGGGGTCACCCTCCTGCTGTGGGCACTGTGTATGGGGTCACCATCCTGCTGTGGGCACTGTGTATGGGGTCACCGTCCTGCTGTGGGCACTGTGTATGGGGTCACCGTCCTGCTGTGGGCACTGTGTATGGGATCACTGTCCTGCTGTGGGCACTGTGTATGGGATCACCGTCCTGCTGTGGGCACTGTGTATGGGATCACCGCCCTGCTGTGGGCACTGTGTATGGGGTCACCGTCCTGCTGTGGGCACTGTGTATGGGGTCACCGTCCTGCTGTGGGCACTGTGTATGGGGTCACCCTCCTGCTGTGGGCACTGTGTATGGGGTCACCCTCCTGCTCTGGGCATTGTGTATGGGGTCACCCTCCTGCTGTGGGCATTGTGTATGGAGTCACCGTCGTGCTGTTGGCACTGTGTATGGAGTCACCGTCCTGCTGTGGGCACTGTGTATGGAGTCACCGTTGTGCTGTGGGCACTGGGTAAGGGGCCACTCTCCTGCTCTGGGCACTCTAAAGTTCACTCTCTCTAAGGGGGAACTTTCCTGCTCTGAGCACTCTAAAGGGGCCACTTTCCTGTTCTGGGCACTCTAAAGGGGCCACTCTCCTGCTCTGGACGCTCTAGCGGGGCCACTGTTCTGCTCTGGGCACTCTAAAGAGGGAACTCTCCTGCTGTGGGCACTGTGTATTGGGCCACCATCCGGCTGTGGGCACTGTGTAATGGGTCACCTAGGCACTCTAAAGGGCACTCTCTCTAAGGGTTCACTCTCCTGCTCTGGGCACTCTAAGGGGCCACTGTTCTGCTCTGGGCACCCTAAAAAGGGAACTCTGCTGTGGGTACTGTATATGGGGTTGCTGTCATGCTGTGGGCACTGTATATGGGGTCACTGTGCCACTGTGGGCACTGTATATGGGGTCGCTGTCATGCTGTGGGCACTGTATATGGGGTCACTGTCATGCTGCGGGCACTGTAGATGGGGTCGCTGTCCTGCTGCGGGCACTGTATATGGGGGTCACTGTCCTGCTGTGGGCACTGTATATAGGGTCACTCTCCTGCCCTCTAAAGGGGGCACTCTCCTGCTCTGGGCCCTCTAAAGGGGGCACTCTCCTGCTCTGGGCCCTCTACAGGCGGCACTCTCTCTATGGGGTCACTCTCCTTTTCTTTGCACTCTAAGGGGTCACTCCTAATCTGGGCACTCTAAGGGGTCACTCCTGCTCTGCACTGTATGCTGTGTACTGTCCCTCACTGTTATGCTGTGCCGGGTGTTCTGGCTGGCCCTAACATGTACTAGGGGCTATCATTGCTGGCCCTTATACATGCTGGGGTTTATCATCACTGGTTCCATTAGAGCTTGTTTTACTCTAACAATCAATTCTGTGTGCCCGAAGTCCCTATTTTGTCTATACAATGGGAGAGACCATGAAAAAACACCCACTTTTTGACCACGCCCACAAGAGGGTGATGTGTACCGCATTAGCACCACCACTTATACTTTCAGCACCCACACAGCACCCCCCCCCCCAAAAAAAAAAAATGTCTGGAGCCGCCCCTGTTTTCAGGTGATTTTGTTAATGCAAAAGCACTTGAAAAACTCCTCAGTGTGAAAGCAGCCTAAAACAATTTACAATAAATCCCCTACCTCAAGGAAAGAGGCATGTGTTAGAATTACTTTGTTTCTCTTGATAAAAATGTGATTTGATTATCTTATTAAATCCCAGCTCAACACACAAAAGGTATGCAGGGTCCTGTAGTTCATTTCCTTTTAGAAAGTGGCCACATCCCAAGCAGAAAGTCCTATTCCCTGCCAGCGTGCTGCAGAGAAGAACTCTTGCTCTCTGGGTGGAAGCAGTGGCCTCTGTTCACCAGTCAGCAGGGAGCAAAAGCTTTGCTAATTACTAAGTTTTAGGTCTGAGTTTATATGACTGAGTTAAATAAAATAAATAAATAAAATAAAAAATAAACATTGTAAAAGAGGACATGTTTTTTGATTTATTCCAGAACCAAAAACCTGTTTTTTCTTGTAAAATTACATACTGTATATTGTCAGATTATTACAAATAGAATTTGTAAAAGGTAATGCTTTAATGTGTTCATTAAATTTTAAAAGTAATTTTCAATCTTTTTTTAAATGTTCAGCATTCATTAAAATAGCATCTGGATCGTGCCATAAAGGCCTTTTTCAGGCACCTGTAACAGGGTGATACTGTAACACTCTGTCCCTGACTCTCACGTGTGCTCTTGCACTGTCACCCTGACACATAGGCTATCATTGTCTATAAAGTGGTTGTTTCATCACACAATATGCATGTAGACAGGAAGTGGATGCAAAGAGGTTGCATTAGATCAATAGCACTGAGATTCAACAATGGTTAAAAAAAGGTTAAAACAAGTATTTTATGTAAAAAATGGCAATTGTTTATGGTTTAAATCGCTTTAGCAAACAAAATATCACTGATTTAAGGTTTACATGAATTTTCTATTTGCCACAACTCTAGCTCAATGTGTACTTTTTGTTCTCTTTCTGGCTTCAAATGTGCAACAGCTGCTATTCTCTTAGGCTCTGGTTCATTGTGATTGACACTTGATTTACACGAAGGTTCATTGTTTTTGTTTTTTTGTTTTAATAAAGGAATTGTCAAAAACCGTCTGTGTTTTTATTTATTTTTGACATTTTTTTTTGGTGAATGAGTAGGGGTACAATGTATCCGATACTCATTAACATAGTGGAGGGTGGGATCTGGGGGCCCCCTCGTTAAAGAGGGCTTCCAGGTTCCGATAACCCCCCTGCCCACAGACCCCCATATCCACCAGCCAGGGGTGTGGGGGAAGAGGACCTTGTCCCAATCAACATGGGGACAAGGTGTTTCAAGGGGTGAGCCCCCCTACCAGAAATCACCCCCCCATATTGGCCTGCCAGACTGCATGCTTGGATAAGGGTCTGGTATGGATTTTGGGGGGAACCCACACCATTTAAAAAAAAATGTTTTTAATAACAGGAAGGGCCTGGTATGGATTTGAGGTTGGACCCCCACGCTGTTTTTTCCCAGATTTTATTGCAGGCAATTCTGCTTTGGAGAACCACAGTGAAAACAGACTTGAAATTCGCACTTCGAACCTAGCCTTACACAGGTTAGTAATTAATTCAATTGTGGCTTACTTGGTAATGTGTAAACTATACTCTTTTAGAAGACTTTTAGGATGAAGGCTCAGCACTGCCTTAGAATATGCTTTGGATCTGAATTACCTAAGTAATATGAGCACTTCCAGTGATGCAAATGCAATTCTGCTGAAAAGCCTAATTTTATTCTCACATCTTTTACTATAGAAATGTTTTTGAAGTTGCACACAACTATGATAGCATGCATATGGCTAATTTACTAACCAATTTGGTTTGCTGAGCAGCGCATGCTCCAGATTTACAAGCTAAGTGCTGTTAGCTGCAATCAAAAAATGTATTATCTGTAATATTTTTAGGGCTACTTACATCAGTGTGCCATTGTGTTTTTAAGGTCCGGATCATCCACAAGGCCTCTAAGGGGGGTGCCTAAAGCCTTGTGGTGTTCGAGGGCTAGCTTGTAAAATAGGTCAGCTGGTTTTACGTACCCATTATTACCTACATTTTTCTAACACCCAGCTGTTAAGCTGATCTGTAAGCCCATGAGCTCTGCTAACATGTTCAGGATGGAAAGCAGTATGGAATCAGGAAACAGTGGTTTCCCAATATTTTCTGTGTCCTCCTGCTCCCTATTCTGTACAACATCTCAGCAAACTGCAGTTCACTTTGCAGAGCCTTCTGTCATTAGCCTTTCCATACCACACAGCTCTCAGGCACTTTCACGCTACCTCCCCCTTTGTTCACAGCACCAGCACGTAGATCAGAGGAAGTAGTTATGGAGCCTGCAGCTGATGGCCCAAGGTTACGACACAAGGAACCAGCCCGCTGGAAGTTCCTATGCTGCTCTATTGTCTTCTCCTACTTTCATTCCTGGAAGATCAGCTTTATGTAAGCACCCTGTTTCTGACACAACTGTGCCATTCTGCCACCCTACACTCCCCATTTTCATCATGGCTCTACACTGTCCACTGTTACTGCTGCCCCATACACCTTGCTGCCACTGCAACTCTACACTGCCCACCATCACCACCGCCCACACCTCTCACTTTTTGTACCTTAGTGATCCCACATGGTGCTTATCACGTTATAGATTTTTGTTTTTTGCGGTTATTTATTGCATGTGTGTAATTTTAGTTGTAGCTTTTCTAAATTTCACATCAAGCCCCATGGGTTTTAAGCAAATGGTGTAAATTAATTCTTTAAAGCACCTGAAAGCTACATCTTGAAACTACTAAGGCATTTTTTGTTTTTTTTGTTTTTTTTGTTTAATAATTGTTTATTAAAGAATATTACAAAAGAAAAATAAAATAGACAAATAACATACGATAAACAATCTTATGACCGAAATACAAGGGTTTCAATGTGCACCTAACCTTAGCCTAGAACAACATTTAAATAAATGCCACTGTAAGTGCGTAAAGGGATGAACAGACAAATATAGCCATAGACTGAGCAGAGGCTTATAACTTAAGTGAACATAATAGTCAATCTAGAAAATAAGATTGTAACTAAATAAAGTAAGTAATTAGAAAAAGAAAACAAAAAGAGAGATAGAGAGAAGGGGAAAGTGAGAAAGAAGAGAAGATATGGAGGTAAGAATGGGAGAGAGGTTAAAGAGAGGGATGGGGGGGGGGAGGGGTTGGCATGCGTGTCGTCATACTTTAGGGTAACCTTACCAATAGGTATGAAATTATGTGGAGGAAGGATAAACCACAGTCAGAAGAAGAGAAATCTCTGAAATTAGGTCAGAAGGGTCCTATGTAATGGTTAAAAAGGTAAGCTCATACGGGTTGTGTTATGATTTCCTTATAGTGGGCTGAGGATGTGAATTTTGTCCAGGGTGCCCATGTTAAAGTGTGTCTCTGGGAGGTACCGCTGATGCTGTGAGTTATGTCCTCCAGATGATGAACCTCTGAGACCTTATGTAACCAATTTTTTTACAGACGGGATTGTGGGTTGACCCCACAGAGTGGGAATTAGGGCCTTGGCAGTATTCAGCATATGAGGAAGGAGTGAACGTTTATAGGTACAAATGGTTTCTTTAGTAGCATGAAAGAGGACGGTCCAGGGATCATGAGGGAGATTGATGTCTGTAATCCGTAATATAAGATTGAGAACATTGGTCCAGAAGGGACGAATGATTGGGCAGTGCCACCAAATATGATCATGTGTGGCTTTGTTCCCACAGCTCCTCCAGCATAATTGGGAGCTGTTGGGGAACATTTGATGCATTTTTACTGGGGTATAATACCATCTGGAAATAGTTTGTAGTTGACTTCTGCCATTTTTGAAGCGGGTGAGAAGGCATGAGCAAGTTTAAAGACTTTATCTTTCAGAGTGTTTGTGAGGGGGGAATCTTAATCTAATTCCCATTTAGCCAGGAAGTACGGGTATGTAGAATTAGGGAGATCAGAAAGAGCTTTGTAAAATAATGAGATACCATGCAGGGGGGTCCTTTGGGTGGAATATTTCTTCTATGCTATTTAGATCATGTAAGCCTTGTAACAGGTGAGGGAAGGATCGTAGAAAGTGTTGCAATTGGTGATATCTCCACTTATGCAGAAATGTGATATGTTTAGAGCAAAGGATCCCAGAAAGAGGTTTAATTGCATTGGCATGTAAGACGTGATGCAACAGGAGGGGTTCTCCTGAGGACCAGGATTTAAATCCAGGATCCAATAGACCCGGTAAAAAATAGTGGTGGTTAAGGAGGGGCATCAGAGGGGAGTCATAACTCCAGGAAAATGTCCTGTATATGGCATCCCAGATATCCAATGAGGACGTGGTGAGTGCTGAAATAGTGTGGGTAAAGTTCCTATAAGCTCGGGGTAACCAGGGGACAACAGAGAGATCAACACCACTCAGAGAGTATTCTAGTTGCACCCATAGTTTTGAATTGACAGCGTATTTCCAGTCTGCCAGTCTAGATAGTATGACAGCATGTAATATGTCTTATAGTTTGGGAGTGCCAGTCCCCCAGAGCATTTGGAGCGGAAAAGAACGTCTCTGGATATTCTGGGGTGGCTGTTCCTCCACACAAAGTGGGAGATCATCGCTTGCAGAATAGTGAAGAACCCCACAGGTACACCCAGTGGGATCATCTGAAAAATAAATAATATGCTAGGGAGAATGTTCATTTTAATGATGTTTATTTTCCCCGGCCATGAGTGTGATAGACTAACCCATTTTCTTAGGTCCTCTCTGATGCTATTTAACAGCGGGATGTAGTTGTACTTAAAAAGGGAGTGCAGTTTAGGTGTGAGGTATATACCCAAGTATTTCATGTGACTCTGTTCCCATCTGAACAGAAAGAAGGGTTTTAGAGAGGCCGCTTCTGACCTGGGGAGGTTAATGTTCAAGATTTCAGATTTGGAGAGGTTTATTTTAAAGTTTGATATTGTTTGGAAGGTAGAAAATGCTGACATTAAATTGGGTAGAGAGATACGTGGTTGTTGAATAAAGAAGAGTATGTCGTCGGTGTAGGCGGCTTATTTGTTCTGTCACTTACTTGGATGCCTCGTATATTGATATTGCGTCTAATTGTGGCTAGGAAGGGCTTTAAAGTATAGCAAAGAGGAGGGGGGAGAGAGGGCATCCCTGCCTAGTGCCATTATGTAGGGTGAAGGGATCGCTTAGCGAGCCGTTTATGCGAATTTGCGCAGAGGGGACAGTGTAAAGTGAAGAAATGCAATGGAACATCTTTGGGCCTAATGCAAAGTGACGTATGGTCATCTTAAGATAGCCCCAGTCCACCCTATCGAATGCTTTTTCAGCGTCAGTGGAAAGGAGTAGGGTGGGCTGGGCACATCTTTAAACATACTGGATTAGGGAAATAGTCCGTAAGGAGTTATCTTTAGCCTCTCTATGTGGTATGAAAACTATTTGATCTGCCAAAATCCAACTGGGCAGTAGGGGGAGTAAGTGGTTGGCCATCACCTTGGCAAATAGTTTAATGTCAGTGTTTATCAAAGAAATTGGCCTGTAACTGCTGCATAGTGTGGGATCTTTACCGGGTTTAGGTATAACAGTAATATGTGCTGAAAGGGATTCTGGGCGTAGACCTGAAGATTGGGAAATTGAGTTAGCGTAGGCTGTGAGGCGAGGGAGTAAGATGTCTTGGAATGTTTTGTAATAAAGAACAGTGAACCCGTCAGGGCTGGGAGCTTTACCTGAAGGGGAGGATTTTAAAGCGGTCTGGAATTCTTCAACTGAAAAATCTGCTTCCATTTCCTTAAGGGCTGACCTAGATAGTTTAGGGAGGCTTGCCGCCTTCAGATAGGAAAGCATGCAAGTGCGCCTCTCTGATGGGGCAAAGGGGATAAACCATTTGTAACATTATAAAATTCCCTAAAGGCTTTGGCAATGTGTGGAGATGCATGAACAAGCTCCCCCGTTGGAAGTTTAATTTTAGGAATAAATTACTTTGTTTGTTTAGCCTTAAGGGATCTAGCTAGTAATTTGCTTGGTTTCTTGCCCCACTCATAGAATTTCTGTCATATGCGATGAAATTTTTTTTTAGTGTCTAAGTCTAGGAGGTTTTTCAGTTCTTCACATTTAAGCGTGAGGGCTTTGAGATGCGTGCTGTGGAGTGAGAGTTTATGTTGTTTATCAAGGTCAGTTATTTGTTGCAGTACCTGTGCAATTTGGTGACCATGCTCCCTTTTTTTCCTTGCACCGAGCTCAATTAATCGTCCCTGTATAGTGGCCTTATGAGCTTCCCATACAATAGGTGGGGAAGCAACAGAGGGTATGTTCTCTTTAAAGTAATGCGTCAAGTCAGAGGCTAACATGGAGACTTCAGTTTGATTAGAGAGAAGGGAATCATTAAGTTTCCAGTTTTTGGTGCTACGAGTTAAGGTGGGCATGGTCATGCGCATTGTCACAGGTGCATGGTCAGATAAAGTTGCAGTTCCTATATGAGTAGATTTGAGGAGAGGGAGATGGAAGTGGTCCAAAAATATATGATCTATTCTAGAGTAAGACTGGTGTGTCGCAGAGAAGTGTGAGTAGTCTTTGTCCTTAGGATGGAGCAGGTGCCAGACATCTATTAATTGATGATCTATGAGCCTTTTTTTAATGAAAGCTAATCGTTTAAATGATATGTTAGAGCGGCCCTGGGACGTATCCATTGTAGGATCAAGGGGCATGTTTATGTCACCTGCGAGGACAATAATACCTTTGGCAAATTGTGATAGTTTAGTGAGGGTTTGTGAAAAGAAGGTTGGTTGATTCTGATTTGGACAGTAAATATTTGCAAACGTGCATTGGGTGTTGCCTATAGAGCCCTTAAGGAAGAGAAAACGACCAAAGTCATCTGCTAGCATATCTGTTAAGTGAAAAGATACCCCACTACTGAAACCAATGGCAACCCCATTATGCCCCGTATACACGGTCGGACTTTGTTCGGACATTCCGACAACAAAATCCATGGATTTTTTTCGACGGATGTTGGCTCAAACTTGTCTTGCATACACAGGGTCACACAAAGTTGTCAGAAAATCCGATCGTTCTGAACGCGGTGACGTAAAACACGTACATCGGGACTATAAACGGGGCAGTGGCCAATAGCTTTCATCTCTTTATTTATTCTGAGCATGCGTGGCACTTTGTCCGTCAGATTTGTGTACACACGATCGGAATTTCCGACAAAGGATTTTGTTGACGGTAAATTTTATATCCTGCTCTCAAACTTTGTGTGTCGGAAAATCTGATGGAAAATGTGTGATGGAGCCTACACACGGTCGGAATTTTCGACAACAAGGTCCTATCACACATTTTCCGTCGGAAAATCCGACCGTGTGTATGGGGCATTAGTCTTGTTGGTGTCAGAAAGGCTGTAATACTACTGCGGAGAGTAGGGTGAGGTCAATCTGACCCATGTGGTGTGGGTTAAATGCGTTACCTGAAGGAAGGCAATGGAGCAAGCGGTGTGCTTTAGCTCACGTATTACTTGGTCTCGTTTAGACCCTGGACATTATAAGATGTATTTGTCAGAATCGCCATTGGTATAACGGAGTGGGACATCCCAGCCTATACTTCCACGCATGCCAACGTGGAGGGGCGGGAGGGAGAAGGATGGGGAGAGATAGTTTGAGAGATAGTTTGAAGGAGTAGAAGAAAGGAAATAGAACACATAGAGAAAGCATGTATATGCATTAACACAATTGTGGGAATTACCAGTAAGACACACAGAAATCTGCAGTGGTCCCTGTGGGGAGAGAAAGAACGGGTGGCCATCCACAACTCCAGTGAGAGTCTGGATGAGAGACCTTATGGGCCGCCCGATCTCACCAACCCCAAAAGGGAGGGGGGCAGGGGAAGCACTGAGGAAAAAGAAGAAAGAGCAATGCACCAGCCAACATCCTGTTAATAAAATACATTATAATTAAATGTAATGAGCGCTAGCAAAAAATTAAATAAAAAATAAAAAAAATAAAACAGGAAAAAGGGAAGGTTATGAAAACCAAGGCAATAATATTAACAACAGCAAAGTAAACCTTACGAACCCCGCAATAAAGAATGCAACTGAACCTTTCAGGACCAGAAAAACTGAAATTGAACAATGGGATACCCAAAAGAAAAAATGAATGTCAGGTCTACATCCTCTAAGCCGACGAGGCTGAAAAAGAGTTCAAAGAGTCTGACCAGAGCATAATGAACATTGAAAAAGAGGATATCAGCAAACACAAAAAAAAAAAAAGAAAACAGAGATGAGTAGAAAAAGGCATATCTCAGCCATGCTTCTGAGCGGATCCTGGAATTGACGTGCGCCTTTTCTTTGAGGGAGTTTTACGCCAAGGGGGGTCCAAGGGGTTTGAGAATTTCAGGGTGAGGTCTTGCCAGCCCGGGAGCTCTACAGGCGGAAGATTGAGATCCTGAAGAAAAGTAGAGAGTTCCTCTGGAAAGCAAAGCGTGTGAGAGTGGCCACCTTTGCTGGCAATCAAGCAAGCTGGAAAACCCTATCTGTAAGTAATCCCGTCTGTGTGCAGGTGTTCAAGGAGCGGTTTTAGGGCTCTGCGGCGATCAAGAGTTTCTTTGGACAGATCAGGGAATATATTAATGACTGTTCCGTCAAAGTCAATGTTAGGAGTGTTCCGCAGTTTTGTCATGATGGCGTTTTTATCCTCGAAGTAATGCAAACGACAAATGACATCTCTGGGTTGGTCTGAATTTGCATTACGAGGGCGCAGGGCACGATGTACACGATCAAATCGCAGTGGGTCAGTGAAAAGATTTCCCAGGATTGTGTTGAGAATTCCTTGGATTGATGTCTCTAGGTCATTGTCTCTGGTTGCTTCTGGTAGGCCTCTGATAAGTAGGTTATTTAAACGGTTACGGTTTCCTCTACCCTAACCAGGAGGTGGGACATGTCAGTTCTCAAAGCGGTAATTTCTTTTTTAATGGATTTCTCCAAGCTGAGAAACATTCCAGCAAGTTCTTTTTTGAGACCACTCATCAACATAATTTCTGAGCCAGCGGGGGATCTGGGATCCTCCATGAGGTCTGAGCAGTAAGATGAGGCAGGGGAACTTTTCCTCACAGAGGCAGCATGGGAGGAGGGAGAGATACTCGGTCTTGAAGTTCTGGCTTATCCACTGCGTGCTCCAGCTAGATATTGCTGGATAGAGCCAGAGGCAGCCATATGAGATTTCAAACCCTTTCCGGATCTTTTACATAATGTGGAACGGGTTTTAGGTGTCTTGGCGGGCATAGCTGGAGCTGTAAGGCAGGTAGCTGGGCAGGGCTCCTCACACTCACATCAGTTTACATACACAAAACAGCCCTAATTATATTACCAAATATGGTAGGCAGTTACATAGGAGACCCCTTAAGGTACTGTGGGAGATGGTAATGAGCCACAAAATGCAGCAATTCTATGAGGGGAGGGAGCCGTGCTGCCAATAGAGTAAAGTGAAGAGAAGTGGAAAAGGGTGTATTTGGAGTAGTAAGATGGCCGCCTACTTCCAGGACTAGGCCGAATCCGCAGATTTTCCTACTAATGACAGCCGGCCGGGTAGATTCCACTCCTCTCAGGACACAGAGTTCCCTCTGTGGGCACAGGCTTGGGACCCTGAAGCAGGTTAGAGTCTCTGCGCGGTGCGGGGGTAAAGGGGAGAGCTGCTACTCACTGTGTCCCTGGTGCAGGAGAGGTCAGACCAACAGGCTGCAAGATGGCGTCAGAGGGACCGGGCTCACAGGCAATCCATCACCTCTGTTTTCCCGATCTGTGATCTCCGGCAGCACGGCAGTCCGCCAATCCGGGCAAAATGTCCGTTTACTTCCCGGATCGCAGGGACAATAGGCCGAAGGCTCCGATCGAGTGGCAGGCCCCAAGATGGCTGCGGGTGTCCTCGGTGTGGAGCAATCCGTAGGTCCAGATCTAAATTAGGCAGCCAGATCCAGGAAAGACCCCTCCAGGAGTATAGCAGGGGGGTCCAGGAGGCAGAGTGAATGCGATGGAGACTCGCAAAAGTAGAGTGGGACCGGGATGGCAGTGGATTCACTGTGCCTATGTGGAGCTCAGCTTCCACACGTCCTGCTCGATGCATGTCCAGACATGCCCCCTTCTACTAAGGCATTTGTTATTACCCACTCAAGTGGAATGAAAACATATCCATTAACATGCTAAAGCACTTCTTTAAATTAAAAAAACAACCATTAAATCTAAACATATTGCTTGTCACGGAAAACCATAATCACAAGAATTTTCAGAACACTTTAATATAATAACGTACTTTTAACTTGATATAGGGTTATCTTTTAAGGGATCCTGTGAAGGTGGAATTACCTGTGCTGACAATGACAGTGCCTTCTGAAAATGTTAGTTGCATGCTGATCTTTCAATTATACTACCAAATAAGGCCCTCATTTGTCCATTTAATAGATGGAAAAAAATCAATGGGCAGATTTTTTTTAGCATGCTCAGAGTATCAGAAAAATGGGGCCATAGGGTCCATACTGACAACTGACTTATCCATATGAACTCTCTAACTAGTTTGAGGGTTATACACACTGTAATATACGTATCATAGTTTAAGGGTTATACATATTGTAATATATGTATTATTTATATTCCAAAAGTATTATTCCACTATACTGCTAGAATATGTGCCTATACTTTTGTTGAGAAGCATTTTAATGCTGAAGTATTTTAATAACTGTTAATATTAATATACAGTGGGGACGGAAAGTATTCAGACCCCCTTATATTTTTCACTCTTTGTTATATTGCAGCCATTTGCTAAAATCATTAAAGTTCATTTTTTTTCCTCATTAATGTACACACAGCACTCCATATTGACAGAAAAACACAGAATTGTTGACATTTTTGCAGATTTATTAAAAAAGAAAAACTGAAATATCACATGGTCCTAAGTATTCAGACCCTTTGCTGTGACACTCCTATATTTAACTCAGGTGCTGTCCATTTCTTCTGATCATCTTTGAGATGGTTCTACACCTTCATTTGAGTCCAGCTGTGTTTGATTATACTGATTGGACTTGATTAGGAAAGCCACACACCTGTCTATATAAGACCTTACAGCTCACAGTGCATGTCAGAGCAAATAAGAATCATGAGGTCAAAGGAACTGCCTGAAGAGCTCAGAGACAGAATTGTGGCAAGGCACACATCTGGCCAAGGTTACAAAAAAATTTTTGCGGCACTTAAGGTTCCTAAGAGCACAGTGGCCTCCATATTCCTTAAATGGAAGGCGTTTGGGAGAACCCTTCCTAGAGCTGACCGTCTGGACAAACTGAGCTATCGGGGGAGAAGAGCCTTGGTGAGAGAGGTAAAGAAGAACCCAAAGATCACTGTGGCTGAGCTCCAGAGATGCAGTTGGGAGATGGTAGAAAGTTGTAGAAAGTCAACCATCACTGCAGCCCTCCACCAGTCAGGGCTTTATGGCAGAGTGGCCAGACGGAAGCCTCTCCTCTGTGCAAGACACATGAAAGCTCGCATGGAGTTTGCTAAAAAACACCTGAAGGACTCCAAGATGGTGAGAAATAAGATTTTCTGGTGTGATGAGACCAAGATAGAACTTTTTGGCCTTAATTCTAAGCGGTATGTGTGGAGAAAACCAGGCACTGCTCATCACCTGCCCAATACAGTCTCAACAGTGAAGCATGGTGGTGGCAGCATCATGCTGTGGGGGTGTTTTTCAGCTAGAGGGGTAGAACGACTGGTTGCAATTGAGGGAAAGATGAATGCGGCCAAGTACAGGGATATCCTGGAGGAAAACCTTCTCCAGAGTGCTCAGGACCTCAGACTGGGCCGAAGGTTTACCTTCCAACAAGACAATGACCCTAAGCACACAGCTAAAATAATGAAGGAGTGGCTTCACAACAACTCCGTGACTGTTCTTGAATGGCCCAAATATGTCTTTTGTTTTTCCTTCTTTTTCAAATTGCTGTCCCCAACTGAGGTTAAATTTGGAGATTTGAATATATTGTTTTATGGGTTTGTAGTACTTTTGGGGTGCTTTGTTGGTGGCGAGTTGTGAGTTTGACATCTGTGTACAGCTTGTTATACTGTGTTGAAGAGTCCTAGAAAACGCAGTGAAATCACATTATATTTGAACACCCATGCGTTTTCTATGAAGTTTCCATTCCACTATATGGGGCTCAAAATCGAACTGCATCGCACCAAACATGCACAGGCCCCTTTTTAAAATTGGGCCACGTTTGGAATGCATATATGTGAATGGCCTTCAAAGACGCATTTTATTTCACTTGCCATGTGAATCAATGTGTTCTGGAATGCATCCGGAATTGCATCAGTGTAAACCAGGGCTTAGTCTGTTAAATATACTTTTGAATTTTTTTGTTGTATTTGTTTGATAAGTGCATAAAAATACCTTCTGCATTATCTTGAGAAGTTGAAGCACACTGGGCTTAAAAGAAACGTGTTGCTTCTACAGGCATAACACGAAAACTCCTGTAGAAACAGCGATTTTTAAGCCAGTGTGCATAAAGCCTAATTAACCATCCTAGTTCTTATCTGGGCTGCAGAATTGTTAGTGTCTATGTAGTAGAGATATGATTTTAGTAGAGTATAGTATAGTATAGTATAGTAGATCACTTGAATTTTACATTTTCTTTAAAAATAGCTAATTAAATCTAAAGTTTCAATAAAACATAGATTACTATGAATCAGTCAACATGCTCATTAAGATGCGGTACAACATCTTAGATGTAATAAAACAGGGAATCAAATGACCATATTAATATTGTATATTGCAATTTAAACATTTATGCACTGTATATAATAAACTAACTTTACCTGAGTAATTTCATTTGTATCCACTAGTCCATTGCTGTCACTGTCAAAATATTTGAACATCTGATCCACCAAAATCTTTTTAAGACCAAATTTGTCTGTATTTTCCTTCTCGCTTTCCTTTCTGGCTCGCTTCTGGTTCTGGGAATCCAGTAAAGCATTCTTCATCTTAATATATTCTGTTGATTTGCACTTGTCTCCTGAATAGTCACACAGAAAAGCATCAGTCAGTAAATAATTCATACTAAATGCCCAACAAAAGAACTCAAAACAAATATGTATGTGCTTAGTAAAATGTATATTGGAACAAAAACACTTTTTTTTCAAAAGTAGAGCATTAAAACAAATAGTAAACTGTGTGAATATATTTTACTTTAAATCCAATTCTGGCTATTTTCTTTTAGTCTTGGATAGAGAAAGGGTTAGAACCTCTTACGATTTCATTGCTGTCTGTATTTTCATTGGAGAGATTTTCTTTTCATCTCCTGTTTTTTTTTTTGGTTTTTTGTTTTTTGGAACAGGAAGTTAAGGGAAATTACCAGAATGGGGACATAATAATATTGACAGCTTTGGTTGCCAGCAAATATCAACATAGCTAGCTGGAGACTGAAATAAAGCAGTCTATGACCAGGGATATATGTATACTCTTTTTTGCTTTTATACTTGATCATTTACCTCCCTGGCGGTATTCCCGAGTCTGGCTCGGGTTGGATTTTTCATACCAAAAGCGGTATCCCCGAGCCAGACTCGGGCTTGCATCGCAGGATCCAGGAAGAGCATACTTACCTTGTCCCCTGGATCCTGCGATGTCTCCCCGCTGTGATCGGCGAGCCGCTGTGTCTCGCTCGATTCACAGTGCCGAGCTCCGTTCCCTGCGAGCGTTGCGACGCACGGGGACGGAGTTCGGCGGTAAATTCAAAAGTAAAACACATAGTATAGATACAGCATACTGTAATCTTACAGATTACAGTATTGTATCAAATAACTACACATCCCCTTTGTCCCTAGTGGTCTGCCCAGTGTCCTGCATGCAGTTTTATATATATAAAACTGTTCTTTCTGCCAGGAAACTGGAGATTGTCCATAGCAACCAAAACTGTCTCTTTACATCAAAAGTGCTTTTAGAACAGCTAGAAAAAAGCGATAATAAATTAGAATCACTCGCAGAATTGAGCGATAATGAATTGTGGGGAAATCCGTCACCAAACACTAAAAGTAACAAAAGCGACAATTCTGCAACTGAGCAAATTTCAGTGTTTTTGATTTGATTACATTATTATATAATTTTTATTATTATTATATTATTATTTGTTATAATTATTTATAGTTATTTATTATATTATAATTTTTTATTTCGTTTTTCAAACTTTATCATACCCGGGATGTCTACTAGACTCTTGTTTGGACAGATTTAAGTGAACTATTCCTAAGAATTATAGGCCTACAATATAAAACGCCAAATTTCTGTGCAAAATAATTGTACCGCTTTCAGCACCTAAAATCAGAAATAATCATACCGCCAGGGAGGTTAAGGAGGGGATATTAGTTGTCATGATCTGTATCTCATTTTAACAGTGTGGTGACCTGAAAAATCACTTAGAGTTAAGGAACTATTACACATTTTCCTCTAGCCTGCTAGTACCATATGCTACATGAACACATAAAATCCTGGTGGCTGTATTATGGACATACCCTCATTGGAGCAGATACTGATGGTAAAAACATCTGTCCTAATCACTCAATTTCTCCTATGAAATAATGCAACATTTAATGGGAAATGTTACCTCCTCCATAAGGCTTCATTTTATGTATCTATTTATTAACATTAAAGTATTAGCAATTTGTATTAGCGATACAATAAACCTATTATCCACTTTAACAGAGACTATAAATCTTAGTAAAAAGCTACATAATGATTCATGCTAAACAGATTTTGAATTAGGTTTGATTTTCAGCTAATTAGGTAGCTTATCACTTACAACCAGACTACAAACAATTTAGACCTGGTGTGTTATGCAATCCATCACCATACCGCCTATCATCTTGCATTTCAGGTCTTTCCTCAGGTGTCAGCTTTGCACATGTTGCTTGCATTTAAAAAGCCATAACCCAACAAAATGAAACCTCCATTATAAAATGTGTTGCAATACCATGACTTCTCTGTATATTTTCCAGTTTTAATAGATTTCTTTAATATAATCTTCAAATACAAAGAACACCAAAAACAAAGTGAAGCAATGTATTCAGCATAGTAGTTTTCAACAATATCAGGTATGGTATAAAAATTAGGTAATAGCACACCACTCCTCTGAGTGACAGACATAAATGTTTCAGAAATTATGGCAAGCCCTTCCTCCTCAGTGAGTTCTCAGTTACTGCCTATGTGGCAGCAGAGTGTAGCACTTGCTCAAAGCGAACCAGTCAAATTTTCCATTTTATTGGATGCACTGTGATGGATGCCCTAGGCCACAGGTGTAAAACTGGCGGCCCTCCAGCTGTTGCAGAACTACAAGTCCCACAAGGCATTGCAAGGCTGACAGTTGCAAGCATGACTCCCACATGCAGAGGCATGATGGGACTTGTGGTTCCATAACAGGTCCAAGGCCACCAATTTAACACCCCTGCCCTAGGCCCTTCAATGATTTGTTTATATTCTTTATATAGTGATGCTGTTGATTTCTGCCAAAAGTATTTATATTGTGCAAAAAACTTATGTCAGCCATTTGTCAGCTTTCGTGCTTCTAGTGTTCTAAGAAACAATTCGACCTCCAGAAAATCCAATTTACCTGACCTACATGTGCACTGATCAGTTCATGTCAGCAAAGTTTACTGTAGGCAGTAACCTATAATAACCAACAATCAAGGAAGATCACACACACAAAATTAGATTGTTTCCTTAGAATTGCTTATAGCATTCAATAATTTGGCTTAATGTTTGGCTGTCCTCAACATGGTCAAACTGATCTTAGGACGTGTTCTCACTACAGCCACACTATTAATCTGTAAGCATGGTAAGCTTAAACAATCTTGTATGAGGTGGGGAGTGGAGAGGTGCTAGGTGTGGAAGAAGTGCCGGCTTAGCATTGGAGGAACAAAATTGACTGGAGTGGGTTTTCTATCCTGCTTGTAAAGAGAAAAACAGAGTGCACTGGATAGTGCAGATGAATCCCCTCCTTTAATAATAAAAATATGATGAAAATTGTGATGACTTGATCAGAGCATATCACAAATAAAAGAAAATCCCTTTGAGTTTCAGGTCACAACTTTATGGTGTAGAACCAGTTCTCACTGAAGAGCTTGCAAAAGGAGAGGCAGAACCAAGATGGTAATGCTAAAGCAGATATCAAATCGGCCCATGCGAGATGCATCTCATCCTGCAAAGTAAAACACTACAGTATGTAGGGACTGAGAAT
This sequence comes from Lithobates clamitans, assembly GCA_037952925.1. NCBI lineage: Eukaryota > Metazoa > Chordata > Amphibia > Anura > Ranidae > Lithobates > Lithobates clamitans. Next base: position 1,994,218 of record JBBGZY010000006.1, on the reverse strand, counting down.
CCAGGCTGAGAATGTCTCCACTGGCATATTTTAGGGCCCCACCACTTCATTAAGGAGACTGTTGAAGGTGAAGGGCCCCAAAACAGCCTAGAAAAACACCATAATAGTGCATCTTCCCTGATATGATTTAGTGTCCACTCCAGCTTTTGTCATCTTGGTTTCTACCTCTCTGTTTGCGAATTCTTCAGTATAAGTTAGTTTTACATCTTTAATTTATCACCTGCCACTTCTTGGGAACTCTTTTTACATGTGATATACTCCAATTAAGTCATAACTTTGTATGCGCAATTTTATTTATATTTGATTCATTAAAAGGTGATGTTTCTGTGTTGTCCAGTGCAATCTGTTTACTTTCAATTTTATATGACCTTTGGATATATACAGAGCATGTAGGGATGTGTAGTTTTGCCTAAACTAAGCACCGGTGAGCCATGGATCATTTAAAGATTTTTTTTGTTTCGACCTGACTGTTTCCCCTAGTCAGAGCTTACTAACTCGTAGACTACCCACAAATATTACATTGGCACTGGATCTGTCCAAATATAAATATACTGGGTTACAGTCTTAATTTCCATTACTTTCCTATGAATGCCCTGAACCAATAAAGGCATTATAAACCTTCCTACCTCCACCTTGTGTTTTTCACCTGCATAAGATGTGTAATTATCATGTAGTGTCATGGTGTCATTTGTTGGTCTGTATGGACAGTCTATAGTATAGTAAATATTCACAATCTTGTGTCAGAAATATTGGTTTTATTTGAAACATGAGGCATGTGGTATGGCACTGCACAGGGTAATGCATGACCTCTGTCTGAGAATTGCATTTTCCTGTGAAGGAACTACATATGTCACAACCCCTGGATCTCTCTGTCTAGTGATGGTGCAGATGAGAACAATTAACAGAGCTTACCATGTTTGTTTCATAAAACATTTGTGATACAACACAGAGAAATGGCTAGGGATGCATGTGACCTGGAACAAGAGGTTGCTTGTGCTGCTGGTGAATAGGAACAAAGTTGGTGGATTGATACATGGAGATAGGGGAATCAATCAGTCGCGACACTACAAACTGCCACCACAAAATGTGAGCCCATAATTACAAAGGTAAGCCAAAGAAAAGACTGCATTCAAATATGATTTGTAAACAACATACTGTATACTGTATGTGCTTGTTGAAAGAATATACATGGCAACATTTCTTGTTTTTTTTACATATTTCTGCTTAAATGAATTGTATAATTTCAAATGTTTGTGTTGTTTTACTAAGGTATTAGTGCAGTTATATATTCCATGTTATTTGCTTGTCTAACCTTGGACTCACGTGTAGTGGCTGCAGTTTGTAGTGTCATGGCTGATTGATTCCCTATATCTATGTATTAACACCCCTTAGGGACAGGCAACTTCTTGTTCTTGGTCATACAATGTCCAGTGCATGCTTTCCTTTTTATTGCTTTCATAAGTGTGGGAGGGCTAATGTGATGAAACATATCTCTTCTTTTCATTGCTGTGCCTGTTTGTGCCTGCTGAACACTAGACGGAAAGACCCAGGGATTGTGGGATATGTAGTTTCTTTACTAAATATTTACTCCACTATAGGCTGTGTGTACAGGGCTACAAACGACACCATGAAACTACATGATCACTGAGTGGATTTAAAAAGGAACCTGCACGTATTCACTGTCAACAGGGCACATGTATAAACTTAAAAAATACCTAATTACTTTGACAGTAGCTTTCTTATTGACAGATATAAACCTTCGGACAAAATTATCTTTTTAAATAAACTCCTCCATTAAATATGCTTTTCTGCAAAAAAAAATCACTTTGCATAAGCCTATCCTATAGAAAACCAGAAACGGTTAAGAAAACATTTTGGTCAAAACGATATAATGTACAACATAGTTTATAGAATGCAGGGGTCAGGAGGAGTAAGTAATGGAGTATAGACTGCAGCAGCCAGAATGAGAGAGGGAGCTGAGATGGCAAGTATATTAGAGTCCCACTATACATCCACAGCTCTCACATACATCAGTGCCACTCCCTTCACATCAGAGTCCTCCTCCTCAGATCAGAATTCTCCCTCTCTTTACATTGGGAGCCCCCTATACATCATAGTCCCCCTCTCTACATCAAGAACACCCTTATAAATCAGTGATATATAAAAAACAGGAAACCCCCTCTGGGACACCAAACACATCGTACTGTAGCCTACATCACACAGTCAGCTCCCCCATGTAGTATCCCTAAAATTAAACACACTGTACTCAACATTACATATAGTATTCCCCACGCTACACACATTGTGCCCCTTGTAGTATGTCTTACACTACACAGTCAACTCCCCCATTGAAGAAACTGCACTCATATCACACTGTACCACATCCTGTATCCCACGTATAGTACCAATTTAACACAACTACTCCTATTAGATGTCCCCCTTCACTCATCACACCATTTTTTACCCTCTGGCTTCTGATTATTCTGGCCCTTTCAATCCTCCCACTCAACTCACATTACCTGGAGAACAGCAGCAGGTTACATAGCACAGTCTCAGCCTTGCCCCAGTCATGTGACCCTCACAGGCAGCCGTGCACTGTAGTGCCTGTTCTGATCCTGGACAGTTAACTTGCTGTCATAGGTTTTTTTTTTAGGGGACTGAGATGACAGTGTGTAGCTCAGCTGCTGCTCTGTGAATGCTCTTGGGTAGCATATGTATGCCCCTGATTACAGTAGAACCACATTTGTGGATGCAGCTTTAAAGTGGTTGTAACCATAAAAAAAAGAATCCTGTTCCTTTAAAGCATGAATAACAGCACAGTGCTTGTGCTGTGTAATTTGGCCCTTCCTATCACCTAAAATACCTGGCTGATCCTGCCTGGTGTTGCCCTCCCATTTGTAAACTGAACATGTTTATCATGGCTGCTGAGCCCCTTTATACCGTGGTCAGTTTACGTGCCTCTGTCATCTGCTGTCTCTCCTTGCTCCCTCTCTCCCCCCCTCCCTGCCTGTTAGCTGTGTCAGTGGCCGCCCCTCCCCTCCTGCATCCAAGATAACTTTGTAATGTACATACAATGCCTTGTGTTAGACAACGCTACAGTATATGCTCCAGTGTATGTTCTTTGTAAAAAAAAAAAAAATGTCGGTTTGTACCTTATTTCATAGCGCCGCTCAGTGCTCATGTGATTGCTCGTACTGGTACAAATCGGCATATTTTTTACAAAGAACATACACTACAGCATATATCATTATCTAACACAAGGGATTATATGTACAGTACAAAGTGGCTTTACAACCACTTTAAAGTAATGTATGGCTCAATGCATATTTGGATTTTATAACGAAGAGGTTATGTTTCTCATAATTTCAGGCTTTAATTAGGCCCGGTATTCAGTGCTGCTGACTAGTAGCTGTGGATGTTGGGGATTTTTATGTATTTTGCAGTGAATTGCCCATCACATTTGCACTTTTCTTTTGCGTTTTAAATGAATGAGCTGCTTGACATTTTCTCTTCAATTTGAACATCACTAATATGTCAGTATGGAGGGATCCTTGCAAGTGATAACATGCATCCCTGAGCAATGAAATCACTTGTTCTTTCACCAAGATGTATCAATGTGTTTTAAAATCTCTGAATCATTTAAAGTCCCTTTTCTATAAACAAAAAAAAGGGAACAAATCTTCTGCTGTGTGTAAGCCAATTTAGCATCATCAAGTATGGGAAAAAAAAGAAAACAGCAAGTAAGGCATCATTGTGCCAGTGTAAGCAGTGATGGCCATTTTCTCATTTTCTGTCATCACCTCGTTTGTTCATTTTTTTATCATGGTAACTGAAAATTAGTAGTGTTTGTTTACATTTGATTTGACATAAATCCTCTGGATTTAACATTTAGATCCCTTTCACACTGGGCGTTTTTCAGGCGATTTTGGGCTAAAAATAGCGCCTGTAAAGCGCCTGAAAAATTTCTCCCCTGCAGTCCCAGTGTGAGAGCCCGAGTGCTTTCACACTGGGGCAGTACGCTTGCAGGACATTAGAAAAAAGTCTTGCAAGCAGCATCCTTCGGGTGGTGCAGAAGTGTTGTATACACCGCTCCTGTACCGCCCCTGCTATTGGAATCAATGGGCACCGCTGCCAAAGCACCTGCAAAGCGCTTCGGCAGCAGCAATTTGCCAGAGCTTTCAACCCTTTATTTGGCCACTAGCGGGGGTTAAAAGGTCCCCGCTAGTGGCTGAAAAGTGACGCTATTACAGCGGTAAAGCGGCGCTAATGCCCCCCCCCCGTCCTAGTGTGAAAGTAGCCTTATATGTTATCTTTAAATATTCCAGCACTAATTCTAAATCAAGATTAGGTAGTTACTAAAATCCACTAAAAAGCACACTTATCTGAAACCACAGGACACCAGAATCAGGTACCCTGTCCAGGGCATTCTAACCTCTTATGTGTACTGGAGGTGTTTAAAAGCCCGATGAACTTTCAACCTTAGGATCTTAACTGAAAGTGAAATAGAGCCAAGACTATACATACTTAAGCATTTTCATATTCTGAACAAGCAGTAAAACACTTTAAATTAGGATTGCACCGATACCAATACGGTACCAAGCATTTGCACGAGTATCGCTACTCGTGCAAATGCTCCGATACCTGAAATCAATACTTTCAACCTCAGTTCTCTCAGCTGTCAGTGGGATTCCCCCACTGACAGCTGAAATGTAAAAAAATGGCTGGAAATTATTGGGTGTTAAGGAGCGGGGCTGCTGCCTCCTTAACAACTGATGACTCATTCAGCTGTCAGTGGGGTTCCCCTTTTGACAGTTGAAGTGTAAATGAAGTCCCGGCAATCGGAGCTGTCAAAAAAAAAGCATCCAGGCAATGTTTATCAACAACATTGTTCAGCCGCTGAAACAGAACGATAAAAAGAAACATTGGGGTTGATTTACTAAAGGGAAAAAGACTGTGCACTTTGCAAAGTGCAGTTGCCCTCTGCAAGAGCAGTTGCTCCATAGCTTAATAAACGAGCAGAAGCTCTGCTGACTTACATCATCCAATCATGTGCAAGAAAAAATGCTGTTTTTTTATTTTCCTTGCACAGGAATGGGTACTCTTTGCAAAGTCAAGCCTTACCTCATTTACTAAGCTCTGGAGCAATTGCACCTGCAGAGGGCAACTGCACTCTACAAAGTGCACAGTCTATTTGCCTTTAGTAAATCAACCCCATTGCTTCTTTTTGTATCTTTCTGTTTCTTCCTCTAAAGATCAAAGGGATGAACTTTGATCTGCAGATGAAGTCAGTTTAAAGCAACTTGTCAAGTAAAAAACTTTTATTTTTTGTTTTTTATTAAATGTTCCTCTGTTTAACCCCTTATTAACTTTTAATTTACTCCAAGCAGCCTTAATTAACTTCTTATTTGCCTTCTTTTTTTGTTCAGTTCTGTTTTTCTATACTATTGTGTTAGTTTGCTTTGTTCGTTAATATGTTTACAACTTTTACATATATTTACACCATTCACATTGGAAAAAAAATGTCATTTGTAAATAACTTTTTAATGCTTTGCTGACAGCTGAAGTGTAAACAAAACAGTTGCGGTAGGTATCGGTAATTGGCATCAGCGTATACTAAAAAGTATTGGTACTCGTACTTGTAAAAAAAAATGTGCATCCTTACTTTGAATCATTTCTTGTTTACCTCTAGCTATAGACATTGTGCTGAAATGAATTTTTAGTGTTCACAAGTAAGGCACAGAAATCTTTTTTTTTTTTCGCAGTTACAGCAAAAGTAAACTAGTTGCAACAATGACAACAAGGAAGAAAAGCATCATCATGTAGCTGCAAAAAACAATATAAAACTCTAAGTGACCTTGTTAAGACAGGTGACCATTCGGATGAGAGAACACAGAGGCAAAGAAAACCAAATATAGGTTTAGGCCCTTACTTTAGGTTAGTGAAAGAAAGGATACACTCACCCGCCACTTTATTAGGTACACCTTGCTTGTACCAGTTTGGACCCCTTTTGACTTCATAACGGTCTTAATTCTTTGTGGCATAGATTCAACAAGGTGTTGGAAACATTCCTCAGAAGTTTTGGTCCATATTGACATGATAGCATCACGCAGTTGCTGCAGATTTGCCAGCTGCACATCCATGATGCAAATCTCCCATTACACCATATCCCAAAAGTGCTCTATTGGATTGAGATCTGGTGACTGTGGAGGCCATAGGAGTACAGTGATCTAATTTTCCTGTTCAAGAAATCAGTCTGAGATGATTTAAGCTTTGTGACATGGTGCATTAGACCATGCTGGAATTAGCCATCAGAAGATGGGTACACTGTAGTCATAAAGGGGTGGACATGGTCAGCAACAATACTCAGGTAGGCTGTAGCATTTAAACAATGCTCAATTGGTACTAAGGGGCCCAAAATGTGCCAAGAAAATATCCCCCACACCATTACACCATCACCACCAGCCTGGACTGTTGATACAATGCAGGCTGGATCCATGCTTTCATGTAGTTTATGCTAAATTTGGACCCTACTACCTGAATGTCACAGATGAAATCAAGACTCATCAGACCGGGCAATGTTTTCCAATCTTCTATTGTCCAATTTTGTGAGTCTGTGTTAATTGTAGCCTCAGGTTTCTGTTCTTAGCTGACAGGAGTGGCACCCAGTGGGGTCTCCAGCTGTTGTAGCCCATCTGCTTCAAGGTTCAATGTATTGTCCATTCAGAGATGGTATTCTGAATACCTTGGTTGTAACAAGTGGTTATTTGAGTTACTGTTGCCTTTCTTTCATCTCAAACCAGTCTGCCCATTCTCCTCTGACCTCTGACATTAACAAGGCATTTTTGTCCACACAACTGCTGCTCAGTGGATCATCAGTTTTTTTAATACTCAGACCAACCCGTCTGGCACCAACAATCATGCCACAATCAAAATCCCCATTCTTCCCCATTCTGATGCTCGGTTTGAACTCCGGAAAGTAATCTTCACCACGTCTACATGCCTAAATACAGTGAGTTGCTGCCATGTGATTAGTTGATTAGCAATTTGTGTTACCAAGCAATCGAACAGGTGTACCTAATAAAGTGGCTGGTAAGTGTATAAGGAAGCAGGGATGGAAAAAAAAGACCCTTGAGTCCATATCCCCTGGTCGCCAGAGGGCATGAAGGACAAATGTAGAAGAAGGCAAGTGAGCTGATAACCTCAAACCAAACTAATAGGACCGAGGATCATAACATATTTGTAATTATGTGGGGGGGCACTGTAGAGAGAAACATTATCAGTCCGAGCCTATAAATTTAAACAAAAGAGGAAAAACTAGGGCAGTAGATTTCCAAAGCAGAAGGTTGCCAGACAAAACTTCAGCGTGTAAGGTTGAGTATGAAGAATACAAAGAGTTCACTCTTCAGACAAAGGTACTGACCTATTTTCCAGATAATGGGAGATGGAGTACCAATAGGAAGTTCGTAATAAGGATATTTCAGAAAACGATAAAGTAGCATCTATGAGTAGCATCTATGAAGGGCTGCCACCGGAGAGCAAAGAGTTTTGCAGATAGTTGGAGTATATATATATTGACGCTTGTGGGAGGTCAAATGCTTGAGAATGAGCCTCCAAGCCATCAGTAAGCAGATGAATATCCATTGTGGAACATGCTGTGGATGATTTAATGGCTGGACAAGACCGTTGGCACATCCGAGGAGGAGAAGCAGATTCTTAGGTATCTTGTGTTTAGTAACCCTTTGTACATTGGATAAGATTTGGTCCCAGAAGTGGATATGACAGGACAGGACCACACATGATGGTAGAGTGTTGGTCAAGTGGCTTTGCACAGTTGACAAGATTTCGTTTCTGAGGAGTCTTGCAAGATCACAAAGGGCATGTATGCTCTATGGATTAGCTTGAATTGAGTTTCCCTCCAGGATCTATTCATATTTAACTTCAGGGTTTTGTTATAGCCTTGTAAGATATAGGTTATGAGGTCAGGAATAGGAAAGTCTTTGCTCCAGGATTTCATGGAAGTGTGTTCCAATGGTTTCACGAAGAAAGAAAGTAGAGGATTGTATATGCCACATATCTAAATCATTCTGTCAGAGGTCATCTGATTGAACAGAATGGGTTATGCGGAAGGTCTGAAGAATAGCCAGCCTGTCTGCATAATTTAGATATTTGGCTATCGCTGGTCTGGGAGACTTGCTGTTATTTGAGGGAGCACCTAATCTATTTGCTCATTCCTCCACACATTGGTCAGTTAGTCCCAGGGCCTCAGGGATGTGAACCGCACAAAGGTGCAAGAGAGATCATACCTAATAGGTTTTTGGAAGTCTGATTATCCTTAGATTGTTACAGGAGCAATTTTCCAAATCTTATAGCTTTTCTAAGCTTACTGAGTGTATTTGAGAGTGCTGCTTTAAAGTGGCGTTCCTCTAGCTCGTCCTCCAGGGTAAAGATGCGAAGTTCCGCCTCATAGAGGCTGGTCTCCCAACTCCTTTTGAAGTTGCTCTATGCACATGGCCACACCTTTATCCACTGCTGTGGTAATGATAGGTGGGAGGAGGGCTGCCACAGCCTGGGAAATTTTTGCATGTGAATCCGCCCAATCCACCTCTAGCAGCCCTTGAGAGAGAGCATGTTCGTACTTTCTGTCTCGGTGGCTGTCCCAGCAGCCATCTTTGGTTCCCCTGCAGCAGGACCAGATGCCGAGGTTCGGGGGAGAGGCGGAAAGCAGGAGCAGGAGCCAGTGAGAAATTGCTCCATGCAGTGGAGTACTGCAAGTGGTAGGCAGAGATGGTAGTGACAGGGCTGTCCCAGGAGTTTATGTAGAAATAGAGTGGCAAACTTGAACGGAGCCGCTGTGCCTCGCCGCTCTCACATATGGCACCGGAACCAGGAGTAGTGAGGATAGCTTGTTTTAAAGACCATTTACTTCTTGAGATAGAAAAATTGGTTCCTACTATTTATTAGGGTCTGATCGCAATTTTTTTAACTTAACCTCCCTGGCGGTATTCCCGAGTCTGGCTCGGGTTGGATTTTTCATACCAAAAGCGGTATCCCCGAGCCAGACTCGGGCTTGCATCGCAGGATCCAGGAAGAGCATACTTACCTTGTCCCCTGGATCCTGCGATGTCTCCCCGCTGTGATCGTCGAGCCGCTGTGTCTCGCTCGATTCACAGTGCCGAGCTCCGTTCCCTGCGAGCGTTGCGAGCGTAAATTCAAAAGTGAAACACATAGTATAGATACAGCATACTGTAATCTTACAGATTACAGTACTGTATCAAATAACTACACATCCCCCTTGGTCCCTAGTGGTCTGCCCAGTGTCCTGCATGCAATTTTATATATATAAAACTGTTCTTTCTGCCAGGAAACTGGAGATTGTCCATAGCAACCAAAACTGTCTCTTTACATCAAAAGTGCTTTTAGAACAGCTAGAAAAAAGCGATAATAAATTAGAATCACTCGCAGAATTGATCGATAGTGATTTGTGGGGAAATCCGTCACCAAACACTAAAAGTAACAAAAGCGACAATTCTGCAACTGAGCAAATTTCAGTGTTTTTGATTTGATTACATTATTATATAATTTTTATTATTAATATATTATTATTTGTTATAATTATTTATAGTTATTTATTATATTATAATTTTTTATTTCGTTTTTCAAACTTTATCATACCCGGGATGTCTACTAGACTCTTGTTTGGACAGATTTAAGTGAACTATTCCTAAGAATTACAGGCCTACAATATAAAACGCCAAATTTCTGTGCAAAATAATTGTACCGCTTTCAGCACCTAAAATCAGAAATAATCATACCGCCAGGGAGGTTAAAGGGGTTGTAAAGTCAGAAATGTTTTTATTTTAATGCATTCTTTGCATTAAGATACCAATCCTTCTGTGTGCAGCAGCCCCCCTCCGCCCCCCTTATACTTACCTGAACCCCATCTCTGTCCAGCGATGTCCTCGAGTGTCTCGGCCATCTGGGAGTCTCCCTCCTGATTGGCTGAGACATAGCAGTGGCGCCATTGGCTCCTGCTGCTGTCAATCAGTTAGTTGGCCAACCAGGAGAGAGAGGTCGGGGCCGTACCGCAGCTCCATGTCTGAATGGACACATGGAGCTGCAGCTTGGCTCCAGTGTCCCCATAGCAAGCTGCTTGCTGTGGGGGCATTTAACAGGAAAAAATAAGTTAGAAGGCCAGTGTGCTGGCCTGAATTTATGGGAGGAGCCCGGAGGGTATTTAAGCTGACCACTTCCACTTCCTCTTTGTCAGTTTCAGTGCACGATACTACATGTCACTGTGCTGACTATTCCCAGCTTACCTTGTGTTCATAAGTCTGTGCGTTCGATTACAAGTGGGTTGCGGTGTCTTCGTCGGCGGTTCTCGCTTGCTGTTGCAGGTAGGGTTCAAACCTTTTTGTTCATATGCAATGCTACCATTGGATATGTTTCCTATAACTGCAAACTTAGATTTGCAGGCTCGCTCTGCCTTGCTTGTCATCCTATCCACAAACATACGATTCTTTCGTAGATCCAAGCCTCTGAGCCATTGTCGGTTGTTCTCTGATATCACTCCATACAGGCTTCATTTTCTCATAGGATTCACTGTCTATGGGGTTGCCGTCTCATCCATTTGGAAATCAGCATGTATTATTTGCATGGGTTCTGTGTCTGATTGATTGGGGTGGTAATTAGACCCACATGGGGCCTTGTCTGCACTTTGATTAGCCTGGGGGGCTGGGTGGTTGGTATGTGTTCGGTTTTAGAAGTAAGGTGTGGTATACACGCTGCAACCGATTTGTATTGGATTCACTTCATACATCTTACAACCGATTTTGTATCAGTGCCATCTCTTTACAACCGATTCATATTGCATACCTGCTACAATCCGATTCGAACCTAGTCGCATCGGCAGCACAACGGTTCGCATCGGATGCATCCCGCTCACTGATTCTTATTTAGTCCCTGTTGTACCCCACAAATGGTTCGTTGTTTATGTAATTTTCTACTGACTGTTTCGTATTGCTTTCATGTCATACGAATCACAGCCGGATTCAAGCCTAGTCACCTCGGCGGTACAACAGTTCGCATCGGTCTTATCCTGCACACCAATTTGTAGTGGTTCTTACCATACCCTACGATTCATTATTTATTTTATTTATTTTTTGTCCGATTCACATCACCTCAGCAGCTACATGCATCACAGTCCACTCCGAACCTAGTCGCACAAGCGGCACAACGGTTCGCGTCACGAGTATCCCACACACCAATACGTAACAGTCCCTATAACAAATCTACGATTCGTTACGTATGCCACTTCGCAGTTCCTTCCTATATATACAATTTCTGCTATCCTTTTCTTTTTCGCCTATCAGTAGGTGACCTTTCTTGCAATCGCTGCAAGCTATCCATCTCATCATAACTCCTTACAATCGCTGCAAAACACGCATATCAGCATATACCCATTTGCAATCGCTGCAACATGCATCTCAGTATAAACTCCTTGCAATCGCTGCAAGAACACGCATCGCAACATCTACCCATTTGCAATCGCTGCAAAAACATGCATCACAGTATAATCTCCTTGCAATCATTGCAAGATCACGCATCTCAACATTTACCCATTTGCAATCGCTGCAAAAAACATGCATCTCAGTATAATCTCCTTGCAATCATTGCAAGATCACGCATCTCAACATTTACCCATTTTTGCAATTGCTGCAACATGCATCTCAGTATAAACTCCTTGCAATCGCTGCAAACAACACGCATCTCAGCATATACCCATTTTGCAATCTCTGCAAAACATGCATCTCAGTACAAACTCCTTGCAATCGCTGCAAATACACGCATCTCAGCATATACCCATTTTGCAATCACTGCAAGAACACGCATCTCATCATAACTCCTTGCAATCGCTGCAAGACACGCATCTCATCATAACTCCTTGCAATCGCTGCAAAACACGCATCTCATCATAACTCCTTGCATTTGCTGCAAAAAACACGCATCTCGGCATATACCCATTTTGCAATCTCTGTAAAATATGCATCTCAGTACAAACTCCTTGCAATTGCTACAAATACACGCATCTTACCATTTACCCGTATACAATTACTGCAAAACATGCATCTTAGTATAAACTCCTTGCAATTGCTGCAAATACACGCATCTTAGTGTTTACCCACTTGCAATCGCTACAAAACACGCATCTCAGCATTTACCCATTTTTGCAATCACTGCAAAACACGCATCTCAGTATATACTCCTTGCAATCGCTGCAAAAACACGCATCTCAGCATATAACCATTTGCAAACATGCATCTCAACATATACTCCTTGCAATCGCTGCAAGCACACTCAGTGGTGCTCATACAGCCCACTTCATTATTATTATTTTTTTTTTTTTTTTAGTGGCACTTAATCGGTCACTCGTCTCCAGTGGCATTCATACGAGCCACTCATCGTTTTCGTCTATCTTTTCTCCCTCAGGTCAGTCGAGTTCAGGCTCCATCCTGTACCAGGTTGGACGTTATTTCCCAGGTAAAAAAAAACAAAAAAAAAACGCTATGTTTGCATCTTCACCAGGGCCAGTCGCATACAGGGGGGACACATAAAAAAGGAAAAAAAGAAGAAAAAAACAAAAAAAAACCGCTATGTTTGCATCTTCACCAGGGCCAGTCGCATACAGGGGGGACACATAAAAAAGAAAAAAAAAAAGAAAAAAAAAAAGTAAAGAAATCTTGTTGCACTCATGTCACCCCTACTGCAGGTGTTCCCGGTCGACCAAGTTTCGATCATAACCAGGACCTCGCTACTAGAGCGTCAGTCAGGGCCTAGTTCATGGGCTTTTCTATCACATCATTCTGCAGCACCCTTTCACTATACCGTTACTTCACATACATCATTGGACGTGATCTCCAGGCGTTAGTTCTGTCACATATGTCTATACATGACACTCTGTTTTCGAAGGGCGACCCTTCACCTCGCAGACAAGGTCGCTTAACAGTAGACTTGCTGGCAGAGCAAGTGTTAGCAGGCTGAGCACACGTCACAACCTACAGACCGCAACATTCCTACGTAGGCCGTACCAGACTTCTACTTCTCGCCCCAGTACGCCCTGGGGTTCTGGTCTTCAGGTTTGTGCTTGCCACAGACAGGCACCCGAGCTATCGGTTATCTGGCCAGTCACCTCCTGGCCCACCTCGGTCGCCACGCACTCTTCTGAGTTTTCTAAATTTCCACTCAACATAGGTTCTGCACAACAGAACTCTGTCAGCTCCTGTCTATGCCTATCAATCCTTTTTCTGTACTTCTTCCTTTTTCCTCCTCTCTGAGTTTTCTCTTTACCGCTCCGCTCTCTATCCTATGGCTATGACTCTTAAATATGAGCACCCAGCCCCCTTTTTGTCTTCTGGCAGCGAGGATTCACACCCGCCCCTCTGTTACCCCCCCAAGCAGCTCAGAGCGCGGCTGCCTGCAGTCCCTCAGGGGACGGAACATCCCCAAACTCATAGCTGAGTCGCAGGGATATTCCCTTTCCTGCTAACGGCCAGGAAGGCAAAGCTTTTCAGGCTCCTCTTCCCACCTCCAGCTGCAGCTGGGCCCAACAGGCATCCCTACAATCCATCCACGGGGCCCAGCTGCACTCTTTGGTCTCCCCCTTAGCCGCAACAGTTAAGACGCCCAGACCAGAGTCACACCTTTAAAAGATGGCCCTCCCGGACCTGGTCATGGTCCTGATGACAGCTTCTCCTTCTGCAGGTACACCAGGCTCTGCACCTATCGTCCTCCCCGTTCATCTTGTCCCAACCAGCATCAGGGAGGATATATTGGAGGGCAAAGTCGTCAATTGGCATCCCTGCTCATCTCAGTGCATGACTTAGCTGACAACAAATCATACGCCTGGGGGGGGTTATCTCAGTGGTTGTCAAGTCGAGAGACCCCAGCCTCAGTCGTAAGCTGTCAGCCACTGAGTTCGCCCTGGCCTTCGGGATGTTCAGAGATGTACTTTGTTCAGCCACCCTCAGCAGGAGGGAGGAGAGGGACTTATACCTTCATGCAGTGACAGATCTTGCTTACAAATATGGAGGTTTTGCCTTCTATGACCATCGGTCATTTTCAGCCAAAGCAGCAGCGAGACTTGCCCAGTTCCAGATAAGCTCTGACCTGGAGCCTCACAGACACGGAACTCTTTTGTCGCCACTTCGCCCACAAAGCTGATGGTTTCGCCCAATCCCTCACTTGAACCTGTCACACCAGGCCCAGTGTCACAGGGTTATCCATTATCCGGACGATTTTCTGCTTATCGAACACCTAGACATACCCCCCCGGTAGATCTAGACAAGTTAAGAGAGGTTTTCAACAATCTCAATGAACACATAGTGGAAAGCCCAACACATTTCATAAGTTTCTCAGGCATCGTCCTGGATACGCACGCCATGCAGCCTAGCCTGCCTTCTGACAAATTAGCTTGTGTTAGGTTGGTCATTCAGGAGTTTACCCGGTCACAGGAATGTACTAAAAGACAGCTGCAGTCCTTGATAGGCATGCTCAATTTCGCTATGAGAACAATTCCTCAGGGGCGGTCGTTCATCTCAAGGCTCTTAGTCTTTCTTGCCCAAGTGCAGGACCCGACCAAGTCCTCAGACTAGACCCAGCAGCAATAGCAGACTTGGCTATGTGGGATGAGTTCCTCTTCAACTGGAATGACATATCAATGTTTTTCCCTCAGTATCAGCTCAGTCGCCCCAGGTAGTCACACATGCTGCAGCCTCCACTGGCTTTGCTGCAATTTTTGGCCATCACTGGTTTGCCAGACCTTGGCCCCCGGAAATCTGCCTGATTCCTGGTTTCCCTCGATCTTCGCATTGTTTGAGCTGTACCCCATCGTGGCAGCAGCCCAAGTCTGGGGCCACACGTGGACAGATCAGACAGAGCTCTTCACCACAGACAACCAGGTTACAGCTGACATCATTAATAAGAGTAGATCCAAGTCGCTCCCCGTCATGTCCTTCCTGCGCAGTCTGCTGCAATTGTCACTACATCACCAAATTTAACAGTTACTGTAAGCATATCCCTGGCAAGTGCAATACCGCAGCCGATGCACTGTCCTGCTCCAATTTTGTCTTATTCTTCCAGCAGGAACCCGGAGCCGACCCATCATCCACTCCTATCCTACCTTGGTCTCAACTAACAATGGATTGAAGCCACACCTTGCCAATGCAACCCGGCTCATCAACCACTTACTGTCTAGCAACACACTAGAGGCTTATCCCACAGCCTGGAACACCTACCGTAGGTTCCTTGCCACTTGTTCCTGAACCACAGTAGATGACGTCACTCATGTCCTAGCCTTTATATCTTATTGCCACACACAGCTGGCTCTCCCTCATACCCCTATCAGGCTGTACCTGGCCGGTATCCAAGCCACTATGTCCTTTATCTTACGGTCTCCAAAATGCAACAAACCGGTCCCGGAGTGGATATAAACTTCTTTCGAACCAGCAACACCTGGTGCCCAGCAACGATCTTTTGACTGTCTGCTCTTTCAACTACCCAGCCAGCCAGTCTCCAGCCCGTTACTGCCTTTTTCAGGTCAACCCCCTGAGTGGAAATCAGTTTATTAAACATGTTTGGGTCCTACTGGTCAACTTAGGCCTAGACCCCGGGCGGTATTCTGGATATTCCTTTGGATCGGCGCAGCCTCAGCCACATCTCAGCACGGAGTACCAGACCATGTGACCAAGAAGCTAGGCAGGTGAAAGTCTGCCTGCTTTACCAGATATATATGCCTTCAAGATGGCCCTTTCTCCAAGCTCACTCAACGAGGTTAGAGGGCAATAAAGATACTTCCCTACCTGGTTATTTTTGGCCCCTTTTCTTGCCATACCTACCAGACGACCAAAAGCCACACCTCAGGTCTATTTATGTTGTGAGTCTTGTCGTGTGTTTATGTGATCCACATTTGTCTCGGTCTTAGGGCCACGACCATAAGTTAGAAGGCCAGTGTGCTGGCCAGAATTTATGGGAGGAGCCCGGAGGGTATTTAAGCTGACCACTTCCACTTCCTCTTTGTCAGTTTCAGTGCACGATACCCTCCCTCCCATTCCCCTTTTTACAGCACTTCTCAGCAAATTATCCTCCACAATCATCCATTACTTATCTTGGGTATGGCCCCTTTTCTTGCCAAACCTACCAGATGACCTAAAGCCACACCTCAGGTCTATTTATGTTGTGAGTCTTGTCGCGTGTTTATGTGATCCACATTTGTCTCGGTCTTAGGGCCACGACCATAAATAAGACTTTACAATCACTTTAATGAAGAATTTCATTGCTTGCTCTCCAGTAGAATTACATGGCCATGTGCCAACATAAATTATCAAAGTGGTAACAGAGATATGTAATGCTGAAAATTATATATGTAATTTTTGGAAAATACTTTAAAGCTTAGCACTACTGATTCTGGTTTTTGAATAATGATTTCTACTTTTCATGTGTACAGTTCATTTATCAGTAAAAATTCGCCATACTCTTTAGCAAAATTAAGCGATAATTGATAGTGGTTTCAGCTATCATAGAATTAATTTTTAATGAATCTAATAAATTTTAATAATCATCAAAATATTTATTTTCTCAAAGACACTACCACTAGATATAGCCACTAGATATATACCACTAGATATACCACTAGATATACAAAATATGTGGAGGAGACTTGACTACAAATAAAAACCAAATAAAATGAATAAAACGCTCATGTGGACTAAAACAATAACTTTAACATCACTTCTTAATAATATATCAAAATAAATAAATACATTAAAAATGGCAACTACCTGGGACACCATAGTGCATAGTTTATTTACACATACAAATCCCATATAAAAATTTTAAAAAACTTAGCCAAGGTAATTAAAATACCTTCCCATTATCTGCTCTTCTATCACTATACAGTAAATTGAACTAAAAAGTAGGAATACAAACTCCATGGCTGAATAACTTTGCATCCATTCATATAAAGTCAATCCAAATGCGTTGATTCTTCCCTGGGTGGCCAGCTGCCTTGGGAGAATGGTAAGTCTGGAGCAAAGCAGTGCAGACATTCTCAGGGACAAAGCAGCAGTCACTGGGTTTCTCGGGAGGAGAATGGATCTAAGCGGCAAGAATTCTGTCACCCAACTGTGAAGGGAGACTAGGATGAACAGTGGCCAGAATATGATCGGGAGGTATCACAGGAGCAGGAACCGACTCCATCTTAGAAGTGGAGGAAAACTGTCACGACAATGCATCAGCCCTTACATTGTTAGTACCAGTAAGAATGAGATTACGTAATTGAAGCTTGACAGAAAAAAGAGCCCATCACGCCCTTCTGGGAGATACGTGTTTTGCCTCAGAAAAGAATATGAGATTCTTATGGTCAGTCAAAATGAAGACCGGCATAGTGGTACTTTCGAGAAGATGCCTCCATTCTTTAAGAGCTAAAATTATAGTTAACAATTCTCTGTCCCCAATCTCATAATTGCATTCTGCAGGAGACAACTTCTTAGTAAAGTAGCCACAAGGATGCATAGCACTCTCAGAGGTAAGACGTTGAGACAGAAGGGCACATACTCCAGTCTCGGATGCATCAATCTCAAGAATGAAGGGTAACGTCGGATCAGGATGTGCCAACAATGGCTGAAACAATGGCAGCCTTGAGGGACTCAAAGGCTTTAATGGAGACCAATTCTGTGGATTAACGTCCTTTCTGGTCATATCAGTCAGGGGTTTTACCAGAGAAGAGAAGTTACGGATACATTTCCGATAATAATTGGCAAAGCCAAGAAAACGTTGTAGCGGACGTAGACCTATGGGTTGAGGCCACTGTAGAACTGCAGACAGTTTCTCTGGGTCCATCGACAGTAGAAATGACATTACCCAAAAATGTAACCTGTTCAAGATGAAACGCGCACTTTTCTAACTTACAAAATGGGTTTTTGTCTCTCAGGCTCTTTAGCACATGGGAGACACCTGTGTGGTGGCTCTCTAGGGATTTGGAATATATGAGAATATCATCAAGATATACCACCACACATTGCTGCTACATATCTCAGAGGATATCGTTGATGAATTCATGAAAAACTGCAGGGGCGTTGCAAAGACCAAATGGCATTATGAGGTATTCATAATGTCCTGTCCTGGTATTAAATGCAGTTTCCCATTCGTCGCCCTCCTTGATCATCACAAAATCGTATGCCCCTCTCAAAACCAGTCTTGTTAAAACCATTGCTCCCTTGAGGCGGTCAAATAACTCAGTAATCAACAGAATAGGATAGGCGTTCTTAATCGTAATGCAATTGAAACCCCTATAATCAATACAAGGTCTCAGTTAACCACTCTTCTTTTTCACAAAGAAGAAGCCAGCACCGGCAAGAGACGAAGATTTGTGGATGAACCCTCGAGAAAGTCCATCGGCAACATGGTCCTCCATGCCTTTATCCTCCGAGACACATAAAGGGTAAACCTGGCCATGAGAGGGCATGGCACCAGGTTGAAGGTCAACTGTGCAATCATATGACTGGTGTGGAGGCAAACTACTGGCCGGACCTTTGTCAAAGACATCGCTAAATTTGTGGTACTCCTCTGTCAAGGAGGAGAGTGAAGAGGTGCACAAGACCTTACCCACTTTCTAAAAACATGTTTTACTGCATTGTGGTGACAAAGAAGGAACCTTAGCACAATGCCAATCGAACGAGGGATTGTGCCTCTGTAACCAAGGATAACCAAATGACCACCGGGTAATGAGGTGAAGAAATTACTTGGAATTGGATTTTCTTGTGGTGAAGAACCCCTATGGCCATGGTCAACAGAGCAGTCTCATGGGCAATCTGTAGAGGTCTCCCATCAATAGCCTCAATGACAAGTGGAGTGGCATGAAGCTGCAGCAGAATTGAGTGCTTAGTACCTTTGTGTCTACCTATGAACAGGCCTGCAGCCCCAGAGTCGAATAGAGCCTGTGTCTCGATGGATGACCAAGAAAGGGTGACCAGAACTAGTGGCTCATCCTTCAGGAGAACTGGGGACGTAACAATGCCACCTAAGGTCTGTCCCCTACAGGACCTCAGGTGCAAGTGTTTCCCGGATGGGTAGGACAAGACTTCAAAAAGTGACCTGCCTGGCCACAATAAAGGCACAATCACTCCCTCCTCCTAAAGGCCCTCTTCTCTGCAGAGAGATGTGTGAAGCCCAGCTGTATGAGGGAGGTAAGGGTGGGAATGCAAAGCTCAGAGCCAAACGTACAAGAGGCTTCTGCAAGCGCTCCTTAAAGAAAGGTCTCTCTCAAAGTCTGGAGTCAATGAGAATGGCAAATGTGATCAACTTCTCCAGATCTGTAGGTATGTCTTGGGCTGCTATCTCATCTTTGATGTTATCTGAGAGACTCTGAAAAAAAGAAGCCATGAGGGCCTCATTGTTCCAAGCAATCTCTGCTGCCAGAGTATGGAATTCAATGGCTTAATCGTTCACAGTTCTCGTACTCTGTTTGATGGACATGAGGATCTTGGCAGCAGAAGTGGAGTGTGCGGGAGCTTCAAACCCTTTAAAAGGAAGACACAAACTCAGGGTAACTCAGGACAATGGGTTTTTGCATCTCCCATAAAGGGTTTCCCAGGCCAAGGCTCTATCAGAAGGAAGATAAATAATGAAGCCTACTTAGCTTCTGTCCATGGGGAATGCCTGGGGCAGCATCTCAAAGTATATCCCAACCTGGTTGAGAAACCCTCTGCATTGAACTGGATTGCCCCCTCATCGCTGGGGAAGCAGAGCGGAACCACATATACCTCTTGCAGAGTTAATATTTGAGGTCGCCTGCAACACAGGTTGTACCAGAACAGCCACAGTGGAAGGATCCAGATGAGCAGTGTCTGCAACGCTATGGCAAACTGATCCATGCGGTGGTACTGCTCATTCAATCTGGAAATATATTCCCACTAGGTGGATTGCCTGCATCTTCTGAATTCATTGCCTTCGCCTACTGTTAGGAACCATGGATTAGATGGAGAAAGAAAATGCAGTAAAACTCACTGCAGATTTGTAGTTTCTTTTATTTAGCAATGATTATACATTAACTGTCATTAATAAAGTTTATTTTCATTCTGAAAGACAAAATATGTACTTTACAATAAATTAGAGAATAGGCTGAAAATGCACAGGTGTAAAAACAAAATGCTAATTGATAAATCCATCGCTACGGTAACTGAGAATAAAAGCCTGATTTAGCTCAACCTTCCCATGTAAAACTATTAGTAAATTATTTCAACTCACTATATCCACTAGAAAAATGTTTATTAAGTCATAAAATGAAAAAGTTAGCTATAAAATTGATAGCACATCACACAACATATACCCAAGCTAAAAAAAAGCCACATGTCCACCTCATTTGCATATATCTGACCACAGATAGTAGAAACCCTGCATCTCGGCTAATGCTAATGCCAAAAAGGGGAATATGTGCAGGGTCCAGCTGTACTGAAATGATGATCCTGCAAAGGAGCAATCTGGTATAGTTCCTTAAATGGATGTCTGAGCGCCAGTAAAACAGTACTTAGATTTGGCTTATTTAGTCTGAAGGGATCACATCATTCATAGGAGATGAAAGAAGTGCAACTAAATGAAAGTTAATAGAGTGTATCCAGATAACATACAGATGATGCAGTGGTCACGAGGAGGCTCATTGATCAATGTTCTATGGGTGCAGTATTGCTGTAAACCTAACAGGTCTCCATGCCTTGAAATCCTCCCTCTCATTGTATGGTTGGATCATATTTTGAACAAACCAAAAGTCCCATACTTAGGAAAAATATAAGTGATATAGTATACTTATCAAATCCTGTATTGACGAATCTGCTATGGCCAGTGGAGGAGACATCCATTGCAGGGTATTTTCATTGTGTAGAGTGGTCTTGTCATTGTGGTTAAGAGATGGACAGTGGCATACACCTGACTGGTTTTGCCAGTCTCAGCTGGCTGCTTCAGTGCAACAGCATTATGGCTAGAAGATTTAATATCATGTACCAAACCTGCCAACTCCAGAGAAGCCCACGTTGAGTGACCATTTCAATTTTGTGATCATTCACTTAATAAAATAAATACCATTTTATAGGTAACACTAGTAAAACAGAGAAGTATGGGAATTTGTTTTTTAATTTTAGAATCATACTTACCTTGGTTCCCAGCCGGCTCTAAGGCTGAGAACCAAGTGATCAAACATTGCCTATCACTCAGTTCTCAGTGCTCCCTGAGCAGAGAGCTGGTGACTAACCGCTGTCTGCTCTGCCCCTCCAGTGCTCACTGGAGCGCTGGGCTGTAGGGGTGGCAGGAGCAGGCGGCTCAGGCTTTCAGCAGCTTGCTGAGAGCCTGAGCCAGGTGCTGGCTCAGGCATGTGCCAGTCCAGGCATTTTCAGGACTAAAAGAGATAATATAGGGTACCTATTTTCCTGCATTCCCTCCAACACAAGTTAGAAGTTTGAGGGTTAAATTTGGAAATGCAGTATGTTGTTACATACCAACATAGCATTTTCTTTTGCATAAGTTCCCATAAGGTAACATTTCTAGTGACTGCAAAGATAGTTTAAAAATGCAGTTTCCCATTGGGCTATAGTAAATACTTAGCCTATGTCAGCTTCCCATATCATTAAGGGTGGAGACTTATTAAAAGTATTTTTGTCTTGCAACAATGCATACAATATAGGTATGCCTACCTTTGTTTTATTGCTTTTGTGATAGTAATGCATTACTGTGACCGAAAGGTGACAAGCTATCAGAGTATTGTGACAAAGGAAGGGTTTGAGCTGTAAATATCCATAATGGTCTATGGGGTTGATTTACTAAAGGCAAATCCACTTTGCACTACAAAGGTGGAAATGAGGGAACGCCCTGTTGATTTTATCATCCAATCATGTACAAGTAAAAATGTTGTTTTTATTTTCCTTGCATATCCCCCTCAGATCTACAGTGACTTCACTTCCAAGTGAACTTGCAGTGGACTTGTAGTGCAAAGTGGAGTTGCCTTTAGTAAATAAACCCCAATGTTCACTAATTGCAATTATTTTTAGAGGACATAAAAAGATGTAATCGTATTGTCAACATACAAGTTGTGAAACCAAAGTATACCTTTAGAATACCAATTAGCTAGTGAAACATTTGGCCAACACAAAGACTGATACTGGTATTGACAGTGTGGTAACCTGAATCGGCTGCTGAAGTAGCATGAAATTGAAGTAGCATAAAATTCTCTCCAGGCCTTCAAAGAGGCTAAAATGGTAGGTAAAAAGAATTTTAGAGTCTGTGGACTTAGCCTGTGGAGGAACAGAAAGTCAAATAGATTCGTACCAGGAATTTGATCTGATTCAATTTCAGATTGATAGTGTGTGCAAACGCATCTGTCTTATTCTCAATGTGATCCACTCTGGACCCTATAGCTTGCACTTTTGAATTGCTGTGTGAGATGTAAGATGTCAGCATGCAGTGTGCCTCTGAGAGAAATTAGCAAGTCCTTCAGCGTAGTGTTGAGGACAGGTTGATTAGATGTGGGAAAGGTAAAGATAGTCATCTAGAGATTTAGTAGTATACTGTAACTCACCGATTAAATCCCCTTTTGCATCCAACCTTAGCCTGGACTTAGCAGGGCTGCTAGTGAGAGGGGTTGAAGCTGCAGGAAAAGAGTTCTGTGGTGATCCCCTGTAAATAGGGCCACTGGATCATACTGCTGGAGGAGAAGGTGTCAGCCAGAGTAACTGGAGCTCCAGGTCTGTGCTTCCATCCCAACCATACACTGGTCACACCCCTCCTCAGTGCATTTTTAAGCCACAGTATTCAGGTCTGACAATAGGCAGCAATCACAGGTTGCTTAAACCAAATGATTTCAGAAGACCCCATTGACTTACTAGGTGTCCAGGCTGGACCAATTGTTAGAGCTTGCACAGTATGTAATTGAGAACTTTGCTTGCCCAGCAGCCAGTGGGCTGTCTGAGATGGTGGCCTTTCAGCTTCCCCTGTGGCAGATGCCCACTGAGGTGGTGCAGATTTGTATCTGGCTTAGGCCCTTCCTTCCTTCCTTTCTTCCTTCCTTCCTTATGTGCTGACTAGTGTGACCATTCTGAGGAGGCGGCATGGATTGCAGCTAAGTGCCTGTGTCATTTCCTAAATGTGAGTGCATTGGAATTCTATTTTATGTTTAGTCAATGAATGGTATTACACTAGGGCGATTTGTGCTCTTTGCTTTTGTTTTTTTGACCAAAAAAACTGGAAGCTGATTTCTGGTTTCTACGCAGAGCTGCACCAGATTTTGCACTCTCCAGTTTTAGTAAATCAACCCCAATCTTTCCAAAGCTCTACTTCTGCTTCAAATTCTCTATTGTTTGCTGCAGGATTAATCCCACATTGTCTTAAAGTGGTAGTAAACCGCTTTTTTTTTTTTTTAAACCTGCAAGGCAATGTCATAATATGCTTGTATGCATCGTGTACTAGCACATAATGGGACACTTACCTTAGAACAAAGCTCTCCAGAGGTGCGCTGTTACCACTGAAGGAGCTTTACCCAATTTTCCCTCTGGGTTCGCAGGCTCCGCAATGACGTTACTCCCACGCATGCGTGTGGGAGCCGCTTTTTACGGCACAGGACTCTGAAGGAGCGGCACAGGTATGCCATTCCTTCAGAGCACATGTGCCGGTGACATCACCGGCTGCATGTGTAGTAAATATCTCCAAAATGGTGCACATTTAGGACATATTTACAGTACATATAGGTAAGCCTTAATATAATGTAAATGGTAAAAACCACCAACCCACGCAAGTTGGAAACTGATCGATATAAATGAATTTAGGAGCAGCACGTTATAAGGGTGAGTGAAAAAGGGGGATAATTAACAGATTAATTACAAACCGCGCTCCCTTTAAAGTGCAAGTGCAAATAATTAACTAACAATCACAAAATACAAGTATTACAAGTGAAAATGATAATCCCCAAAAAAATTTTGAGAAATATTGTGTCAATAGTGACAACCATCAATAACTTTCGGCTAGAGATGCTCGTTATATCACCCAACTGTGTTTGGTTGCTGAATGTAGACCACCAGGAGCTCTGCCTGCAATACAACTGAACATTTCAAAAGAAGATTGGAGATCAGGATTGGCAATTCCGCCACAGCTTCACAACTATGGAGGTTTCAAGCCAGTAACATCTACTCCTGATGGTTGGTGAGTAATAGCCAAGGTCACCTACGGATCTCCCCTTGAATACAGCTCCACATCTATACCTTTTGGGCCAACCTCTCCATCTACCGAATCCCAGTATAAGCTCGTTTGACTCACCGCCTTTGGCTTGTGAGTCCACCAGTTCTGGTAAGGGTACCTCAACCTCCCCTCTACTATTTTGAAGTTTTGACCAATATTGTTTGAGTGCTTACTTCCAAAACCGAATACACTGATCAGATAAACTCTATATGAATGTAGAAGGCATTGAAGCCATTCATATGAGCGTTTGATACACGTTCATGCGGACTCAATTCCTCCCCCTTTAAGGGTGATTCTTATCATCGTTTTTTCACAGCTACAATAGCTTTTATACTAGCACCGGGTATAGATCATGCCGGATTTCTGTTAGAGATAACACCTATTCACAGATGTATAATACCACCACTAATTTTTACATCTATGTATATATCTGACTTGTTTAGTAATATCCAATTTATCTCTTGTCTATTAATATTTAATTTATTTCATACTAGTTTGTATATCTGGATAGAAGATACATACAGTTCAATTTGTGATGCTAGATCCCAAAGTCTCACTTATTTTGTTTTGATTTGATATGCATGCTTTGTAGGTGTAGTTATGTCCGCAGCCATTTTTATGTGAGATATCCCAATACCTTATATGTATTCTGGCTTATGTATAGTACTATATTTATAGTTTGGCTTTACAGTCATTGCTATACTTACAACCTTTTTACATATGATATCTTAATTTTGTGCACACATTTCTATTTATGCACAATATTGTATTCACATTTAGAAGTTTTACAAATTTTTGTTGGTTTATCTGTTACTGGCAACCCATCCGATTCATCTGTGCATCTAGTGACATACATTACTGGATATATGTTGAATACACCCATTCACTTTTTCGCATTCTTACATGTGTGCTCAGAACACATTTGCTGGTTTACACCATATAAGTACACACTCTTATTTATATATTTCCCAGTTTCCTGTTTTTCACAGCTATTTTACACCCGTTTGTTCAAGTGTTTCAATAAAATTTTTATTGCACAGCTCACCTCCAGATTTCCATTCTGGTTAGGTTTTTGTACAATAACAGACAACACTTAGCGCCACACTTTTTTTGCTTCAAAAAGCATCAAAAAACATTGAAGTGTTGGAATATCAAGCAGTGAAAACAAAGATCAAAAATTCAAAAACAAATAGTGTTCAAAAAATAATAAGCATTTTCAAAACTTCTGCATAAATCCTCCTAGTATTTGGCAAACATCAAGGGAACAGTAATCCATTACCATCACCGGCCACACAGCCTACTCACCAGATTGTGGTGACTCCCATTACAGGTGTCAAAAGCGCTTCAAAGACATGCCAGAAAGCTTCACACGATCACGGCTTGGTCCAGGTGCTGGAAATCAGGAACGCTGTGACTGCATGAGTACTGGATGGATTTAGATGAACTCTCAGACTCTCAAGAGATCTCAGAGTTCATCTAAATCCACCCAGTAACTCATGCAGTCACAGCGTTCCTGATTTCCAGCACCTGGACCAAGCCGTGATCATGTGAAGCTTTCTGGCATGTCTTTGAAGCGCTTTTGACACCTGTAATGGGAGTTACCACAATCTGGTGAGTAGGCTGTGTGGCCGGTGATGGTGATGGATTACTGTTCCCTTGATGTTTGCCGAATAGTAGGAGGATTTATCCAGAAGTTTTGAAAATGCTTATTATTTTTTGAACACTATTTGTTTTTGAATTATTGATCTTTTTTTTACTGCTTGATATTCCAACATTTCAATGTTTTTTGATGCTTTTTGACTGGACTCTAGCCGAAAGCTATTGATGGTTGTCACTATTGACAAAGTATTTCTCAAAATTTTTTTTGTGATCATCATTTTCACTTGTAATATTGTATTTTGTGTTTGTTAGTTAATTATTTGCACTTGCACTTTAAAGGGAACGCGGTTTGTAATTAATCTGTTAATTATCCCCCTTTTTAAGCCTTAGTATAGGCTTACCTATAGGTAAAAATCATGTATGAGAGTTTACTCCCACTTTAAAGTTTGGGGTCTATTCCAGTTCTCCGGTACTCTAAGGATATTGCACAATGTTTCTGCAGCTTATTCTCATCTTCAAGCTTTGCTATGCCAATGTTTGCTGCAAGATAAATTCTACATTGTAAATTTTAAGTACTCCTTCACTATAAAAAAAAAAAAACACCGTCTGCTAAAACACCGTCTTTTAAATCCTGACCCGGATACAAAATCCTATAAAGAGTGCTATTTATGGTGTGTATACTATAGTGCGCCTCCTCTAAATGCTCTTAAAAATCTTAAAACAAAAAAAATAATATACTACAGGGCAGCTCCTTCCTACTTCATCTTTCAGTACATCTTTGACTTCAGTATCCCGTATTTCAACTGTGAGTGAAAATATAAAAAACACAATTTTTAATATAAATCTCCATCATTTAATACAGTGTGCTATAATACACCGCCCCCTCTCCATGATAAATATTGTTACTAATGTAGCCTAAATATCAATATCACACCCCCAATCCTTACACTGAAAAAATGTGAACAAGCATTATAGTACCCCTCCCTCATACTTCAGATCATTTGAATTACTGAACTAAAATTAAAAAAGTCCAAATCCTATGTGTAAGAGACAGTTCAGAATCATTCGATCTGATGGTGTGCACTTTTCCAAACAAAACAGTGTTTACTTGTGCTCCCCTCATAAAACTGCACTCCTCTCAAATTAATAATATGGTCTAATTCCCCTTTTTTATATAAACTAATTTATCCAGATGGCATTTGCTCCTTCCTCTTAACTAAATAATAAATGAAGATTTCTTTTTTCCTCCTTCACTTCCTTTTGGGAATTTCCTTGATCAAATAATTCATCTCCCTGTTCTTCTCCAGCTCACTACTGAAGACTGCTCATGGAGGTGGTAAAGGACACACAAGGTGCTCTGTCTCCTCCTGCACTACAGTCACATCTACTGTAAAGCTGCTGGGTCCTCTAGCTTTGGAATAGAAAGCTTTCTTCTTCTATCTTCCTTTCATTGGTTGATGTTATGAGCAATCTGTTTTCTATCGTATGAGCCAATTGTTACTGCAGTGAGTTGATTGAAAGGCTAAGGGGACCTGCTGAATGATTCCAATGATTGCATCTGATGATATTAATGCATTGTCAGCAAATTCCTATGGTGATTGGTTGGTGTAAATTGTGGTGATGAACATCGGATTAGTGGTGGCATTGGGGTTCATCTGGTGTGTTGGAGATGGCGATAAAAATCTTCTTGAACATCTTTTGACACTGGACACTTTGATTAAAAGGAATTTTTTTTTGCATTTTACATGAGTGAAGAAATGGAGCATGACATTTGTTAAAGAGAATTTTGTGATGTATCTTATGACAATTCATGCATGACAGGGTCCATGGTGTACTTACAGCTCCAATCAGTTTTGCTATGATGTCCCCAGGCAGCTAGTGCTTTTTCCTAGTGTTGGTAGGAATATCAGTTTATACATTCACCTTGGTATGAGTTGGGTATTAATTTGCATTAGCTTGAGCATCACATGTGTGATCATTCTATAGGAAATAATGTAATGGTAATTAATGGTATAGCACCATACCCGTTTTTTATATAAGGCCATGTAGAAGGTACTTCTGCCCTTGAATTGCTGGGGGACAAATGGTTTAAAGATGATATGCAGAGATTAATATTCTGGCTAAAACCTTTTGTTATCTGCAGTTAATCATGTCTAGAAAAAAACTTGACCTGGCCTGGAATGACTGATTCGTCCAGATGTTTTTTGCTAAAATATTATTTTTTATGTGTTATTCTATTTAAATATTCTTTAAAGGTCTTCAGCATCTATTTCAAACACTTAAATGCATTACAATTACAATACATTTACAAGAATGTAAATTATAATGTATTTCTCAACTCTGCTGATCACTTTACTGAAAACGGTAACATACTGGGAGAGAAACAAAGTAATATATGTTTATATTTTTTTTATCTTGTTTCCACACTTAGAATTCAGTTTACACGTTATTAACAATCCAAACTGAAAAACAGTGTCACAAAGAAAAAGAAAACCTACATATTGCATTTCATTGAAATTCCTTTCAGTTGTTACAATGTGCATTCATTTCCTGAGATTGAAATCAAAATTAAATTGTCAACAAATAATGATATTTTATTCTCTTGATTTACTGTAGTCCCTTGACACTACTAGTTTATTTTTATTAATAATGCCAGTGGCAAAAAAAGAATATGAAATTCTTTAATAAAAAAGATTTTGTCACCTGTATATCTAGTGATAGATTAATGTAGTTATTGATTTACACTGTGAGAAAGCTGAAATAGTTCATGGCTGAATTATGTATGCTGTAAACTTTAAGTTTGTACTTCAGTTTGTCTGTTTCATTTAGCTCATTCCTTCTCATTTTACCCTCTATCCTAGAAGCAAGCACTTCGCAAATAGGGAATACCATATGAGATAGAAATTAGTTTCTGTCATTGCTGTCCTCGGAGTCCCTGTAGAGATTCACACTCTCTATTTGTTCTAGCAACCATTGTCACTTGGACAGAAAGTAAGTGAGAATTCCAAATTGTGAGTTTCACCCCCTGGCAAGGCACCTTTTCCCCTTGTTGATGAGGACAATGGCTTCTTCCCCACATCCCTAGCACAGTGGCTGTGGGGGTTTGCAGGGCAGGGGGTTTATGGGAATCAGCATGTACTTTTCCTTCTGATGGTCAACGGGTGTTGCTCATTGTGATTGATGAGGATCTGCATCACTG
Organism: Lithobates clamitans; assembly: GCA_037952925.1. NCBI lineage: Eukaryota > Metazoa > Chordata > Amphibia > Anura > Ranidae > Lithobates > Lithobates clamitans. The sequence continues at coordinate 1,965,153 of JBBGZY010000006.1, read as the reverse complement.
GATGATATGATTCATGACAATGCAGGGTGGATTTGATTTAAATCAAGTCAATTTAAATCACAATTTAAATCATGATTTAAATCACTAGTGAAAAGGCTTGATTGAAATCAACTTGATTTAAATCGTAATTTTTAAAGAGCAACTGTCACCTCTATCCTGCAGCGGCTCCTCCTCTGATCCACTGTTGGCTCTGAAATAGTCCTATTCACTTTAATAGGATGGCTGGTGATGTGGCAGTGACACAATAATGTGGGGAATATGGCGGCAGCACATGAGTGGATGCCCGCTAACAGGAGTTGCCATGATGGATCTGAAATGACAGCTGCTCTTAAAATGTAAGGACATATTCTTGCTGGTAGTTAGAATCTTTAACCTCCCTGGCGGTTTTCCCGAGTGTGGCTCGGGGTTAAAATTCAGGACCATAAGCGGTAACCCCGAGCCACACTCGGGATTACATCGCAGGATCCTGGTGCCTCTTTACTTACCTTGTCCCCGGGATCCTGCGATGTCCCCCGCAGTGTCCGAGGGCTCCGTCCTCCTCCGAAGTATCTCCTTGCCAGGCTCCATTCCCTGCGAGCGTCGCGACGCACGGGGGCGGAGCCTGGTGGCAAATTCAAAAAAAGTAAAAATCATAACACATACAGTACTGTAATCTTACAGATTACAGTACTGTATGAAATCATTTCACATCCCTTCTGTCCCCAGTGCTTTGGCCCATGCCCTGCATGCAGTTTTACATGATATACACTGTTCTTTCTGCCTGGAAACTGGAGATTGTCCATAGCAACCAAAAAGTGTCCCTTTACGTCAAGAGTGGCTTTAGACCAGCTAGAAAACAGCGATAGTAAATTAGAACACTTGCAGAATTGAGCGATAGTGAATTGTGGGGAAATTTATTTTGTTACTATTTTTTTATTTTTTTTTTTATTATTTTTTTTTATTTATTATATTATAATTTATGTTTTTGTGTTTCAAACTTTATCATACCCGGGATATCTACTAGACTCTGGTTTGGACAGATTTAAGTGTGTTATTGTTAAGATTTACAGACCTACAATATAAAACGCCAAATTTCCATGCAAAATAATTGTACCGCTTTCAGCACCTAAAATCCAAAATAATCATACCGCCAGGGAGCTTAATATTTGCAAACAGAATAAAGGTTTTCTATTTAGAATAATAAGCTGTCAGGTTAGTAAAACAGCGATACCAGAACCTATTTAATCATACAGTTTGTAGTTGCTTACCAGAGGTAAGTGTAAACAGGGTTGGACTTCTTCAATGGAGTTGGCTACAAACTGCAGCAACTAGTCTTAAAACGTAAAAAGAAAAAAATTACAATGTTAGAAAAAAAGATTTCTGACCTAAAGGAAAAATTAGATCCCATAAAAGGCACACAATGGTTAATCAATTTTGACGACATAAAAAAAGAAGAAGTTGGAAAAAATTGATAAGGAGACCCAAAAGAAGAAATTAAAAAAGTGCAGGAGAGATATGAATGATTTTAAAAAGAATTCTGTATATTTGTGGCAAAATATGGATAATGCAGCCACATTGCCACAGCAATTACAGGCTAATGAATTACTATCCAATGCAAATGTGCACGGTACCAATGTTCTCAGTGATAGACCATCAGAGATACCATCTCAGGTGAAGCAGCCTAAAAGGGATAGCAGACCAGCACAAACCCCTCAAAACAATAGAGGGAGGGGGAACAAACAGCTGGCAAGAGGTAGAAATAACAGTCAGTTTAAACCCAGATATGCATCCAATAACACTGGATATAATGAGATGTATAATGTCAATACCCAGAATAGGTATGACATGTTGGAAAACCAGATGAATATGAGTAATACATATAACACACAATCTCCCCGTCCATCTCCTTTTTTAGGGAGAGGTATGAAAAGTCACTCCAGGAGTCGCAGTCGAGGGAATCATTCCTGGAGACTGATCGATGCAATCACATTATCCCAGCAATCCGCAGGAATGAAGGCACCCTCCAGAATGGGTGGAACAGTACAGTCCAGTCAGAATTACGAGGACAAAACACGAAGAGGCTGTAGAGCAGGGCGGAGAGTCCAGCAGAAAAACGGGAAGGGAATTGGACTAAGTGGAATTTACAATCTTTCCAAGGTCACACTCACACAAAAAGAAACAAATATCTTGAATGCTGCTTTGAAATGCACATCCACAAAACCGATGAACAAATTCAATGTTTATATTGACATACACAAGTATGTTGGAAAGCTAAATATAAAAAAAAAATTCCTGTCAAATAATTTTAATTTAAGGACTTAAAAGACAACTGAGACGGTTGGAATTGATAGTGGATTGAAAAATAGATCGCTATTTAATCCACCCCAGCCTGCTAACCATCAAGTAGAGGTGTTCAAACAATTGGTCCTTAAAGACTTGGATACAGTAACATCAAATAAAAGCCTAAACCCTAAACATATTACGGATGGTATTTATGCTCTGGAGAACAGAAAAAATATAGTCACCCCTCCGGCGAATAAGGGAGGGGAGGGGTGATTATGGATAAGACCTTTTACCACTCCCAACTCATGAATATGTTGGAGGATGATAGCACATATCTACAATTAGACAAGGACCCTACTAATAAATCTAGGGTTGACTTGTTGAATTTAGTAGACTATGGATTTTATATGCGAGTGATCACGAAAAAAACTGTACCTATGTCCGAGCTTTAACTGAATACCGACGATATATACGGTCCCTAAAATTCATAAGGAGCTTGTAAATCCGCCAGCTAGACCTATAGTCAATGGTATAGACTCGGTAACATCTCGCATAGGCCAGTATTTGGATCACTTTTTACAGACTAGTGTAATAACTACAAAGGCATATCTCAAAGACACTACAAGTATCCTACAGAAGTTAAAGAGTGTAACTATCCCTAAAGATATTAAAATGTTTCTAGTGACTGCTGACGTGACATTGTTTTATACGATAATGCAACACGACGACGCACTATTCGCGCTTAATTGGGCCTTCAGCAAAAGGGACGACATACCTTTTATTCAGAAAAAATTCTTAAGGATGGTTCTAGACTACTGCTTAACACATAACTATTTTTGGTAATCCTGTAACTTTTACAGTCAGAAGACTGGAGTTGCAATGGGCGCAAAGTTTGCGCCGAGTCTCACAAATTTATTCATGAGCAAGTGGGAGGACAAGTGGGTGTACCAAAATAGGAGAAAAGAACTGGTTTGAGCGCTGGGTTCAGGATTACTTAGTACTTCTGATATTTATTTCTTATTATACAGTTTGTAGTGTGCAAAGATTTGCAAAACAATCGGATAAAGGAATTTTCCTGAATTTGTTTTATCTCATGGTTACTGTGAAATTGCATGAATGCATCAATGCATGTTCTCTTAGCTTGCAGAGCTTGGATTCATTAAATGAGTTTACCAAAAATGTAAATATTGCAGAATATACAGCCTCATGCTACACAACTAGGCTCCATTTCATGCTGAATAAACTGAATTATTAATGTATATTAAATAGAAAACTATCTTTAGATAGATTTTTATTCCAAAGGTAATTTATTAAAATAAATTTGATAAAAATCAAAAAAAATCTGATTTAAATTTAAAAATCTGATTTAAAAAAAAAAACATTGATTTTTAGTCACCCTGTGACAATGTGTGACATTTTGTTTTTTTTTATTACAGAAAATGTGGTGTGTTTATTTACTATTTACTTTTTTGTGTGAAAGATTTGGGCTTCTATGCACCCCTTAATCATTAACATAAGGGGAAAATAGCATCTGAGGGCCCCCTTATTTTGAAAGGGGGCATTCAGATTCCGATAAGCCTTCACCTGCCCACAGACCTCCACAAACATGGGGCAAGGGTTGTGGGGAAGAAGCCCTTCTCCTTATCAACATGGGTTCCCCAGCAAGATATCCTTCCGATTTCGAGGGAATGTGGCCTGGTATGGTTCAGGAGAGGGTGCATGCTCAAATAAGATGTTGGTATGGATTCTGGGGCCCAATATGCTTGTGCTTTCTTTTTTTTGCATAGAGTTTCCCCTTAACCACTTGCCTACTGGGCACTTTTACCCCCTTCCTGCCCAGGCCACTTTTCAACTTTCAGCACTGTCACACTTTAAATGACAATTGCACGGTCATGCAGCACTGTACCCATATGAAATTTTTATCATTTTTTTAAACAAATATAGCTTTCCTTTGGTAGTATTTAATCACTGCTGGGTTTTTTATTCTTTGCTTAAAAAAAGAAAAAAAGTGAAATTTTTTAGTTTCTGTCTGATAGGCTGCACTGATGAGCACTGATGAGGTGGCATATATGGGCACTGATGGGCACTGATTAGCTGGCTCTGATATAGAGGCACTAATATGCCATACTGATGGGCAATGGTTAGTGGCACTGATATGCGGCACTCATGAGCACTGACAGGCAGCACTGATGGGCACTGATAGGTGGCACTGATGGGCACTGAGAGGTGGCACTGATGTGCACTGATGGACAGCACTGGTGTGCACTGATAGACAAGCCAGATAAACGGCACCGATGGGCGGCACTGATGGGCACTGATAGGCATTGATGGGCAGCACTGATGGGCAGCACTGATGGGCAGCACTGATGGGCATTGATGAGCAGGCACTGATGGGCACTGAAAGGCAGCACTGACTGGCAGCACTAATGGGCACTGATTGGTGTCACTAATAGGCACTGCTGGGGCTGTACTGTAATCAGGGCACTAATGATCAGTGCCCTGATTGCCTATACATGTCTCCCCCACTGATTGGCTCTCCTCGCCTCACACTCTGTTACATGTGATTGGACACAGCCGGTCACATGGGTAAAGAGCCAGTTCATCGGCTCTTTACCGACATCGGGGTCGCACTGTGCCCTAGGAACATGGCGCTGCCATGATCGCCATGCTGTGTGCCCCCACGGGCACACAAGATTGGCTTGCTCTGGGGCACCGTTATATGACGTCCCAGAATGAGAGCACATCCTGCCCACCGTCATTTTACTATACGGAGGGCGGGAAGTGGTTAAAACCCATAGCAGACATTAAGGGCCTAGTATTTTTTGGGGGGACGAACCTCATGCCATTTGTTTTGTTTTATTTGTGTACAGTCCCCCTTAAAATAAATACAAGCCCTAAATGGCTGGTATAAATTTTGGGGGGCTAAACACCCTTTTTTTAACACTATTCCGCACCTTTTTCTATATTCAGCTGGCAGCTGAATGGGCCAGGTGGTGATGAATCATTGGTTGTTGAGGTACTGGTGACTGCCAGGTTCCTAACAGATAGGAGCCTGAGCAGGAAGCTGTCACATTTAGCTGTGATAATACTACCTTACCTTGGCCAAAACCTCCCCATCAAGCCTATGACCAGCCATATTTTGGGTCTAGTCTGCTCAAATCAGAGGCAGACTAAATTTTGAGTTCTGGGTGATTATGCTATTTACTTAGTGTGGCTTTTTAATATACTATACACCTGACTGTGCCCCACAAGTTGACAACGGATGAGAATCTCAGCATCCATCTTCATTAAAACGTTATCACAACATAATAATAAATATCAACTTTTTTGGAGGTTTTAGAAAAGTAAAAAGTGCCTGTTTTCTTCTCAGTTAACATTTTGTTTAGAGCCAGAGGTTGATATTGCTCTTCTCACAAATGCATGACACCTCCACAAAATCCTCTAGCCATCTGCCATCAGTCTAAATCCTCTTTAATTTCCATTAATTCTTATTAAAAAATCGAAGTAAATCCGCTCATCTGGCTGAGAGTAACAACACACACGTGAGAAAGCACATAACAGACTTTTACAGCATGCTTTTAATTTTTTTTTATATTCTGTTTATTAGCAATATAAACTAAACCTATGTAAGTACCTGATTGGTTTGGACAAAAACACCTTTACTGTATATAGTTCTATGTCTTTTAAACATCTTTTAATTCCAGACACATTATTATCCAAACTATAAAAATACATAACACTTAATAGACAAATGACACAAATATTGCTTTACTAAATCCCCATCTATTTAAAATAAATCTATACTTACTGCTGGTTTTTTTTTCAGATATAGCTAAATGTGAAATAATAGTATTCATAACACATTACAATATAAACATTTTTTTTTATTTGAAGTAGATTACATGTAACTATTCAGATTCAGCCTTATACATAAATGTTAGGTCTTCAGACATGGGGGGTTGGAGGTGGTCACAAATGGCAGCAGTAATGTCTGGACAACTGGATGGACAATGGATGATACCTTAGGTTACAAGTAACAGTTTTAATATTGTGTTTTAGAAATAAATGTGTTATATGGTAAATACAAGTATGTTGACAGATGATTATGTCATCTGAAGTTTTTCTTCTTTAAAGAAGAACACCACGGTTGTGGTTCTCTAGTCTGAATGGTGGTCAAACCCTTGCAGTAAGAAACGTTATATACAACAACAAAATTTAAAAAAAAACACCGCTTGTGACATTAAAATATATATTTTATTTACACATATAAGTCCTATATAAACAATAAAAAATGTCCAAGGTAAATAAAATACCTCCCCAGTTTCTGCTCTATCAACATGCATTAAATTGAACTTAAAAATGGGAGTAAGAACATGTCTTAATAACTTTGTATCTGTTCACATAAAATCATTTCAATGTGTCATATGCAGCGAAACAACTGTAAATACCTGAGCAGAGATTTTAGCTGTTATTGTAAAAAAATTTGTATGGAACCCAAAAAAATGGAAAACATAAATTTTTGATTATTATTACAAAGAATTTTGCAATAACTAGCTATAATCCTTGCTTAAGTATTTACAGTACAGTTGGTTAGCTGTATAAGACACATTGGGCTATTTCTCAACAATCCTGGTGGCCTAGTCTCTGCGCTGCTGTAACCGCTTGTTCCGTGTGTGTTCATAGTAAGACACCACAACACCTTCCAGTGGGCCTCCTACAACCCATACCCAATGGAGACAGGCCTTGAATCCACCTGTCTATGGATTTTATTGTGGAGTTACTCAACTCCCAGGGCAACACAGTTATTCTTATGGTGGTTGACCGGTTCTCGAAAATGTCACATTGTATTCCACTAAAGAAATTGCCCACATTCAAAGAACTTGTATCCATTTTTGCTCGAGAGATCTTTCGGTTCCATGGGCTACCCAAGGTTATTATCTCAGACAGGGGTAGTCAGTTTGTCTCCAGGTTTTGGTGAGCCTTTTGTGCACAGTTGGAAATTCAGCTTTCCTTCATGTCTTCGTATCACCCGCAGGCCAATGGGGCTGCAGAACGAGCCAACCAAGCCTTGCAACAGTTTCTATGTTGCTATATTTATGACCACTGTAACAACTGGTCAGACCTTTTATCTTGGGTGGTGTTTGCTCACAATAGTGCTGTCAATACTGCTTCCTGATTGTCTCCGTTTATGGCGAATTATGATTCCCAGCCATCCATGTTGCCTGACTCATTTGTTCCTCAAAGAATTCCAGCATTAGAGGAGCATCTCTATGATCCTCATTCCACTAGGGTGCAGGTCCAAGAGTCCTTGCGACGTGCCAGTGATAGGTACAGACTCCATGCTCACCAAAGACGCCTACCTGCTCCTTGCTACCAGGTTGGGGAGAGGGTCTGGCTGTCATCTTGTAACTTCCGACTCCGTGTTTCCTAACTAAATCTGGCACCATAGTTTATTGGGCCTTTCCGTATTCTCCGTATGATCAACCCAGTGACTTACACATTAGACCTTCCTTCTATCATTTGTATTTCAAATGTATTCCATGTCTCCTTATTAAAACCTTTGGTGTGCAACCACTTCACCGCCTCAGTCCCACATCCTCTCCCAGTTCAGGTGGAGAACCATGAAGAGTATGAGATACAATCAATCATTGACTCTTGTAGGTTCCATGGGCGCATATAGTACCTGGTTCATTGGAAAGAGTACGGTCCAGAGGAACGCTCTTGGGTCTCATCCTCGGATGTACATGCTCCTGTCCTCATCCGTGTTTTCCATAGACATTTTCCCCTCAAACATGGTGGTGCTCCAAAGGGGGAGGGATCATTGGAGAGGGGGTACTCTCAGGGCTGGGGTCCTAGCCCTCCCTTCTCAGTGCTCAGGTTGCTCAGCTGCACGTAAATTGCCAGCACTCATCCTTCCACAGTGGCTCACCTGGTGATCATTTCCTGCATGTCAGTCCAGCCTACAGCCAGCCCCCTCTGACATTTTAAACTGCCTGGTTAATTCCTTCCATGTATTTGCCTTGGTCAAACATACAGTCAGGTCCATAAATATTGGGACATCGACACAATTCTAATCTTTTTGGCACTATACACCACCACAATGGATTTGATATGAAACGAACAAGATGTGCTTTAACTGCAGACTTTCAGCTTTAATTTGAGGGTAATTACATCCAAATCAGGTGAACAGTGTAGGAATTACAACAGTTTGTATATGTGCCTCCCACTTTTTAAGGGACCAAAAGTAATGGGACGATTGGCTGCCCAGCTGTTCCATGGCCAGGTGTGTGTTATTCTCTCATTATCCCATTTACAAGGAGCAGATAAAAGGTCCAGAGTTAATTTCAAGTGTGCTATTTCCATTTGGAATCTGTTGCTGTCAACTCCCAATATGACATCCAAAGAGCTGTCACTATTAGTGAAGCAAGCCATCATTAGGCTGAAAAAAAACAAAACAATCCATCAGAGAGATAGCAAAAACATTTGGTGTGGCCAAATCAACTGTTTGGAACATCCTTAAAAAGAAAGAACGCACCGGTGAGCTCAGCAACATCAAAAGACCCGGAAGACCACGGAAAACAACTCTGGTGGATGACCAAAGAATTCTTTCCCTAGTGAAGAAAACACCCTTCACAACAGCTGGCCAGATCAAGAACACTCTCCAGGAGATAGGTGTATGTGTGTCAAAGTTAACAATCAAGAGAAGACTTTACCAGAGTGAATACAGAGGGTTCACCACAAGATGTAAACCATTGGTGAGCCTCACAAACAGGAAGGCCAGATTAGAGTTTGCCAAACAACATCTAAAAAAGCCTTCACAGTTCTGGAACAACATCCTATGGACAGATGAGACCAAGATGAACGTGTACCAGAGTTATGGGAAGAGAAGAGTATGGAGAAGGAAAGCAACTGCTCATGATCCAAAGCATACCACCTCATCAGTGAAGCATTGTGGTGGTAGTGTCATGGCGTGGGCATGTATGGCTGCCAATGGAACTGGTTCTCTTGTATTTATTGATGATGTGACTGCTGACAAAAGCAGCAGGATGAATTCTGAAGTGTTTCGGGCAATATTATCTGCTCATATTCAACAAAATGCTTCAGAACTCATTGGACGGCGCTTCACAGTGCAGATGGACAATGACCCGAAGCATACTGTGAAAGCAACCAAAGACTTTAAGGGAAAGAAGTGGGATGTTATGCAATGGCCAAGTCAATCACCTGACCTGAATCCGATTGAGCATGCATTTCACTTGCTGAAGACAAAACTGAAGGGAAAATGCCCCAAGAACAAACAGGAACTGAAGACAGTTACAGCAGAGGCCTGGCAGAGCATCACCAGGGATGAAACCCAGCGTATGGTGATGTCTATGCGTTCCAGACTGCAGGCTGTACTTGACTGCAAAGAATTTGCAACCAAGTATTAAAAAGTGAAAGTTTGATGGATGATTGTTAATCTCTCCCATTACTTTTGGTCCCTTACAAAGTGGGAGGCACATATACAAACTGTTGTAATTCCTACACTGTTCACCTGATTTGGATGTAATTAAAGCTGAAAGTCTGCAGTTAAAGCACATCTTGTTTGTTTTATTTCAAATTCATTGTGGTGGTGTATAGAGCCAAAAAGATTAGAATTGTGTCGATGTCCCAATATTTATGGACCTGACTGTATCTGGAGACTCTTTGCTGTGTTACTTTTGAAGACTTGCCTGACTGACAGCCCTTCTGGTTCCTGATCCTGTCTGCTGCCTCCAACTATGCTGATCTCTGGTTTCTCTGGCTTGTTTTGACTACCCACTTTGACTACCGAACCCGGCTATGTTTTGACTACATTTACTATTTTTTACCATTTTTTTTTCCATTTTATTAAAAGGTGTGATTTTTACTATATTTTCTGTCTTCATCTGATTCATGGTTCCTGACAACATGCTTGCATAGTCACGTGCATGTGTTTTAGATTACAAAGAAAAATAATAATCTGAAACAGCTTAATTACTTTTTTATGGCATTAACCACCAGGCAGTGAAGAGTAAACATAGTCACTGCTAATTTAGTTAAGCTGTGTTTTCCCTTCAGTTGTTTGCCAAAGAAATAATATGGTAGCTCTACAAACTATTAGTTGAAAGGGTAAACATGAAGGATAGAATAAATGAGGTCAATCTTGCTATGGCTCAGTGCTTTTGTGATTTTCTTTTTAATCAATGTCATTCTGTCAGCTGTCTCTGCAATATAAATGTATTGATAGAATGAAATTTTCAACTGAAATGGGGAAATTCTATTGTAACATTCTAAAGAAATCAAAATAAATATTCAGTAGAGATGGGTGAATAATGAAAAATTTGCTAAACTATCAGATTACCCAATCTACAGCCACAATCCTGGTCTATTGATCTACCTTTTTGAGCATTTACATTGATTCATGTTAAAAAGATGAGTGAGTAATAAAACAATGATCGCCCTTATTGAGCTAGCAGAGTTGAGACCCTTATAGTCTAATGCTCAATTGGCTTGATGTATAATCTAACTGGTTAAGACCCCATTACGGTTCAGGAACAGCAGAGTACACAACAGCCCCTATACTTCATGAAAGATACCTGCATGCAAAGAGTATAGGCTTCTGGCTTACAAGCTGAATTCTACTCACCTGCTAAGTACATAATGATGACCCCATATCTATCACTCTCACCCTGTGACATAATTAATGCAAAAACAAGCAATATAGTGTACTTCCTTATTAGCTGCTATGTTAATAAGGAAGTGTAGAATTTATTTATCATTGCATAGACATCACGGGAAAAAAATAAGTAAATTGCACATACTGTAAATTCCCCATTCTTATACCTCCTCTGGCCATAAGAGCTTTGGAATAACCTTATGTCCATCAACACAGAGTGTTGTTTTTACGTTGATTACATTTGAGTAGTGAAAAAAGTCCTGGTACTTCACTAGGGATAACAGCAAAATTTCATCACACTTGAACTTGCAGTTTCACCTCCTATTTCACCATCAGCATTGCAAGATGCAATTAGAAAATAAAATATAATCTAACCATTTCTGTTCCAGAGCATTTTTTCTGTGCAAAGATTTTTATGGAACATAATCAACAGATACATCAACGAATAATCTCATCAGGAGATTAGGGAACAAAACTTACACTGCATCTTCATTGACAATGTACACAAAAATAATAATGAAAAGTTTGGCATGAATGTTTACAATAGAACAACATAATGTGGTATAAATTCAGGGAATTATCATCATATTTTAAGTTTACTGAAGATGTTGACCTTAGAGAGGAAGGATCTCAATCACAGTACTGGATTAGGCAGAAGTTTTCCTCAGCAATAGTGTAAGACAATGACCATAAGATGGTTTTGATCGGCTAATAATATTGCAGTAGTAGGGATTATGGATGGGAATACATGGGTATAGGTAAGAAGGGACAAATCGGGGGTGGGGAAAGAATATAGGAGAAGAGAGAGAAAAAGAAGAGAAGTAGGAGGATCGGTTGGCGGGATCGCACGGGTCCCCAAAGGAACGCTAGGTAAGACTATAAAATCAACGACAAGACTATGGTTCCAGTAAATGGCTATCAAAGTCTGAGGGGAGGAAATGTTCCACCAATGGCACCCATGTTTTGCGGTGTGGGGGAATTCGGTCTAGAATGGTCGCTTCAATCTTACTATGAATCATAGCTTGAGTGACTATTTTTCACTTCTGCTATGCCTAATTTCGGGGTTTTCCAGGATCTGGCTATCGTCTGTTTAGCCGCTGTAGTAAGCTGGAGAAGAAGGCGGATTTGTGCTCTTGTGTAGTCCCCCTGCACATGATTTAGTAGTGCCAAGGATGGGTCAGGGTCTAGGGTATAACGAAGTAATGTTGAGGCCATGTGGAATATTATTGTCCAAAATTGTTTCACTATAGTGCATGACCACCAAATGTGGGCATGTGTACCCCCCTCTCCACAGCCTCGGAAACATATGGGGGAATAATTTGGTAGGAATTTAGAAATTCTTGCTGGGACAAGGTACTAGCGCATGAGGACCTTGTAATTTGCCTCCAGCGCAACGATGTTATCTGATGAGGATTTTGTATTGGTCCATATGTCTACCCAGTCTTCAGCATCGAGCTCAATTTGTAGGTCAGTGGACCACTGTGCAGAATAAGAGGGGAGATTAGTAGGTGGGGAGGTGAGGTGATTATAGAGGTGGGATATGATACCTGGCGCATGTGAATCTGAGTTGCAGATACCTTCATAAATTGATAGGCCATCTAGAGGGGAGCAAGAGCCTATTATTGTTTGGACAAAATGGGCACTTTGGAGGTAGTGGAAGCATTCATTAGAAGGGAGGTCAGCCTGAGACTGTAGCGCAGGAAAGGTTTTTATGGTAGTATCGGTGACCAAATCACATATTCGACTCAGCCCAGCTGGGACCATAGTCGAAACGATCCTGGTTCAGTAAAGGCTGGATAGAAAAGTGGGAGGCCTAGAAAGGAAAGTAATGGGGAATGTTGAGAGAGTAATTTGAAAGGGCCTCGTAGGCTATCCCACAGCCTAAGAGAATGGCGTGTAACTGGGTTTGTTATAAGGCCGCGGGTAGAAGGGGGTAGCCATAGTAGGTCGGATACTATAAGGGGGGATAGTTCTATTGCTTCCAGACTGACCCACAGTGGGATTTTGGTTTTTGCATGTAATAAGATTTTTTGGGCCAGCTGGGCTGCGTGGTAGTAGCGGGCAAAATTAGGAAGTCCTAGGCCTCCACTAAGCTTGCTGCGGAGGAGAATGGCTCTAGACACCCTGGGTTTTATGGAACCCCATATATATTTAAATACCCGGGTTTGAATGATTCGGTGGAAATAGGAGGTGATTGCAATCGGGCGTACCCTGTACAGATATAAAAGTTTTGGGAGTAAAGACATTTTAACAGCAGCAACCCGTCCAAGCCAAGAGACACAAAGCAGATGCCAGGTATCCAGTAGAGAGGACAGGCACAACAACATAGGGAGATAATTTGCTTGGTAAAGTGAAGCGGGGTTATCAGTAAGCTTTATTCCAAGATATGGTATGGATGATGTGGACCAAGGAAAAGGGAAGTGGCCCTGTAGATGAGTAATTTCCTCTTGTGGGAGAGACACGTTGAGGGCTTTAGATTTGGATTGATTCACTTCTAAACCATATAGTCGTTATAGTCGCAAATTTGTCTCAGAGCCGAATGAGGTTAGGGAGAGTTGTGCATGGAGAGGTTGCAAACAGGAGCACATCATCCGCGAATAGGCAGATTTTGTGGGACGTTGAAGCGACTTCCAATCCTTTGATATCAGGACTCACTCTGATCAAAGTGGCTAGGGGCTCGATCACTACAGCAGAAATTGTTCTAGAGCATTTTTAAATGTTTCACACACATGTTAAAATCTGCATTTTTTTGCTAGAAAATTACTTAAAGCTAATAAACAAGTACAGTGCCTTAAAAAAGTATTCATACCCCTTGAAATTGTCCACATTTTGTCATGTTACAACCAAAAACATAAATCTATTTTATTGGGATTTTATGTGATATACCAACACAAAGTGGCACATAATTGTGAAGTGAATGGAAAATGATAAATGGTTTTCAAATTTTCTACAAATAAATATGTGAAAAGCATGGCATGCATTTATATTCAGCCCCCCTGAGTCAATACATTGTAGAACCACCTTTCACTGCAATTACACCTGCAAGTCTTTTTGGGTATGTCTCTGCCAGCTTTTCACATCTAGAGAGTGACATTTTTGCCCATTCTTCTTTGCAAAATTGCTCAAGCTTTGTCAGATTGGATGGAGAGCAATTTTCAAGTCTTGCCACAGATTCTCAATTGGATTTAGGTCTGGACTTTGACTGGGCCATTTGATCTAAACCATTCCATTGTAGCCCGGGCTGTATGTTTAGGGTCGTTGTCCTTCTGGAAGGTGAACCTCCTCCCCAGTCTCAAGTATTTTGCAGACTGACAGGTTTTCTTCTAAGATTGCCCTGTATTTGGCTCCATCCATCTTCCCATCAACTCTGACCAGCTTCCCTGCCCCTGCTGAAAAAAGCATACCCACAACATGATGCTGCCACCACCATGTTTCACGGTGGGGATAGTGTATTCAGGGTGATGTATAGTGTTAGTTTTCCACCACACATAGCATTTTTCTTTTAGGCCAAAAGGTTAAATTTTGGTCTATTTGACCAGAGCACTTTCTTCCACATGTTTGCTGTGTCCCCCACATGGCTTCTTGCAAACTGCAAACAGGACTTCTTATGGCTTTCTTCTTGCCACTCTTCCATAAAGGCCAGATTTGTGGAGTGCATGACTAATAGTTGTCCTGTGGATAGATTCTCCCACCTGAGCTGTGGATCTCTGCAGCTCCTCCAGAGTTACCATGGGCCTCTTGGATGCTTTTCTGATTAATGCTCTCCTTGCCCAGACTGTCAGTTTAGGTGGACGGCCATGTCTTGGTAGGTTTGCAGTTGTGCCATACTCTTTCCATTTTCAGATGATGGATTGAACAATGATCCGTGAGATGTTCAAAGCTTGGGATATGTTTTATAACCTAACCCTGTTTTAAACTCCTCCACAACTTTATCCCTGACCTGTCTGGTGTGTTCTTTGGCCTTCATGATGCTGTTTGTTCACTAAGGTTCTCTAACAAACCTCTGAGGGCTTCACAGAACAGCTATATTTATACTGATATCAAATTACACACAGGTGGACTATTTACTAATTAGGTGACTTCTGAAGGCAATTGGTTCCATTAGGTTTTAGTTAGGGGTATCAGAGTAAAGGGGGGTAAATAAAAATGCACGCCAGACTTTTCAAATATTTATTTGGAAAAAATTTGGAAAACCATTTATCATTTTCCTTCCACTTCACAATTATGTGCCACTTTGTGTTGGTCTATCACATAAAATCCCAATAAAATACATTTACATTTTTGGTTGTAACATGACAAAATGTAGAACATTTCAAGGAGTATGAATACTTTTTCAAGGCACTGTATGTATTTATGTATATATTTTAAGCCATGTAAAATAAAGCAGTTGTAATTTTTTATGTTGCATGATAGTTATGCAACTGCTAACAAATCTATATTTTTCAGGAAAAAATACACAAAAATAGATTTTGTTGATGCTGAGTAAACTGAAACATGTCAATATTTAAATTGCATTATTAGTTTGCTGTTAACAGTGAATGTATTCCCATGTCTGCATGGGGTAATGGGGTTCCTTTTTTTATTTTTTTGTTATTCTTAATCATTTTTTCTATAATTTTTTTATTTAACCTTCTGGCTATCACAGGGGGCCAACAAGCTCCTTATGTGATCGCATTGACAGCTTCACTTTATTGAGACATCAGGGGTATATTATACACCTGATTTTCCCCCTGCCCTTCACTCCAGGCAATCAAACACAGGTCTGTGCTTAATTGGATGTTTACCCGGAGTTTGACAACTCTGAACTTGGAAATGTTTAGCACTTCCAGGTTCATTAATTGCTCAGCAGATCAGGGAATAGATGTTCACCATCCTCACACTGTTTATCACAGACCTGGGCTCCCTGGAGGAATGGGAGAGCCCAGGAACTATGGTAGGGAAGAGTGAGTCTGGCAAGGGGACATTTCATAGTACAGAAAATGGGTGGCTCTACAAATACACCCGGTTCAGTTTTTTGTCAGTTGTTTTTTTTTATTGAAGAACATTTTCCATTTTTTTACAAAGAAAGGCATAATTGAGGCATAACAAGCTGTGGCAAGATATTAAAACTTCAGTTGATAATACATAGAACAACAAGCTTTCTGTATAATAACTCTGTTCAAAAATGAGTAATATGCCTTAGGGAAAAAAATAAGTGTTTAGCCTCTAGCTCACCATATAACAAAACATAAGGCAGAGGAGATACATCATCAGGGCAACAAAGTTAATAATATGGTAACTCCCAAACACAAATAAACCATGCTTGTAGCCTATTCCAGAGATACCTATGGAAATCACATATTGATTAGAAACTTATGGATTAATAGTGGTTCATCAAGTTATGGTCATTATGATAGAAGTCTGTCTTTTAACAATTCCACAGATGCTACAGTGAGCATGTCCAACCAGGCTCCTACATTTTTAAAACATTTTGCAGGCAACCCCTTTGCTGATAAGTAAATTTTTCTAATTGCTGTACATTTATAAGAAAAGAACAAAAAAGTAAAAAAAAATATATATATATATTTGTGACCCACAATGCTTGTGTGGCCTTTCAACTGTGGTTAACACCGTTATAATGGCCAACAATGGGGGCTTTGATATGTGCTAAACCCCTCTTATGCCCCGTACACACGGTCTGATTTTCCGATGGAAAATGTGTGATAGGACCTTGTTGTCGGAAATTCTGACCGTGTGTAGGCTCTATCACACATTTTCTATCGGATTTTCCGACACACAAAGTTTGAGAGCAGGAGATAAAATTTTCCGACAACAAAATCCGTTGTCGGAATTTCCGATCGTGTATACCCAAATCCGATGCACAAAGTGCCACGCATGCTCAGAATAAATAAAGGGATGAAAGCTATTGGCTACTGCCCCGTTTATAGTCCCGACATATGTGTTTTACGTCACCGCGTTCAGAATGATCGGTATTTCCGACAACTTTGTGTGACCGTTTGTATGCAAGACAAGTTTGAGCCAACATCCGTCGGAAAAAATCCTAGGATTTTGTTGTCGGAATGTCTGATCAATGTCCGACCGTGTGTACAGGGCATTACACTGCGGCCTAAGCAAGCGGCATTCATACTGTACAGCTACTGTACAATATTTAATGCAATTGTCTAAAAAAAGAATACAATTTAGTGTTTATTTTGAGATAAAATCTGTCTAGTATCCCCTTCTTATTTTGTGATCTAATCAAGTTGCTTACATACTGTCCAGGCATGATACAATATTTGTGGCTGTATCTTTCATATAATGCATACTAATTTCTATTTTAACATTAAACCTGTTATATTGTGGTCTAACCAAGCTGCTTGCATGCTGTTTAGCCAATGTTCAATATTTGTGGCTATTGTCTCTCAAATACTACACTCTAATTTCTAATTCAAGATAAACCCTGTCTCTGATTTGTCTCTATTTGCTGCCTAGTTGTGCACTGTCTTGTTGCTAGCCAATTTCTATCAAACACATACCTAAAGCCTGTATTTTGAATATTTTGGGAATAATAGGGGATACAATAAGGGGGTTAGGGAATGCAGGGCTGTGGTTTTTTGAAGTGAAATGTGGTTTTTCTGCAGTTTCAATATTTTATTAAACGTTTAAGGCAATCCAATGTGGAAGTGAAAAAATAATCTATTAATATACTAATATACCAATATACTACCGAAACTGTTTGTATAGCTTTTTTTTCTATGGCTTTTAGATCTGTCATTGATGGTTCTTTTACCAGTAAGTTCAAGCTTGTTATCCCTTGACAAAAAAATCAGGTGTCTGCAATGCCTTTTTCAAAACCCTTTTCATTTTCAAATGAATCAGGGTATGGTGCTACTTTTGTATTCAAGCCAAGCTAAAGCGGTACAATTGTTGGCCAACCGAGCATCTGATTTTTGTCAAAAGGGCGTGTGCCAGGATCTTGTCTTGCATACTAACAATGCACAAATTGTCGGTCGACAACACAAACGTAGTGACATACTACGAGGGATTACAGCTCTTGAGCGCCACCCTTTGGGCACCTTCTGCTAATTTTGTGTTTAGTGAGCATTGATTCCAAGCATGCGTGTTTGTACTTTCGACTTTTGTGTGACAGATTTGTGTACTGACCATACGAAAATCTGACGTCAAACTTTTGTTGGCCGAAAATTGGACAACAATTGTCAAAAGGAGCGTACTAATGGAAAGATTTTAGGACAACAGTCTGTCAACAGACAATCCCCTGCCAACAATCGTACCCTGTGTACAAGGCTTTAGAGTACTTTCACACTGCTCTATAGCAAAATTTTGGTAAATATGCATGTTGCTGTGTTTCAGATGCATTTGCTGTGCATTTCTGGTGTTTTTTGGGTTGTCTGCACCTGTGAAAAATGGACATGTGGCTCAACAAAGCATCAAAAATGCAAAATATTGGTACATTTTTATCGCGATGCAACCACGTTTTTGCCACGATTTCCATTAATTTCAATAGCAAGCTGTATTTTTGGTGCAGTTTTCAAAACCAAAGATGCAGCATGCTGGACTTTTCAAAATGCACTGTACCTGTAACGCAGTGGTGTGAAAAGTCCCAAAGGATTTAAAGGGAAGCATTTTTCTTGCAAGGAAAAAGCACAGGAAAAGGCATCAGTGTAAAAGGGCCCTTAACCAGTTGCCGACCACCGCACGCCAATGTACGTCGGCACAATGGCACGGGCGGGCATAAGGGCTTACCTGTACGTCCCTGCCTGCCCGCGGGTGGGGGGTCTGATCGGACTGTATACTTATTTCAATTGGCTTTGCTGAACACTCATGTGCTATACAGAGCTTCAGGACGAACTGGATCCTTCCTTAAATTCCAGGAAAAGATCGTCAGAGCCCTTCTTTTTCCAGACGGTGCTCCACCTCACCTTCCCAATCCAAATGCAGTAAGCCGGCTGCATGAGAGGCATTTTCCTTATGTCCTCCCGCATACCCCTACCCAACGATCCCCCCAAAGAAAATGTTGTGTCTGCAGAAAGCGCAAATATAGGCGTAACACCCGCTATTTATGTCCCTCCTGTCCTGACAATCGTGGTCTTTGCATTGGTGAATGTTTTGGAACGCTACCATACACTAGTTGATTTTTAGCGTAGGGTACAGCACTGCACAGACTAGGCACACTTTCACAGGGTCTCCCAAGATGCCATCGCATTTTGAGAGACCCGAACCAGGTACCAGTTACAAAAGTTACGGTTACAAAAAAAGTGTAAAAAAAAAAAGAAACACCAAAAAAATATAAAATAAAAAAACACAAAAATAGTTGTTGTTTTATTGTTCTCTCTCTCTCTATTCTCTCTCTATTGTTCTGCTCTTTTTTACTGCATTCTATTCTGCAATGTTTTATTGTTATTATGTTTTATCATGTTTGCTTTTCAGATATGCAATTATTTTATACTTTACTGTTTACTGTGTTTTATTGTTAACCAATTTTTTTGTTTTAAGGTATGCAATTCAGCTGCATCGTGGATTTATTTATCTTGACAGCAACAGCGTTTGCTCCCACGATACATAAAGCCGTGACTCCAGCGCTGTCGGAGGTGATTTTACCACCACAGTTACATACTTCAGCATATATGCCGAAACATGGGGGCAGCAGGGGCGGAGGAGCGATTTCCTCCTACCTTTTGTGGGAGGATGCCCCCATGCTTCAGCATATATATATTTTAGGCACAGGTTGCGTTAAAAAATGTTTTATTTTTTACTATTTTTTTGTATTTGCTTTGTAGGTATGGTAAGTCTTATGCCGCGTACACACGGTCGGACTTTCTAGAAAGCTAGGTCCGACGTACTTGCCGCCAGACTTCCGGCGGACTACCGCCGGACTTTCTGAACGGCCGGACTTGCCTACACACGGCCGGACTTTCCGGAATCCGGTCTTCCCGACGGACTTCCGCCGGACTTTCAGAACGAACGGACTTTCCCACACACGGACAAGTCCGTTCATTTTGAACCTAACTTTGGTACGACGGGACTAGAAAAGGAATTCAATCTCGCCGCTTTTTTTGGCAAGATTGAAACCTTGCGAGCCCCGTCGCAGGCCCTTAGGTCTGGTATGGATTATAAAGGGGAACCCCTACGCCGAAAAAACGGCGTGGGGTCCCCCTAAAATCCATACCAGACCCCGATCCGAGCACGCAGCCTGGCCGGTCAGGAAAGGGGGTGGGGACGAGCGAGCGCCCCCCCCCCCTCCTGAACCGTACCAGGCCGCATGCCCTCAACATGGGGGGTGGGTGCTTTGGGGGAGGGGGGCGCCCTGCGCCCCCCCCCCCAAAGCACCTTGTCCCCATGTTGATGAGGACAAGGGCCTCTTCCCGACAACCCTGGCCGTTGGTTGTCGGGGTCTGCGGGCGGGGGCTTATCGGAATCTGGGAGCCCCCTTTAATAAGGGGGCCCCCAGATC
Source organism: Lithobates clamitans (assembly GCA_037952925.1). NCBI lineage: Eukaryota > Metazoa > Chordata > Amphibia > Anura > Ranidae > Lithobates > Lithobates clamitans. The sequence continues at coordinate 1,944,766 of JBBGZY010000006.1, read as the reverse complement.
CCGGCCCCCCACCCTATGTAAATGAGTATGGGGTACATGGTACCCCTACCCATTTACCTAGGTAAAAAGTGTCAGTAATAAAACACAACACAGGTTTTTAAAATAATTTATTAAACAGCTCCGGGGGGGTCTTCTTCCGTCTTCGGGGGTCCCTCCGGTTCATCTTCTCCCAGCGTCCGGTTGGTTCTTCTCCGCTCTCCGGCCTCTTCTCCCGGTGTCCCAGGTCTTCGGCCGGCCCCTCCGCTATCTTCAGGTAGCTCTATTGCTAGCGGAGGTCCGGACTTCTGGGCTTCTTGGCTTCTTGGCTTCTTGTGTTCTCTTCTCTTCTCTTCCCCCAGATGTTGACACGACGCTCTCTCCGGCTGGACTGGTCTCTGAGGGCTGCGTTGTGACTTATATAGGCGGAGACCCCGCCCCCATATGATGTCACAGTCCCTGGGCATGCTGGGACTGTGACGTTTTAGGGGGCGTGGTCGACCATGCCCCCTAAAACGTCACAGTCCCAGCATGCCCAGGGACTGTGACATCATATGGGGGCGGGGTCTCCGCCTATATAAGTCACAACGCAGCCCTCAGAGACCAGTCCAGCCAAAGAGAGCGTCGTGTCAACATCTGGGGGAAGAGAAGAGAAGAGAACACAAGAAGCCAAGAAGCCAAGAAGCCCAGAAGTCCGGACCTCCGCTAGCAATAGAGCTACCTGAAGATAGCGGAGGGGCCGGCCGAAGACCTGGGACACCGGGAGAAGAGGCCGGAGAGCGGAGAAGAACCAACCGGACGCCGGGAGAAGATGAACCGGAGGGACCCCCGAAGACGGAAGAAGACCCCCCCGGAGCTGTTTAATAAATTATTTTAAAAACCTGTGTTGTGTTTTATTACTGACACTTTTTACCTAGGTAAATGGGTAGGGGTACCATGTACCCCATACTCATTTACATAGGGTGGGGGGCCGGGATCTGGGGGCCCCCTTATTAAAGGGGGCTCCCAGATTCCGATAAGCCCCCGCCCGCAGACCCCGACAACCAACGGCCAGGGTTGTCGGGAAGAGGCCCTTGTCCTCATCAACATGGGGACAAGGTGCTTTGGGGGGGGGGGCGCAGGGCGCCCCCCTCCCCCAAAGCACCCACCCCCCATGTTGAGGGCATGCGGCCTGGTACGGTTCAGGAGGGGGGGGGGGCGCTCGCTCGTCCCCACCCCCTTTCCTGACCGGCCAGGCTGCGTGCTCGGATCGGGGTCTGGTATGGATTTTAGGGGGACCCCACGCCGTTTTTTCGGCGTAGGGGTTCCCCTTTATAATCCATACCAGACCTAAGGGCCTGGTATGCCCCGCGCTCGCCGCAATAGGAAGATTTGTTTTTCCTATTGCAGCGAGCGCGAGATGCAGCAACCTGCTCCTCCGTCGTATCTGGTCCTTCGGACTAGCATACAGACGAACGGGCTTTCCGTCAGGAACTGAGTCCGGCGGAGGTACGACGTAAAGATTTGAAGCAGGCTTCAAATCTAAAGTACGTCGGATTTCCGCAAAAATCCGACCGAAACGGTCCGTCGGAAGTCCGATGGAGACCACACACGGTCGGACTTTCCGCCGGACTTTGTCCGGCGGCGTCCGTCGGACTTTTGCAGGTGAAAAGTCCGACCGTGTGTACGCGGCATTACTGTTATACTGTAATGTTACTTTGTTTTATTGTTAACCATTATTTGCTTAGCAGTAGGGATGAGCTGAACACCCCCCGGTTCGGTTCGCACCAGAACCTGCGAACGGACCGAAAATTTGCACGAACGTTAGAACCCCATTGACGTCTATGGGACTCGAACGTTCGAAATCAAAAGTGCTAATTTTAAAGGCTAATTTGCATGGTGTTGTCCTAAAAGGGTTTGGGGACCCGGGTCCTGCCCCAGGGGCATGTATCAATGCAAAAAAAGCTTTTAAAAACGGCCGTTTTTTCAGGAGCAGTGATTTTAATGATGCTTAAAGTAAAAAAAAAAAAGTGAAATATTCCTTTAAATATTGTACCTGGGGGGTGTCTATAGTATGCCTGTAAAGTGGCACGTGTTTCCAGTGCTTAGAACAGTTCCTGCACAAAATGACATTTTTAAAGTAAAAAAAGTCATTTAAAACTGCTTGCGGCTTTAATGTAATGTCGGGTTCTGGCAATATGGATGAAAATCAAATGGCATGGGTACCCTCCAGTCCATTACCAGGCCCTTTGGGTCCTGTATGGATATTAAGGGGAACCCCGCACCCAAATTAAAAAAAGGAAAGGCGTGGGGCCCCCAGGCCCTATATACTCTGAACAGCAGTATACAGGCGGTGCAAACAAGACAGGGACTGTAGGTTTGTTGTTAAGTAGAATCTGTTTGTAATTTTGAACTGGTACATTTTTAAAGTGTAGCTCCAGCCAAAAAATCTGTTTTTAAGCTTTTTGGAAAACATAGGGAAGGGTTATCACCCCTGTGACATTTGTTTTGCTGTCTGTGCTCCTCTTCGGAAGATTTCACCTCACTTTTTGTCCCAATGACAAATGTTTTTTGAAAACTTGGGGGTTTTAGTGAAACAAGGATTGGTGATAAAGCATCAGTGGAAAGGAGAAAAGTTTTTCCCATATTAACTCTTACAGGAGAGAATTTCCCTTCCTATGGGGTAGATTTCATCTCACTTCCTGTTGTCTCCTTCCGTTTGCAAGTAGGAGTCGTTTGTAAGTTTAATGTTTGAAAGTAGGGGCCTGCCCTATATACTCAGCAGAAATTTGGGCCTTAGGTGTTGTTGTGGCCTCAACACTGTAAGCCCTCACAGGGCCCTGCTGTGAAATATTAGATCAAGAATTGTAATTACATGCCCTTGTTGAACAGGGCCAGAAAAATTGGGCCTTTGGTGATGGTGGTGGTGGTGCTGGTGCCACAACACTGTAAGTCCTCACAGTTACTCTTGGTGGGTGCTGGAACGGGCTCTGCTGTTAAATATTAGATCAAGAATTGTAATTACATGCCCCTGTTGAACAGGGGTTGAAAAATTGGGCCTTTGGTGGTGGTGTTGGTGCTGGTGCCACAACACTGTAAGTCCTCATAGGTAATCTTGGTGGTCGCAGAAACGGGCCCTGCTGTGAAATATTAGATCAAGAATTCTAATTACATGTCCCTGTTGAACAGGGGCTGAAAAATTGGGCCTTAGGCACTGGTGCTGGTGCCACAACACTGCAACCCCTCACAGATACTCTAGTTGGAACGCAGGAACGAGCCCTGCTTCAAAAGAATTGCATCAAAAATTGTAATTACACGCCTCTGTTAAACGGGGCTGAAAAATTGGGCCTTAGGCACTGGTGCTGGTGCCACAACACTGCAACCCCTCACAGATACTCTAGTTGGAGCGCAGGAACTAGCCCCGCTGCAAAGAATTGCATTAAAAATTGTAATTACATGCCTTTGTTAAACAGGGGTTTAAAAATTGGGCCTTAGGCACTGGTGGTGGAGCCCAGAACCAAAAATGTTCTTACAAGCTATCAGCATGATCATTGAGGAGGAAGAGGATAATTACTCAGCATGACAGGATAGTCACTCAGCATCAGCATAGGCAGTCTTTGAAGGGATCTGACATTTCAAAAAAAATTATTCGGTTACATCAGCATCAGGTGCTTGGTAGCTGGTGGTGATCCAAGACTGATTCATTTTTATGAAGGTCAGTCGATCGCCTGAGTCGGTGGACAGACGCACCCTGTGATCGATTACAAAGCCTCCAGCAGCACTGAATGTGCGTTCTGAAAGAATGCTGGATGCAGGACAGGCCAGTAGCTCAATTGCATACTGTGCAAGCTCTGGCCAGTGATCCATCCTCAAGACCTAGAGTATTCTCAATGGGAAAGGTGACCAAGTCAGATCTTGCCCCTAGGTATTCCTGCACCATGTAAAACAGATGCTGGCGATGGTTGCTGGAACTGATCATACCTTGGGGCTGCGGACTATAAAATTATCTGAACGCATCGGTCAGACGGCCACCTTCTCCACCACTCCTTCTTTGACTGACCGAAGCCTCAGCAACACGTTGTCCAGAAACAGGAGTTTGTAACCTCCCAGTCTCTGGGAACGCGTTGCACAGACCTTTCTGCAAGGCCTCCCGAAGATGTTTCATCCTCTGTTCCCTCTGCGATGGCAAGATAAGGTCCGCAACCTTACCCTTGTAACGTGGATCAAGGAGGGTTGCCAGCCAGTATTGGTCCTTCTCCTTGATACCATGAATACGATGATCCTTACGCACGCTTTGCAGGATCAGGGAGGCCATGCAGCATAGGTTTGCCGAGGCATTCGGTCCGGAGTCTTCTGGGTCACTAAGGACAACAACGTCCGCAGCCACCTCCTCCCAGCCACGTACAAGTCCATGTGTTTCTTGGGACTGATCCCTTAAAGACTGCTGCTGATGCTGAGTGCCAGGCTCCACCTCCATACTGACACAATCCTCCTCCTCTTCCTGCTCCTCCTCCTCCTGTGTGATCGGCGGGCACGCAGGAACACTGTCTGGATAAAGGGGGCCTTGAGAGCTAAGGAAGTCCTCCTCTTCCTGCCTCTGTTCTGCCTCAAGTGCCCTGTCCATTATTCCATGCAGCGTGTGCTCCAACAGGTGGACAAGGGGGACAGTGTCACTGATGCATGCACTGTCACTGCTCACCATCCTCGTGGCCTCCTCAAATGGTGACAGGACAGTGTATGCATCCCTGATCATGGCCCACTGGCGTGGGGAAAAAAAACAAGCTCCCCTGACCCTGTCCTGGTGCCATAGTTGCACAGGTACTCATTAATGGCCCTCTGCTGCGTGTGCAGCCGCTGCAGCATGGCCAACGTTGAGTTCCACCTGGTGGGCATGTCACAGATTATGCGGTTCTTGGGCAGGTTAAACTCCTTTTGGAGGTCTGCCAGCCGAGCATTGGCATTATATGACCGGCGGAAATGCACACAGACTTTCCTGGCCTGCCTCAGGACATCTTGTAAGCCTGGGTACCTGCCCAAGAACCGCTGCACCACCAAGTTAAGAACGTGAGCCAAACAGGGCACATGGGTCAGTTGTCCCTGTCGGAGGGCGGAGAGGAGGTTGGTACCATTGTCACAAACCACCATTCCTGCCTTAAGTTGTTGTGGCGTCAACCACCTCTGAACCTGCCCCTGCAGAACGGACAGAACCTCTACCCCAGTGTGGCTCCTGTCCCCCAAGCACACCAGCTCAAGCATCGCATGGCATCTTTTGGCCTGCATACTTGCGTAGCCCCTTGAATGCCTACGGAGCACCGCTGGTTCCAAGGACAAAGCACAGGAAGAGGCCATGGAGGAAGAAGAAGAGGAGGGGGTGGAGGAGAGAGGTGTGTCACAATCATTAGTAGTGGCATTTTGGAGGCGTGGTGGCGGAACAACCTCCAACACTACTGCACCTTGTCCTGCATCCTTCCCAGCTGCCAGCAGAGTCACCCAATGCGCCGTGAAACTTAGGTAACATCCCTGTCCATGCCTGCTGGACCATGAGTCAGTGGTAATATGCATCTTACCACTGACCGCCTGTCCAGCGAGGCCAAGACATTGCCTTCCACATGCCGGTAGAGAGCCGGAATCGCCTTCCGTGAGAAAAAGTGGCGTTTGGGTACCTGCCACTGAGGAACCGCACATTCCACAAACTCACGGAAGGGGGCAGAGTCTACCAACCGAAAAGGTAGCAGTTGAAGTGCTAGCACTTTTGCCAAGCTAGCATTCAACTGCTGGGCATGTGGATGGCTGGGAGCGAACTTCTTTTGGCGGTGCAGCAGCTGGGGCAGGGAAATTTGCCTGGTACAATCTGACGTTGGTGTACCGAAAGCAGATTGCCCACAAGTACTTGGCTGTGACACACCTAATTCTACACCTTCATTCCTCTCAGTGCAGGTATCAGAGAGGACTGAAGGTATAGTGGGGTTGGAAATCTCAGCTGATGAGGAGCAAGGAGAGGTCCTCTTTGTTCTTTGGTGTGGCTCTTTTAGATATGCTTGCCAACGAACTGCAGGTCAACATATGTCTGATCAAGAATGTGGTGCCCAAGCGGGAGATGTTTTGGCCACGCGAGATACGCTTGAGACATATGTTGCAAATAGCAGCGGTGCAATCTGATGCACTCGTCTAAAAAAAGGCGCACACCAAAGAACTTTTGGAATAATGCGCAGAGACAGCAGCGCCCTGCTCCTGCACATGCGGAGCTTTGCGGTGTGATGCAGTCAGTGTGCTGCCCTTAGGCTGGCCCCTGGAGAGCACCCTGCCTCGTTGGTGATGTGCCTCCTCCTCCTCTCTCCTATCAGGCACCCATGTTGAGTCAGTGACCTCATCACTGGAGTAAACCTGGCAATATGCTGCAGCAGGGGGAGCATGACTGCCAGATTGCTGTCCTTCTTGGGCACCCCCTCTGTCCGTGCTCACGTTACTGCCTTCATCTAGCTCAGTATCATCATCAGAGCCTTCTAAACGCTGGGCATCCTCCTGGAGCATGTACCCAACACTGTGGTCAAACAGTTCGAGGGACTCCTCAGGAGGACATGGTGGGTCTAGGGAAGGAGTCAATGATGCCATTGAGCCGAGGTAAGAGGCCGCGTTGGCAGATGCTTTGCCAGACAAAGTACCCTGAGCATGGGTGAGGAGAATGAGGACGGCTTGGTCATCCACTCGACCAAGTCTTCCGCATGTTGCGGCTCAACACGGCCAGCTGCCGAAAAAAAGGCCAAGTGTGTCCCACGGCCACGTGCTGATGAGGATGCACCGTCTCCACGACCAGCACTGTTGCCTCTAGACACAGAGCATGCTTTCCCTCTTTTATTGGCTAGTGACTGTCTGCCTCTCCTTGTTGGCCTTCCAGACAAACTAATGGCCTGTAGCTGCACTAAGCTGGGAGATATATATATATATATACTGATACTGCAGCTAGCAAAATCAACTGCCTGCCTACAGTATGAGAACACCACTAACCTTCTACAGGTAGCTTTAGCTGAACAGTGCAGAGGTCGCACTACACTAACTTGTAGTTTTAGCTGAACACTGTGAGGAGGACGCACTACACTAACTTATAGCTTTAGCTGAACACTGTGAGGAGGACGCACTACACTAACTTGTAGCTTTAGCTGAACACTGTGCAGAGGTCACACTAAACTAACCTGTAGCTTTAGCTAAACACTGTGAGGAGGACACACTACACTAACTGTAAATAGTCTAGCTGCCTGACTGGTACTAATAGTCTAGCTGCCTGACTTGTACTAATAGGATCAAAAGAACACCAGCAATTTTCTTCAGGTAGCTGTAAATACTGTAACAAGACAAGCCTGCCTGTCAGTAGGACGATAACAGGAACGGATCTAGCTAAACTGAATACAGTGTATATATATATATATATATATATATATATATATCATACACACACACACACACACACAACACCTGGGATGCATATATATACACAATACACTGTAAGTGCAGCTAACTGACTGACTGTCCTGCCTAATCTATCTAACTCAAATGAAATGACACTGTCTCTCTCTCTCTCTCTATCTCTCAGCATGCCGGAACACACTACACAGGATCGCTGTGCAGGCGGCCTTATATAGTGTTCTAAAACCCCTGAGCCATAATTGGCCAAAGCCACCCTGGCTTTGGCCAATTACAGTTCTCTCTACTGACGGTGCTGTGATTGGCCAAGCATGCGGGTCATAGTGCATGCTTGGCCAATCATCAGCCAGCAATGCACTGCGATGCCGCAGTGAATTATGGGCCATGACTCGCCACACAAATTTGGCACGAACGGCCCATATTGTTCGCAATTCCACGAACGGTCGAACAGACAATGTTCGAGTCGAACATGGGTTCGACTCGAACACGAAGCTCATCCCTACTTAGCAGGTACCCCATTCAGTTGCAGCGCGGATTTATTTATCTTGACAGCGACAGCGTTTGCTCCCAAGATACATAAAGCCATGACTCCAGCACTGTCGGAGGTGATTTCACCACCACAGTTTAAAAAAAGAGCATATATGCTGAAGCATGGGGGGCAGCAGGCGATTTGCTCCTAACTTTTGGGGCGGATGCCCCCATCCTTCGGCATATATAAATGGTGCATGTATGCCCATCATTAGAAGTGGGTGGATGAAGGGAGGTATTCTAATGGTGGGAATACCCCCTGATCAATCTCTTTTTTTCGTTCAGCCCACAGGCTGCATGAAAAAAAAGATTACAATATATGTCCAACAAGGACCAGCAAAGTACTGGTATGTTGCTGAACTTTGAGTGGTTATACCAGAATGATGCCTGCAGGTTTAGGAATCATTCTTTTCAGCCAGCGGTCAGCTTTCATGTAAAAGCAATCCTAGCGGCTAATTAGCCTCTAGACTGCTTTTACAAGCAGTGGGAGGGAATGTCCCCCCTCCCACCGTCTTCAATTGTTTTCTCTGGCTCTCCTGTCCCAACAGGGAACCCGAGAATACAGCTGGTGATTTGGACAGCTGACCATAGAGCTACTCAGAGACCAGAATGGCTCCAATCATCTCTATGGCCTAAGAAACCGGAAGTTACGAGTATTTCATGACTTAGATTTCGCCGGATGTAAACAGCACCATTGGGAAATTGGGAAAGCATTTTATCACACCGATCTTGGTGTGGTTAGATGCTTTGAGGGTAGAGGAGAGATCTAGGGTATAGACCGCAATTTTTTCAAAAAAGAGTACCTGTCACTACCTATTGCTATCATAGGGGATATTTACATTCCCTGAGATAATAATAAAAAATTATTTAAAAAAAATATGAAAGAAACAGTGCTGAGAGGCATGGTGAGTCTATGGAATATTTTATATTTTGCCACAAGTTGCGGGAAAATGACAAACTTTTTTTTTTGCACAAAGTTGTCACTAAATATTGCTCAAACGTGCCATGGGCATATGTGAAATTACAATCCAAAATAAATTCTGTTGCTTCTCCCCTGAGTACACTGATACCACATGTGTGAGACTTTTTGGGAGCCTAGCCACGTACGGGACCCTGAAAACCAAGCACCACCTTCAAGGTTTCTAAGGGTGTACATTTTTGATTTCACTCCTCACTGCCTATCACAGTTTCGGAGGCCATGGAATGCCCAGATGGTACAACCCCCCCCCAAATGACCCCATTTTGGAAAGTAGACACCAAAAGTTATTTGCTGAGACGTATGGTGAGTATTTTGCAGACCTCGCTTTTTGTCACAAAGTTTTGAAAATTGAAAAAAGAAAAAAAAATACATTTTTCTTTTCTTTCTTCATTTTCAAAAACAAATGAGAGCTGCAAAATACTCACCATGCCTCTCAGCAAATAGCTTTGGGTGTCTATTTTCCAAAATGGGGTCATTTGGGGGGAGGGTTTGTGCCATCTTAGCATTTTATGGCCTTCAAAACTGTGATAGGTAGTGAGGAGTGAAGTCAAAAATTTACGCCCTTAGAAATCCTGAAGGCGGTGATTGCTTTTCGGGGGCCCCGTACGCGGCTAGCCTCCCAAAAAGTCTCACACGTGTGGTATCCCCGTACTCAGGAGAAGCAGCAAAATGTATTTTGGGGTGCAATTCTGCATATAACCATGGCATGTGTGAGCAATATATCATGTAGTGACAACTTTTTGTAAATTTTTTTTGTCATTATTTAATCACTTGGGACAAAAAAATAATATTCAATGGGCTCAACATGCCTCTCAGTAATTTCCTTGGGGTGTCTACTTTCCAAAATGGGGTCATTTGGGGGGGGGGGTTTGTAATGCCCTGCCATTTTAGCACCTCAAAAATTAGATAGGCAGTCATAAACATGTGCCGCGTACACACGAGCGGACTTTACGGCGGACTTTGCCCGGCGGACTGGATTTCGTCGGACAATTCGATGTGTGTGGGCTCCAGCGGACTTTGTTTTCTAAAAAGTTGGACGGAATTAGATTTGAAACTTGTTTAAAATTTATCCGACGGACTCTTCTTTCTAGCGGACAAACCGATCGTCTGTGTGCTAGTCCGACGAACTCAAACTGACGCATGCTCTGAAGCAATTACAAGACGGAAGCGCTCGGTCTGGTAAAACTAGCCTTCGTCTTGAAGCTAGCACATTCCTCTTCTGTCGTCTTTTAATACAGCCTTTTTTTAGGATTGATAATGCGAGAGGAATGAAGTTGTTTTTCTGCTTTATATTCACACAGAGTTCTCACAAACTTCTTTCTTCGTGATTTATCCTCCTGCCATGACTAATATAATATTTTGTAACAGCCAGATCTCCATAAATTTTTAATTGTAAAATATTTTATTTTTTTTTTTGTTTTTTTTTATTTCAACACTTTAGCTATTTTACAATGTGTGTTTAAATGCTAACCACATTTTTGGTGTGTATTTTCAAGTTACCACAATTAACATTCATATTTTGTGTTGTTTTAAAGAACCTTAATGAGGTTGTTGTCCCTTGTTCATTAGACATAGGGGGGTGTATTTAACAAATGCAAAATCATTTTTCACTCCAATTGCTAATTATACATATAATTCCACATAAAGAGCATTTTGAAGTGTGTTCGCTGTGGATCCGAGGGGCACATGCAAGGAAGCCCAAACCAAAACAATTAATTTTTTTTTGACATGTTTTTCGGAAAAAATCAGCAGAGCTTCCCCCGAGCTTGTTTTTGACAAAAGGCTTAAATCATTTAAGAATATCAAGTGAAACGTTCACTTGAGAAATTGCACACCAAGTGCACTTGTTGGAAGTGCAGTCGCATAAAAACTGAGGGCAAGAGCTTAAATTCGGGGAAGCTCTGCTGATTGATTCCTAAAATCATGTAAAATCAAAATAAATTCTTTTTATTTGACAAAAACACACATAGGGGTTGCTTTCCTAAAGGTAAAAAGGCTGTGCATTTTTGAAATTGCATTTGCCCTCTGCAAGAGCAGTTGCTCCCAAGCTTTATTAAATGTGAAGCAGCTCTGCTGACTTCCATCATCCAATCATGTGCAAGCAAAAAGGTTATTTTTTTGGTTTTACTTGCACAGGATTGGGTACTCTTTGCAAAGTCAAGCTTTTAACTAATTTCTGATGCTCTGGAGCAATTGCACTTGCAGAGGGCAACTGCCCTCTGCAAAGTGCACAGACTATTTGCTTTTCTAAAATCAACCCCATAGTCTTTTCGACCTGTACCTGCCTACTCCCAAACAAAATGGCGTCTTTTAATCCAAAGACATAGGCAAGAATGTAAGGTAAACCCAAAAGTATTTTTTTAATAAACACAAAAATTAGGAAGGCAACACTGGACACACTTTTAGAATCTGGGAAGCCTTTCGTCCCCCAGGACACACATCAAGTTTCAGGACAAGAAAATAGGTATCTTGCGACTATAGGGAGCACAGGGAGCACAGTCAGAACAGACAGAAACCAGGCAATCACTTTCGACTCTTCCGTGTAGCCTTCCCTCCACGCTTCTCTGCAGCCTTCCTCGGAGGTTGTGCCTCTGGTGGTGTACTTGGGGCAGGAGGAGGAGGAGGAGGAGGAGTAGGAGTGGCTTCATCTGCTATATATGTGTTAGCAGTAAGCTCCCCTCTCAAGCCCTTCTGGTAAGCCTGGAAAAATAGACCCTCACAGAGGAGGCGTTGGCCCTTTTCCAACTCCTGTAATCTGCCGGCTAGATAGGTGCCATACGCCTCCTCTACATTGGGAGGTTTACTCAGGATCCGGCTTGCTTCCCGTATGAGCTCTAGGGATTCCTGCTCTGTTGCAGTCATCCTCCTGGGCCTTTGGTGGAGAATGCGGAGGGGAGGCACCTGACACTCTGTGCGGCTTCTACTTGGCCCAGCCACAGCCTCCACCTCTCTCCCACTGGGCAAGGCCTCCTCCTCTCTCCCACTGGGCAAGGCCTCCTCCTCTCTCCCACTGGGCAAGGCCTCCTCCTGGCTGAGGTCATCCTGTGTAAAAAAAAGGGACATAGTTGTAATTTTCGGTTATGCAATCACACACAATTTTCAGCTCCTAACTTTCAAAGATAATTACACAAAATAGTAAAGGCTATCTATTTGACCACACCATTATTTCAGATGATCAACAAGATCAGAAGTTACGTATATATTTGGCCACTACTGTCTAGTGATATGTCTACATATTACTCTTTGTGCAGAAGTGATTTTTGATGAAGCACTTTCAAAATTAACACCTTAACATCATTAATAACATTTACACAATCCCAAAATGTTCCAAAAAAGTATACCTGGCTGAAGCTGGGCGCATCCACTTCATCTATGGTGAAAAGGCCCAGTTCATCCTGGGACTCCTCAGCTGGGGTGGAGGTGGATGGAATGCTGGAGGGAAGGCTGGAGGGAAGGCTGGAGGGAAGGGTGGAGGGAAGGCTGGAGGGAAGGGTGGAAAGGGATTGCCTGGCTTCGGTCTGCTCATCCAGGAATTGCAGTTTGTGGTAATACCACAACTTGGGTACATAAACTTGGTCAGCTGCTGCCCCGGATCTCAGCGACTCCTGGATTTTTCTGTGTTCCCGCTTATACATATTACGCAAGATACCTATTTTCCTGTCCACAAACTTGAGGTCTGCCTGGGGGAGTCGAGTCTTCACAAACTCTGAAAGTGTGCCCAGTGTTGCCTTCCTAACATCACGATTATAATATTGGGGGTGTTTGACCTCCCAGAGGTTTTTCTTCTGCTCATAGAGATCAATGAAATGTGTCAAAAACTCTTCCTCTTTAAAGGGATTCATTATTTCTGCAAGACAAGACACAAGATCAAAACTTAAATGTCAGTCCCAAATCTCAGGATTAGTTTGTGTTGTAATCTAGGGGACACACACGGGGACACACACAAACACACACACACACACACACTTTAATCTTACCTTCGTTTGTTCCGCTCGCTACTTCCGCACGGACATACATAGGCCATCGTACTAGCTTTATATACACTGCGCATGTGTCATGCTCCGACTGCGTCGCCCGCCCCTGACGTTCGTAAGTAGGATTTGGCCCCGCCCCTTCACTCTTCGTTGCGCAGTGGGAGTAGATAGCAAAAGATGGCGGAGCGATTAAGTGCAAGTAGCGCGGAGGAAAGCCCGGAGCCCCAAACATCCACATCCCGGAGGAGATATAAGGCCACCAACATGGCTTTTGGAGAGATGGTGGAGATGGTGTCCATATTAAGAAGGGAGGACTACGATGGCAAAAAAGGACCGTACACACGACCCAATCTGAGAAAGGACAAAATAATGTCCTCAGTTGTCACCGCTCTGGAAGAGAAATTTGGGACAAAACGTTCGAAAGAACAATTGCGGAAGCGGTGGTCTGACATAAAAAGTCGTGAGCCAGAGCAATATTGGCGAATAAAGAAGCTGCTGAAAAAAAGTAAGTACTTGTGTTTTACTATTGAGATACAGAACTTGCATGCTGATCCTTATTTTTGGCGGTTTTTCAGCATCGTTCGTAAATACCGTTCTTTGGAATAGATCGGATACTTTAGAAAGTGACGTTATTTTTTCGCCAAATACGATGGTACAGGGTTGGATATACATTTATGGCTTGATAATTTTGCGAATTCCCACAATGAGTTGATGTGGTGTAGATGTGTTTGAAAATATAATGCTTCATCCAAAATGATTCAGTGTAATGTAGGGACAGGACACAGCAGCTGTTTCCACATCTGGACTCACGAGCACTATAGTTAGTGGGAATGATTTAGCAGTCCCACTATTGTTCTTCGATTTTATTTGTGTATAAATTTACTTAGACTTTTCTTCCGTACGTTTTTTGGCTCTGCGTAACTTCTGCATACTTTCAGCTATTAACCACTTGCCGACCGCCTACCGCATATATACTGCGGCAGAATGGCACGGGCAGGCAAAATCACGTACCCGTACGTGATCTGCCTCCCGCGGGCGGGGGGTCCGATCGGACCCCCCCCGGTGCCATCGGCGGTCGGCATCTGACTGGGAGCGTCGGGAGGCGAGGGGGAGACCATCCGATCGTGGCCCCCCCCTCGCGATCGCTCCCAGCCAATGGGAATCCTCCTCTGCCTGTGTGTCGTTTCACACAGGCAGAGGATGTGATGTCATCTCTCCCCGGTCTGGCAGTTTCCGTTCCAGCGCCGAGGAGAGATGACAAGTGAGTGCACAACACACACACACACACAGTAGAACATGCCAGGCATACTTTACACCCCCGATCCCCCCCCGATCGCCCCCCGATCCCCCCCCAATCACCCCCCCCCCTGTCACAAACTGACATTAGCAGTATTTTTTTTTTTTTTTTTTTTTTTTTTTTCTGATTACTGCATAGTGTCAGTTTGTGACAGTTAGTGTTAGGGCAGATAGTATTACCCCCCTTTAGGTCTAGGATACCCCCCTAACCCCCCCTAATAAAGTTTTAACCCCTTGATCACCCCCTGTCACCAGTGTCGCTAAGCGATCATTTTTCTGATCGCTGTATTAGTGTCGCTGGTGACGCTAGTTAGGAACGTAAATATTTAGGTTCGCCGTCAGCGTTTTATAGCGACAGGGACCCCCATATACTACCTAATAAATGTTTTAACCCCTTGATTGCCCCCTAGTTAACCCTTTCACCACTGATCACCGTATAACCGTTACGGGTGACGCTGGTTAGTTCGTTTATTTTTTATAGTGTCAGGGCACCCGCCGTTTATTACCGAATAAAGGTTTAGCCCCCTGATCGCCCGGCGGTGATATGCGTCGCCCCAGGCAGCGTCAGATTAGCGCCAGTACCGCGAACACCCACGCACGCAGCATATGCCTCCCTTAGTGGTATAGTATCTGATCGGATCAATATCTGATCCGATCAAATCTATACTAGCGTCCCCAGCAGTTTAGGGTTCCCAAAAACGCAGTGTTAGCGGGATCAGCCCAGATACCCGCTAGCACCTGCGTTTTGCCCCTCCGCCCGGCCCGGCCCAGCCCACCCAAGTGCAGTATCGATCGATCACTGTCACTTACAAAACACTAAACGCATAACTGCAGCGTTCGCAGAGTCAGGCCTGATCCCTGCGATCGCTAACAGTTTTTTTGGTAGCGTTTTGGTGAACTGGCAAGCACCAGCCCCAGGCAGCGTCAGATTAGCGCCAGTACCGCTAACACCCACGCACGCAGCATACGCCTCCCTTAGTGGTATAGTATCTGATCGGATCAATATCTGATCCGATCTGATCTATACTAGCGTCCCCAGCAGTTTAGGGTTCCCAAAAACGCAGTGTTAGCGGGATCAGCCCAGATACCTGCTAGCACCTGCGTTTTGCCCCTCCGCCCGGCCCGGCCCAGCCCACCCAAGTGCAGTATCGATCGATCACTGTCACTTACAAAACACTAAACGCATAACTGCAGCGTTCGCAGAGTCAGGCCGGATCCCTGTGATCGCTAACAGTTTTTTTTGTAGCGTTTTGGTGAACTGGCAAGCGCCAGCGGCCTAGTACACCCCGGTCGTAGTCAAACCAGCACTGCAGTAACACTTGGTGACGTGGCGAGTCCCATAAGTGCAGTTCAAGCTGGTGAGGTGGCAAGCACAAGTAGTGTCCCGCTGCCACCAAAAAGACAAACACAGGCCCGTCGTGCCCATAATGCCCTTCCTGCTGCATTCGCCAATCCTAATTGGGAACCCACCGCTTCTGCAGCGCCCGTACTTCCCCCATTCACATCCCCAACCAAATGCAGTCGGCTGCATGAGAGGCATTTTTATGTCCTCCCGAGTACCCCTACCCAACGAACCCCCCCAAAAAAGATGTCGTGTCTGCAGAAAGCGCGGATATAGGCGTGACACCCGCTATTATTGTCCCTCCTGTCCTGATAATCCTGGTCTTTGCATTGGTGAATGTTTTGAACGCTACCATGCACTAGTTGAGTATTAGCGTAGGGTACAGCATTGCACAGACTAGGCACACTTTCACAGGGTCTCCCGAGATGCCATCGCATTTTGAGAGACCCGAACCTGGAACCGGTTACAGTTATAAAAGTTAGTTACAAAAAAAAGTGTAAAAAAAAAAAAAAACACAAACAAAAATATAAAATAAAAATAGTTGTCGTTTTATTGTTCTCTCTCTCTCTATTCTCTCTCTATTGTTCTGCTCTTTTTTACTGTATTCTATTCTGCAATGTTTTATTGTTGTTATGTTTTATCATGTTTGCTTTTCAGGTATGTAATTATTTATACTTTACCGTTTACTGTGCTTTATTGTTAACCATTTTTTTGTCTTCAGGTATGCCATTCACGACTTTGAGTGGTTATACCAGAATGATGCCTGCAGGTTTAGGTATCATCTTGGTATCATTCTTTTCAGCCAGCGGTCGGCTTTCATGTAAAAGCAATCCTAGTGGCTAATTAGCCTCTAGACTGCTTTTACAAGCAGTGGGAGGGAATGCCCCCCCCCCCAACATCTTCCGTGTTTTTCTCTGGCTCTCCTGTCTCAACAGGGAACCTGAAAATGCAGCCGGTGATTCAGCCAGCTGACCATAGAGCTGATCAGAGACCAGAGTGGCTCCAAACATCTCTATGGCCTAAGAAACCGGAAGCTACGAGCATTTTATGACGTAGATTTCGCCGGATGTAAACAGCGCCATTGGGAAATTGGGAAAGCATTTTATCACACCGATCTTGGTGTGATCAGATGCTTTGAGGGCAGAGGAGAAATCTAGGGTCTAATAGACCCCAATTTTTGCAAAAAAGAGTACCTGTCACTACCTATTGCTATCATAGGGGATATTTACATTCCCTGAGATAACAATAAAAATGATTTAAAAAAAAAAAATGAAAGGAACAGTTTAAAAATAAGATAAAAAAATAATAATAATAAAGAGAAAAAAAAAAAAAAAAAAAAAAGCACCCCTGTCCCCCCTGCTCTCGCGCTAAGGTGAACGCAAGCGTTGGTCTGGCGTCAAATGTAAACAGCAATTGCACCATGCATGTGAGGTATCGCCGCGAAGGTCAGATCGAGGGCAGTAAGTTTAGCAGTAGACCTCCTCTGTAAATCTAAAGTGGTAACCTGTAAAGGCTTTTAAAGGCTTTTAAAAATGTATTTAGTTTGTCGCCACTGCACGTTTGTGCGCAATTTTAAAGCATGTCATGTTTGGTATCCATGTACTCGGCCTAAGATCATCTTTTTTATTTCATCAAACATTTGGGCAATATAGTGTGTTTTAGTGCATTAAAATGTAAAAAAGTGTGTTTTTTCCCCAAAAAATGCGTTTGAAAAATCGCTGCGCAAATACTGTGTGAAAAAAAAAAATGAAACCCCCACCATTTTAATCTGTAGGGCATTTGCTTTAAAAAAAATATATAATGTTTGGGGGTTCAAAGTAATTTTCTTGCAAAAAAAAATTATTTTTTTATGTAAACAATAAGTGTCAGAAAGGGCTATGTCTTCAAGTGCTTAGAAGAGTGGGTGATGTGTGACATAAGCTTCTAGATGTTGTGCATAAAATGCCAGGACAGTTCAAAACCCCCCCAAATGACCCCATTTTGGAAAGTAGACACCCCAAGCTATTTGCTGAGAGTCATGTTGAGTCCATGGAATAATTTATATTGTGACACAAGTTGCGGGAAAGAGACAATTTTTTATTTTTTTTATTTTTTTTTGCGCAAAGTTGTCACTAAATGATATATTGCTCAAACATGCCATGGGAATATGTGAAATTACACCCCAAAATACATTCTGTTGCTTCTCCTGAGTACGGGGATACCACATGTGTGGGACTTTTTGGGAGCCTAGCCGCGTACGGGACCCCGAAAACCAAGCACCGCCTTCAGGCTTTCTAAGGCCGTAAATTTTTGATTTCACTCTTCACTGCCTATCACAGTTTCGGAGGCCATGGAATGCCCAGGTGGCACAAAACCCCCCCAAATGACCCCATTTTGGAAAGTAGACACCCCAAGCTATTTGATGAGAGGTATAGTGAGTATTTTGCAGACCTCACTTTTTGTCACAAAGTTTTGAAAATTGAAAAAAGAAAAAAAAACATTTTTTTTCTCGTCTTTCTTTATTTTCAAAAACAAATGAGAGCTGCAAAATACTCACCATGCCTCTCAGCAAATAGCTTGGGGTGTCTACTTTCCAAAATGGGGTCATTTGGGGGGGGTTTGTGCCACCTGGGCATTCCATGGCCTCCGAAACTGTGATAGGCACTGAGGAGTAAAATCAAAAATGTACGCCCTTAGAAATCCTGAAGGCGGTGCTTGGTTTTCGGGGTCCCGTACGCGGCTAGGCTCCTAAAAAGTCCCACACATGTGGTATCCCCGTACTCAGGAGAAGCAGCTAAATGTATTTTGGGGTGCAATTCCACATATACCCATGGCCTGTGTGAGCAATATATCATTTAGTGACAACTTTGTGCAAAAAAAAAAAAAAAAAAAAAATTTGTCACTTTCCCGCAACTTGTGTCAAAATATAAAACATTCCATGGACTCAACATGCCTCAAAGCAAATAGCTTGGGGTGTCTACTTTCCAAAATGGGGTCATTTGGGGGGGTTTTATGTCATCTGGGCATTTTATGGCCTTCAAAACTGTGATAGGTAGTGAGGAGTAAAATCAAAAATGTACGCCCTTAGAAATCCTGAAGGCGTTGCTTGGTTTTCGGGGCCCCGTACGCGGCTAGGCTCCCAAAAAGTCCCACACATGTGGTATCCCCGTACTCAGGAGAAGCAGCTAAATGTATTTTGGGGTGCAATTCCACATATGCCCATGGCCTGTGTGAGCAATATATCATTTAGTGACAACTTTTTGTAATTTTTTTTTTTTTTTTTTTTTTTTTTTGTCATTATTCAATCACTTGGGACAAAAAAAATGAATATTCAATGGGCTCAACATGCCTCTCAGCAAATTCCTTGGGGTGTCTACTTTCCAAAATGGGGTCATTTGTGGGGGTTTTGTACTGCCCTGCCATTTTAGCACCTCAAGAAACGACATAGGCAGTCATAAATTAAAGGCTGTGTAAATTCCAGAAAATGTACCCTAGTTTGTAGACGCTATAACTTTTGCGCAAACCAATAAATATACACTTATTGACATTTTTTTTACCAAAGACATGTGGCCGAATACATTTTGGCCTAAATGTATGACTAAAATTGAGTTTATTGGATTTTTTTTAGAACAAAAAGTAGAAAATATCATTTTTTTTCAAAATTTTCGGTCTTTTTCCGTGTATAGCGCAAAAAATAAAAACGGCAGAGGTGATCAAATACCATCAAAAGAAAGCTCTATTTGTGGGAAGAAAAGGACGCAAATTTCGTTTGGGTACAGCATTGCATGACCGCGCAATTAGCAGTTAAAGCGACGCAGTGCCGAATTGTAAAAAGTGCTCTGGTCAGGAAGGGGGTAAAACCTTCCGGGGCTGAAGTGGTTAAAACCATTCAACTATTAAAATGTTCGTCTCTTTTAGCTGATGTGTGGTCATTTTCAAATTTGTTAATAACATTTATACTTTCTTAAATAATAATTTTTTATTCACTTTTTTCAACATTGAATTCAATGGGAGCATGCTTGAAATCCTCAAATTCTTCTTCCGCTCCCAAAAGTTTCCGGTCCTTCATACTTTCACCTAGAGACACCAAACAAACTTTACAATGTTCACTAAATATTCATCTATCTGGCTATATCCTTTCTGTTTGATATTTTTTTTAATTTTGGAGAAAAACCTTTTTGTTTAGAGGTCATTTCGTGACATTTTAGACATTAATCAGAGTGTACTGTGTTTGTTTTGTTGCCATGGTTACCCAAGCTTCTGTTATACACAGGGGGGAGGTGGCTGGAGCATCTCAGCTCTGATTACAGAGCCCAGGGGGAGGGGACAGACACACCATGTACTGATTTATAATATAGGAATATGATGGGGCAGTTTTGATGGCGGTCATTTTAGCCATGTAGCTATTCAGCATTCCCACGCATTTTGCTAAGGAAATGCATTTTCTAGTGTACTATGTGACCATAACGAAATTTTTGAGGGGTAATACACATAGGAGATCATTGAGGTGTCAGCATCTGTGAAAATTTCCAAAAAATATTAACCAACGTTCTACTTTATTTATTAAAACATAAAAGATCAGTGTTTTTTAACTATACCTTTTTTTCTAATCTCATAGGGGAGAAAAGACTCAGACAACAGTCCAAGGATCTCAGGACCCCCCCAAGTCACCAGCCTGAGGCCGAACCTACCCCAAGCCCCAGCCCAAGACCACGCCCACCCGACGACCTTGAGGAAGGAGAGGTGGAGGAAGTGTGCGAGGTTTCAAGCCCACCAAGTGAGTGATTGACACCCCAGCTTCAGTTTTACTGTATTTTGGCGTGCATATTGTAAACCTTGTTTTTATTCACTCGTTTTAGGTGAGTTTCTGGTTGTGGAAGGCCAAGCGGCAGAGCACTTCACCACAGACAGTGCACAAAGATTAATTGGCCAGATTATGCTGTGGAATGGCCACATAGATCAAATGCGTGAACAAATTCACAGCATGAAACTTCGCCTGGACTCCATGCAACAGGAAATGAAGAACATGATTGATGTTTTGGGCCGAATATAATCACGTTTGGCCTAAAAACATCAATCATGTTCTTCATTTCCTTGTGAAGTTATTTTGTTATCAAAAATTTTTTGAATATTTTGGGGGTATACCCAAATTTAAAATGTGTGATGCACACGGTGTGTCATCATGTGCTATCTTCCATCATGGGTTAGCAATGTACTTGTTTTGTGTTTGCAAACCCTTCATCCTGAAAATTCTTTGGTGGTGAGAGGAACCAAAAATGGGATTGCACACACAAAACACGTACATTGCTCTCCCATGATAGGAGATAGCACATGTTGACTTGACCCTTTCTTAAAGCTCAATTTTGAGCATCTTATAAATGAACAATTTCCAAGGGTGACATTACATGCACCGTTCTCGAAATATTGTTGAACTTTGTAAGTTCATTTATATTCTAATTTTTGTTTCTAAAAACACTGTTGTGTATGTAAATCTTGTTAGATAAAGGTCTATATTTTTGAGAAAAAATGGCTTGAATAATTTACTAAAATAGTATTTTTTTACACAACGTAAAATATTTTTGAAAAAAAATAAACAAAAACAAAAAAATAAAACATATGGTAAAAAATGCACCTTTCAATGTGCACCAAGTAAAATTTTTTACCCTATACAATGTGTGTGGCTGTTTCTTGAAGTCAAAATTTAGGGGTTGTTTTTGTGGGCCTGATTAACTAAAGCGAAACGCACTTGACACTACTACAAGTGCACTAGGAGACAGACATAACTTAAAGGTAAACAACAATAAAAACAAGATATTTAGATAAACCAATTTTCTTTTTTATTTTTGATATAAACTTACAGCTGTTGCTGAATAGCAATGGCCCCCCGACCATTAAAATAATTGACATAACGGTCACGCACTTGACGTGCGGTTCGGGGGGCCAAGCCAATACGCCCAATTTCTAGGCCTGTGAAAGTGCTACTAGACTCTTCCAGTCTGGGCTCAGGCCCAACAGAGGATAGATATGTAGCTGAATGTCTCCTTAAAAAGTTATGCAAGATGCAGCAAGCAAGGATGACGTGGTTGATTTTATAGTCCGCCAAATTAATAGCCGTAAGGAAGATACGGAACCGGCTGGCCAGAATACCAAAGGCATTCTCCACAACCCTTCTTGCTCTGGCCAGCCGATAATTAAATACCCTCCTCTCAGGGGTGAGTGTCCTTTGGGGGAACGGCCTCATCAAGTTCTCACAGAGAGCAAATGCTTCATCAGCAATAAAAACTGAGGGGAGTCCATCCACATTATCGTCATCAGGTGGCAATTCCAGGCCACCGGTCTGGAGACGATGGCACAGCTCGGTCTGTGCAAAGACTCCTCCATCAGACATCCGGCCGTTCTTCCCCACATCCACAAACATAAACTCCAAATGTGCCGAGACCACCGCCATCAAAACTACACTATGGAACCCCTTGTAGTTAAAGAAATAAGACCCCGAATGCGGTGGTGGCACAATCCGGACATGTTTCCCGTCAATCGCCCCGACACAGTTGGGAAAGTCCCAACGGTCAGCGAACTGGGAGGCCACAGTCTGCCATTCCTGTGGACTTGTAGGAAACTGTGGAGTGCAAAAAAAAAAGATAAGGACTTTAATAACAAAAATTTTATTTCAGATTACACCAAAACATTAGTAAACAACAGCAGTCAAATATTATGAATATGTGTGTTTGTAATTGAAATGTTGAAAAACATAAGGCACACTTATAAGATTAATCACCCCCTATGATGGCCCATTGATACATTTGAATGTGGGGGAGGGGTTCTAATTAGGTTAACAAACACACCTGACTGGCTGAAACATTAGTGGGGTGGGGGAGGGGTTCTAATTAGGTTAACAAACACACCTGACTGGCTGAAACATTAGTGGGGTGGGGGAGGGGTTCTAATTAGGTTAACAAACACACCTGACTGGCTGAAACATTAGTGGGGTGGGGGAGGGGTTCTAATTAGGTTAACAAACACACCTGACTGGCTGAAACATTAGTGGGGTGGGGGAGGGGTTCTAATTAGGTTAACAAACACACCTGACTGGCTGAAACATTAGTGGGGTGGGGGAGGGGTTCTAATTAGGTTAACAAACACACCTGACTGGCTGAAACATTAGTGGGGTGGGGGAGGGGTTCTAATTAGGTTAACAAACACACCTGACTGGCTGAAACATTAGTGGGGTGGGGGAGGGACAAACAAGACAATGGAGCAGACAATATACATTGTTCAATGGACTATAGTCTAGAGATAAAAATGCACCCAGCATTGCATGGTGGGGAGGTTAATGAAATAAATTAGGCATGTATAGGGCAATAAATTATTAAAATAGGCATTCACAAAGATAAAGGGGACATTCACAGCAGATTGAAAGCATGGCAATTAGGTAAAGAGGACAGTTCTACAATACATCAAAAAACATTTAATACATATCATGTAATGTTAAAGGATAAAACTTACCTTCATATATTCCTTCTGCAGGACCTGAATAATAGCAGAACAGGTCTCAGGGATTATGATCCCCAGAGCCTGGGGGGAGATGCCTGTCGAGAACTTTAAGTCCTGAAGACTTCTCCCTGTCGCCAAATAACGTAACGTGGCAACTAGCCTCTGCTCCGCACTGATGGCTTGCCTCATGCAGGTATCCTGCCTGCTGATATAGGGGGTCAGCATAGCCAGCAGACGCTCAAAGATGGGGTCCGTCATCCTGAGAAAATTCCTGAAATCATCAGGATTGTTCTCACGGAGCTCACGGAGCAAAGGCATATGACAGAACTGGTCACGCTGGCGCAACCAATTCTTGGTCCATGAACTCCTCCTCGCCCTGTTCATGGACTGGACTCGGGTCAAAGTATTAACCCCAACACCAAGTCCCCACAAAGCACGAACTCGAGAACGAGAACGTCCACTCGACATGGCTTCAAAACGGTCGGCTGCTCAAACAAACAAACTTATAACAAACGCACTGAAGAACAGCAAGGCCTATGAAGAACGACCTGAAAATCAGGAACGAGCGGAGCAGAACGGCCTGCAAGGCAGGTTACGAACTGACCAACACGCACTGAAAAGCAGATACAAACCTCACAAGCACAAACTGAACCGCAGAAAACGAACGAAATAAGCTGAAGTGTGAAAAGCGCGAATCGTCTCTAACCAAACTTCTACTAACACGAGATTAGCAGAAGGAGCCCAAAGGGTGCCGGAGTGGGGCTTGGACTTCCTTTTTCTAGTCCCGTCGTACGTGCTATACGTCACCGCGTTCAAAACCAGCGGACTTTTGCAGTGACCGTGTGTGGCCAAGTCCGTTCGTTTTTAAGTCCGGCGCAAGGAGCAAACAAAGTCCAACGAAAAGTCCGCCGGGCAAAGTCCGCCGTAAAGTCCGCTCGTGTGTACGCGGCATAAAAGCTGTGTAAATTCCAGAAAATGTACCCTAGTTTGTAGACGCTATAACTTTTGTGCAAACCAATAAATATATGCTTATTGACTTTTTTTACCAAAGACATGTGGCTGAATACATTTTGGCCTAAAAGTATGACTAAAATTTAGTTTATTGGATTTTTTTTATAACAAAAAGTTGAAAATATCATTTTTAAAAAAAATTTTCGGTCTTTTTCCATTTATAGCGCAAAAAATAAAAACCGCAGAGGTGATCAAATACTGTCAAAAGAAAGCTCTATTTGTGGGAAGAAAAGGACGCACATTTAGTTTGGGTACAACATTGCATGACCGGGCAATTAGCAGTTAAAGCGATGCAGTGCCAAACTGTAAAAAGTGCTCTGGTCAGGAAGGGGGTAAAACCTTCCGGGGCTGAAGTGGTTAATGTAAAAGTTAAAAAAAAATCTGTGACACATCCAAATACGTGATGTCAAAATACCATGCCACTAAAGCTATAAAACAGTTCTGTAACATCACATGCAGCATAAAGGCATCTATCAAGCATGTATTTTAAAGGATTTGTGTTTTTCCGATATTTCCCTCCAAGCTGTTTTGAAAAAGACCCTCTCCCCACTGTATAGTATTTTTTTTTTAATGTTTTTTTCTTTGTTAAATGACCTCTATTGCAATACCCAGATCCTCATACACCATTTTTTGCAACAGCTTGCCTATCATTGAAGACAAAAAAAATAGGTAGTACTACGTATTACCAGGGGGACGGACTTTTTAGGCTGAGAAACACTGGAGAGGAAGTAACAGTATAAAAATATACATTTATTGAAGGTTACAAATACATAAAAGTAAGAATGAAGATTATAACATAAATGCATCTATGAATATTGTGCAGTGAGCCCTTGTATGTCTACGCGTTTCGCTGCTAGGCTTCCTCAGGACACGGCCAAGGTTCACAGACGAGACAGATAAGAGAACATGTTTCTCTATCTGATATGAGATATAATGTCATTAGACACACATAACTAACACATAAACAAACTGTTCAAGATAAAAATCATGCACTAAGCAACTGCGAGTGCAGAGACGAACATCAAGCCATTACCTTGTTTGGAATTCACAATCATGTACAATCACGATACGGTGGGTAATTCACTCAAGAGCTAAAGAAAATTGAAAATGGAGCACATACAACCAATGTCAGCACAGAGAGCCTGTATAGGCTTAAAAAAACAAAAAAAAAAAACAAAAAAAAAAGCTAGGACTTACTATATTAGGTATCACTGAATTTATGAACAGGGGCATGTAAATAGCATTCCTTATTTTGGGAACGGCCATCAAAGAGAGGAGGGCCATCAAAGAGTATCCCACAGTGAATCCTGGATTTGAATTCCAGTACTGCTGATGGCTATATATAGCCCAACAGCCAATCGCTGTATCTATAAGTATACAATAATAACATTGGCTTAGATAGAAGCAGTAAGGGCACATAAATAGTCTGAAGCAGCAAGGGCCTAATAATGACCTAGAGCTAAGTACTTACGTTTAAAGTTTCAATATCACAGCATGCCCCTGGGAGACAGCAATCCACTGCACACAGGGCTTGCAGCAGTTGAGAGGTATTTATACTCTAGATCAGACACAGCTGATCGTTAGCCAGGGCATCATGTGATCTGCTAATGGGATTTTGGGAATTGTAGGAAAACAGCTCTCATACTCTCTGCGCCTGTGCAGAGAAGTCTATACAGAGAGAAGGACATTACATCTAGGGGGAGAAATCCGAGTGGTGCAGCATCCAGGCGGAGGAAACCTCACGCATGCGCTGGCCATATTAGAGTATAACAATTGCATTCTGGGAATTGTAGGAACTGCTGTGTCTATTGGTTTTAGGCTAAATCCGATAGTTGATGGACAACAAATGTCAGTAAAAGTACGCAGTGCTACCACTGTCTGGGAGTTACATGTTTCTGAAAGACTCTGTGTTAACATTGCTGCCCAGGCCCCAATTACGATAGATCTTGCCTATCATTCTTGAATATGACCAGAATTTAGTGCCAAAATTCACCCCCTATAGACTTGAATGAGTTTAATTGTTACGTTTAAGTTTCGAAAAATTTCAAACAGAAGTGAACTCACTGCAATTCAAACCCAGGCAGATTCACCCAAACCTAATCAACAATGAGATAACAACAATGAAAAGTAGGTAGTGTACGTACATGTAATTTGTACATGCACAATATTACAAATCAAAAGTGATTTGGTGAAACACTGCATCTCTCCAAATTTCATGATTATTGAATCCACCAGAGACCCTAAAGTATACAAATTGCAAACAGCTAGTTACATTAAAATGTCTTAGGAATGATAGCCAAAAAAAGAATGTTGACATTACTTTTCCACCCTAAGTCATGCTTTGATTTAAATTTGGGCTACATAAGAAAATTAGAAGGTATTAAAAAATAGACATTTCTTTTATTCCCCAGATAGTGGAATGTATTTTGCATCCATCCAAGATGTTTTTTCGTGCCAATCAATAGAATTACACTCGACACTTATCTTAGTGGGTTTTGAATAGCTGTCATTATTAAACTTTAACTTGATCTTAAATATACCCATGGGCTTTATCAAGGCTTACAGCTGGAATTGAAATTCTTTGTGATAATACTGAAGCTGGAAAGGTGTGTTAGTCCTTCCTGTACCAGGTACAGCCTTATTCACTATGTAACAGGTCAACATAATTTGTTCATACCATTAAAGGAGATATTCTTTAATAATTTTCTCATTTTTTTCAAGGAACACTATACAATTCTGTACTAAACACATAATTCAGCTGTTAAATATGCAGAAAAAAACATTAAATTGGGATTTGATACATTGGATTTACCAGCTTAATACATTATAAAAACAAATCGATTTTTTCCTTTTTTTGTTTTAATTTTCTTAACAGCTTCAATACTTTTTAATAGTGTTTACATTTATTTTATTAGATCGTTATTTTATTGCCATTGTTAAATAAAAAAATAGTTTTTGTTCTAATAAAGGGACTACATTTCTGGAGTACTTAAAGTAGAGACATAGCTACCTCTTCTTATGTAGAGCCATGGTCATTTATCTAGGATATACATTACCTTGAAACATCTACATGGGAGTAGAATACTTGGAATACACAGGAACAACTACTGCTATCACATATATATATATATATATATATATATATATATATATATATATATATATATATATATATATATATATATATTATATTTTTTTTTTATGCAAAATACCACAAAATATTAAAGCAGAGGTAAGAAGATGAGCTTCATAATACTTTACACATATGTATAAAGTTTAGAGACATAACACTCTTTAGAGACATGTCCTCTTTGTCTGCAGTGTACTATCTAAATGTATCCTCTCAGTTAAGATCAATGAGGTCCCTTGTACCAAGTTGTTCCAGGTTTGCATTTGTTTGCCCTTGCATTTTCCCTTTGTATATTTTGTTCTCCTTTTCCCTTATTTAATTTTTTGGTATTTGATGATACATGAAATATCGGTATAAAGACAGGTGAAATAATTGACCATAATCTGGTCTGTTCCCCAGCAGAAGGGTTTTAAGGGTGTGTCGCAAGGTCAGCTCAGTGGCGGGAGCGTAATCACTGTCTTTTTCCCCCCTTTCTCCCTTTTTTTTTCTCCAGCTATGGGGTATGTGGACCACTGTCTTTGCTTGTGGTGTGTTGTAGGTGTAGTTGAGATAGATTTTGGATTTGATTGGTGGAAGTGTATGGATTGGGTGTTGCTCAATGTGGCTGGATCTCACTCTTCCCCCTCCCATATTCTACTCTTTTATTATTTATTAATTTATTTATTATTGTTAGTATTTATTTATTATAATTTTTTGTCACTTCTGCTCCTGTTTATTTTTATTTATTTTCTTTTGTTTGTATTTTTATTTATTTTTTTATTTTATATTTATATTTATTTTTATTATTATTTTTATTTATATTTTTTCTTTACTATTTTGATATTTATTTTTATTTTTGTTTTTCTTGTCATATCATCATTTTTTTTCCTGCTCCAACTTTTTTTTGTTTTTTGTTTTTTGTTTTTCTTTATTCTTTTCTTTCCCCTTTTTTCCACTTCCCATTTTCCCCCCCCCCTTTTTTACTCTCTACCGTTTTTCCTTATTTTCCTTTTTTTCCTTTTTTGTTTTTCTTTTCCTTTTTCCTTTCTATCTTTCTTTTTCTTCTTTTTCTCCCCCTGTCTTTAACTTTTGTGCTTTATCATCTTTTTTCCTCCCCTTTTCTTTCTCTCAGTGCCTTTTTTCTTTATTTTTTCTCCTGCTTTTGTTTTCTCCCCATTTCCCTTTCCTTTTTTCCCCTTTTTTTCCTTTTCATTATTTCTTATTCTATTTTTGTTTTATTTATCTCTTTTTTGATTTCATGTCCTCACCTTTTCTCGCTTCTTTTATCACTCTTCTTTAGTCTCTCGCCTTTCCTAGCCAAGCTCCTACACACTTTCTTGTGCAGTTCGGTATACCTAATGTGGTTCCGGTCATGCATCACGGGTTTCCGTGGCGATGGCGGCCCCTGCAGATAGGCTTCCTCCCATCATCCTGTTGCTATGAACACCGTGCGCATGCACGGCACACATGGCATGCCGTGATTGGTGCCCAGAGCTCCTGAATGTCAACCTAACCACTGAGTCCTAGTGGCTGCTCGTTTTTGATCGGGTGCATCTGATTGATGTGCCCGATCTAGTGCACATACACTGATGCTATACATGCGGGAGCATTCCACAGTATTAGGTATTTATTAATTCATCTGCTTTAGGTAACTTTGTTGCCTTTGAGTTTTTAAAGATTTTTGGCGGGATTCTGACATCACAATGATGTCACAGGGTGGGTAAGTTACAGTTTTTTTGAGTTTGTGCATGTTCTGATTGGTGGTAGATTTATTTACATTCTGCTTTGACATTGTTGCAGTTCATCACATGCCTGACGAAGGGGCCCTCCGAATATTGACAAGTCTCATTCTCATCCTTATCCATACCACTAGAAGTGGGCCATTCAGTTAGGTCTCTCTGTATATATGTACACCTCAGCTATTCTACTATGGGGTATTATTATACCCAATTGTTTGCACATGTTTTTGTTATGCTTTTATGAAACGTGAACTATGTTTAATAAACGTTGATAATTTTTTATACAATTGAGTACTCCTTTTTCACACTTGGGATTATAGGTGGCAACCTTTAAAGTCATATCTTTTGTTTTTTGCCCTTTCATACTTTACACACATGATATGCAGATATATCACATGTATTGTACAATATGCTGATTTGTTATATTTAACAGTATTCAGTAGGGATGAGCTTCGAGTTCGAGTCAAACTCATGTTCGACTCGAACATTGGCTGTTCGCCAGTTCGCCGAACAGCGAACAATTTGGGGTGTTCGCGGCAAATTCGAATGCCGCGGAACACCCTTTAAAAGTCTATGGGAGAAATCAAAAGTGCTAATTTTAAAGGCTTATGGATGCATGGTATTGTCATAAAAAATGTTTGGGGACCTGGGTCCTGCCCCAGGGGACATGGATCAATGCAAAAAAAAGTTTTAAAAACGGCCGTTTTTTCGGGAGCAGTAATTTTAATAATGCTTAGAGTGAAACAATAAAAGTGTAATATCCCTTTAAATTTCGTACCTGGGGGGTGTCTATAGTATGCCTGTAAAGGGGCGCATGTTTCCCGTGTTTAGAACAGTCTGACAGCAAAATTACATTTCAAAGGAAAAAAAGTCATTTAAAACTACTCACGGCTATTAATGCATTGCCGGTCCGACAATACACATAGAAGTTCATTGATAAAAATGGCATGGAAACCCCGAACCAAAATTTAAAAAAAATGACGTGGGGGTCCCCCTAAATTCCGTATCAGGCCCTTCAGGTCTGGTATGGATATTAAGGGGAACCCCGCGCCAAAATTTTTTTTAAAAACGGCGTGGGGTCCCCCCAAAAATCCATACCAGACCCTTATCCGAGCACGCAACCTGGCAGGCCGCAGGAAAAGAGGGGGGAACGAGAGAGTGCCCCCCCTCCTGAACCGTACCAGGCCACATGCCCTCAACATTGGGAGGGTGCTTTGGGGGTAGCCCCCCAAAACACCTTGTCCCCATGTTGATGGGGACAAGGGCCTCATCTCCACAACCCTTGCCCGGTGGTTGTGGGGGTCTGCGGGCGGGGGGCTTATCGGAATCTGGAAGCCCCCTTTAACAAGGGGACCCCCAGATCCTGGCCCTCCCCCCTGTGTGAAATGGTAAGGGGGTACAAATGTACCCCTACCATTTCACAAAAAATTTTCAAAAATGTTAAAAATGACAAGAGAGTTTTTGACAAATCCTTTATTTAAATGCTTCTTCTTTCTTCTATCTTCTTTCTTCTGTCTTCTATCTTCCTTCGGTTTCTTCATCCATCTTCTTCTTCTTCTGGTTCTTGTTCTTCTGGTTCTTCATCCGGTCTTCTCGTCCGGCATCTTCCTCAGCGGTGCCTTCTTCACTTCATCTTCTTTCCTCGGGCCGCTCCGCATTCACGATTGCATGGGAGGCTCCTGCTGTGTGACGCTTCTCCTCTTCTGACAGTTCTTAAATAACGGAGGGTGACCCCCCCTCTGACGCACGGGGCGGGTGACCCTGCCACCCTCTGATGCACGGGGACTTCCCTGTGGCATTCCCTGTGACGTCAGAGGGGGCGGGGTCACCTGCCCTCCATTATTCAAGAACTGTCAGAAGAGAAGAAGCGTCACACAGCGGGAGCCTCCCGTCCAATCGTGGATGCGGAGCGGCCTGAGGAAAGAAGATGAAGTGAAGAATGCGCCGCTGAGGAAGATGCCGGACGAGAAGACTGGATGAAGAACCAGAAGAACAAGAAGAACCAGAAGAACAAGAACCAGAAGAAGAAGATGAAGGAAGAAACCGAAGGAAGATAGAAGAAAGAAGATAGAAGAAAGAAGAAGCATTTAAATAAAGGAATTGTCAAAAACTGTCTCTTGTCATTTTTAACATTTTTGACATTTTTTTTTGTAAAATGGTAGGGGTACAAGTACCCCCTTACCATTTCACACAGGGGGGAGGGCCGGGATCTGGAGGTTCCCTTGTTAAAGCCCCCCGCCCGCAGACCCCCCCAACCACCGGGCAAGGGTTGTGGGGATGAGGCCCTTTTCCCCATCAAATTGGGGACAAGGTGTTTTGGGGGGCTACCCCCAAAGCACCCTCCCAATGTTGAGGGCATGTGGCCTGGTACGATTCAGGGGGGGGGTGCTCTCTCGTCCCCCTCTTTTCCTGCAGCCTGCCAGGTTGCCTGCTCGGATAAGGGTCTGGTATGGATTTTTGGGGGTACCCCACGCCATTTTTTAAAAAATGTTGCCGCATCCACGATTAGACGGGAGGCTCCGGCTGTGTGACGCTTCTCCTCTTCTGACGGTTCTTAAATAACGGAGGGTGGGTGACCCCGCTCCCCTCTGACATCACAGGGAAGGCCACAGGGAAGTCCCCATGCATCAGAGGGGGGCGGGGTCACCCATGCATCAGAGGGGGCGGGGTCACCCGCCCTCCGTTATTTAAGAACTGTCAGAAGAGGAGAAGCGTCACACAGAGGGAGCCTCCCGTCCAATCGTGGATGCGGAGCGGCCAGAGGAAAGAAGATGAAGTGAAGAAGGCGCCGCTGAGGACGATGCCGGACGAGAAGACCAGATGAAGAACCAGAAGAACAAGAAGAACCAGAAGAACAAGAACCAGAAGAAGAAGAAGATGGAGGAAGAAACCGAAGGAAGATAGAAGACAGAAGACAGAAGGTAGAAGAAAGAAGAAGCATTTAAATAAAGGAATTGTCAAAAACTGTCTCTTGTCATTTTTAACATTTTTGACATTTTTTTGTGAAATGGTAGGGGTAATTTTGTACCCCCTTACCATTTCACACAGGGTGGAGAGCCTGGATCTGGGGGTCCCCTTGTTAAAGGGGGCTTCCAGATTCCGATAAGCCCCCCACCCGCAGACCCCCACAACCACCGGGCAAGGGTTTTGGGGATGAGGCCCTTGTCGCCATCAACATGGGGACAAGGTGTTTTGGGGGGCTACCCACAAAGCACTCTCCCAATGTTGAGGGCATGTGGCCTGGTACGGTTCAGGAGTGGGGGTCGCTCTCTGTTCCCCCCTCTTTTCCTGCGGCCTGCCAGGTTGCGTGCTCGGATAAGGGTCTGGTATGGATTTTTGGGGGGACCCCACGCCGTTTTTAAAAAAAAATTTGGCGCGGGGTTCCCCTAATATCCATACCAGACCTGAAGGGCCTGGTATGGAATTTAGGGGGACCCCCCACGTCATTTTTTTTTATAATTTTGGCCGGGGTTCCCCTTAATACCCATACCAGACCTGAAGAGCCTGGTATGGAGCTTAGGGGGACCCCCACGTCTTTTTTTTTTAAATTTTGGTTTGGGGTTCCCCTGTGGGGAATTCCCATGCCGTTGTTATCAATGAACTTCTATGTGTATTGTCGGACTTTAAGCATTATTAAAATCACTACTCCCACTGCCGTTTTTAAAACTTTTTTTGCATTGATCCATGTTCCCTGGGGCAGGACCCAGGTCCCCAAACACTTTTTATGACAATAACTTGCATATAAGCCTTTACAATTAGCACTTTTGATTATTCATGTTCGTGTCCCAAAGACTTTAACAGTGTTCGCATGTTCAAACCAATTTTTTTGCCTATTCGCATGTTCTGGTGCGGACCGAACAGGGGGGTGTTCGGCTCATCCCTAGTATTCAGATATGTTTTATATATGCATAGAGTAATGTTATGTACAGTATATATGTCACATACTGTATAATAGTGTGTAGATGTATCATATATAATTAAAAGTACATATGTATTTAACCTTTTCAATACCGGGCATTTTCACCCCCTTTCTGCCCAGGCCAATTTTCCACTTTCAACGCTGTCGTGTTTTGAATGACAATTACTCAGTCATACAACTCTGTACTCAAATGACATTTTTTATCTTTATGTGAGATAGATAGTGCTTTCTTTTGGTCGTATTTAATCACAACTTTTTTTGCTAAATAAATGATAAAAGCCTGAAAAGTTTTAATAATAAATGTTTTTTCTTAGCTTCTGTTATACAATTTTGCAAATAAGTATTTTTTCACTGATATGCGCTGATAAGGCTGCATTGATGGGCACTAATGTGGCTGCACCGATGGGCACTGGGGCAGCACTAATGGGCATTGACAAGCTGCCCTGATGGGCACTGTTGAGGAGGCACTGATGAGGTTGCATGGATGAGGCAGCACTGATGGGCACTGATGATCTCTGATAAGCTGCACTGATGGGGCTGAACTGATGGGCACTGATGGGGCTGTACTGATAATAAGGGCACTGATTATTAGTGCAAATGCTGTACTCAATGTGCTCCTCAAAAGAGAGCCAATAAGAGCCAATAACTGACAAAGTCTGTTTACATTGTGACAGCTGTGATTGGTCACAACTGACCACGTGGTAAAGGGCCGCTGAGATTGGCCCTTTACCCCGATCTGCGATCTGCTGTCCAGAGCACACAGTTGTCACAGAGTGCACTTTATACGTGCCACAGGGGGCATGTGGGAGGCACACACATGGGAGGACATCCAGGGGCATCCTCCCAAAACTGGAGAGAAGTGTTGTAATTGTTTGTTGGCTATAGTGCAGGCGGGAGGTGGTTAAACTTAATAGGCTACCAAAAACTGTCAGTGGATGATGTTTTACTAGGTTCCTGGAAGAAGAGATGGACCTTGATGTGACCATAAAATAAGAAGTCTTAACTTATTTATTAGTAAAATACAACAAAAATGTTGGTAAGAATGAATTGCAAGCACATTGCTGAGGTATTACTTATCGTTTTTGGTAATTCCTGCTTCAGAATGCTGTCTACAATACATGATTAATTGCATTAATTAATTGGACTACTAACATCTCCTTAAACTTAAAAATGATTTGGATAAAATAGGGCACCGGTATCTGAGACAGGAAGTGAAAAGAAATATCATGTTGGGGTCATGGATACCAGAAAAATGGAAATCTATGAGTCATGGATACAAGTGGTAAAGGCCATTTCCCACTCTTCTAAAAAAAGTGTTGGCATCACTGCCTGGGATCTTTTCTCCATGCAATTTGTATCCAGGTGGCACCTTCACTAGAAAAGAAAGTGACTCTTTCTTATTTTATCCTAAGCTAAAAAAAAAGTTTCCGAAAAATGCTGGTTTAAATGTACCTATTCAATGAGCAAAAAAAAATATGTACAATGAAAACTATAATTGAAAAAAGGAATTTTCTACCACCAGGCTCTAATTTGCATATTTTTGGTCCTTTGAATTGAGATAATAATTTATTTAAATATAGATATGTGACTTGTAGGCTCCTCGCAAGTCCTGGTGATTCTTCAATGTCAGTGTATGCCTGATGTGACTTTATTCATTATATTGAGGCTTTATTTACTAAAGGCAAATAGATTGTTCACTTGTTGATGAATACCAAATTACATGCAAGGAAAAGACAAAGAAAACTGTATTTTTGCTTCCAAATACCATAATGAATTGGCGCCGCTCCAAGCCTGCAGTATCCGTCTCCCAGGTCTACACTCTCTATTAATTTGCTGGCAGAGATAGAGCACATCCTGCTCCAAGATATAATATAGAATACAGGTACCGTCACACACTTAATTCAATTCCAGTGCATGGTAAATGAAAGACAGGGTTCATCTCTAATCCCTGGGACCTCTACGATTAAGTTCAATGTGGGTGAAATATCTTAGAGGGGCGTGACCAATGTACAAGGATTTGAGCTGTAGCCTGTCTTTCATTTACCTTACCCTGAGTTGAACACAGTGTGTGGTGGTACCTTTATGCTACAGTATTTTTGTTTGCACGTGATTGGATGATGGAAGTCAGTAGAGCTTCACCTCAATCGCTAATCTAAGGAAACATTCCCTTGCAAATTTAACGGTCTATCTGCCTTTAGTAAATTCAAACTATATTCTCTACATGCAAAGATTTCCTAGATATTTGATATGTAGGGTCCTGGTTAAAGGATAGCCTGAATATTTCTCATTGTCAGTGTATACCTCCTGCAATTTTATTCACAGCATTGGAGTGGATTTACAAAAGGCACATAGATTATTCACTTTTTTTTTCCTGCAAAGTGAACATTTGCCTTTAGTAAATCCCATATTCTTTGCCTACAAGGTCTTCCTGGGTGCAGCTCTGCACTTCCTGCAGAGTCAAATTCCTTGCCACTGCTAGTTGGACACCAGAAAACATTTCTGGCAGCAAGCAATTAAAAAATACACTGCTGCTGCTATTCTGTAAAAAGGTCTGTTTTAAAAACAGGGTCTGTTACATCCAATTATTAAAATTGTACTGTGTATGTTGTATTATTTGCAGATATTTAAACAATCAAATATATTTTTCTCTCCTTCCTTTAAATAATTATTAGTATGAGATATTATTTTATGCCTGGCAACATTTGAGTGTTAAATAATATTTTTGTTGTGTTACAAGCTGTAATACATGTTATAATGTATTTGGTTCACAGAAGGGTACATGATTACTTTATTTTATTTGTCATATTTTGGTTATTGATAGCTCAGAATTTGCTATATTATATCATGTCTTGTAATTGGAGTAAAGTAATATAGAGTATATGGTGGTATACAGTAGTTCTGCTTTGGATTTTTTTTAAACAGAAGATGAAATAAAGGGAACCTTTTATGTTGGGAATGCTGCTCTCTATCTCTGCTCATGTATATATATTTTGCAAGATTGGTGGAGGAGTTATATAGTTCAGTAGGCAATCATTTTTCTTTGCCTGTTTTGTCCTTTGGCTATATCTTATATCTATATCGTATATCTACATCTTCCAATCAGGACACCGGAAGGATTTCTCCCTCGTTTTGTCACAGATAGCAAAAAAAAAAAATATCTGACAAGGGGTTTAAATATTTTCTATTCTACTCAAAAACATTGGCTTTAGATATACCTTGAAGACATAGCTCAAATTAAAGCACTAGAAACTAGGGTTGCACCGATTACCATTTTTCTGACACCAAGTACGAGTACAGATACTTTTTTTAAAGTACACGCTTTACAAAAAGTACACGATACCGACTACTGATACCTATCAGCTAGAAAGAGTGGGTAAAGGGGTGGTTTGGGGGG
This sequence comes from Lithobates clamitans, assembly GCA_037952925.1. Classification (NCBI taxonomy): domain Eukaryota; kingdom Metazoa; phylum Chordata; class Amphibia; order Anura; family Ranidae; genus Lithobates; species Lithobates clamitans. The sequence goes on along the minus strand of JBBGZY010000006.1, from coordinate 1,908,631 downwards.
AGTTGGGTGAGGCTGGGGTGAAGATGTGCTAGATGAGAAAAAGGGCTGATAAAGTGGGGAGGGGGGAGTCACAATCCTGTCTACTGCTCTCTATTCAAATAAAACAAAACAAATGCATGCGCTGCCACGTAAATAAACTTGATTAAAAAGATTCAGCTGGTGCAAACACCCAGTGTATGTTCCCCATCAAAAATAAGTATAAATATATGTGCTGCACTGCTGTGCCAAATTCTAATTATATATTTTTAATAACATAAAACAAAAATTACTGGCAAAGAAAAGTGAATATCGATGCCTAAATATATCTTGGCGTGTTAAAGCGGTTGTATACCCGCGTTTTTTTTTTTTTCCTATACCTGCAAAGGAAAAGGCATAATGAGCTAGTATGCACCGCATACTAGCTCATTATGAGATACTTACCTTAGAACGAGGCGCCGGCATCTCATCCTGTCCATGCCGAGGGAGCTGACATCTCCCCTCGGCGTGTCTTCCGGGTATCGCGGCTCCGGCGCTGTGAGTGGCTGGAGCCGCGATGATGGAGTTGCCGGGCTGTCAGCCGAAAATCCCATGTGCGCATGCGCCACTGCATTCAGCGGCTCATTGCGAGGGGAATATCTCCTAAACCGTACAGGTTTAGGAGATATTTTTTTTACCTACAGGTAAGCCTTATTACCTGTAGGTAAAAGTTAACAAAAAAGGTATACAACCACTTTAATAATCTGAAAATTAGCATTAGTGTCCATGCATAAAAAAAAATTTCATACATAATACATATTGTTCTATTTCCAACTTCCCACTGGTTGTTGAAACCAAAACTCCAGTGCAAACAGTCCTATTTGCTGGAATTACATGGACACTATAGATGCTAATTTTCAGATTAGAACACGCCAAGATATATTTAGGCATTGATATTAGACTTCACTTCTCTATGTCAGATTCATGTATTTAACACTATATAGATAATTCGTATTTGACACATGGGGGGGGGGGATCTAATCACACACTGACCTGCTGCAGTGGTGCTGACCGTGTGTCTGTGCCTCTGCTTGCTGGAGAGGGGGGCTCCACCAGGCTGAGTACGGACACATAGAGCACGGGGAGAAATCTCGATGTGTGCAAAGCCGTGCAGCTGACAAGGAAAGGACAGATCTGTGCAGAGGTCACACAGAACTCACTCCTGCTCACCTAACTGTGACAGAAATAGCGGAGCTGCGATGAGCAAAGATAATTGTGAGAGCTGCACATGTCAGGAGGGGAGGACAGTGGGATGGGGGAGCTGGGCTTGCGCACCTCTAATGCAGGAAGTTTCCACAGACCTGCGGTCCCGAGCCTGGTGATAGCTGGCGAGAGGGGAGGAGGAGGCAGGGAGGGAAATCCTGAGGATGCGTGATTGGTTGTTAAGGACTCGGCGGCCCCGTTCCTTAACAACCAATAATTGCCAGCATTTTTTTCTTTACTTTTCAGCTGTTAGCAGGGAATTCCTGCTGACAGCTGAAAGTACCAAGCCCGAAGGTATCAGTTTTGGGTATCGGGGAATTTGCACGAGTGCCGAGACTCGTGCAAATGCTTAGTATCGGCACCGATACCAGTATCGGTATCGGTGCAACTCTACTAGAAACATTTTGTAATACATCAGTTTTATGTAAATATTTTAACCAAGTGAAGCCTTATTAGCTTACCTTTAAGAAAACAATCTTCATTGTGAACCATAAATATTTTTTGCTTTTTATGACAAGCTGCTCTGTGAACTTCACAGTGATTTTCATAGAACTCTCCATCTGAGCCACAGACAGGCTTATAATGAGGTTTACAGTGCTCCATACATGCACACTCTGCTTGTCTGGTCTCTTGGTTAATTACACAATGTCTTCCAAGGCCACAGTACTTGTTTTCACAAGATCCTTGTCCAGCCTCATGATCAAAATAACCTGTAAAAGAAAAAGCAAGGTAAAGAGCTGTGTTTAGTTTCAAGCAAGTAATGCGTATTTGATAAAGAAAAGTTGATGAAAGCTTTGCTGCATTACCACACAGTACACAGCAAACGTTTATTTCAAAATTACTTAGTTGCTAATCATTTCCTGTATGTGACCCTAATGAAATAGCAAACCTAGACTCAATACATTATCAGAAAAGAAAAGGTCTACTGTACACAGTTTTGCAAAATGGACTAATGTAAACGTCTAGCAACAAGTAAATGCTTAGACAGTCAAAAATAAAATACAAGTCCTGACTTGTGACCTTTTTTGACCTTCTGTTTATAATGAAAACAGCCTTCCTGGTTACAGTGCCTTAAAAAAGTATTCATACCCCTTGAAATGTTCATTTTGTCATGTTACAACCAGAAATGTAACAAAGTGCCACCTAATTGTGAAGTGGACGAAAAATGATAATTGTTTTTTTTTTACAAATAAATATCTAAAAAGTCTGGTGTGCATTTCTATTCAGCCCCCCTTTACTCTGACACCCCTAACTAAAATCTAGTGAAACCAATTGCCTTCAGAAGTCACTCAATTAGTAAATAGAGTTTACCTGTGTGTAAACAGGATCATGAAGGCCAAGGAACACACCAGACAGGTCAGGGATAAAGTTGTGGAGAAGTTTAAAGCAGGATTGGTTATAAAAAAAAACCCAAGCTTTGAACATCTCATGGAGCACTGCTCAATCCATCATCTGAAAATGGAAAGAGTATGGCACAACTGCAAACCTAACAAGACATGGCCATCCACCTTAACTGACAGGCTGGGGAAGGAGAGCATTAAGCAGAGAAGCAGTCAAGAGGCCCATAGTAACTCTGAAGGAGCTGCAGAGATCCACAGCTCAGGTGGGAGAATCTGTCCACAGGACAACTATTAGTTGTGCACTCCACAAATCTGGAAATCTTATGGCTTTCTTTCAATGATGGCTTTCTTCTTGCCACTCTTCCATAAAGGCCAGTTTGTGGAGTACACGACTAATAGTTGTCCTATGGACAGATTCTTCCACCTGAGCTATGGATCTCTGCAGCTCCTCCAGAGTTACTATGGGCCTCTTGGCTGCTTCTCTGCTTAATGCTCTTCTTGCCCAGCCTGTCAGTTTAGGTGGACGGCCATGTCTTGGTAGGTTTGCAGTTGTGCCATACTCTTTTCATTTCCGGATGATGGATTGAATGGTGTTTTGTGAGATGTTCAAAGCTTTGGATAATTTTTTATAACCTAACCCTGCTTTAAACTTCTCCACAAATGTATCCCTGACCTGTCTGATGTGTTCCTCGGCCTTCATGCTGCTGTTTGTTCACTATGGTTCTCTAACAATCCTCTGAGGGCTTCACAGAGCAGCTGTATTTATATTGAGATTAAATTACACACATGGAAAATTATATGTACTAATTAGGTGACTTCTGAAGGCAATTGGTTCCACTAGATTTTAGTTAGGGGTATCAGAGTAAAGGGGGTGAATACAAATACACGCCACACTTTTCACATATTTATTTGTAAGACATTTTGAAAACCATTTATCATTTTTCTTCCACTTCACAATATGTTCCACTTTGTGTTGGCCTATTACATAAAATCCCAATAAAATACATTTACATTTTTGGTTGTAACATGACAAAATGTGGAAAAAAAGGGTTATAGATACTTTTTTAAGGAACTGTATTTTGACTGTGTAGCCAGCTAAAAGGAAACTGCACATTTATAACACATGAGCTTTTTAAATATATTCAGAGATACCGAGCAAGTTAGCAAATAGAATAAAATGCAACAGGCCCAGGCATAAAAATTGTTTACTGTAATGAGCCATAAATTATTTTATTTTATGCTGTAGAGCAATCATGCAATCATTTAGGAGCACAAGCTACTAGAGACAATGCATGAGTTTAACCACAGTGTGGAGTAAATACATTCAACAGGACCGAAAGCAAAGAAGTCTTTCGTGACTTTAATAGATATTCTTTTTTTTTTCCAAAATGAATTGCCTGCAATCACATAAACAAATACAGGGGCAGACATGCTGACTAGAACAATGTCCACACTGGCCTAAGCCTGTGTTGACAGCTCTAAACCACTAAGAAAGAAAAGGCATGGAAAATAGGGTGTATTTTCAAATCTGCTTGGTATCCCAAGATATAATATCACCAACAACTTTGATATTGAATGCAGATCAGTATTAATTGCTCACAGTTGTTTAGAGTCCATGGTAAACATACCAAAATCAATAAATGCCCAAATGTCTGTTTAACCACTAGAGATCCGCGCTATAACCAAATGACTGTTACAATGCAGACCTGCTTTGCCAGGAACTTTGACGTCCATTGACGTCGTCCATTGACGTTGTCCCGTGCACGAGCGGCCTGCGCGCCCCCTGCAGGGCGCGCGCGGCATGCTCTGTGATCAGCGAGTCTATGAGACTTGCCTGATCACAGATCGGAGTAAGGGGTCGATCCTGACCCCTTAACACGTGATCAGCTGTCAGCCAATAACAGCTGATCATGTAATATCAACAGAGCCGGTAATCGGCTATTTTTTCTCCTCGCACTGACAGCGTGAGGAGGAAAAAAAGACAATCACAGGCGGCCGTGAGAGGGACATCAGTCCCGATCACGGTGAGCTGCCACCAGATCCTCTGTGCCCACCTGTGCCCTCTGCCAGTGCCACCTAGCAATAGGCAGCAGTGCCACCTACCAGTGCCCACCAGTGCCACCTATCAGTGCCCATAGTGCCACCCATCAGTGCCCACAGTGCCACCTATCAGTGCCCACAATCAGTGCCTCAACAACAGTGCTGCACATCAGTGCCACCTATCAGTGCCCATCAGTGTCACCTACCAGTGCCCATCAGTGCCGCCCATCAGTGCCACCTATCAGTGGTACCTATCAGTGCCCATCAGTGCCACCCATCCATGCCACCCATTCATGACACCCATCAGTGCCACCCATTAGGGCCCATCAGTGGCCATCAGTGCTGCCTTATCTGTGCCCATCAGTACAGCCTTATCTTTCCCCATCAGTGCCGCCTTATCTGTGCCTATCAGTGCCGACTTAACTGTGCCTATCAGTGCCGCCTTAAATGTTTCTATCTGTGCCCATCAGTGCAGCCTATCAGTGCCCACCAGTGCCGCCTCATCAGCGCATATCAATGAAGGAGAAAAATTACCTGTTTGCAAAATTTTATAACAAACTATGAAACATGATTTTTTTTTTTTTTTTTCCATCTTTTTTTGTTTGTTTAGCAAGAAATAAAAATCCCAGCTGTGATTAAATACCACCAAAAGAAAGCTTTATTTGTGGGAACAAAATTATAAAAAATTTTGGTACATTTGGGTACAGTGTTGTATGACCGCGCAATTGTCATTCAAAGTGCGTCAGCGCTGAAAGCTGAAAATTGGTCTGGGCAGGAGGGGGGTTTAAGTGCCCAGTAAGCAAGTGGTTAAATAGACTCATCAAGCCACTATATGAACAAAAAATAATAATAAAAAAAAATAAAAAATACTACAAAGATATAAATAACAGAAACTATCTTTATAGCTAAGCACTTTTATTATTACAAATATCGATCCAGTGGTCTACTGCAAAATTACCCACTTGCCAACTGCCTCACAAATGAGTACCACAGCAGAGTGGCTCTCCTGTGCCGGATCACGTATCTAGTACGTGATCCAGCACTTCTGGGTAGGGGGGTGCCAGCTGTGTTGTAAAAACTCACAGCATAAGCCGATCAGTGGGTGCCAGCCAATGACTCACTGCCGGCACCCACTGATTGGCGAGGAGAAAGACAGGACAGAGCTCTGTCAATGTAAAGTCAGCGGGATGTGATGGTTTTTGTTTCCCTCCAAAGCAGGGAATAAAAACTGACCAAATCCCTTAGTAAAATCACCTTATAGTAAACACACAAAGCACTGTTAGGCACACATTTACCTCTTTGATTGCCCTAGATGTTAACCCCTTCCCAGCCAGTGTCATTAGTACAGTGATAGTGCAAATCTTTAGCACTGATCACTGTATTAGTGTCACTGGTTCCCACAAAGTGTCAGTTAGTGTCAGACTGTCCACCATACTATCACAGTCCCACTATAAGTCGATAATCGCTACCATTACTAGTATAAAAAAAGAAATAAATAAAAATTCCATAACTATGGTATATATACCATAGTTTGTAGACGCTATAACATTTGTGCAAACCAATCAATATACGCTTATTGGAATTTGTTTACCAAAAATATGTAGCAGAATAAATATTAATGAAGACATTTGATTTTTAAAATGTTTTTATTGGATATGTTTTGAAGCAGAAAGTAAAAAGATATTTGTTTTCTATTTTCAAAACATTTGGTCTTTTTTTCTTTATAGTGCAAAAAAAAAAAAAAAACAGCGGTGATCAAATAGCATCAAAAGAAAGCTCTATTTGTGGAAAAAATGCTGACAAATCATGACAAATGATATAAATTGAATTTGTGTGCAGTGTTGCATGACTGCACAATTATCAGTTAAAGTAACGTAGTGCCAAAAAGCAAAAAAATGGCACGGTCATGAAGGGGGGTAAATCTTCCAGAGGTCAAGTGGTTATATTATCACATTGCCTTCAATGAACATGTTTTCATAGAAAATCAACACTAGTAGTTCTTAAGATGAAACACTATGACCCCTTTCACACTGCCGGCGCCCAGGCGTCAGCAGTAAAACGGGACTATTTTTAGCACAGCTTTACCGTCGTTTTAGTGGCGCTATTCAGCTGCTATCAGGGCGGTTTCAACCCCCACTAGCGGCTGAAAGGGGGTTAAATCTGCCCGGAAAAAGCAGCTACTGCATTGTTTTCAATGGGCAGGGGCGCTTTAGGAGCGGTGAGTTCACTGCTCCTAATGCACTCCAAAGAAGCTGCTGGCAGGACTTTTTCTGATGCCCTGCCAGCACACCGCTCCAGTGTGAAAGCCCACCAGGTTTCACACTGGAGTCAATGGAGCCGCTGTTTCAGGGCACTTTGCAGGCACTATTTTTAATGCTATAGCGCCTGCAAAGCGCCTCAGTGTGAAAGGGGTCTATAGTTGCTTTGACAACAGGTGTGTCAGATACCAGCTGCTACTGTCAATATGTGACCAGTGCTGGGTCACTAAAATGCAGAGAGATTTTCTACCCATGGCACAACAATCTCAGTGCCAGCATAGTGAAAGTAATGATGACTGGGGTCAGCTAGCTCTGTCATTAAACCTTTGCCCACACAAAAAATCCATCTGTAATACACACTGTCATGCAGACAGGAATATATCAGAATTTGAAATAAAGTAGAGCTCAGGAATTCTTTAAGTTCTTCTTTAGTGTATTAGAGATAGACCTTTAATGGTTTTAAAACATCATTTAATGAATTTAAAAAAATGGTGCAAGCATAGATATTTACAGATAATGATAACACAAAAATAAACACCAGTAGGAACAGCAAACAGCAAAATACATGGAAATAAAAATAGTTCTTAACAAGGTGTTGTCTAGTCTGTGGTTCTAAATTGCAGTTCAATGTAGGATAAATCTGATCCAGTGGGTCATTGGTTCTCAGAATGATTCTTGGCTCTCAAACTGCAGCTGCAAACAGCTTTTTGTGGCCCCTAGGGAAGATGTTTGCAGAAATAAAAAAGGGTCTGAGAAGGGGCTGAGGGGAAGGAGTGCTGATCCATTTATGAAATCCCAGCAGACCAACCCATGATGTCCATTTTCTAAATGCAGTCATAACAGCCTATTACAGCCATTTACTAACACTAGACTTCAGAATTTTTATTCTCTTATATGCCCGCAGAAATCGTTACTGCCCGCATTAGGTCCTGTTTTTGTCCTGCTAATATGATTAATTATAGGCTCATTAAAATGTATCTGGGTTTCCAGGCTCTGTTTTGATGATATTATGGCAGCTAATTAGCCATTAAGAGGTTTTGGAGGCCTTTGTGGCTAATTACTGACCCCCCAATACTACCCTGAGCTGTGTTGAAGGATTTTATGTTGTGTGAGTAACTCATTATCAGGTATGGATTAATTGCTTTACTTCTTTTATAATGATAGTATCGTACGATTTTTAGTGAAGCTGCAAATCTACAGTATGCACTTTATTTGGAAGTAAGTTCACAGAAGATTCTACTAAGAAGTAAAATTAGAAAAAACTTTCCATTGTCAGTGCAGGCTTATTTGTAAGCATTGCTATTATGCACAGATCTGTTCCTAGTGACAGCACTCAACAGTTTTCACCGAGCTTCTCAAACTTATTTCCAGGTGTAAGTATAATGCACAAATGTATTTCTATTGGAGATTTTATACAGTTGTCACCATGTTTTACAAGATTTCAAATGTGTGTTAATTGTTAACACAATTGGACAGGCAGCCTGTTTTTTTTTTTTTTTTTTTTTTAATGAGGACTGTTAAAATGTTTTTAATTGTTTTTAAATATTTGGGTAAAATAAATATACTTAGTTATGATGAAAGATTTGAGATTTTGTTTCTGCTATTTATTTCATTGATGATGTTGATTATTTTGCACTGGAGATTCACTGAGTCTAATTAAATTTATGGATGTATAAAAAGAGCTGACTTGTTTTAAAAGATAACAGAATGCTTTTACTTACCTTAACCACTTGCCTACTGGGCACTTATACTCCCCTCCTGCCCAGACCAATTTTCAGCTTTCAGTGCTCTCACACTTTGAATGACAATTACTCAGTCATGTAATACTGTACACAAACACATTTTTTGTCCTTTTTTTCATACAAATATAGCTTTCTTTTGGTGGTATTTGATCACCTCTGGGTTTTTGGACAATAATAAGTGTTGTCTCCTCTAACTCCTCCTCTGGAGCACACCCAACATTTTTTCTGATGTTTTTGGCCTGTTGGTCTGGGAGGGATTTTATCGGGAAAGTGGCGTTCGGAGAGTCTGCTAATCACATTGGATCAAATGTTTTCTGGTGGGCCATTCAGGAATATAAGGGCAATGATGGTTTCCTCCTGGTAGCCAAGGAAGGGTTTGGGGCTTTCAGTGGAGTTGCAATAAATGATATAGGTGTTGTATATGGCCAAATGCAACAAGTAAATTGATACTTTTTTATACCACTGGTATGTTCATCTTGTGGCAAGGTAGGGTTCGAGCATTTGGTCATTGAAGTCGACACCCCATGAACATATTGTATGCGTGAATACATGTTGGCTTTTGGATTGGGCCATTCCTCCTGGTGATCTTCACAAAGGTATTATTGTGGATCGAAGACAGCATGTAGACATCCCTTCTGTCCCTCCCCTTCACAGCCAGAATTTCCTAATTCCGCAAACTCGCCGTCTCCCCTCTTCTTAAATTCTTGTTGATGAGCCTTTGAGGAAAGCTATTCTGGTTCTTCCTTATGGTGCCACATGCTGGAGTGTTCTTCCTGTGAAGGTTGCGGAACAGGGGCAAACATATTTATAAGATGCCTACATACAAATGGTAGCCTTTCTCCAGGAGTGGGTTTATGAGTTCCCAAACGACTTTCCCGCTTGATCCCATGTAGTCTGGGCAATTAGGGGGATGCAGCTGAGTGTCCTTCCCTTCGTATACCATGAAGGCATATGTATACCCTGTGTCCCAGTCGCACAATTTATACAGCTTCACCCCATAGTGGGCCCTTTTGGTGGGAATAAATTGCTTGAAGCCCAGCCTGCCAGTAAATTTGATTATTGAATCATCCACGCATTTGTGTTGGTCTGGGGTAAACAACTGGGGGAAGATTTCAGAAAAATTATTTAGTAGTGGCCGAATTTTATAAAGCTTATCATAATTTGGGTCATTTTGGTGAGGGCACTGGGTATTATCATTATAGTGTAGGAACCTCATAATCATGAGATCTCTGGTTTTGGGTATTACTGGGGAAAAGATGGTCATGTGGTGGATGGGGAGGGTTGACCAATATGAACGTAATTAATTTTTTTTGGTTAGTCCCATACAGAATGTGAGGCCCAAAAAAATCTCAAACTCCTCCACTGCTAGGGGTTTCCACTTGTAGGGGCGGGCATAATAGGACGTTGGGTTACTTCTTATGAATTGTTGTGCATACAGGTTGCACTGGGTCTCAATTGATGCTACCATATCCTCAGTAAAAATTTTAAAAAAAGGTAAAAAATGCTATCTGGGAGATATTTTCTGTGTCCACCTGGACTCCTGGCTGGGCAATGAAAGGGGGGATGTTAGCTTCTCCTGAATTAGGAGGAAGCCACAAGGGGTTCTGAAGGGAATAGGGAAGGCTGGCATGGGACCTAAACCTTTAAGACTGAGGTGACACCCCATGGCATCAGAGGGGGGCAGGGTCACCCATTTATGTCACCAGGTGGCCCTGCCCTCAGCTATATAAGAACTGTCACCCAGAAGAAGCATCAGTTGCTCATCCCTAATTATCAGATGTTAGTTGGCACTCACAGATCTGCAGCACAGAAGCTCTCCCACCTCACACGCCGTCTCTGTGTGTGGAGGGAGAGCCGTCAATGAGAGATGATCTCATAAGTTTACATTTGAGATCATCTCTCATTGGACACGCCGATCACGGGGTAAATGGCCGATGTAATTGGCCATTTACCATGATCTGTGATTGGCTGTGTCCAAGGGCCCAAAGACGCCCTCCTGGCAATTAAGCCCCATGCTGTAGCCATCTTTCGGCTATAGCGCGGGCAGGGAGTGGTTAAAACCTGTATCTGTTTTTATAAAAAAATAGTAGGTGTAAATTACAATGAAAGGAGTAATAGGGTGTTAGTGAATAGAGGTAAAAGGGGAAATATCCTTGATACGGGTGGTTTTTGAAGAGCTGAACATACAAAAACTTAGATCTCATAGTCACTGAGGGCTGTACAGGTGGGGCTACAGTATAGACACCCAGCTCAAGAGTCTTAACCAAGGAATTGAAAGCTAACAGTCTCTGAAACAAGATTAAAATATACAAAAAAATTAAATCGCTACTTTCACAAATAAATAAATGGTGTTGATTTGTGTAAATAATGTATATAAACACAATGTGAACTGAGGTACTAGTTCCTCATAAGCCCCACTCTTCTTTGGTTTGTCAGTACTTGAGAGTGGGCAGATTCATAGCCACTATTTAGCCCATTAGCAGCCTTTGAATCCACCCACTGCTGTATGCTGTCATTCAAAAGAAAAGCTGACCTGATGAGGAACTAGTTTCTCAGTTCTCCATCAGGCTCTGTCTATCCAGTGACAAATATTATCCCAGGCCCTTTTGCTTACATTTAGCTATCGGGAGGAACTAAAGAACTACCTGAATTTTATTGCTAATATTGAAGACACCGGCACAGATACTTGCCTGAATTAGACGCAGGTAGTTCTTAAAGGAACTATCACCAGAAAAATGTTGTTGGGTCCATTTTGAATTACCCTAAATATCTTTTACTCATGCATATGAGATGCTTGCCAAACAGGTGAACACAAAGGTCCAAGGTTCAAGACTGAATAAGGTCCTGGGCTTGAGTCCGATGTAACTAGGAGAACATTCTTTTTGAATTCAGAGGTCTAGCATTCTTCTGCTGGGGTAAATTAGTACTATTTACACTAGTAACATTGTTTATGAAGTTTTGCATGGATTCACTAAAGATATATTCTTGATCAAAAGGCTTGCACAGCAAGTGGTTTTTGCATTGCTGTTCCATAGAGCAACATTTAAGCCACGCATCGAGAGAGAGTCTTATGGGAAATAAGATAAAACTGACATTACGATTATTGTAGGTAGCAGGGCCTGCTAGGGAAAATAAAGAGAAAAAAAGGGCATTCAGACTTTTTTTAACCAGATCTTTGACATCTAAAATAGAAACCATCAGTGTTTTCGTAAAGGTGAAATATACCTGGATCCACTGTAAGGACAACCCATTTCTTAATAAAAAAACTCCTTAAACAAATATTGGTCATATAAAAGTTTTGTATGAGAAAATAAGTTTTTAGAATTTATCCAGTCCCCATGAAGAACCAGTTAAATTAAGGAGTGCACTGGGAAAATTTGACAGTCTTAAGGCCCTTTAGGGAACCCAGACTATTAAAAGCACTGGTATCAACCACAGGCTATTCTAGGTTTACACAAGTTTGCACAATGTTAATAAGAGTCAAAAATATATCTTAAGGTTTGGGAGTAGTATCAGCTGATGTTAGCTTCTTAGGAACAAACTCATGAAAAATAGAGACATTTCATCTGGCAGCGAATTCTTAGCAGGAATCTCAGAGGCTGCTACAGTTTCAGGAATGTCAGAAAAGTATTCGTGAGATGAAGGATTCAAAGTATGCTTATGTCCTCTGCATTCTGAATCAGCAATCGTAGCTGTAATTTTGTTCATAAATCTAGCATAGTTGTAGAGAACTCACCCCTAGATAAGGGTGGTGGGGCACACCAGATGGGCCCATGGGGACTCTCGGGAGTGTGTTGTCTTATTCCAGTAGCAATACAGACCATCAGCATCAGGTCCCTGAGGAGGCAGACTGCAGACCACCCAAGAACTGATAATGGATCACGAGCTCAAGAGACCCAGTACAGCAGAACTGTTCCCCCTTGCACAACAACAGTGAGGTAACCTAATTTTAAAACACAACCTTGGTATTCACAAACCAGCTGCTGAGAGTAGGAGAGGTTAATGGCCAAAGGTAACTGAGTCAATGTAGTTGACAGCAAGGACTAACTGAGTTGAAAACCATGTATCTCTTCCAATTAAAGCAAAGGCTGGGAAATTCTGCCTTACAATGAACTCCAGAATGCAACACTATGGCTACTGATGCTGCAAGACATTCTCCACTGCATTAACTCTTTCCAATGAGACCTATGGTAATGGATAATGGTTGTGCTTAACAATAGGAGAAGCAATAGTTCTCAGTGCTCTGACAAAGGATAGGGAAGTCCCAGAGACCTACCATGGTCTGGGACTTGGAAAGCACTCTGTGGATAACCAACATAGTATATTTGGACTGGGCAGATTAACAAACAGAACTTAGGGCCCTCCAGATTATCTTAGCCCCTTCCTTAAGCATACTCTTAAGGGAGTTTTCAAAAACACCAGAGGCTGTGTCATGACTCTGGATCTGTAAAGCTCTCTGCATTTAAATAATACAGTACACATAGATTTTTGGAAGCACCGCAATCAGAGCCCAGTGCCCAAAGATCACTTTACTGGCAGACCCCACATCACTTTACTAGCAGTCAATTGGGGTCCATGTACAGCCTCCAAGATCAAGCCAAGGTTGCTGCAAGGAGCTCAGTTTAGCACCACATCAACAAAGTCTTGGGAAGAAAAAATACTACATAAAATGGTAAAACTTTTCTAAATAGCAAAAATATGTTCATCCTCCTAGGCCATTAGCAAAAAACTCAAGCATAATTTGAGTAGGAGAGGTTATACCTGGCTTGTCAATTTTTTTATTTTTTTATTTTCAGTGTCTATTTTAATTAATGGGCTATTTTATTTCCAGGCATGTGGCTAAACTGTCTTGTATTGTTTGGGTTTCAAAGTGATATATATATATATATATATATATATATATATATATATATATATATATATATATAGTGCCTTGAAAAAGTATTCATACCCCTTAATTTTTTCCACATTCTGCCATGTTACAACCAAAAACATAAATGTATTTTATTGGGATTTTATGTGATAGTCCAACACAAAGTGGCACATAATTGTGAAGCGGAAGGAAAATGATAAATGGTTTTCAACATTTTTTACAAATAGATATGTGAAAAGTGTGGCGTGCATTTGAGTCAATACTAGCTGGTTCTCAAAGCAAGCTTTTACAGAAAAACCTTTTAGCTAGTTAGTGTCAGAGCTTGCCATTACCTCCTGCTCACCCAATCATGGGACAGGCCTCCCTGTCAAATTGAAATGTATACCTCCCAATTTTTTAAGATGCAAAAGATGGATACATTTATTAAAAAGTATGTAGACAAAGGACACACCCTTGCAGCACCCCAGTTACGAGGACCATAATAAGTTAAAAACACAAAAAGATTGATCAAACACACAAGTCCTTGTTAGCACTATTTTTTTCTATATTATGCAGGATTTTCAAAATAACAAATTGAACAATTTAGATTTTGGATAAACTTTGGTGCAGTAATAAACTTTTGTTAATTCAAAAGTCCTTTTTCTATATATTATGGTCTACATAATTTACTGTCTGGAATTTGACAGTAAAGTTTGTGTCTGATGCTGGTATGTATAGGTGCTTCTAGATGTGCCTTTGGCCTATCTGCCAGGGACAAAACCAACCTGATCTAACAAGATTAGTTTAGGAATTAAGAGGAGAATGCGGTTCGCTAATGCTTTGGCGTAAAGTTTTAAGCCCACATTGAGTAGCGAAATTGGGCGATAATTGGGCACCAATGTGGGGTCTTTGCCCTGCTTGGGGATGAGTTTGACGTGTGCTTCAAGGATATCCCTATGTGCAGTAGAGTCTGATGAGAGGTTATTGAAGGCTCTGGTGAGATGGGGATGAGAATGCCTGGGAAGGACTTATAGTAACTGACCGTTAGGCCATCTGGGCCAGGGCTTTTGCCTGCTTTCATCTGCTTTAAGGCCGTTAGGGTCTCTTCTACTGAGAGGGGTAGATCTAGTGCTGACGATTCTTCTAAGGTGAGAGGGGATGGACTGTATTGTGCTAGAAAGTCTGTGATGGCTGTCGTGGGATCTGAGGTGGCTTTGGTCGGGTGCGCGGGCGGGAGATTGTATAATTTAGAAAAGTATTGGACGAACTGAGCAGAAATGTCCTTGGTGGTAACCAAGGTATCGCCAGAAAGGTGTTTGATTTTGTGAATTGTGTGAGCAGCTCTCTTGGTTTGAAGTGTCCTCGCCAAAAGTTTACCGGCTTTGTTGCTAAATTCATACACCAGCTTGTGCGTCAAGGCGAACTTACGTTTTAGCGTACTACTTCTAGGAGTTCTTCCCTAGCCAGAGTCAGTTCTGCCAAAGAGGAGGCGGTGAGAGATGCCTTATGTGTATGCTCGAGCGTGCGGATATGTGCGGTCAGTTCAGTTTTATGTGCTGAGTGTTGTCACTGGGCAGGTTTTGTTAGAGTGTGGATGGCACTTGACACCTTAGTGAGGAGAGAGCCAGGCCTGTGACAAGGAGGCGGTCCATACTGTGTGTAGGGGTTTTTTGGCGCTCAACTGTATGGAATGTGTCTGAAGGAATCAGAGTTTGTGAACAGAAGAAGAAAAAAAAAAAAACTTAAACTGAACTAGTCCAAAACTTTTTAAAATAAAGTCCAAAAAGATAACCAAGAGGAGCCGAACAAGGCTAACATGAATTACAAGCAGGGCTGTACCTGAGGGGGACTAGCGGTCCCTGCAAGCTCTCCTGGACCTGGGCGAATTGGTAGGGCTGGAGTCTTGGTAGCCAGTGCGGGAGCTGGTGTGGTTTCTGAGGGCAGAAGGAGATCTCCTGCAGTACCTGGTATCCTGCGCATCCATGGGTTCTTCCTGTGCCATGTCTTTCCCTGTTGTGCGGTGGGATGCAGCATACCAGTTGGGTACATTTACCATGGGAATACCAAGTGTTCCACAGAAGTGAGGCAGGTCCTCGGTCACTTTTAGGAGGGCCGTGTGGCCTTGAGTGGAGGCCGAGAGGCAAAAAGGAAATTTCTATTTATAGGGGATGCCTTTCGCCCAGAGGGTGTCCAGTACAGGCTTCAGGTCACGTCTGTGCTGCAGTGTAATGCCCGAGAGATCCTGATAAATTTGAATAGGTTTCCCTTCGTGAAGAATTTGCTGTCTGCCCCTCGCTTGTCTAATGATCTCTCCATCAGCTTGTAATCGATGATACAACATATGATGTCCCGTGGGAGGTCAGTCTCCCTACCCTTGGGTAGCAATGCACAATGGATTCTCTCTATAGCTATAGGTGTTTGGGGTGGATTGTTGAGGAGGCCATTAAAGAGTCCTACAACGGCATGGGATATTTGATCGCCCTCAATCGTTTCAGGCAGATCTTGGATCCTGGGGTTATGGTGCCGGCCTCTAATGTTGAGGTCCTCCAGGTGGCATTGCATATCCCTCATCTGTAGTGTGTGCAAGTCTATGCAGGATGTAGCAGTATGCAGGACTGTCTCATGGCAGTCTGTCACTCTTTCCACAGTGAGGACCCTGTCGTTCAGTGCGCGTAGGTCGAGCCTGAGCTCGGAGAGTGTCTTTTATATCACCCGCTATGGTTCGCTGGACTTGTATAGCATGTTTAGCTGGGGTTGGGGCGAGAGTTTGATCGTCCCTACTTGTGTGGATGTTTGGAGGTGCAGAGGGTGTCGGATCAGTCAGCGGTAACATCTGCGCCTTTGAGTAAGAGTGTTCATGGTGGGAAGGCGCCATGTTCCCTCTGCCAGTCCTGAACATTTCGGGGATGTTTTGGCTCAGATTCCTGGTTTGTTCCCGGGGGGGAGCAAGATTAGGAGGCAGAGGAGTTCCGGGAAGCAGTCCCCATCGTTAGGGTGTATTCTGTGGTGAAATTGCCTCCGGTTTTAGGTAGTTTTCTCCTGTGGCGGCCAGCTCAAGGATCAAGCAACCGTCTTCATGGCAGGTCAGGCCACGCCCTGATCTGCGATTTTTATCCGCACTGTGATATTGCAGTGGACAGATCGGACACTTTTGACACTTTTTTGGGACCACTAACATTTATACAGCAATCAGAGCTAAAAATAGCCACTGATTACTGTATAAATGTCACTGGCAGGGAAGGGGTTAACACTAGGAGTCGATCAAGGGGTTAACTGTGTTCCCTATGCGTGTTTATTACTGTAGGGGGATGGGCTTACTGGGACATGACAAAGATCACTGTTCCTGACCACTGGATACAGTAGATCCCTGTCATGTCAACTGTCAGAACAAGGAAATGCCTTGTTTACATAGGCATTTCCTCGTTCAGCTTGTGTACAAGGTAATCGCGGCCGCCGGAGGACATCGAGTCCTCCTGACCCACGGGCACGCTTCCGGAGCATGCAGCGGGAGTGAGCGCACGCCATCGGCGGTGCGCACCTGCTTGCAACTGAGCCTCTGTGAGCCGCCTTACAGTTACGGCCATTCACGCTTTGTCCCGCCATTAAACGAAGGTGGCCGTTCTTAAAGTGGTTAACTTAGTAGTTTAAAATAGGTCATCATATACAAGTAATCTCTTTTCTGAGATCTGCAATGAAACTTTTCTTCTCTATAATGGAAAGCTAAAGGGCAACTGTCAAACTGTCAAGAAAATGCGAGTGCTGTGTTTTAGGGCTCATGCACACGGCTGCAAAAAAAAAAGCAGTGTATTGCACTTTTTTAATGGATCTGAAGGCAGTTAGTTCTATTGTTTTTTTTATCACTGCATGCACTTAGTGCGCACAGATTAATAAACTTTTACTAATCTATAAAATCAAAATAAAGGATATAAAAATGTGCGTCAAAGGTCAATAATTTTTTAAAGAATGGAAGTAGAATTTTGAGTTTGTAAGTGCTGCATGGACCTCTATGTGTCTATATGTATGTACTGTATATGCAAATACTTTATAGACCATTTCATGTGTTTTTTATGCAGAATCTTTTTTCCAGCCTCTGCTACCATGATCCTGTATAGATGATCAGTCATTTTATTGTGGCCCTGTGCATGTACTTTGCAAACCTAAAACAAGAATATGAACATATTTGTTGTGGGCCAGTTACCACATCTCTAACAAATTTGTATGTATTTATGTAAATCATCATGTTATCTACTTACTAAATAGGATCCCATGTTAATATGTTACTATTAAATCTTTGGTTGAACATTTTGGTTTAATGATGCATATGTATACCTGTATATACTGAAGCAGTCAATGGGGTTGACTTACTAATGGCAAAGTGACTGGGCACTATGCAAGTACAGTTGCACCCATTTTCCGCAGAACCCAGTGAAAATCATAAAGCTTTGCTTTGTAGAAAATACCTAATCAGGTGCAAGGTAAATTTAAAGAAAACTGCATTTTTGTTTGGATGATGAAAATCAACAGAGCTTCACCACATTCAATAAGCTCTGGGGAGAACTTGCAATGGTAGTACTTCTGTTATTTCAGTGGGAGTGCATGGCCAAACACTAGTAGAATTTCAGTCTAAAGTTTTTTGTTTTATTTGTTAGGTGCTGACAGTGGGCATCTTTTATAAACCCCCATGGTGTGACTTTTTAATGGGACAGCACTAGAAAGACTAGAAAGTCAGTAATCGCCAGGCATCAGAGATGCTAGGAGAATGTTAATTACATTTAAAAGAATGTATAATGCTCTGCTTTTGGCTTTTTACATGTTTTATAGCCTATTCCTTACAGTTTGGTGAAAAGTGGTACCTACAGGAGTTAGGTGAAGGCTGTGAAATAGCTCCAGCTATCACTTCTAACTCCAGGTAGGGGCAGATTTGGGAAGACTGGGCACATATTTTAATTAATTTGTTTTTAAAAACTGTTTATTCCCAAATACAAAAACTTTTTCTAATGATATAAAAGAAATGGGTTGTAGAATATACAGCAACTGTAATACTAGGCACTTGATAGTAGGTGAGTTATAAAGAAAAGTATAACTATAGTTCTATTCAGAATTAGACGTTTCAGACTTGACATGCAAATAATGCAAAATAGAATGTAAAGTATTTCCTTTCCAGTTAACACACAAGCAACACAAACATCTGGCTATTTTTTGATTCAGTATTTTTAATTACAAAAAGTATAACATTTTCCAAACAAATATAATACTTCCACAATCTGTCATGGGAAAAAATGCCATTGCTCATTACTGCTGGGAAGACAAATTAGGATTGCTATAGTCTGCAAACCTCCAATATTCTTCTGATATATGTTTATACGTTTATTACACAAGTGCCTCTATTTATAAATATATTTATTATTTTCTGTAACAATAAAGTGCTAAGCAGGCATTATCTGATATACCTACAATTTTTGATTTACTTTAATTTGAGCACAGTGATTAGCATGGTTAACTGGTTAGAAATTTTCGAAAGTATATACAATCCCCACACTCCTACTATTTAAAATCAAGCAAAAGGCAGCCTACTGAAAATGGCATATACATCCACACACAAAACTATGTAAAAAAAAACAAAACAGCACTCCATACATATAAATATGCATTTATACATAAATGTCCATTTGAGCAAATTCATAATTAGCTCAGAATATACAAATGAGCTTCTTCTAATCCAGGACTAAGACATGCACACTAGAAAGTCTGCTCCTCCACCATTGCACACCTCCACCCTTAAATGAAAAATCAGAGGAAAAATGATTCCACCCATGACAGAGACCATGCTGAGCCTCCTACTAAAATATTTTCATTGACTATATGTAGCACTGACCCCCGAAGGAGCTGCTAATATTTTATTTGGGCCTGTACTCTGCTATTACACCCCCTTAATTTCGACTCAGTCCCCTTGACACAGCTGTGATGTAATGTTAGTGTGTGGTAACTTAAAGACAATTTCACAATATACCTTTTGTCTTTACCTTCAGCCTCCAGCTGCCACCTGGTCAGCAATTCAAAGGAAGTAACACTCCACACAGGAACACAGGAATAATGTTTTACTGTATCTACTTCTAAATAATGGTTACAGCAGTTGTGCTGTCAGACCAACGTAGTATGAGAGCCAACAGGATCAATTCACAATAGAGTATTATACAAATGGAAAGTGTTTAACTTAACCTTTTAGCAATGCGTTTATGAGATGTGTAAAGTGCAAATGTGTAAAAGTGCGTCAAAGAAACTTTTTTTGGGCAGCAGCTCTCTCATCCAACCAGGTTCGCAATGTAGAACAGTTCTGCTCCGGTACACAGGGTCCTGTTTCCGGCCGGCCAACACTGCTCCACTGCTCCGCTCCACTCAGCAAGATGCTCTGGAACTCTCAGATGGCTCCGACAGACTTCACTGGATCCTCCTCAGTTCTACTTCGCCGTCAGTCCAGCTCACTGATATGCTGCAGGGTTGCTGATCGGATCCTCACAGATCCTCACAGGCTGGCCATGCATTCCCAAGAGACCTAAGATGGCCACGCAGAGTTCTTTTATAGCCTTCCCACAATGCAATTCAGTTCTCTTGATGCTCATGGGAGGTCATTGTGCATTGTGGGTATAAATTTTTGTTTCTATGCGATTACATAATAACATAATAACAAGGGAGCTTCCCACCAATTCTTACATGATGGGGAGCTATCCTGTACATTCACAGCCAACACCTTGGTGTCTTGTACAGGTGTGTCAATGGGTGAGATGGGGTTAAATGTGGGAGTATCAGGCCTTTCAGGATTTCTTCTGGCAGTGAATTGAGTCCCTTCAGAGGACTCTCCTAATGTATCATAAATTAGTCTCTTTGGGGGACGAATCACTCTTTTGGTCCTCTGTACTTTTGGCGTCTCAGGCAGATTGATATGTTCTTCAATCCCTTCTTTCTCTTGAATTCCAGAATCAGAATCAGTACTGAAATCCCCTAAGTCTGTTTCTGGCAGAAAAGCTTGAGACTCTTCCGAGTCTTCTCTTGATCTACTTTGGGGTATAAGACCAGGAGCCCCTGGTCTAAGGATTCCATCATTCTCTCCCCCTGCTTGAAATGAAAGGTCCACTTCAGGTTCTGATACCTCAGATGGCCACAGCCAGCTTATATCCATTTCCTCTCCTTCTTCTTCCTCAGTAGTTAAAGGCCCAGGCTGAAGTCTAGTTACTGGTCTGTGTACAACAGTAGATGTGGATGGCAGCTCCTCTTCGGGGGTAATCCTGACTGCTTCCGTGAGAGGCAGAAGGTGATTACGGTGCCAGGTCTTTAATGGCCTGGTGCTTCCTTCTGGCCGAATTTCATGTACTGGAAGTTCTGGAAGTTTCCTGCTTACAATATATGGCTGTGATTTCCAGCGATCAGCCAGTTTGTGCTTGCCTGGGATACCCAAGTTCCTTAGCAAAACTCGGTCACCGGGTTGTAAATCTTGAACCCGTACCTTGAGGTCAAAGTTTTTTTGTTTCTGTACTCTCTGCGGTCTGACGTGACTTGAGCTTTGTCATAGGCAGTCTTCAGACTCTTCCTCAACCTATCCATATACCATCGGTGAGAGGTCGCTGAGGTATAATCTAGGCTGGTTCCGAAAGCCAAATCCACCAGTAGTCTGGCTTCTCTTCCAAACATTAGCCAGTAGGGGTAAAATCCTATTGCATGTACTAATGCAGTGATGTGCCTGCTCCAATGTGGTTTTTGTTCAGATGTCAGGGTTCCCAACATATTTAGAAGAGTCCGATTAAACCTCTACGGCTGAGGGTCTCCTTGTGGATGGTATGGAGTGGTCCTGGATTTCTGGATACCTAGGAGATCCAACAGTCTTTGAATCAGAGTACTCTCGAAGTCCCTCCCTTGGTCGGAATGAATTTGTTGAGGTAAACCGTAATGGACAAAGAACTTTTCCACCAGAACCTTCGCCACTGTAGATGCCTGTTGGTCTTTGGTAGGGAATGCCTGGGCATAACGGGTGAAATGATCAGTGACTATTAGGATATTCCCTTTTCCACTTAGGTCGAATGCCACACACATGAAATCTATACAGACCAGCTCCATTGGTCCTTGGCTCTCCAAACGGCCCATTGGGGCAGCTCTCTGAGGCAAGGTCTTCCTCTGTATGCACCGGAGGCATGAGTGACAGTAGCCCTCTACTTTGGTCCTCATGTAGGGCCAGTAGAACCTGTCCCTCACCAGCTGGAAAGTCCTTTCTGTTCCCAAATGGCCCTGATGATCATGTAGAGCAATCAGTATCTTCTCTCTGTGTTTCTCCGGCAGAAGCAGTTGCCTCTTTTTTTCACAGTCATCAGAGGGGCCCCTTCGGTAGACCACCCCCTGTCTCAACTGTAACCGCTCCCACTCCCTGTGTAAAATGCAAGCTTCTTTTTTAGTGCTTTCAAGAAGTAGGTCAGGGTGTTTGCTCTCCAAAGCCTTCAATGCCAGACTACAAAGTGGGTCTTCCTGTTGATCTAACCGAAGATCCCTTCTGGACAGCTTTGGTAAACCTTCTTCTGCAATCTGAGTGACATCACAGTAACAGGCACTCCGGCAGCAGACACTCCAACTTCTTCAGGTCTGGCCCACCTTTACTTTGCTGTTGTGCTCCATAACAAAGGGCTCTCACTTTTTCTGGGGTGAGCTGGGTCCATTCTTCTGATTGACCCTGGGAGCAGTGAGGCCGTCTTGATAATGCATCCGCATCTCTATTTGCAATTCCTGGTCTGTACTTCAAGCTGAATGGGAAAGCTGAGAGTGCAGCCAACCACCTATGGCTGGTGGCATCCAACTTTGCGCTGGTAAGCAAGTAAGTGAGAGGGTTATTGTCCGTCTTGACTACGAACTCTGCACCATACAGGTAATCCTTGAGTTTATCTACCACAACCCATTTTAATGCCAGGAATTACAGTTTGTGAGTGGGATAGTTCCTCTCAGCGGGGACCAGACTTCTGCTCACATAGGTGATGGGGCTCAGTTGCCTGTCATATTCCTGATAAAGCACTCCGCCCATCCCGTCTTGGCTGGCATCTACATGCAATTCGTAGGATTTAGTAGGGTCTTCATAGGCTAGAACCGGAGCAGTGGTAAGGCTCCATTTCAGCTGTCTGAAGGCCTCTTCACATTGTGGAGTCCATTCTTCTTGGATGGACTCTTTCTTCTTCCTGGGGCCTTTGGCTTCCCCGAGCCTTCTGAGTCTGAGCCAGCTCCTTCTTGATTCTTCAACAGCTTGGTGAGTTGTTGGGCTATCTTAGCAAACCCTTCCACAAACCGTCTGTAATAAGAACAGAACCCTAGAAAGGACATAAGTTCAGTCAAATTAGTCAGTCTTGGCCAAGAGGTGACTGCCTCCAATTTCAGTGGGTCTGTTGCCACCCCTTCAGCAGACACAATGTGGCCCAAGTAGTTCACTGAAGGTTGGTAAAAATGGCACTTCTCCAGAGAGAGCTTCAGGCATTCGTCATGGAGTATCTTCAAGACTTTCTCCAGGCACTCTTCGTGCTCCTCCAGGGTTCTGCCAAATACTATGACATCATCTAAGTAGACTAATGCTTCGATCAGGTTAATGTCACCCACTGTCTTCTCCTTTAATCGCTGGAAGTTTGCTGGGGCCCCAGACAGACTTTGAGGCATTCGATTAAACTCGAAGAATCCTACAGGGGTAATAAAAGCAGTCTTTTCTCTATCTTCAGGGCACATGGGGATTTGGTAGTACCCACTTTTAAGATCTAACACGCTGAACCACTTTGCTCCTGTTAGACTCTGTAGGGCATCCTCTATCCGAGGTGTGGTGTACTGATCCGGAATTGTCCTTCGATTTAGTGTTCGATAATCAATACATAGTCTTAAGGAACCATTCCTTTTCCTTACTACCACTATGGGGAGGCATATGGACTCCAGGACTCTCGGATAATCCCCGTCCTTTTCAGCTCAGCCAGCTGCTCCCGTAGGTCTTCCAGATCTGCCAACGGAATCTGCCTTACCCTCTCTAGGAAGGGTTTATCCTCTTCCAATCGGATTTTGTGTTCGGCACTCTTTGCAAACCCCACATCGAACTCACTTTTTGAGAAGGCAGTCTTCCATCTCAGGAGCTGGTTCTTGGCTCTCTCCATCCAAGCAGGGGTGAGAGGTGTGTTCTTTGGGTAGAACTCTTCTAGGGGAATCTCTCCGTCCTGTTCTCCCATAGTGCCACCTGGTGAGACTGGGGTTGCTTGACTGACCTGTCCCAACAGCACTCTGGCAGGTACCTTTACAGGCAAGGCTGTTGTGTTGCGAACACTGACTGAGATTCTCCCTTTACTTCTCTTCAGTGCCTTGGTTGACAACATTTCAGGAATAACTTCCAGGCCCTTAACTTCTTTCTGCCTGTCTGTCTCAAAGACGATAAAGGGACCGGGCTGTCTCCAACTTAGCTTGATAGAGGCCTTTAGGCAGACTACCTCACCCGGTTGCATCAGTTTTTCACTCTTGTCCAGGTGCCAGACTTTTCCCACTCCTTCTGGTGGGGCCTTCTGTTCCTCCACAAGATCCTGGTACACCTGTGTTAACATGGGGTGTACACCCTTGGCTGGGGCGTTCTTCTCCTGCAATAGTGGTGTGAGCAGTCTTCGTACCAGATCAGTGTTGGTCCCAATAATGAGGGAACTTCTGTCAGCCCCTGGAGGGCGAGGACACACTACTGCCAAGGTATCAAAGGTTTTGGCCTTTCCTGCCAAACTCGGATCGAAGGTAAGTTTGATAGGTAGGTATCCATCATAGGGGAAGTTCTGGGTCCCTAGGCCCCATATCTCCAGCTCTTCCAGCTTTTGCAATGGGGGATGTTTGAGATATTTCTCGTAAAAGTCCCTATATAACAGAGTCACTTGAGCTCCAGTGTCCAACAGGGCTTTAGTGTATATCCCTTCTATCTGGATGGGGACAATCAGGGAAGGTCTCACTAGCATGGGAGGTTAACCATGGGGAGTGGCACTCTTTGCCTGCTTTGTGACTTGCACTTTCGCCGGCCGTTGGAGCTTTGGTTCTGCTTTTGGGCTTGGGCATACCCGCTTGTAATGTCCAACTCCTCCATAATTGAAACAGGACTTGTGGGGCTTAACAGTTCTTTGGGTGCTTGAACTCCTCCATCAGGTAAAATGGTGTGCTTAGCGGTCAACAGAGCCACCATTTCCATCAACTGTGCCACCTGTGTCTGAAGAAGTTCAATCTGCGGGTCACCATTAGTTGCACTAGCCGTTCTAACTCCAACGACTGATTTTGGGGTCCTTCCCTATTCCCTATTATGGGGTCCAATGGTTGGGCACCCCTCAAGACTTGCTTGGCTCGAACTTCGTCCACTTCTCGAGGGTCTAGTCCCTTTTTCAACAAAATCTGGTGTATGATCTTGTCCAAACGACTCATGTGTTCTGACAACTTCTCTCCCTCACTTTGATAAGTGTGTTCCAGCTGGTAGATCAGGTCGGAAACCTTCTCTGTTCACCCAAACACATCCTGTAAGATGTCTAAGTAGTCCTGAGCCACGCAGTCTCACTTACTGAGCTTCAAGTTCCGGATAGCCTCTGAAGCAGGCCCTTTTAAGCTTTCTGCGATCCTCTGCTTCTTGTGCACCTCTGGAATGTCCTATTCATCTAAGACTTGGGTGGTTTGCTACAACCACTCCTCAAAGTTGCCTTCCTCTGGGGGTATGGGCTGTCTTCCAGAGAAAATGCTGAGTTTCTGGTATGCATTTCCAAGGTATGTGGGGTTTCCCTTCTGGCATTTTTCCACAAAATTTCCTAAGACTGTAAAGAGCTCTGGTTCAACTGTGGTCAAGCGTGACCTGGAGGGAACTTTTGCCTTGACTGATTTCACTTGTGCGGAGCTGGTAGGGCTCTCACCTGGCTTCTCTGGTTGTGTCAGGCAGAATTTGGTTCTGTCAGATAGTTTCACACTGTTACCTTGGAAATTTTCAGGGACACCCTTAGTCCACTCTAGTATAAATAAAGAGGGGATTTGGGACTTTGAATAAGGTTCAAGACATGGTGGAGAAGTGTTTGAAAAAATCACATGTTTATTGACATGGAAAGTGTATGAATATATGGGTCATAGGATTGCGCATAGGTACAAATATAGCATGAACATAAGAGACATATAATCATATCAAATTGGAAACTCATGACAATATGACAGTGTATATATCTAACATGGTACATCAAGGATGCGAAATGATGTCAACAATACATGACAATAATGAAGATCAGTGAGCAATTCCCATGAGTCCATATATATAACACATTAGTAGAAGCGACATAATGCATTGAGGTGGCATGATATCAATAGCTAAAAACACAATTGTTTGGACTTGGTTGGTTGCTGGTGGTGATGTGTGTCGGCATCCTAGATTGGCTGACCCGTTTCATGTTTACACACTCATCAGGGGCGGATGCTCCCAAGTATCTATAGAAATTAGAATGTTCAATCTAGTAAAGCACTAGCGATAGCAAGCAAAGGCAATTGAGCCCATCCTAAGTACTTACATATAGAGAATAATGGACAATCGGGGTTTGTTGAATGTGGGATCAGGGCAAACAGAAAGGTGTCCTCCCTTTCCCCCTCCTTTCCGCCTATTGAGGCGGGCGGTTCCGGGGACTTGGATGGAATCCACAGCGCATCGACGCCACGCTACGTGCCTCACGCATGACGTCATCATGTGCATCACCACGTGGGGTGCGGTCACCACCATTCTAGCCGCCATAGTTTGGAGGTTCAGTCCCTGCCGGGGGCGGAGTTCACCGCCCAGGCCGGAACCCCTCCCTGCACGTGCTGAGCTGTGTGACGTTGGTAGGAGCCAGCGCGTGGCCATGCGGTGTATATATAACACGCCGCTCGCACACAGCCATGATTCTCACAGTGTGGAATACGCCACATGGCACAGGGACCCTCAACATCTCCATTTTGCCATCAAGGTAATTCCAGTGTCAGTCACCATGCCATTGTATTTCTTTAGCGGTATTACAATACCTAATTTAGATTCTTATCCATTCAATTTAGATCCTATGGTAGTTTCTCGCACCTTCTCTTCACCATGATGTAGAGTGGTTCACCTCTCTCTGGGAAGCTCTGTGCAATACGCCCCAGCTACACGCAGCCCCACAATACCCCAGCTTCTGGGATGGACACCTTTCTGTTGGCCCTGGTCCCACTTTCAACAAACCCCCATTGTCCATTATTCGCTATATGTAAGTACTTAGGATGGGCTCAATTGCCTTTGCTTGCTATCGCTAGTGCTTTACTAGATTGAACATTCTAATTTCTTTAGATACTTGGGAGCATGTTATGTGTAGAATAAATTGTAATCCAGTGGTTAACAACTCCCAGGTCAGAGCAAACTGAATGTTGAACTAGTGTTGTGATGCGGCCACTACTGTCTCTGGTGCAAATAATACACTGTCAAAATTGTAATAAAGTACAGGCTTGAGGCCTATATTGAACTCAGTCTTAATACTTTGAATTTCCTCTGTGGGACTAGAGGTCCCAGCAGCACTGCACTGTAAGTGCAAATGTGTAAAAGTGTGTCAAAGAAACTTTTGGGCAGCAGCCCTCTCACCCAACCAGGTCCGCAATGTAGAACAATTCTGCTCCGGTACACAGGGTCCTGTTTCCGGCCGGCCGACACTGCTCCACTGCACTGCTCCACTCAGCAAGATGCTCTGGAACTCTCAGATGGCTCCAAAAGGCTTCACTGGATCCTCCTCAGTTCTACCTTTCCGTCAGTCCAGCTCACTGATGTGCTGCAGGGTTGCTGATCAGATCACTCTGCAATGGGTGTAAGCCGCGCTTCGCTGGAGACCTCCACACAGATCCTCACAGGCTGGCCATGTGTTCCCAAGAGACCTAAGATGGCCACGCCAAGTTCTTTTATAGCCTTCCCACAATACAATTCAGTTCTCTTGATGCTCATGGGAGGTCATTGTGCATTGTGGGTAGGTCAAGTTAATGTGGAGATGTAAACAAAAATAGTCACTTCCTATCATCTTCTCACATTCTTCAGAAGGAAAGAAAATAAAACAAAGTCTATTCACAAATTTGGCCGCTAGATGGTGCCAAATACTAAGCTATGAATAGTACATAGAATAACATAACTTAGATTATTGAGCAAAAATGTGACCGCTACATTAATACTATTTTAGTAGACTAAAATATGACAAAATAATTAAGATGACTAAAATACGACTAAAACTAAAATGGCATTTTAGTCAAAAGACTATGACTAGGGGGCAGGAGGCGGAGCCTAGCGGAGCAGACATGCATTGTTAGAGCTCCACACCGCTGAGGAGAGAATAGAAGGACAAAGCGGAGCCTGCAGGCTCAAAAGGTATCCATTTGAACCTTTTTGCCCCAGGGAACAAACTGTGAAAGTTTGGGCAGGAAATATGGTACTGGGAGGAAACCGTGGCAGAAATAAAAATCACCTCACAAAGAGCTCACAGGCACTCACTGCATCTAAAGCAGCTCCAGTCACCTCACAAGATACAGCATCAGGGCGCTCTCACAGACAGAAAATGTCACAGCAAGACTCTCCATTTGAGTCAGATACAGAACAAATCCTCTCACAAACTTCTCCACAAGCCTCCTCAGTATCCCCAGTAATATTATTACAATTTGAAAAGATGCTTCATAAGGCTTTAAAACAAAGACCAAATAACAAAAAGCCTAACCAAAGAAATAAGAGAGCTGGGAAACCGCACCGCAGCCTTAGAAATAAAAATGGATGAAATTGAAATCACAACCCAAGAAAATATAACAGAATTGGAACAATTAAAAGAAGAGAATTTAATACTTCAAACTAAGCTCGAAGATTACGAAAATAGAGCCAGACGTTCAAACTTGCGCATAAGGGGAATACCTGAAACTGTGACAGACCTGCAATCTACTATTACTGCTCTATTACAAGAACTAAAGCCAGATATCCCTATTGAACATTTAGAACTGGACAGAGTACACAGAGCCCTCACAGCCAAAAAGAAAGATGGACCCCCACGTGATATAATCACAAAATTTCATTATTACAGAACGAAAGAACAAATACTAATTGCTGCAAGAGAAAAAAAGGAACTTAATTTTCAAGGACACAATTATCAAATTTTTGCTGACCTATCCCAACTTACTATTACTAAAAGACGATCCATGAAACCCCAACTAATGGAACTGCAACGCCACAACATTATGTATCAATGGGGCTTCCCCTTTTCAGTCAGATTTAACTACCAAGGTACAATTTACAGAAGCAGATCAGCAGATGAACTACAACAAACCCTTTTAAAATTAAATCTGACAGAACCCACAAGCAGCAACACTCCCACACGCAGAAGAATGGCATCATCTTCACCTTCAGGCAGCACCCAGAAAATTTCAGAACAAAATGGGAATCATCATTCTCACAAAAGAGGCCGTTATGCCACATCATCCATGGACCAAGAAGATTCAATGGACTGACATCCTAATTCCTGATATCTCTTCATTTATTATACTAAGAGATGGTTCTCTATAAAAAACCTATATTTAAAACTGACTGTAACTGCATTCTGATAGTCACACACTGTGTGGGATCATGTTACATTCCAGTTATATTTCTTATTACTTCTGATTCATATAGCCTTAGAATATATAAGTGAAATAAGGAAATTCTTGTTCAGTTATATATTATCAGGTAATAACAATAGATGTATTACTTTTTAGGACAAATATGTTCAATAATCCAGAAGTAATGGAAGCTTTTCCTTTCTTTTCTTAAAACAAATATATTATTACTTAACTATTTCCTAGAACTATGTTTTTGTTTATTCTAATCTGAAGCAATACAACCTCAATTTTATGAGTTAACATATCTAAACAGTTACATATGAATAAAATATGTAATTGTTTACTCTAAAAGGGTTAAAATCCCAAAATAATTCAAACTATCTTCATCAATACCAAAGTTATTAACAGTACCTTTCTAACTGAATTATTTAGCCTAGGGCAAGACTAACCATATACAACCACCCTGGAATAAATCATTTCAACAAAAACTATATTCTGCACTCCAATTAATGAAACATCATTTTGATGTCTTTTGACATAGCACTTTTCTCCTGTAAGCGGAAGATCCGTGTACCCCCATTAGCCCTCCTCATTCTCCCAACCATATTATGTGGGAGTGTGACGAAGGCACTTATTCCCCTGAGAGAGATATTTATTCTCTTTCACGGGTAAATTGTGATTACTTGCAAAAAATTATTTATACAATGTATCATCTAATCTCATATGTTTTTTGTTTACTCTTTACTCCAGAATTCACTGGTTTCTTTTCTATCTATTCATCTCTTCAGTCCACACAGGTTGATCTGCGCAGTCAGCTCTGCATAACAAAAAGTAAGTCAAAACTATTTGATCTATTGCCATGGCACCACTGAATATACTTTCCCTGAATGTTCAGGGAATAAATGTCCCTCAAAAAAGGACCAAGGCCTTCCGTACTTTCCATAACAAGAAGGCTCACATAGTATGCCTCCAAGAAACACACTTCACCAAAGATTCTACTCCAAAATATATTTCTCCTTTTTATCAACAAATTTACATGGCTTCTGCCTGTACCAAGCAAAGGGGAACTCTAATTGCATTTCACCGATCCACACCATTCACCTTATCATCAGAAATTAAAGACCCAGAAGGTAGATACCTGATACTTATGGGTTATATAATGGATACAGCAATCACTGTGATTTCCTACTACGCTCCTAACAAACAACCTACACCATTCCTCTCACATATATTACAAGTGATTAATACACACAAAATAGGAACAGTGATAATGTGTGGGGATTCGAACCAGGTCCTCCTCCCATTTCTAGATAAATCACCTTTTACACCATCCAAAATAACCTCTAGATTACCTTTTTCTCAACTTCTTTCCAAATACAATCTGGTAGATTCGTGGAGAGAAAGTAACCCAATGAAAAAGAAATTCACTTATTTCTCGCACCCTCATCAAACCTTCACCAGAATAGATATTTTTCTAACAATAGGAATGATACCAGAAATTATTGCATCAGATATAATTCCGATTCCGTGGTCTGACCATAATGCAGTATACACTACTATAGCCTCAGCCATACCAAAAGCGCATGACCCAACGTGGTACTTACCGGACATAATGCTCAAACACCCACTACATCAGATGGTCATTGAACAAGCTTTAAAGGAATACATATCAATTAATATTACAACAGACATCTCCCCAATAACACTGTGGGAAGCTCATAAGCCTGTCTTGCGCGGTACAATACAAAGACAAATGGCACTATTTAAACGGGAACGCAAAAATCTAGCAAAAAAACTAGAACTCAATTTTAATGCAGCCTACATATCATTTCAAGATAATCCATCTCAGAGTACAAAATCTCATCTGGAAAAATCTAGATTGGAATACGATCTATTTCTCACTGAGTCAGTTGATAAATCCCTCAAACGCTCCAAACACAATTTCTACATGAATACAAACAAACCAGGTACATATTTGGCTCGGGCATTAAATTCAACTAACAAATCTTTCAAACCAATACATTTGAAATTATCAAAAAATGTTTACACTTGTAATCCAGTTAAAATAGTCCATAAATTTCACTCACATCTCGCAACTTTATACAAGACAAACAATGAATTTAATCCTACAGAGGCTGAATCCTTCTTCTCAAAAATTACCTTACCTGAGTTATCTCAGAATCAAAAAAGCAGTTTGGATGAGCCTATAACTATAGATGAAGTTGCTAACGCCATAAAAGACCTAAAACTTAACAAAAGACCAGGCCCAGACGGCTACTCGGCTTTATACTATAAAACATTCTCAGAAATACTCTCTCCCATTCTCACTGAAACTTTTAACAAACTTCTAGATGGACATTCTTTTCGGCAAGAAACACTAATGGCAATTGTTTGTATGATCCCAAAACCTCTTTCTGATGATACTTCCTGTGTGAATTATCGGCCTATCTCTCTGTTAAACCTTGATATTAAATTATTAGCAAAAATAATAGCAAAACGCCTCAATAGCATTATAGGAAAATTAATACATAGAGATCAAGTAGGCTTCATGCCAAATAGACAGGCAGGCGATAATATACGCAGGGCAGTGTTATTGGCACATATTGCTAAAAAACGGAAAATCCCTTTATGTTTTCTATCTCTCGATATTAAGAGGGCATTTGACACAGTATCCTGGCAATATATGCAATATTCATTACAAAAATGGGGTTTTGGACCCCACTTTTTAACATGGATCAAAGCATTATATAATAAACCCAAAGCCTATATAAAATATGCTGGATACAAATCTGAAGCCTTTAATATCGAAAGAGGTACCCGACAGGGTTGCCCATTATCTCCCTTATTATATGCCCTTATACTCGAACCCATGGCCCAATACATCAGAACAAACCAAACTATAACTGGCATTGAAGTAGGAGGTATTACACACAAACTATGTATTTTTGCAGACGATATATTACTTTTTCTATCATCACCACAGGTCTCTGGTCCTAACCTAATACCAGCTCTTGATGGATTTGCAGCCCTATCCGGCCTTATGATTAATCCTAAGAAATGCCTAGTGCTTAATATTTCACTCACAAACATGGAATTGATCCCGGCTAGGGCTGCACTCCCATTCACATGGGCAGAAAAATCAATCCCATATCTTGGAATTCATTTAACAGCATCTCATTCTGACTTATTCTCAACCAATTATCCTCCTGTATTAAGACAGATCACAAATCTAATAAAACAATGGTCGCAACTTCCTTTATCCTGGATAGGGAAGATTAATGCAATCAAAATGACTATTCTACCCAAATTGCTTTATCTATTCAGAGTCCTCCCTATTCCAATTCCTACCTATTTTTTGAGAATAGTACAAAAAAGAGCAACTTCGTTTATATGGGGCTCTTCTAAACCACGTATACCTATACACACACTACATCTTCCCAAAAATAAAGGAGGCCTGGGATACCCTAATTTTACTAACTACTACAGAGCAGCACATTTGGCCAGTCTGTCCAAATACCATGCAAAACAGGAAATCCCATTATGGGTATTTATAGAGGCTTCAGAAAATGACCCTCTATTAATATCAAATTTAGTATGGCTTGATCCTAAAGACCGCTTTAAAATTCATAATCCCATAACTAAACACTTCTTATCTCTCTGGGATAAACTAAAAACCAAATATCAGTTACAATCTCCACACAATCCTCTCCTTTCTTTTATCAGAAATCCAGCCTTTTATCCGGCATGGATCTACCCAAATTCTTTTAAAGCTTGGACAACATCAGGCATTCAGACACTAAATGACTTCATAGCATCTAAATCATTCCTTTCATTCCCATCGCTTAGAGAAAAATATGATCTACCAAACTCTGAGATATTTAGATATCTCCAAATCAAAAATTTCTATACACCATTCCTAAAGGGGGATACCTCAGCTCTTTGTTTTCGAGGATGCCCAGAAATAGGCACATATTTACACATATGGTGGACGTGCCCAGTAATCCAAACCTTCTGGAAGGAAGTCTTCATGATTGCATCTAAAATATTTAAAAAAATAATACAACCAGATCCATATTTAACTTTACTTAATCTAAAACCGGAATGGTTAACACTCTCTCAATTCAAACTTATGATCCAACTAATAACGGCTGCAAAACAAACAGTGGCCAAGGCATGGAAATCTCCTACATTGGTACTAGCAGAAACAATTCACAGAATGAATAATACAATGTCCCATGCTAAGATGGTAGCCATCGATCAAAATCAAATTCCAAAATTTGAAAAACTTTGGTATCCTTGGATAAAACAACAGTTCCTGTCAAACTTCAATGACTCTGTCCTGTTGCCATGGTAACAGATTAAATGACTTACAGAGACACCCATTCTAAGGCTTCAAAGAGAACTAAAAAGAATAATAAACTGACGAGCGGGACAACCTTGTGGACCATACCTCTACCTTTCAACCCTTTTTCTTCTTTCTCTTTCCTTTTCTCCACCTTACGATTAAAGCTCATTATCAGAATTTATTTGACCTATATACACTCTACTTGTAAACAATATGTATAGTAGGTATAAATCATTTAAATACCTACAAAAGTAACTAAGGAAATGATATATATCTTTAATTTAGGTTTACGTGAACCCGATGTTTAATATTTGAAATTCCATGATATTTACCTATATAAACCCTACTGTAAAACAATGAGCTTACTTTATAGATCCTTGTAAACTTACTTTATGTATCTTTATAACATTGTATACTCAATAAACTTCTTTTGACAAGGAAAAAAGACTATGACTAAAACTAAAATGAAATTTGACATCAAAATTAACACTGCACTACCATATAAAAATAAGTAGGGGCATCTATCTATCAGTGTCAGGCTGAGTATTGGTTAAAGCTTGTGGGAGGAGTTTTTATTCTCCTCTGACTGTCCTGTGAGGCTGCATGACCCTTGACTATTTGTCTGGACAGTGCTGATTGGCCCTGTGCTGATCACATGCACCCTCCCATAAAAAAAAAGACAACTCTAGCAATACACACCAAAATGTGCAGAGTGCCTCCAAGGCTCTGTTCTATTAGCAGATTGATTAGGGACAGTAAAAGAAGGGGATGATCAGAGAAGATGGGATCAAATGGCCTTTTTACACAATGTGGAGGGTTAACCCCTTAGGTTTCACAGTGAGAATAACAAGCATGCTTTACTGCATATACAGACTGATTTTACTGTTGTTGGTTTAGTAACACTAACTTCATCTAGATAATATTTGATTAGCCCAGTCAGTTCTTCCCACCTTCCATCCCTTGAGATTGGTCTGTGAGACTTCCAATCACACTAGTGAAATGAAGTAGGCAAGAAGGAAGTCAAGTGCCCTTAACCATGGAAAACTTGCCACACACTAAACTTTAACTACACACACAAACAGCGGTCTTTGTCAGCAGAAAAAAAAAGTAAGGGGGACATTCCCCCTCAAATTTGTATAAGGGTCTGATTAAACACCTGAGCAAAGTATTTTACTAACTGCTTTTACTTGCTGCTTACTTTTCTCCTACTATAATTTTAGAAGCCATTACATGACCCTCTTTTGTGAAACTAACTTGTAACTTCAGCTAATACACAAGAAGTTATAAAAATGCAATGAAAATGAGAATTGCAAACTTCTGCATTCAGCACAAAATGAAAAAGTCACAAAAACAGCATGGCCCTAATATAAATATAGGCTACAAGCATTTTACATTTGCCTGGGGATTTTATTAAATACAAATTATATCACTAATTACACACTGTATGTTTCAAATATAAATGCATTTAGAATATTAAACTGTATAATAAAATCTATTTTAGAATGGTTTATTGCAGTACATCTACTATATATATATATATATATATATATATATATATATATATATATATATATATATATATATATATATATATATATATATATAAAACTAGACAATATATTTTTTAATAAAATTAAGAAATATATTCTCAATGTGGCATAAATATTTTTTTCAATCAAATTATTTTACAGTTCAATATTTAAACATATAATTGAATTAGAAAAAAGTTATTTCACTCAGATTGTGTTGCGTATTCATCCAGCATAGTGCCTAATGGCTTTCTAACTGCCTGCTGTTACAAAGACATGACATATAATACTATGCTCATTTTGTATTTGCAGATAATTAACCTTGATAGCCAGGGATATTTTAAGAAGGCTGCCTTATTTGACCGTCTGCTAATGTACCGTTGTCTTTATGTGAGAAATGAATAGAACAAAAGTAATTTGACAGTAATTATGCATGACTATTACAAAATGTGCTTGGGCTGTAGTTAAACATGACTTGTAGGTCAAGGTAACATCCAAAACATGCATTTCTAATATTTTCATCAACACCACCATTACTGTGAAGAAACACTATTCCTAATTTCAAGTCACATTCTCTTATTCGACAGCAAGATTTCCTTGCATGTGAAATGCATGACAAGTGCAAGTAATGCTATATTGTCATAGCTGTAGATTTTCCTTTGTTCAACTAAAAAACAAGTTTTATGAATAAATAATCTCTATCTATCTATCTATCTATCTATCTATCTATCTATCTATCTATCTATCTATCTATCTATCTATCTATCTGAAAGACCAATCAGAATTCCTGTTTACAGCTAAACTTCAGATAAACATCTAAGTACACATTAGAAATAGGTTTTTCTGCCTCACCTGAACAATGTTTTTTGATTCTGTACAATCGATCTTGCATTTTACACACATTTTTCACACAATACAGTCAAACTGGTGAATTCCATCTTAGTTCCTCCATACCAAGAAAGCCTGACTTGTTGCTCGTGGCAGGTGAAACATTAAAATCATCAGCCTAAAATAAATTTTTCTACCTAGTAATTTTTTTTTTAAGTCAGGTGTTAATATTACATTGTTCTATTAATCACACCTTCACAAATTCCCTTGAAAAATTCTAGTCATTAATATCACTAAACATTTTACCTCTTTGATGAATTAAATGTCACCTGTTACAATACAACTTAAAATGATTTTAGCATAAGTTATATGATGACATTTAATGTGATGCCATACATCTGGCTCAAAAAGCACTACAAGAACTAAAGTGTTGCCCATTATTATTTTCAAATAATATCCCTATAGATTAAATTAAGATTTAATTAAGTTAACTGATTTATTTAGCAGGAAGCAACATCAAGATCATTTTTTCATAAGATATTCCCTAGGTGAACAGACCTATGATATCAAGGAGTGTTCACATGTCAAATTATTAAAACTTGTTACAGAAACAAGAGGATTCAGAGTATATATCAGTTCTGCTATGATCTGTCTCATGGCTTTTTATGTCAGAGCTTGTACAACTTAGAGAAAGGCAACATCTGACATGTTCTCTGCTAGAGAACAAAAATAATGTTTTATATGACCAAAAGGCATATATTAATTATCTCTTCTTAGTGTGGGACGTTTCTACACATAAATGGTTTTTAAGCATGTGCTTATGTTTAGGACTTAACATTGAATTAAATAAAATACTGTATGTAAACTGTATAATAATACATTACATTAATAAATATATTTAATTATGAGCAGAAACAGGGTTGAAATATAGGCATGCTACTTCTGGTATACCAAGACATGCATCATTCAGAAAAAAAAGCCCTTTATGCAAACCTTTATATATCACTGGCATTTTTTGTTGAAGAGAAATATATCATCTCCCGATCAATCACATTTCACACCAACCACCCCTGAACATCATACATAATTCTAAAAGAAAATAAGGTCACTCCATACAAAGAGCTGTTTATAGGTTGTTCTCTAGAGACAGAACATACGATCATAGTAAGGGATTCAGAAACAAAATGGGTATGGTAGTCAAGATCAGAAACCAGAAGAGTAGAGAGGGTCAAACAAATCACACAAACAAAGAAGGTCAGACATCCTCTCACTAGCGAAGGAAAATGTTTGTTGTATCTGCAAGCTTCTACCTGAGCCCCTTCAGTTGACCTTGATAAGGTTGCTGGTACTAAGTACTTGCCTCACTGGCAGGCCTCCTCAGGGTGTAATGATGTCACAAATGCAAGCACCTCCCAACGCGTTTCGTGTCAGAGTTCATCATCAGGGTAACAGGAGAATGACACAAGGACGCCAAACTTGGAATATATAAACGCTTCCGTCCACATGACCCACATGACACATGATCGCACATACTGGGTGCATTGTTTAGTACAATATGGGCTTATGCCTGCATCCCACCCCCTATTGTGGCGTGCATTTACATACTCCCATTCTGAAGTCTTCTAATTTCATACAGAACAGAAGGTATTAATATGGGCTTATGCCTGCATCCCACCCCCTATTCTGGCGTGCATTTACATACTCCCATTCTGAAGTCTTCTAATTTCATACAGAACAGAAGGTATTAAGTAAATGGCAGATCCTGTGGCCATGCGCATACATGCTACTAGTAACCATTTACTTAGGATGCAAACAAGTATTTTAATTGTGTTAAATTTGAGTTCTATGAAAATTTCTTGGAGCACAGACATGGAGTAAATCAAGGACACCTCATACTTAGTTACCACCTATGA
This sequence comes from Lithobates clamitans, assembly GCA_037952925.1. Classification (NCBI taxonomy): domain Eukaryota; kingdom Metazoa; phylum Chordata; class Amphibia; order Anura; family Ranidae; genus Lithobates; species Lithobates clamitans. The sequence goes on along the minus strand of JBBGZY010000006.1, from coordinate 1,870,963 downwards.
CTCAATAGCTTTTTCTAAACATATAATTTATTTTTTTTCTTTTATTTACATACACTGTAAAAGTAAAGTGTAACTGCATGCTTTATACCCCCCAACAACCTCAAGCCTCTGCCTGAACTCAAAGCTAAACTCCTACCATACCATCAGTCTGGCATAGTTGTAAAGCCTCTTCTCCTGTATTGAAATGGTTTATTCTGATTTTGCTGCATACTGTGAACTTATCAAAGTGTGGATTAGAAGCTGCAGCACATTAGATAGGGCTCATCTAATTTCTGGGCTGAAGAAGGTCCTAGCCCTTTTACTCCTAGCATTACTGTATCTGGCCTGTCTCTCCATGGAAGCATAGTACAAGCTTTAAAATTATATTAACCCTTTCAATGCCAGAGCTGTTTTTGCATTTTTGCACACATGTTTAAAAAATAATTTTAGTCCTGAAGATTACACAAAACCCACAAATATTATATATTTTCTGAAAGCAGATACCCTAGAGAATAAAATAGTGGTAGTTCAATTTTTTTATGTCACGCGATTTTACCGCAAAGGTCTAGGAAATGCAAAATTTCAGTAAAAAACCCACTAACATGAATTTTTGGGCAAACAAATGCAATAAATTACCCAAATTATAAAAGACGAGGTGGCACAGAGTAAATAGATACCCAACATGCCAAACCTTAAATTTTTATGCCCCCGTGAAATGGCATCATGCTTCAGTACCCTATATTTTTTATAGGCGATGCTTCAAAGCCCCCTATAGGTATCAGTTTAGTGTTACAGAGGAGGTCTTGTGTTAGAATTATTACTTTCACTCTGGCATGCGCGGCAATATGTATGCAAATTTTTTTTGGTGGGGGGATTTTATGTGCTTGGGTGTAACTTTATTTTTTTTCAAAAAATAAAAAAAGTTGTTTTGCATGAAGGTAAAAAATCTTGAGCCTTTACAGCCACTTTAAATTTCAGGATTTGGGGGTGAACGTTGGGGTGAACATTCTTCAATGTATAACTTCCTCCATACCAAGAATCACTCATTCTTTCTGCCAGTTCCTTTACACAGAGTATTTAGAGGCATGTTCATTTGAAGAGTTTTTCAGAATGTATGTGTTTTGCGGTGTGCAGCATAACATCTGTATTTTTTACTGTATGAATAGATTCAAATTGCTGTAGTGATGAAACAGGCAATCATTCATGCTTGCAAGTAAAAAAGAAAATTTTGTGCATCAGGCCTAAAATACGGAGTGTTTGTGAATAATGCAGCAGATCCACTTGTGAGATAAGCAGCTGCAAATGCCATTGGAATTACTTTGAAATTAATGCTGCAGAGGAGTGAGGAGTGAGGAGAACGCAAATAGGTAAAAACTGAAATAACAGTAAAACAGCTGTTTCCACTTACAAAACACCTTCTGAACTAATAAAACTGAATATGTTTGTTAGTTTAGTAACTCGGAAAAGCCACCCATTGAGAAGTTCACAAAAAAGCAAAAGAAAAGCATTAAAATATTTAGCAGCACATTTATCAAAGAAAACAGTTAAAGGATGTTACCTCCAGGCAAATACTTGACTCAGAACTATGTTAATGATCACAGATGCTCAAATTCTTGGGTGTATTGTTTTTCATTGAAATCAACATTTGATTTCTTTGGGAAAAGTTGCCATATGCCATATCCGTATACAGTACTTTCTCATATGACATCAATATAGGACTAGTAGTCCTGACAGCACTAACAGTTAACAGCTATTTATTTTAGTATTAATTCAATTTTTTTTTCTCAATATAAGATATAAATGATAGGAAATGTGTGTGTTGATAATAGGCTGAGTCATAATTATCAGTTACCAATGCCACCACCACCATTAGCTCAAAAATTCTAAAGTGATATGTAAAATAGTCTAACAGGTTAGCCTTTGCTGAGCCAAAGACTCAGATTTCCTTAAATTAATAAAATAGTAGATTTGGGTAAATAAAAGATAAAAAGATAGTTGGCCAGTACATCAAGATGGATGCTGAGAATGATGTTCATTTAAATAAAAATAACCAAATAACTAATGTGTAAACCAAGTGAACCTCAAACTCATTTCAGAGTGGCAGCCAACATTAAGAATGTGTCCCCACAAATTGATAAATAAGTAAAATAATGAATGTGGCGCTAACTCAGTAGGTACAAAAAAAGTGCGTAGTGCAAAAACATCGAATATCAAAATCAATAAACAACAAATCAATAAATAGTCCAAAATGTCATTAAAGTGTACAAAAGTGCATGTGCAAAAGTGAATAAGCATCCGCAATCTTCAATATCATCTAGACATATGGAAGTAAAAGGTGCAAGTGCAGGAAAGTTCATCAAATTCTAAATGTGTAATCACACTCTCCGTGATCCTCCATAGGTGTGCCCCAGCCTCTCACCTCAGATTAAGACCCCAATGGGTCTAATGACGCTTCTAATAAACAATCCAAGGATCCTCTCCAATCATGCAGTCTTCCCCTTGGAGTATCAGGGATGGCAGGATTAAGCAGCAGTGTTGGTGGATAAGAAAACAGTCTTCCCCCTCTAATATTAAATACGTCCTCTTTAAACTCCTCCACTGTCCTCCATATAAAACGGCAAAGAATAAGTAATGTGGATGTGTAGATGGTTATAAGCTACAATATACACTTGTAATAATTTTGTAGTGAATTAAGTAAACTTATGTGAGCTTAGAAAAATCGCAAACCTTATAAAGATTCACTAGCTCTGTGACTGAAAAGATGTACTCTTTTTACTGTAAAACTTGACAAGGATTTTTGTTTTCTATCAGTCCAGGAAGCCAGGGTACATTTTTTCTTTACATAAAAAAGGTTTTTAAAAATATAAAGGTTGATAGGTGGACCTATTCTTCATTCTTCGTGAAAATAATAATACTGGCAATTTGTGAACAGATAAGGGGTTCAAAAGATCCATTTACCAGTAATCTAGCGAAACCTACATGAGCCTAGAGGTCTCACACTTCCTTTGTTGGACATTAGAAATGTCAAAGGGTTCAAAACTGTTAACTGCTGCTCTAGCTGGGGACTTATGTTTTCTCTACATATAAAAGGTCCAAAGAACCAATTCGTTTCAATAGTTAAATTTACAAGTTATGCGCTGCGCTTGGGTGACCCCAAAAACAAAATTAATAATAACCAACTCTGTGCTTACTAGTGCGATAATATTAACCAGTTGCCGACCGCCGCACGACGATGTACGTCCTCAGAGCGGCACGGGCAGGCAAAAGGACTTACAGGTACGTCCTTGCCTGCCCGCGGGTGGGGGGTCCGATCGGACCCCCCCCTGGTGCCTGCGGCGGTCGGCAAATCCTCCCCGGCGATCGGTGGTGAGGGGGAGGCCATCCATTCGTGGCCCCCCCTCGCGATCGCTCCCAGCCAATGGGATCATTTCCCTGCCTCTGTATTGTACACAGAGGCAGAGGAAATTATGTCATCTCTCCTCGGCTCGGTATTTTCCGTTCCGGCGCCGAGGAGAGAAGACTGTAATGTGAGTGCACAACACATACACACACACACACAGTAGAACATGCCAGGCACACAAAACACCCCGATCCCCCCCCCGATCCCACCCCAATCACCCCCCCCTGTCACAAACTGACACCAAGCAGGTTTTTTTTTCTGATTACTGTATTGGTGTCAGTTTGTGACAGTTACAGTGTTAGGACAGTTAGGGTTAGCCCCATTTAGGTCTAGGATACCCCCCTAACCCCCCCTAATAAAGTTTTAACCCCTTGATCACCCCCCGTTGCCAGTGTCACTAAGCGATCATTTTTCTGATCGCTGTATTAGTGTCGCTGGTTACGCTAGTTAGGGAAGTAAATATTTAGGATCGCCGTCAGCGTTTTATAGCGACAGGGACCCCCATATACTACCTAATAAATGTTTTAACCCCTTGATTGCCCCCTAGTTAACCCTTTCACCACTGATCACCGTATAACCATTGCGGGTGACGCTGGTTAGTTAGTTTATTTTTTATAGTGTCAGGGCACCCGCCGTTTATTACCGAATAAAGGTTTAGCCCCCTGATCGCCCGGCGGTGATATGCATCGCCCCAGGAAGCATCAGATTAGCGCCAGTACCGCTAACACCCACGCACGCAGCATACGCCCCCCTTAGTGGTATAGTATCTGAACGCATCAATATCTGATCCGATCAGATCTATACTAGCGTCCCCAGCAGTTTAGGGTTCCCAAAAAGGCAGTGTTAGTGGGATCAGCCCAGATACCTGCTAGCACCTGCGTTTTGCCCCTCCGCCCGGCCCAGCCCAGCCCACCCAAGTGCAGTATCGATCGATCACTGTCACTTCCAAAACACTAAACGCATAACTGCAGCGTTCGCAGAGTCAGGCCTGATCCCTGCGATCGCTAACAGTTTTTTTGGTAGCATTTTGGTGAACTTGCAAGCACCAGCCCCAGGCAGCGTCAGATTAGCGCCAGTACCGCTAACACCCACGCACGCACCGTACGCCTCCCTTAGTGGTATAGTATCTGAACGGATCAATATCTGATCCGATCAGATCTATACTAGCGTCCCCAGCAGTTTAGGGTTCCCAAAAACGCAGTGTTAGCGGGATCAGCCCAGATACCTGCTAACACCTGCGTTTTGCCCCTCCGCCTGGCCCAGCCTACCCAAGTGCAGTATCGATCGATCACTGTCACTTACAAAACACTAAACGCATAACTGCAGCGTTTGCAGAGTCAGGCCTGATCCCTGCGATCGCTAACAGTTTTTTTGGTAGCGTTTTGGTCAACTGGCAAGCGCCAGCGGCCTAGTACATCTCGGTCGTAGTCAAACCAGCACTGCAGTAATACTTGGTGACGTGGCGAGTCCCATAAGTGCAGTTCAAGCTGGTGAGGTGGCAGGCACAAGTAGTGTCCCGCTGCCACCAAGAAGACAAACACAGGCCCGTCGTGCCCATAATGCCCTTCCTGCTGCATTCACCAATCCTAATTGGGAATCCACCACTTCTGCAGCGTCCGTACTTCCCCCATTCACATCCCCAACCAAATGCAGTCGGCTGCATGAGAGGCATTTTTATGTCCTCCCGAGTACCCCTACCCAACGAACCCCCCCAAAAAAGATGTTGTGTCTGCAGCAAGCGCGGATATAGGCGTGACACCCGCTATTATTGTCCCTCCTGTCCTGACAATCCTGGTCTTTGCATTGGTGAATGTTTTGAACGCTACCATTCACTAGTTGAGTATTAGCGTAGGGTACAGCACTGCACAGACTAGGCACACTTTCACAGGGTCTCCCAAGATGCCACCGCATTTTGAGAGACCCGAACCTGGAACCGGTTACAGTTATAAAAGTTACAGTTACAAAAAAAGTGTAAAAAAAAAACACAAACAAAAATATAAAATAAAAAATAATAGTTGTCGTTTTATTGTTCTCTCTCTCTCTCTATTCTCTCTATTGTTCTGCTCTTTTTTACTGTATTCTATTCTGCAATGTTTTATTGTTATTATGTTTTATCATGTTTGTTTTTCAGGTATGCAATTTTTTATACTTTACCGTTTACTGTGCTTTATTGTTAACCATTTTTTTGTCTTCAGGTACGCCATTCACGACTTTGAGTGGTTATACCAGAATGATGCTTGCAGGTTTAGGTATCATCTTGGTATCATTCTTTTCAGCCAGCGGTCGGCTTTCATGTAAAAGCAATCCTAGCGGCTAATTAGTCTCTAGACTGCTTTTACAAGCAGTGGGAGAGAATGCCCCCCCCCACCGTCTTCCGTGTTTTTCTCTGGCTCTCCTGTCTCAACAGGGAACCTGAGAATGCAGCCGGTGATTCAGCCAGCTGACCATAGAGCTGATCAGAGACCAGAGTGGCTCCAAACATCTCTATGGCCTAAGAAACCGGAAGCTACGAGCATTTTATGACTTAGATTTCGCCGGATGTAAATAGCGCCAATGGGAAATTGGGGAAGCATTTTATCACACCGATCTTGGTGCGGTCAGATGCTTTGAGGGCAGAGGAGAAATCTAGGGTCTAATAGACCCCAATTTTTTCAAAAAAGAGTACCTGTCACTACCTATTGCTATCATAGAGGATATTTACATTCCCTGAGATAACAATAAAAATGATTAAAAAAAAAATGAAAGGAACAGTTTAAAAATAAGATAAAAAAGCGAAAAAAAAAAGAAAAAAAAAAAAAGCACCCCTGTCTCCCCTGCTCTCGCGCGAACGCAAGCGTTGGTCTGGCGTCAAATGTAAACAGCAATTGCACCATGCATGTGAGGTATCACCGTGACGGTCAGATCGAGGGCAGTAATTTTAGCAGTAGACCTCCTCTGTAAACCTAAAGTGGTAACCTGTAAAGGCTTTTAAAGGCTTTTAAAAATGTATTTTGTTCGTGCGCAATTTTAAAGCATGTCATGTTTGGTATCCATGTACTCGGCCTAAGATCATCTTTTTTATTTCATCAAACATTTGGGCAATATAGTGTGTTTTAGTGCATTAAAATTTAAAAAAGTGTGTTTTTTCCCCAAAAAATGCGTTTGAAAAATCGCTGCGCAAATACTGTGTGAAAAAAAAAATGAAACACCCACCATTTTAATCTGTAGGGCATTTGCTTTAAAAAATTATATAATGTTTGGGGGTTCAAAGTATTTTTCTTGCAAAAAAAAATAATTTTTTCATGTAATGAAAAAGTGTCAGAAAGGGCTTTGTCTTTAAGTGGTTAGAAGAGTGGGTGATGTGTGACAAAAGCTTCTAAATGTTGTGCATAAAATGCCAGGACAGTTCAACCCCCCCCCAAATGACCCCATTTTGGAAAGTAGACACCCCAAGCTATTTGCTGAGAGGCATGTCGAGTCCATGGAATATTTTATATTGTGACACAAGTTGCGGGAAAGAGACACATTTGTTTTTGTTTTTTTTTTGCACAAAGTTGTCACTAAATGATATATTGCTCAAACATGCCATGGGGATATGTGAAATTACACCCCAAAATACATTCTGTTGCTTCTCCTGAGTATGGGGATACCACATGTGTGGGACTTTTTGGGAGCCTAGCTGAGCACGGGACCCCGAAAACCAAGCACCGCCTTCAGGCTTTCTAAGGGCGTAAATTTTTGATTTCACTCTTCACTGCCTATCACAGTTTCGGAGGCCATGGAATGCCCAAGTGGCACAAAACCCCCCCAAATGACCCCATTTTGGAAAGTAGACACCCCAAGCTATTTGCTGAGCGGTATAGTGAGTATTTTGCAGACCTCACTTTTTGTCACAAAGTTTTGAAATTTAAAAAAAAGAAAAAAAAACATTTTTTTTCTTGCCTTTCTTCATTTTTAAAAACAAATGAGAGCTGCAAAATACTCACCATGCCTCTCAGCAAATAGCTTGGGGTGTCTATTTTCCAAAATGGGGTCATTTGGGGGGGGGTTTGTGCCACCTGGGCATTCCATGGCCTCCGAAACTGTGATAGGCAGTGAAGAGTGAAATCAAAAATGTACACCCTTAGAAATCCTGAAGGCGGTGATTGGTTTTCGGGGCCCCGTACGTGGCTAGGCTCCTAAAAAGTCCCACACATGTGGTATCCCCATACTCAGGAGAAGCAGCTAAATGTATTTTGGGGTGCAATTCCACATATGCCCATGGCCTGTGTGAGCAATATATCATTTAGTGACAACTTTGTGCAAAAAAAAAAAAAAATTGTCACTTTCCCGCAACTTGTGTCAAAATATAAAATATTCCATGGACTCAACATGCCTCTCAGCAAATAGCTTTGGGTGTCTACTTTCCAAAATGGGGTCATTTGGGGGGGATTTGTGCCATCTGGGCATTTTATGGCCTTCAAAACTGTGATAGGTAGTGAGGAGTAAAATCAAAAATGTACGCCCTTAGAAATCCTGAAGGCAGTGATTGGTTTTCGGGGCCCCGTACGCGGCTAGTCTCCCAAAAGTTTTTTTTAGGGGGGCTGCACACCTTCATACTTGTCCTAAGCGCAGTCCCTTTATTGTATTTAACTATTTAGTCATAAATTAAAGGCTGTGTAAATTCCAGAAAATGTACCCTAGTTTGTAGGCGCTATAACTTTTGCGCAAACCAATAAATATATACTTATTGACATTTTTTTACCAAAGACATGTGGCCGAATACATTTTGGCCTAAATGTATGACTAAAATTGAGTTTATTGGATTTTTTTTAGAACAAAAAGTAGAAAATATCATTTTTTTTCAAAATTTTCGGTCTTTTTCCATGTATAGCGCAAAAAATAAAAACGGCAGAGGTGATCAAATACCATCAAAAGAAAGCTCTATTTGTGGGAAGAAAAGGACGCAAATTTCGTTTGGGTACAGCATTGCATGACCGCGCAATTAGCAGTTAAAGCGACGCAGTGCCAAATTGTAAAAAGTGCTCTGGTCAGGAAGGGGGTAAATCCTTCCGGGGCTGAAGTGGTTAAATACAAATAATATGAATGTTGAATAAATAAACAAGGTGTAAATAAACAAGTGCTTGTTACACCATAAATTAGTGCTTAATAGTGCTTGTTACACCATACATAGTGTCTTAATCAACATAAAAAGTGCTTAGTGCTCAATATAAAGTATCCTGCTTGTTTAAATGAAAAAATTATGAAAAAAAGTTCTCTTTGGCACTCTAAATAGTGTGTGCAAATAATGTCCAGCAGTGATAATAAAACAATGCGTGCAGGTGGTGTTCAGCTGTGACAACAATTCAACATCATGCCGAAGATATCCTGAGTGCTGCAAAACATGCTCCGGTGCTCCTTCGTGACCCCCTTAAGCTAATGTGGTCACCTCAGAGTGTGTGACTCAGCTTCTACCCTGAGTCCAAATACGCTTTGGAGCCACCCCTGGGCTCAGTCTCAGTGTCTGCTGCACTCCTCCAGCTGGAAACAATGTGGCTCCATACATATAAATGAAAAGGAAACTATATAGTGTAATATAGTCAAAATACTTTTATTAAAAGAAAACGCTCCCCACACCTGGGTATTCACATGGCACTGGTGCGTCAGTGCACCATACTATAATGGCTTTCTATGCAGAATCAATAGTTTCAATAGTTATTTATTAAGTTTCACAAAAATGTACACAAAAAAAAGAATCAAGATGTAAATCACTGTAATGAAAACATCAACAATCATAAAGATGCAATAAACAGAGCTTCAAGGCTGATAATGTTAGATTGACGATACCAGGGACAACTAAAGCTATACAGTTGCTGCATCTCATTGAGGGAAGGGAATAGGGAGGGATGGGATGGAAGGGAGGGGAGTTGAACTGGAAAGGCAAGGTGTGGGTGGGTAGGGAGGGGAAAAAGGCCAGTTAAATATGATAATCAGTAAATATAAAAACAAAACAATGAGATCTAGTTATAGGAGACCTAAAACATACATTAGGTATAAGCATTCCATCACCCTTTAATCATGCAATTTGTATGAGATAGACAGGCAGACCAGAGTTTAGTACATTTCTGGTAGGTGAAATTGGTTGAAACCAATATTTTCTCCATTTCACATTGGTAATTAAGGTCCTTAACTGTGTCTACTATGCAAGGTTGTTTGTAAGAATTCCACAGCCTAGCAATATTTAGTTATGCAGCTAAGAGTAGATGGATTATTACAGTTCTAGATTTGGAGGGCAATTGGTCAATGCCCATGTGTATAAGTGCTAAGGCTAAATTAGGGGTTAAACAGACTTGCGTAAGGGAGGAAATTAACAAGAATACCCAATTCCAGCATGAACATAAATATCTACAATGCCAGAAGATATGGTGGAGCGGGCCTGCTTCTCCACACATGCACCAGCATTGTGGAGGCTGGTTGGGAAAAATCATGGTATTATTTCTTTTATTAGGCCCTGGCTTTAATTTGTATACCAGAGGCTGGTAAAATACAGTTTAACAAAACATTTAGGCTTACATTTTAATGTATATACAGTATCTCACAAAAGTGAGTACACCCCTCACATTTTTGTAAATATTTTTTTTTATATCTTTTCATGTGAAAACACTGAAGAAATGACACTTTGCTACAATGTAAAGTATTGAGTGTACAGCTTGTATAACAGTGTAAATTTGCTGTCCCCTCAAAATAACTTAACACACAGCCATTAATGTTTAAGCGGCTGGCAACAAAAGTGAGTACACCCCTAAGTGAAAATGTCCAAATTGGGCCCAAAGTGTCAATATTTTGTGTGGCCACCATTATTTTCCAGCAGTGCCTTAACCCTCTTGGGCATGGAGTTCACCAGAGCTTCACAGGTTGCCACTGGCGTTCTTTTCCACTCCTCCATGATGACATTACTGAGCTGGTGGATGTTAGAGACCTTGCACTCCTCCAGCTTCCATTTGAGGATGCCCCACAGATGCTCAATAGGGTTTAGATCTGGAGACATGCTTGGTCAGTCCATCACCTTTACCCTAAGCTTCTTTAGCAAAGCAGTGTTCGTCTTGGAGGTGTGTTTGGTGTCATTATAATGTTGGATTACTGCCCTGCGGCCCAGTCTCCGAAGGGAGGGGATCATGCTCTGCTTCAGTATGTCACAGCACATGTTGGCATTCATGGCTCCCTCAATGTACAGTAGCTCCCCAGTGCCGGCAGCACTCATGCAGCCCCAGACCATGACACTCCCACCGCCATGCTTGACTGTAGTCAAGACACGCTTGTCACTTGGTTTCCGCCACAAACGCTTGACACCATCTGAACCAAATAAGTTTATCTTGGTCTCATCAGACCACAGCTCACGGTTGCAGTAATCCACATCCTTAGTTTGCTTGTCTTCAGCAAACTGTTTGCAGGCTTTCTTGTGCATCATCTTTAGAAGAGGCTTCCTTCTGGGATGACAGCCATGCAGACCAATTTGATGCAGTGTGAGGTGTATGGTCTGAGCACTGACAGGCTGACCCCCCCACCCATTCAACCTCTGCAACAATGCTGGAAGCACTCATAGGTCTATTTCCCAAAGAAAACCTCTGGATATGACGATGAGCATGTGCACTCAACCTCTTTGGTTGACCATGGTGAGGCCTGTTCGGTTTTACTGTTCTGAGTGGAACCTGTCCTGTTAAATCGCTGTATGGTCTTGGCCACCATGCTGCAGCTCAGTTTCTTATAGTAGAGGCCATCTTTATGTAGAGCAACAATTCTTTTTTTTTTCAGATCCTCAGAGAGTCCTTTGCCATGAGGTGCCATGTTGAACTTCCACTGACCAGTGAGAGCTATAACACCAAATTTAACACACCTGCTCCCCATTCACACCTGTAACGAGTCACATGACATGGGGGGTGGCTAATTGTGCCCAATTTGGACATTTTCTGCTTCATTGTTTTTTATTAAAGTTTTCACAAAACAAAGTATGAATACATCCATATGTAAGTACAGCTGTCATACATTATATTTTTCTATAAGGATTTTCAAAGAATAGAGAGGCATGACTTAGATTAGAGTTAACAACTAAATTTCAGTGAATAGATTGTTTCAAACCACTATCTAGTGTCGGATACAGTTCGGGCAGCAGAACCCCCCCTCTCCAGACACCCCATCTGGGAGCAAACTGTGTCCAGGGAGAGGGTATCCCACTCACCCCCCCCCCCCACACCCTTGCATCTGGGTTGCCAAAACACTTGCTTGTTTTCACTTAAACTTCACTTCCATCAGTCTACAGTGTAGGTGCATAAGGACATAATTCAAAGGAAAAATAATGAATAGGATGTAAGGCAGGATAATGCATACTGCGGATATTGAATCCAATGCAAACTTAGGTACTAAACAAAAGTAAAACATTAGTTACAACAAGGAAAAAGAAAAAGTAAGAAAGAAAAAAAAAAGAAAAGTATTCACCAACATAAAATTGCCACCAATTAAAAGAATGTATTTGTATCAGTGTATCAATGAAGAATCTCTGGAAATCTTGAAGACCATGGTAACCAGTTAGTCTGGAAATTATTCCTAGAGTTAGACGAATATGCAAAGAACTTTTCATACAGGTAATGAGTGCTTACTCTATGTATTACATCATTTATGCTAGGTATATTGTCTGTTTTCCATTTTGAGGTAATGGATAGGTGTGCTGCTATCAAGATGTGGGTGGCTATGCATCTGTATTTCACGCGTATATTATTGTTGATCCCTAGGTTGAGAAGGGCTAGAGCAGGTTTGGGGCTAAGAATGATTCCTGTGATTTTAGCTATCAGGGAGAATACTGAGATCCAGAAACTCCTCACAGACTTACATCCCCATAGTATATGAAATATCGTTCCTTTAGAGCCACATTGTCTCCAACATGAGTCATTAATACCTTTAAAAATATGCGATAGTCTCATCGGAGTTAGATAGCTTCTTTACAATATTTTGAGAGACAAGTCCCAATGGTTATTGCAATGAGTGTAATTATAGTTAGCTTGAGTAGCTTTTAGCCAGTCTCAGTGATTTTTTTTAAATCACTCTCCCAGTTTAGCATGCTCATAGTTTTAGTTTGGGTGAATGTGTTTTGTAATTTTTTGTAGAACCATGAGAGTCCTTTAGGTTTGGTAAAGGAGGTGGTAAAGTATTCCCATGTGTCTGATCTTAAGGAAACGAAGGTATTTGGGTTTTTAATGTGGTAGTGATGTAATTGGATGTTTGCGTATGATGGTGTTAATGGACTTTCGGCTATGAATTGTTTATATGTGGTATTCTTAGGGAAAATTATCTCATCTATTTTTAATGAGGGTATGAGGTATTCGTACATACTTAGGGTGATATATTTCTTATGCAAGAGTATACTGTTATCAATTTGTGCATTTAAAGCCCTCCACGCAGTCACCGTTGCGTCATTAGATGGGAATTTGGGATAATGTAATGGTTTATCTGTTAATGTAGCTAATAGAAGTGAAGGTAGATCCCTTTGTGAGATTATCGCTCGTTCTATATGTACCCATAATTTATCTGTTGTCTGATGGAACCAAGACTTGGCTTGATCCAGTAATGCTGCAGTGTAATATTTGCATAGGTTAGGAAATCCCGTTCCTCCTCTCTGCCTTTGTTTTTGTAAGATAGAGTATGAGAGTCTTGCTAGTTTACCAGCCCATACAAATTTCCTTAAAAGCTTGTTAACCGTAGTAAAGAAGTTTTCAGGCAGACTGATAGGAATAGTTCGAAAATAGTATAATATTTTCGGCAATACAATCATTTTATAAGCGGCTATCCTCCCTAGCCAGGTGAGTTTGTGTGATGAGATGTGTGTTAGGTCATTTTTTATTATATTTATTAGGGCAGGATAATTGTGGTAAAATACAGAGCTGGAGGGATAGGAGAGGTGTATCCCTAGGTACTTCAAATATTTTGTGGTCCATTGAAAGGGAAATTTAGTCTTCAATATATGAAGCATATTGTTGCGAATGTGTATAGGAAGAATGGGGGATTTGGTGATATTAAGTTTATAATATGAAATATTTCCAAATTTGTTAAGTAATTGTTGTGTTCTATCAAGCGAAGTTTCTGGTGAAGTTAAGGTCAATACCACATCATCCGCAAATAATCCTATTTTATGGTCCATGTCTGATACTTTAATGCCAGTAATAAGGGTTTCTTGTCTAATAGCTTCCGCCAGAGGCTCCATCACCAGTGAAAAAATCAATGGTGATAGGGGGCACCCCTGGCGAGTCCCATTTTTTATATAGAATTTATCAGACTTGGCGTTAGAAGTGTATACTTGTGCAGTTGGGACCATGTATAATGCAGATATAGCTGAATGAATAGGGCCCTTAAGGCCAAACTTGATGAGTGTTGTGGATAGGTACCCCCAGTGAACCCGATCGAATGCTTTTTCCGCATCAAGTGTCAGGAACACTGTGGGCACCTTACACATTTCTGCAATTTTGAGAAGGTTGAACATTCTGCGAGTACCGTCTGGGGCTTGTCTACCTTTAACAAATCCAACTTGATCCACTTTTATTAGGTGAGGGGTTACTTCTGCTAGGCGGTTAGCTAAAATTTTTGAGTATACTTTTAAATCTGTATTGAGAAGGGATATGGGCTGAAAATTTTGAGGGGCATCTGGTTTTTTTCCTGGTTTTGGGAGGGCCACTATTACTGCTTGGAGCATTTCTTCTGGGAATGAGGTAGAGATGGTAGCTTTTTGGAAAAGTTTGTTCATATATGGCACTAGGGTGTTTGGGAAAGTTTTATAGTACTCTGCTGAGAAGCCGTTAGCACCTGGTGATTTCTTGCAGGGTAAAGATTGTATGACTTGAGAGATTTCTTTATCTGTGATGGCAGAATTTAGGTAATGTAGTTTTTCGTTATCTAGGGAAGGAAGGTTGACAGATTGAAGAAAATTGTTAATCGCAGTGTCAGTAGGTTGGGGTGTTGTGGGATCTGACTTTTCTTTTTTTTTTAAACAATCTTTTTATTGATTTTATAGAACAGGTACATACATAACAAAAAAGAAAAAACATTCCTCAGTTGAGCAACATACCCCCCTGAGACTGGCCATGCAAGGCCTACTAAAATAACACTAACATACAGATTAACAGAACCCAACCCCCCCCTCCCCCCTCCCCTCACCCCGACCAAGAGCTACAGAACGAATGTATCATAGTGTGCACCATCAGACCTTATATGATTTTAAATATGTCCTCTGTAAGTCATATTTGCTCATTCCTCCGAACGTTAAATTATATAAATAATATATACAACACACATTCTGTACTATATATTAATATAATATTGTATTATATTATATTATATTATATTATATTATACCTCAAGCAGTCCCCATAATTATAAATGCTTAGTCCCTATCAATCTAACCCACTGTTGCCGAGGAGTCCAGCCATGCCTGCCAAACCTTAGTAAACTTCTTAGGACAACCTCTAGCCCTATACGTGGCTTTATACAAGGGTACCACTGAGTTAATTAAACCTTTCCAAAATGACAATGTTGGTGCCATGGTGTTTTTCCATTTTAAAAGAATAGCTTTCCTGCCATAGAATAACCCTATATTTAGCAATGTGCGATGAGCCAGCGTTGGTACCACTTCCTCCACCAGTCCGATAAGACAGACTCTAGGAGTCACAGGGACTGGGATGCTCATTACCTCTGTCAAACAACCTGCAACCTCAATCCAAAAATTTTGTATCTGCGGGCATGTCCAAAAAATATGTTCTGCATCCGCTGGAGAGTGATTGCATCTCCAGCAATGGCTATTAGCAGATGGATATATACGGGCCAACCTTGCTGGTGTAAAGTAAATGCGATGTAAAAATTTGAATTGAATTAGGCGATCTCTGGCTGAAACCAGGTATTTGAAGGGCCGATCCCACATATCCTCCCAGTCCTCACCCTGAATGCTAGGAATTTCCCTCTCCCATCGTTCTTTACATTTAATTATACCCTGAGGAGTCTTGGTAAATAACAACTTGTATATAGTTGATAATGGTTTTTAAGGTCTTCATTTTTTAGAATTGTTTCCAATGTAGAGGGAAAAATTTCCACTCTGCGATCACCACACTGCGCCTGAAAAGCATGGCGCAGCGGCAGGAATCTAAAGAAAATGGAGTTTGGAAGATCATGTCTCGCCTTAAGCTGGTCAAACGTGACCAGCTCTCCCTCTCTGGTAATATCCTCCAATACTTTTATTCCTTTACTAGCCCACAGAACCGGATCTGGAAGGGAATTGAAATGGGGCAGATTCGGATTCATCCATAATGGGGCCGAGGGTGTATGACCCGTATAGCTGGGGGATGCCAAGGTGGTGGAAATCTCCCACGCCTTAATGGTAGCCCCCATCGAAACAGTAATAGGTAGGCTCGTTTTTAGGCCCCTGTAGAGAGCTAATCTGAGACTCTCATATGACCCCAAAAGGGCTGCCTCCAGCACTGTAGCAGAATCCCCATCATTTCCCGTTAGCCATCTCATAGCAAACACCATCTGTCCTGCCAAATAGTATTTTTTCCAATCTGGAAGCGCTAAACCCCCCTGTCCCCAGGGTTCTTGTAGGATGGTAATGCTTATACGGGGTGATTGCGGAGACCATATAAATGATCCTATAATTCCATTTAATGTGTCATAGTATGTTTTTGGAATCCAAACAGGAGAGTGACGCAAAAAATAGAGGATTACAGATAGAAATTTAATTTTAATTAGGCTAACTCTACCTAATAGGGACAAAGGCAGCCTCTTCCAGATCTGAGTTTTTTGTTTCAGTCTAGTCACCAGCGGGAGAAGGTTTAAGGACATGTAATCATGAATATTGGCAGTTATTTTTACACCTAAATATGAAAAAGATGAGACCCATTGAAGCGGTAAAGTATCATCCCTCTGAGCCTGTGCCCCAGTACCCACCACCAGAATGGACGACTTGCTCCAATTTACCCGTAAACCAGAGAAAGAGGCAAACTGATCCATAATCTTAAGGGCAGCTTTTAGAGACGGCCCCGGATCATTAAGGAAAAGGAGCAAGTTGTCTGCGTAAAGTGCTACACATTCTTTAATTGTCCCCACTCGTATTCCAACAACCTCGTCAGATTGTCTCAATGCTCTAGCCATGGGTTCCATTATCAAGGCAAAGAGAAAGGGAGACAACGGACACCCCTGTCTGGTACCTCTACTGATTTTAAAAAAGTCGGATACCTCCACCCCCAATCGGATAGCCGTCTGAGGGTCACAACATCAGGATCCAACGACGGAATCTCGGACCAAAACCCATCGCCTCCAAAACCTTTTGCATATATAGCCAATCTACGGAGTCAAAAGCTTTTTCTATATCGATGGACACCACCACCTTGGCCGGGGAATCTGAGTTGTCTAATTGGAGGTGTGTAAATAATCTTCTCAAGTTCGTGTCTGTCGACATTCCAGGCATGAAACCCGTTTGGTCAATGTCCACTACTGTAGCGATAATCTTAGCTACTCTCGAGGCCAGTACCTTAGTAAGTATTTTCAAATCCATGTTGAGTAACGCAATAGGGCGGTAAGAGGAACATTCCATAGGGTCCTTACCCGGCTTCAGAAGGAGCACCATATAAGCTTCCATCATTGACGCCGGCAAGGCTCCCTGTTCCCAGCAAGGAGTGAAAAGTTTATTTAGTCTAGGGGCTATATGAGACCTGAACGCCCTGTAAAAATCTGCAGGGAACCCATCGGGGCCCGGTGCCTTTTGTGGAGGGAAGGCAAGCATGGCAGACTCTATTTCTGATGTTGAAATAGGGTCTTCCAGGGAGGTTGCATCTATATCAGACAATTTTGGCATGGAAAGATTGTGTAGTAGCTCATCTAGTTATTGAGGATCGTATGGAGGGATAGAAGAATACAGCGAAGAATAGTATCTAATAAATTCCTGCAAAATTTCCCCTGGATTTGTTATCATGGACCCACCTTCAGTTTTAACTACAGGGATACTAACTGGTGTCTTTAGGTCAGCAGTCAAATTAGCTAGTAATTTTCCATTTTTGTCTCCCTCTGCAAAAATCATCTCAGTCTTCTGCCTAATTTCAGCGTGGGCCAGATTCGTAAAATGCAGGGCTACTAATCGTCTAGTTTCTAATAAGGAGATATAATTTGTCTCAGTGGGGGAATCTGCGTGAGTTTTAGCATCTTCTCTTTCTTTGGCCAGGAGTAGCTCACCCTCTTGACTTCTATCCTTCTTTACTGATTTTATAGCAGATATGCACTCGCCTCTCACCACTGCTTTAAAGGCATCCCACTCAATAGAGGGATCAGCTGAACCCTCATTTGTTTTCCAATAGGAGTCTATAGACTTGCTAATGTGGGCGATCACCTGGTCCTCTAGCAACCAGTATGGTGACAATTTCCATCCTCCCCTTTTGCCCCCCAAGGGAAAGCCAAGGGTGACCTCAAGCGGATTTTGGTCCGAAACCCCTCCGGATAGATACGTGACCTCGTATATATATTTTAGAAGAGAGGAGTTTCCGAACGCCAAATCAATTCTAGCTGCTGACTTGTGTACGGAAGACAAATGAGAATAAGAAATGGCGCCCGGATTTTTCCATCTCCAAAGTTCAGTTACATCTGCCACGCTGACCCAGGAGCAGAGGTCCCCAGATGCAGGTCTGGCCACATTTGAGGAGTCCAGTACCGGGTCTAGAATAGCATTAAAGTCACCCATCATGAGCATTGGGAAATGTGTAAATGGAGCCAGCTTTACCATTAAATCATATAATAGGGAAACTTGAAAAGGAGGAGGCAAGTAGACATTTATCACTAAGATTTTGGTATGAAACATGTCTAGCAGTATCGCCACATATCGTCCCCCTGGGTCAGTGAATACCTGGTGGATTGTGCATGCAATTGTTTTACTTATGAGAATAGATACCCCACGGGCGTAAGTAGAATAAGTGGAATGAAATGTCTTTTGAATCCAATGCTTACGCAAAGATAGTATTTTGCTGCCTTCCAGATGGGTTTCCTGAAGAAGGACGACATGTGGTTTAACCTGCTTGAGGTATTGGAAAACTTTAGCTCTCTTAAATTTATTATTTAAGCCCCGGACATTCCAGGACAAAACCTTAATTCTATTATCCATTATTTAGGATACAATAGAAGAACAATCCTATTATGTGTGAGAGACAAGAGGAGCTAGTCCCCAATGTTTCGCAAGAAGACATGTACATTCTATTGAAAATGGGTGCACTACTAATATATGTCACGTAGCATTGGTCAAACAATCCCACCCCTGCTGTTATACCAGAAACTGTGAAACTATTTGAAAAAAAATTTAAAAAAATACAAAAATCCAAAAAAGTTAAAAGATAAAGAAAAAGAAAAAAAATACATTGTCCGGTATGCAGCTTGATCCCTGTAACCAACAAACCTGTGGAAGTACAACCTAGTGAAACGGTAGTTCGGCATAGTATGTTGAAATAAGTTCTGCACTTTCTCCGACGCATCCACCGGTAGTCCAAGTAGGGACAGCTTGCAACCGACCGCTTCTTAAATTTCGGATGCATTAAGCCTGCCTGATGAAAAGAAATGTGAGGAGGCTGCAAACGGAGTGATATATCCACATTCCAGATGAAACACCAAAAAACAACATGTCTCTTTAGCTCACATATATTCCAGGTAATTAGGGAAAACTGTTCTCTCTTAGCATTACATGGAATCCATCCTCTCCTGGTGAAAGTCTCAGAATGATGAAAGACACCGTAAAAAAGAAAAAAAAAACAATAAAAGAGGAAGGTGTATCCTTACTGCAGAAGTAAACCAGACACTGTTCAACAACATTGAAAAAATAAAAAGGGAAACATATTTCAGTTTAGTGTGAATCTGTCATCATGGGTTCTGATCCAGCCAGTCACATGCATCTTGTGGCGTTTCAAAGAATTTGACTGTACCCTTATATTGCACACGGAGGCGACTGGGATAAAGCATGCTATATTTCAGCTCCATCTCCCTTAATCTCCTTTTTACATCTGTAAATGAGCGACGCCTACGTTGTGTTTCTGCTGAGAAATCAGGGAAAAGCATAATACGAGCATTTTCATATTTCAATTCTTTGTGCTTCCTTGCCTCAGCCAGCAGCATGTCTCTGTCCTTATAATTGAGAAATCGGACTAGAAACGGACGTGGGGGGGCTCCAGATGGTCTAGCACCCGTGGGGACTCTGCGCGCCCTTTCTGCCACATACGTTGGGGGGAGATCACCCAGGGACAGTAATGATTTGAAAAACTGCTCCGCAAACGTTGATGGGTTAGACCCCTCCGCCCCCTCAGGAAGCCCCACCACTCTTATATTATTCCTCCTTTGGCAGTCTTCGGCGTCATCTGCTCTATGTTGAAGTGAACGGACCATGTCCTTTAATTCAGCTAATTGCGAGCCCTGAGTGTGAGATGTGTCCTCCACCTCCGGAATGCGGTCCTCTGCAACAGTTAACCTGCCTCTGATCTTGTCTAGATCATGGCGGATGAGATTACATTCAGATGCTAGGCAGTCTATGCGACCCATTAGTTCCGATTTTGAAGCAGCAATTGCTTCTAAGACGGGGCCCGTTATGGCGTCAATCTCAATGTCATTAGATTCATTTGTGGGGCTTATAGGTGCCTGAGGAGTTGTACTTGCCTGCTGCGACATCTTCACAGACAGTGTTTTGGCGTGCTGTGGAGCGGAGTTGCCGTGGGAGGAGCTAGCCGCCATGTTGTCCAACGAGCGGAGCTGCCTCTGACACGATGCTGGCTGATTCTGCTGTTTGCCTTGCTTTTTAGTGGCAGGTGCAGGCATCTCCGTGATCACTGTCAGTTCCGCAACCCTTTAGGCACACAGCTGGCAATCGGTGAGCGGCCGATCGGTTGCAAACAGGATAATTGAGCGGAGGGAAACCGGAGCTCTCAGAGAACACTTCCTGCCGCGATCACATCCGGTCACGCCCCCCCGTGGGATCTGACTTTAAGTTATATAGTTGCTTATAGTATTTGCAAAAGGCATTGGCTATATCTCGGGGATGGTATACCATTTTTGACGTATTGGGATCTATAATGTGTGAAAGTTTGGCTTTCTGCTGTTTCTTGTGGATGTAGGCCGCAAAGAATTTGCCAGCTTTATTTCCTTGGGTGTAGTAAGTGGCCTTGAATCTCTGTAGGTAGAATTGGTGTTCTGAAATTAAGTACGATCGAACTTCTTGTATGGTTTGCATCAACACTGAATGTACCTGAGGAGAGGGATTAGATTTATGCTGCATTTCAAGAGATTTTAGTTTTGCCACAAATTAAATATGTTAGTATCAGGGGTGTCATTATGAAGGAAAAAATCTTTGATCTGATCACACAATCTGTCTCTATGTTTGGGGTTATTAAGTATAGATATGTTATTGCGCCACAAATGCACTGGTGTCGCTGTGTTCTGTTCTTTAATTATAAGTGAGACAGGGGCGTGATCAGATAATTGAATGAATCTTAGCTGATACAACATTATTAAGTATAGACAAGTCAGATGCAAACAAATTGATTCTTGAATATGACTGGTGGGGAGCTGAGTAATAGGTAAAATCTTTCTCCCCTGAGTTGACACAACGCCATATATCATACAAGTCGGATGAATTTAAGAAGGATTGGAGTTTGCTACGTGTTGAGCGTTGTGGAGAAGAACAATCTAAGTGCTTATTGGGTACACAATTGAAGTCACCACAATACAATACTTAGCCTTTCTTAATCTTGTCAACCTTTTTTTTTGAGGGTATGCAAGAAAGGTAATTGTCTACAGTTCTGAGCATATAGGTTAATTATAGTATACATGGCGTTGTTCAACTCACAAAGTAGTATAATATATCTCCCTGACTTATCTCTTATCAGATCATGCAAATGAAATGCTACATTCTGATTAATAGCAATCAGCACTCCGCCTTTTTTCTTTGGACCGGAGGCTGTGAAAACCTGAGGAAACATTTTGTTCGTGCATAGTGGGTGTTTTTGTTGAGCAAAATGAGTCTCTTGAATGCATAAGACGTCACTCTTTAAGGTTTTCGCTTGTTGCCACATGGCCCTCCTTTTAAAGGGACTGTTGAGACCGTGAGCATTCAAAGTCACAAAGTTAAGAACCATTGATCCGTGATAAAAGATTGCTATGTATAGGCTGTATTAGAAATCCTAGTAAAAG
Organism: Lithobates clamitans; assembly: GCA_037952925.1. NCBI lineage: Eukaryota > Metazoa > Chordata > Amphibia > Anura > Ranidae > Lithobates > Lithobates clamitans. The sequence continues at coordinate 1,849,386 of JBBGZY010000006.1, read as the reverse complement.
GATATGCATGAGAGTACCTGTACTTGAAGGTATAATGACCTTGGATGAGGTGCGTCCAACTGGTTGTAGTGGCATCGTAAAATAATTAAATTCCATGAAGTTGCCGTCAGATTGACCGTGGATAGTCGTCGGTGGGAAAACAAAAAAGAGAAAACAAAGAACATCAACAGTCAGAAACGAAAAGTAACGTAAAAAAGCGAGGAAATAGTCTTCAACATGCGAATAATATCGCATAAGAGCAACTGGGGGTATAAGCTCTCAGTATCCAGCTTCGACCCTTGTTTCAGGTCGGCAAACATCCTATACTAGGCCCAACTTAAAGAGTAGAAAGAGCTATATCATGTTTCGTTACTTGGTCTCCATTCAGGTGATATGCGTCCAGGGGCTTTAGAGATAACTGTATCCTCCCCTTCAAGTGGGATAAGGCCCCATTTTTTTGTAAGTTGTAGACCTTCTTCCAGAGATCTAATGGCATATGTGCGGCCTTTCCTGGTAACAAGGAGCTTAGTGGGGAAGCCCCAGGAGTAAGCAAGTTGGTTATTGCGCATTAACGTTGTAAGCGACACCAACTTTTTCCGGGCTAGCATGGTGTGCTGGGAAAGGTCGGCGTAAATAGCGATGCTTGAGTAAGGATGGGGCAGAGGGGAATTTTGTCTTGCGATCATCCTTTACGTGGAAAAAGTGTATGCGAGCTATGACATTGCGTGGAATTTTCTCTGGTAGATGCTGTGGCTTAGGTAGCCTATGTGCCCGATCCACTGTAATTTCACCGTTAGGTGTGTCAAGAAGCAGATCCTGAATCAGTTGCTGAACATAACACCAGAGATCAGAAGGGGGTACAGATTCCGCCACCCCACGCAATTTTATATTATTTCTGCAAGATCTGTCGTCTAAGTCCGCCATTTTGTTTTTTAGAGCCTCTAATTCATCATCTTTCTCGTTGTGTGCGTCCACTAATTCGTTATGAGCAGCCATTTTGTCCTCTACATGGCTGACTCTTTCTCCTACTTCTGTTATATCCGATTTCAATTGTGAAATACATTCCATAAGATCTCTGTGCGTGGATCCCCGCAGGGACACCAGCATCCCCTTCATTGTGGTGTCGCTAAGGGGTTGCCCTGTAGTTGGGAACTCATGGATTTGGTCATAGAACTCAGTAGTGCTATTCTGGGAAATGTAGTCCTCCTTCCTTTCTCCCAGATATGTGTGGGTGGAGGAGCGTTTTGGAGCTGCCTTCTGTGGGCTGTAGGTAGGTGTATTGCATAGGGATGAGCGGCTGCTGTGGCCCGGAGAGATAGATGGGGGTATGCTGGTGTCTCTCCTGTCCCCTCGTGTGTAACTCTGCCTGGCGCGCTGCTGCCTGTGAGCGGCGGCGCCATCTTGGATAATCGGTGTGCTGGCAGAGCCGAAGAATTCAGTCAGTTTACGGGGACCCCCCTGGGGTTTTCTCTTACCCATCTCCTGTGTGAGGTCTGCGGGTTGCTCAAGCACCTGTGGCTTATAGTTGCCGGCTTTTTTAGTTGCTTCTGACGGGCCGCTGAAGCTGAAGAACACGGAGCTGTCTCCTTATGCGGCCATCTCCTATGGCTGCTGGCCACGCCCCCCCCAATTTGGACATTTTCACTTAGGGGTATACTCACTTTTGTTGCCAATGGTTTAGAAATCAATGCCTGTGTGTTAAGTTATTTTGAGGGGACAGCAAATTTACACTGTTATACAAGCTGTACACTCACTACTTTACATTGTAGCAAAGTGTAATTTCTTTAGTGTTGTCACATGAAAAGATATAATAAGATATTTACAAAAATTTGAGGGGTGTACTCACTTTTGTGAGATACTGTATATACCATATTGTGATGAGACAGTCTTTGAAATCACCCTTCACCATACTGAATGGTCAGCATTAAAGTGGTTGTAAACCCCTAATTTACCCAGTGATGTGACTGGCCTCAGGTGATACACAGAGATGAAACAAATCCTTCTGCATAAGATGTACATGTTTATCTTCAGCCCTCTCTTCTCTACGGATATTACAAGTATATAATTTATACAACTTGTCTGAGCTTCCAGAAAGCAGGGGGCAGACACACTGCAGAGCATAGCATACAGGAACAAAGCTGAGGCTGTCAATCACAGACTGTGTGCTGGAGATCCCTCCCCTGTTGCTTTTTTTACCTCTTGATGTCAGAAAAACATGTTAGAAGTGACTCATGCTGATAGCAGTGAAATGAGGAAGCAGAAAGAATTGGCACTAAGTGCTCTAGATTTAGAAACATACACAGTATAGAGGGAGATACTTTATATTTCATGTCTGATGTTTACAACCACTTTAACTCTAATCAACGGTATAGAGTAAAGACCAAAAGCAGACTTTAAAGCTGCAGTCCAGGTACATACAGTATATAAAAGTGACAAATTAAAGCAGTTCTATATTTATTATATTCCTTAATACATCCTTATTTTCTTTGTTATGCAAACCATTAGAGTCACAAAATGTGGCTTATTATCAGCCTCTTGTCCTTGACCCTGTATATCAAGGCTCAGAGAGGGAAAGGGATAAGCAGCCTAGGTAGCCAATCAGTTGAGATTATCAGTCTGTTGCTTCTCTTTTCACTATACAGTCACAGGGTGGGAAGGAGACCTACTGCAACAGAGATAGATCAGGTGCCCTGCCCTGCCCTGCCAGACAGGGCTGTGTTGTATAAAGCTGGGGACACACTATTAGAAATCCAAACATAAAATTGTATGAAAATGCTTTGGAAAATGTGTACAAATGTTCTCAGTACATTCAAATGTCAGTAGGTAAACCACTTCACTCTCGCTGTTCCCAAATAAAATTGCTGTACTTTTTTCCCCACAAATATAGCTTTCTTTTGGTGGTATTTGATCACCTCTGCGGTTTTATTTTTGTGCTATAAACAAAAAAACTTTAAAAAAAAACAATATGTTTTACTTTATGCTATAAAACATATTCAATAAAAAAAATGTAAAAAACCTAATTTATTTATCAATTTAGGCCAATACGTATTCTGCTACATGTTTTTGGGAAAACATGTAGCAGAATGCCAATAAGCATGTATTGATTGGTTTGCACAAAAGTTATAGCGTCTACAAACTATGAGATATATTTATGGAATTTTTATTTATTTATGTCGGCAATGAGCAATTTTTAGTGGGACTGTGACATTGCAGCGGATACATCTGACAGTAAGTGACACTTTTTGGGGACCAGTGATACCAATACAGTGATCAATGTTAAAAAAATGCACTGTCGCTGTATTAATGACACTGGCAGGGAAGGGGTTAACATCAGGGGTAATTAAAGGGTTAAATGTGTTCACTGGGAGTGCTTGCTAACTGTAGGGATGCTTAACAGAAGCACAAGATTTCCATCTTCCCCTCTCACAGAATGGCGGTCTGCCTTGTTTACATAGGCAGACTGCCATTCTAGCTCTCCTTAGAAAGATTGCGGGGTGCCTGCGAACATCAAGTCTGCCGGATGCACTGATTGGCTTCCGCTGTGTGCAATCCAACAGCAGGAGCGGGTCGCCAGCTGGGCGTGCACCCCAGACCCAGTGCACTAAATCACATATAGGTACATGATTTCGCACAGAAGGGCCGCCTTGCCACAGTATAGCTGCATGGGGCGGTCCAGAAGAGGTTACGATTCAGTTTGCTATTAACATTTGATTTTGGAATGAATGGACTTCACCAAATGAAAACCACATACACTGTTATAAATTTGTATAATTTAGAAAACTTTCCCATCCTGTTCCTTTGAATCTTGTCACTGAGGTAAAAAAACTAATGTCAATTTAACCCCACTAATGATTGGAAAATGAACAAAACTTTTTTACAACAAAAATGTTGAATAATATTCTACTAGCATATACCCAGCTTAACATAGATATGTAAATCTCAAGACTGGATGAACAGAAATATAAATCTTTTTGCAGATAAAACAGATTCTTTATATGTATTTCAACTGGGGTTCATTTTTAAAACAAACCGTTTCCATTTCCTTTGCATGTAAAGATAATTGCACCTTTATAATCTGCTTCATTAGCTGCTTCAAACAATATCCTATTTTCCTAAAACGTGCAGTCAAAAAGTCCTAAGTCCTCATTGAAAAGTCCTCTGTCCTCATTGAAAAGTCCGAAGTCCTCATTTCTATTCGAATAACATGAACAAAGGCAACCTAAAAATGCAAGTTTATAAAGTTTCAAATAAAACATGATTTGGGCCAGAGAAAACAAAAATGAACCTAATGCATACCAATCACTCTGCTATCTCTGTATACGTACTTCAAAAAGGCTATGAATAATTTTATAACCGTGTCTTCCTATTGAAAACTGAAAATGCAAGTTTAAACAGAATTCAACTTCCCAAACATTCCACTGGGTCATATGTTTTCAAGTACACTTGGTAAAATAACATACCTTGTGATGCATAAATCATTGACAGACACATGAGAGAAACGGTATGCCACCTGCAATTTATGATCAGGAACATTTTACTGCTTGAGGATAAAAAGTTCATTACAGATCATCAGGAAACCACCTTGGATTATTACTACTTTCTCTTGGGTGACCAACTTTCTATGAGAAATAAAAGAACAGCCATGGAAAGCCTGAAGGGCACTGGCTCACCACAAATTACAATGTAATACAGCTGTCCCAGAAAATAAAAAGACAGTAGAAAGCAATGTATCACAATATGAAAAACTGATTCAAATGACAATACATGAAACGTGAAAAGCTTTTTGTTAACAAGCCTGCACCACACAATTCAGCATGGTTATCAATCCAGAAATGCAACACATAAAGTAGAACCTCACTGAGCAGGGTTCGCATTAAAACTAATCATACAATCCCATGTTTCTGTAGTATTTTGAACACCAGGCAGATATTAAAATATTTTTTGCAGTTATTTATTTACTAAGAGGTCTATTTATACATAATCGGCTATGTAATTGTCTCAATTAAACCACAGCCTTGCAGCTTGCCTAGTATTATTGATCGTTCATCTAGTGGGCCTAATGTGCAGTATTTTCCTAAAATACCTAAATCAGGAAAATACTGCACTATGGCCATTAGAGTAAGCTGATGATCATAGGAAATAAACATTTTATGCACATTATTAAGATTATTCATAATGTGAAAGATGATGTTACCCCGAGTAAATAGATACCTAACATGTCACACTTTAAAATTGCACACACTCGTGGAATGGCGCCAAACTTAAAAACCTTCATACTTACCTTCATACTTAAAAATCTTCATAGGCAATGCTTTAAAAATTTTTACAGGTTACCTGTTTAGAGTTACAGAGGAGGTTTTGGGCTAGAATTATTACTCCCATTCTAACGTTCGTAGCGATATGGTTTGAATGCCGTTTACATATGTGGGTGCGGCGTATGTATGCGTTTGTTTCTGCGCACACAGGGGCACACAGGGGCGCTTTAAAAAATGTTTTTTAATTGTTTATTTTATTAGAATTTTTGTATTTTTAAACTTTCCCTTTAATTATTTTTTTGATCACTTTTATTCCTATTACAAAGAATGTAAACATCCTTAGTAATAGGAATAGGGCATGACAGGTCCTCTTTGTGGAGAGATGTGGGGTCTATAGGACCCCACATCTCTCCTCCAGGCAGGAAAGACTGAGATGAAAAGAAAAAATAAATGTTGCACCCGGGCCTCTGAAGGCCATAGAGATTGCCGGGGACCATCTGTCCCTTGGAAGTCTCTATGCTCAGCTTCAAGCACCGGTGGATTCTTGCTCCAGCTCGCCAATCGCACAAGCGAGCCGGTAGAAGCACTGCAGGGCAGCAAGAGTGGGGGGGGCATTCCTTCCTGCCGCCTGTAAGAACAATCAACTGGCTGAACTGATGCTATGATTGTTCTTACAGTGCAGGGAATCGTCGGCTGTACCTGCAGGCATCATTCAGATATCCCCACTCAAAGTCCAGGACGTCATATGACGTACCTTGGGCAGGAAGTGGTTGAAGGGTTAATAACTTTAAGGGCCATTTTACACCATTGCAATGCAATGCTCTGAAGTGAACATGTGTAATGCCAGCTAATTGTTTGGTCTATAAAAAGAGTTTGTATTGTGAAAACAAACTTTATATGAGCTTTATATGGGTGGGCTAGGACTCTGGCGTCCTTGGCTATTTGGAAAGTATAAGCAGCTCTGCAAAAGTTAGCTGCTCACTAACATAATATTCAGTGATGCCATCACTGCTTCAATCCTCGAGGCATTGTTGTGCCTAACCAAAAAGTAAATGTTTATTTTATTTATTTATTATTTATTTATTTCAGGTACTTATATAGCGCCGTCAATTTACGCAGCGCTTTACATATACATTGTACATTCACATCAGTCCCTACTCTCAAGGAGCTTACAATCTAAGGTCCCTAACTCCCATTCATACATACTAGGAACAATTTAGACAGGATCCAATTAACCTACCATCATGTCTTTGGAGTGTGGGAGGAAACCGGAGTACCCGGAGGAAACCCACGCAGGCACAGGGAGAACATGCAAACTCCAGGCAGGTAGTGTCGTGGTTGGGATTTGAACCAAAATCTCCTGATTTTATTCTTATTTTTATTTTATGTTTGCATGCATGCATCTATCACTTTTTAAAATAACCACTTACTGTAATATACCCAGAGAGTAAATTATTTCAATGAACATTTTTTCTAACATTGGGTACCTGCTTTAGGAAAAAAAACTGAAAAACTAAATATTTTTCTCAATTCAAGAGTACAAGAGATATAAAATTATGAGGGGGACCAGACTCTATGAAAAAGCATTACTTATTAATTCAGTTTAGGGCACTTTGATGTTGCAAGGACTGAATTTGTAGTCAACATACAGACACCATTGGAGAAAGCTTTGAAAAAGGCTATTTCTTCTTGAAAAGAGTTATGAAATGAGTTACTGTCATAACTCACCCTTGTTCTCTGTGCCCTGCAGGTACAAAAGTTAAATCTCTGTTGTCTCACAACTGTGTAGCTTAGCAAAGGGTTCTAAAATAGGTGTTCCTTTCAAATAGTATGTAAAAAGCAAATGGAAGGTATATGTATAATGCTGAGACTATCATTTTTTTACTTTTCCAAAGAAATTTCATGAGTTAAAGCACATTTATTGATAGACCCATTCTAATCAAACATGGGAGATTTTTATATACTTTAAGTAACTACTGAAATCACAATATATAAAAAGATGAGCTAGTAATAGAAAATCTGGCGGGAATTAAGTAATGGACTCAGCTCTAACAGCTCAAAGTTAGATTTACCAAGCATATCTGTGAATTGGAAACAAGTGGTCCGAAAGACAACTTAAAGAGGAACGTTGCTTTTTTAAAATTTAAAGTCAGCAGCTACAAATGCTGTAGCCACCTACTTTTAAAAATCAGGAACTTACCAGTCACTGGGGTCTAGTGCTGTCAGCTGCAAGTTAAAGGGGAGGGAGCAAACCAGTTTTTGAGTCAAGTTCTGCTTTAAAACAACTGTGCGCTTGAAAAATTTGACATCTGCTTATAGAGGAAGGCCTGTTCAATAACATCACAGGCTCACTCCCCCTGGTCAAACAGACCAGGAATGCCACATAAGCCTTACATTAAATCAACAGCTGAATATGGAAATAATATAGTATTTATTAAGGTACTACTGCTTTTGACCTCAACTAATTCATATGAGCAACCTGGGTTCACCATTGAACCCAAACTCAGAGCAAACAAGCAGGACTTGTGTGAATCATTTCACTCACCTCTAGCTCACCTAAACTCTTACTAGAGAATCAATACAGACATAATAAACAAAGTTGTTGGCATTGCTGAAACAGTAGTGAAAAATACCCAGACTTTAAGTTAACATGTTCTGGTTAGGTTCAGCTGGAGATGCAAAACTAAGCATGCCAAACCTTTCACAATGAAATTATCTACATAAATGCATATACAGTAAATGGCATCCCTTTTTATCTCTTGCTGTCTGTGCACCATAGACATTTACAATTGGCTGCACAGAAATGTAACAGTTGTATAACATTAAATGTTAAACAAAATAGGCATGTCTACTTTAGTAGGCATAGTAGAGAGAAATGGCTAGTCCAAAGATACCTTAATTTGATCATTTATGTTATTGTCATTTTAACTAATGTACTCAGACTGCATAAAAGTTCACTTAATATATCCAGTAAACAAAATATACCAGCAAAAAAATATCCTGGGGGTCCATGACTATACCACTTCTTTAAAAAAAAGTTTATAAAAGCCCTCCAAGAAATCCAGGAGGAGGGCTTGGTCACAAAGTTTTCTCCACTGCACAGAGAACTGCAAAAACACTACAGGCTCTACACACGCCTGCATTTGCATTGTATTATGGAGAGCTAAAACAAGCTAACACAAGCTGATATTATAAGGGTGGTGTTTTCAAACAGTAGGTCCAAACAAAACAATGATTTTTTTTCTAGTCACTTTCTTGTTGTCTAGTGCTACCCATTAAAAAAGTAAAAATGTGAGTTTTATTGCAAAAAAAGTTTTTTTTTGCAAAAATGATCATGTTTGTAGTAAAGTGTGACCTTCTATGAGCTAACCTTGTGTCTACAGAATGAGCTATTATGAACCATTGTTTTTGGGTTTTTTTTTTATGACTCTAAAGAAACATGGCAACCAAAGTACTATATAATCTTGTACAACTTTTTGCAATACAAATTTTTGTGACAGTGAACTATAAAGATGTGTTAACTGCTCACATTTACTAAATGCAGCAAAACCCAATATGACATGAGTGCTTGCAATAGGACTGTTCAAGGTTATTATCCTTACATTTAAGTCATTTACCTAGACAATTATGCAGCCGTGAGGTATGGACTCTTGATCGGCATACATGTTCCAAATCAGTAACTTAAAAAGTAGTGAACCTATTATAATTATGAGTGCTCCAGAGCTTACACCTCTAAAACCTATTAGCAATGGGAGCTCCTATATTTCTAGCATGTAAGGTTTCCCTTACAGCCAACTGATGCTCAAAAAGTTAATATTTGATATCTCAGAGGGAACACCTAAAAATGTTAATTATGCCTAAGCAGTACCCTGAAAAATATTTTTTTTTTCTTTAGTTCCTCCTGAAAAATGGCGTAGATGGAGTAGTATATCTTTACCGTGAGCTCATTCAAGGCACCGAGGATCTCACTGATAGTACCTTGACCTTTTGAGTGAGATTTAATGATGCCACTGCTGTGCTGTGATGATCATTGTTTTCCTTGCTGGAGAGGAAACTGTACCCAAAGACCTGCAGTAAAAGGATTGCCTTGCTTCTACTGCATTCAGTCAGCAGATCTGTACTTTCTGAACCTCATCTACTGCTGCTTGATATTATTATTACATATTTCATCAAATCACTAGTCATCAAATGGGGGGGGTTGTTTATCTGTGATATATGAAAATGTACAGCCCCTCTCCTCTTCCATAATGGCTGCCACCATGCAGTTTTTTTAAAAATAGCAATTTTACCTGCCATATCTTTTATTTGCTAGAAATGTTTCAGCACCATGGACAGAGAGAACACTTAAGATAGCATAAAACAACATTTAAGTAGGTTTCCAGATGAGTCAGGTTAATTTTGGATTATAAACACCATAAAGTCCACCATTTCTGTGTGCTATATAATATACAGTATAATAAAACTGATTTGAATTAAAAGTGTATTATTATTTAGAATATTAATTCCTTAGTGTGATTTCTAATAGTATGGCAAAATAATCAGAGCTTTTTGTATCATTATGTATAAATTATGCCATTTAATCAGCAAGAGGTTCTGTACTGCCTGGGGGAAACAAGATATTCTGAAAAGTCATTTTTTAATCTAACTGTTTTTTTGTCACATATACATATGTAGTCAACAGAAGTATGATACAGTAGCATTTTACACAGGAAATTACTATAAATAGAGAAAATTACAGGTATAAAAATAAGAAGACAGAAAAACATACTTAATAAATTTAATAACATTAGACCCCTCATAACTGACTTTATGAAGAAGTGTCTTTAAAAACAGTGTAAACAAGCGAATTATCAATCCTACGATTATACACCTGTGGAAAGATTTTACTTATTTATAAAACATTTGTCATCCACATTCACCCATACATTTGCTTGATAGGACCTCATTTGCTGACACTTGCGGCATACCTATATTTCCTATTCTTTGCTGTAAAATCCAAGTTATAATTACATTGACTATATTCCTGCTTTAAACAGTTGCTGTTTTCCAAAGGCCAATCATTGTTATTTTCTGGCATCTATGAATACATTTCCCATGGATATTACTAATACCCTATCACTATACTATTCTACTATTCTATTGAACACATACTTTATACTGTAAATGAGGATAATAGGGAGGGTGAGTGCCAGTGAACAGATGGAAATAGCAGTCAAACCCTGTCATGTAAATGCATCTGGACTGTACAGTATCTGTAGATATAATCTAGCTGCAAAGTTCCCATACATCAACTAAGAATGGCTCCTCAAAAAAACTGGTTATGATTAGATTGGAATGTAAAATGTTTACCAAAGTCCTGGCTGTGCCACTGATTCAACATTATTATAGGGCGGCACAACTTGCCCCTTTGGTGGCCTATCATGCAACATCTAGTATGTCGCTATGGAAGAGTATCTGTTGGATCCTATTGCAATAGAAACACTCCTTTGGATTCTTCTGGATTTGTGTAAACACTTCTCCAAACCCATATTACGACACTCGTTAAAGATTTGGGATTCAATTAAGTTTTTAGGGAACTTGATCTCTCCCATTTTCTGTTGGCTACCTTACTTCATAACCCTCCCTTTAGTCCCAACATGGAGTAGGCTGACTGCTTCCAATGAGAAAAATGAAAATGACTGGCGCAAAACACAAAATAAACATGTTCATGAACATGTACAATGAAAGCCTTGTGGATGGTCACAGTAATATCCGTGGGCACATGAAATAAAGTCAGATAAATAAATTAGCAAGCTGAAAAGGAGTCCACAAATCCAAATAAAAGTTGGTGGTGGCAGCTGTCCTCAGAGATAAGCCAGCTTTCTGAAAATCAAGTAAAAGGACAAAACAGGAAGCGTCGCCTGAGTGTAGTATTAAAACAAACAATTTAATCAAAAGATTAAGAACACTCACAGGAACAAGATTCAAAACAAGCTCATCTGGTTCATGGGAGAGCCCAGAGAAACCGGGATAACTGCCGTGAACCGCAGGGCGGATGTGACATCACAAAAGAAGGGGAGACGGCCAGGAAACACACAGAAGGAAGGGCACACTGTGATAGACAGGCTATGCCTGTCTATGACCTTGCTGTCAAAAATTCCAATGATATGCATCTGCCAAGCAGGTGTGGATAAATTGGTCTGTGCATTCTGTGTAAATGTGAAAATGATTAGATTTCAAGGAACTGAAAGTAGGCATTCATAGAAACCTTTCTTGCTTTTACAATGGAACGTTGTAAGACTTAATTATCTTACACATTACCAAAACATACAGAACAAACCAACCAAAACCATTTCTTAGTCAGTTTTTAGATCTTGTCACAAAAATGAATACTAATGTATCATATTAGTTTGGTTATCCTTAAGCCTGGGTTCACACCTATGCAAATTGGATGCGCAATTCTGCATAGCAGGATATTGTGACTGGCTCTCTGGAGCCGGTTCACACATCTCCACAGTGGCTCTGGTGTGATTTGCACAGGAGCCCTGTGCATCTTTTGATCCATTTCAGGTCCGAATTCAGCCAAAAAATTGGGCTAAAATTGGACCTGAAACTGTGAATGGAGATGCACTGGACTCTTGCTGGGAGCCGCTGTGTGTTATAGTGTGAACCCAGCCTAAATGTGTATATGGGGTGGCTAGACATTACTAACAGTCAAAAAAAAATTGAGTGGACTTCAGCTGCAAAATCTTTAACTTGAAAGCCACCTGGTACTGAGAGACATAAATCCTGCAATATAAACCAATATGAAAAATTTGTGTTTTCAACTCCCAGTCTTTAATATTTATTTATATACAAATTGGAGGAGCAAACTGGGAGCAAAAGTAGAATTAATACCCATAGTCATCAATCAAATTCTTTGTTTCCTTATTTTTTGTTTAAATGAAAGCAGAAACTGGTCACTATAGTCAATAATTCTTCTTTTCCACCTGTCATTTCATTGATATTTATCAGAGGGTGAACGTGTCTGGCCATACAAAACTCACAAAAGAAAGTTGTTGAACCATGATAGCTCTCTTTTCCCCAAGAAATCTCCATTACGGCAAACAGAACAAGCATCACAACCCAATACATAAAAAATGTTATTTCCCCCAGGTCAAAAGCAGCATGTTTTGTACTGTATGTCAGGCAGGTCACAAGCAGCAATTCTGCACTCTATGTTAGATAGGAATATTGTTTCTAATATTAGGTTGAGGTTTTGTAACTTAGCTCCATTAAATGGTCAATATTCTGTGCTTTCAAGGCTGTCACCTTAGCAAGTCCCAGAAACAATGACAGTTAAAAGCAATCATTGCCATACTTCCACATGACAAAGGAACATTTGCTTAGTGGTGTTGAGAGAGAATATTTTATTGTACAAAGACTGACAGGTAAAGCATGTGTTTAAGGCTACAGCAATATTAAAACAAATACTTTTAGAGCTCTAGAAGCTAAACACAGTATCCTATCTAGACACAAAAAGACCATCTCTTTATTATGCCATCTATTGTCTGTTCTGATTTTTTATGTTATTATGTGATCCTGTACACTGCTGGGAACAAAATATTTCAAAGAGCTTTGTAGTCTAAGCTTACAATTCATCAGATGCTTACCAAATAGATGCCTCACAGTGCCCTCATTTAAAACTGGGAGCTATAGCAACTGCTGTCACAACAATAGTAAAGTAGATGATTATAACAACTTGAAATTGTTGTGATAGTCTCTCTAAAGTGTTTGTGATGTCTCAACTTCAAAAAATCTATCACAGTTTTTCACAATTATTGATGGCATTCCCAAGTGGCATAAATAATTTGCTTAAGATACTGAATTAAGCACTGGCCAAGCCTCTGCTAGTTGGCTGGTGATGGATGATTTTGGCAATGTTTCTTGTTCTTAGCGAAGATCTTAACGCATACTGAATATCACACATTTTGCAAGTGGTATAAAAAAATTATCAAGAAGATTAGATTTTTTAAATCCATAAAGGAAAAAAATAAATAGTAATGGCATGCTAAAACAATCTGACTTTATAACTTATTTTCCCTTTGGGTAAAAACTGTTTATGATGTTTTCACATCACAAAAGTAGCTGCATTGCTTATGGGTATTTTTTTAGGATACATGGTACACAGTAATGTATCTAAATAGAATTGAAAGCCAAACTACAGGTACAGTATACAGTCTATACATGTACACTCACTGGCAACTTTATTAGGACCGCCTATTCAATTGCTTGGTAACACAAATTGCTAATCAGCCAATCACATGGCGGCAACTTAATGCATTTAGGCATCCAGAAGTGGTGAAGACAACTTGCTGAAGTTCAAACTGAGCATCATAATGAGGAAAAAAGTAGATTTAAATTACTTTGAATGTGGCATGGTTGTTGGTGCCAGACGGGCTGGTCTGAGTATTTCAAAAACGACTGATGTACTGGGATTGTCACGCACAACCATCTCTAGGGTTTACAGAGAATGGTCCAAAAAAGAGAAAATATCCAGTGAGCGGAGGTTGTGTGGACGAAAAAGCCTTGTTGATGTCAGAGGTCAGGAGAATGGGCAGTGATGGTATGGGATGATAGAAAGGCAACAGTAACTCAAATAATCACTTGTTACAACCAAGGTATGCAGAATACGCTCTCTAAAAGCACAACATGTCATACCTTGAAGCAGATGGGCTACAGCAGCAGAAGACCACACCAGGTGCCACTCCAGTCAGCTAAGAATAGGAAACTGAGGCTACAATTCACACAGGCTGACCAAAATTGGACAATAGAAGATTGGAAAAACCTTGCCTGGTATGATGGGTCTCGATTTCAGCTGCAACATTCAGATGGTAGGGTCAGAATTTGGCACAAACAACATAAAAGCATGGATCCATCCTGCCTTATTTCAATGGTTCAGGCTGGTGGTGGTGGTGTAATGGTGTGTGAGATATCCCTTTATGACTACAGTGTACCCATCTTCTGATAGCTACTTCTAGCAGGATAATGTCCTATGTCACAAAGCTCAAATCATCCCATCACTGGTTGTTAGTTATGTGCTTTTGCAAAGAAACTGAGGAAGGTACAAAATATTTTGAGATATAGTGTAACAAGTATAACTGTAAAAAGAGGCTCGTCAGCCAAATAGTCAAGGACACAGATAAGAAACCTTGGCGAATGCAAGAGTGGCAACTGCCAAAGGGGACATCGATAACACATGGTGCTAGTTAAGGCCATCGTACATGTAGGGGAATTAAACCAGAAGCAATAAAAGAACCGAAGAGAAGTAGAGGGAAATAGAGAGAAAAAAAGGGAGGGAGAGGAGGGGGAAGAGACAGTCAAGGGTGCTCTGAACTGAAGTGTATGATCCTCGTCTAAGAGTGATAATTTCATTATATTATGAGCACTGTACTCTGTGGAATTCTCCTTTGAGCACAGGCTGACATGATCATGCACCTGCAGGAGGTGTATCTATTATGACCTCAACTCACAGGAAATGGTTTGAATGATACTGTTGAGGTTGTCTCTCTGCTCACTCAGGTATCTCCCCATCTGCATGTCCTATGACAGCACATTTGCATGCAGCACACCTGGTTCCATGTTCTACCACTCCCTCTTCTAGCCTAAGCTCTGCTGTACAGGGACTTGCAACATGTTCATATCAAGTCAAATATAAACATATATACAAACTACATAAAAAAAAGAAAAAAAAGAAAAGAAAAACACTTCAAACCTTTTTTGTATGGAATGGTTAAGACATTATTATTTATTTATTTATTTATTTATTTATTTATTTATTTATTTATTTTCATTTAGGTCTCCCTATTGAAATCATTCCCCCTGACCTATTACAATAACAACTTTGCAATTTGTGATTGTCCATTACTATCTGTTACAGAGATAAAGTACACAGGGACAAATAGAGAAGGTGAATGTTCCCAAACACAGACAGCAACAAGAAACTCATATAGAGGAACAATAATTGCCTTAATTGGACTCACAGCTCTCAAATGAAGAATGGAATCATTGGATCAAGCAGTATAAACCCCTATACCAATTTGATCAGACCTTAATAGCTGGGTAGCTACTGTTTTCAGGCATATTGCTGAAAATATTGAGATATTCAACGTGGCCGAGGCCAAGATGTAGTCGTATTGAATATATATCCCTAGAGTGTCAATATTGCTTATGCAAGCAGCTGAACATTTTGGTAAAGCAGATTATTGTTGCAAAGTGCTTAGTTATTCATAAACAATTCATAACAAATCGACTTGCATCAATTCCCACAATGTGGTTCACCACTAATATATGTGAAATCATAGAAGAATGGTTCAGAAATCTTAAATATATAGACTTGTGTCATCAAAACTTGATGAGTTATTATGAAGTGTGCAAGTTGCTCTCATACTGTACATGAATCTAAGGAGTGATTTAAATAATTTACAAAGTGTAACTCCTGCGCTACCTTTCAAGTGTTAAACCAAAATAATGCATACATGATTGTGTCAATCCAAAATTATATACTGTATGTAAAGCTAGTGCTAGCCTCATTATGTGTTCCCACATAGAGCTCAAGTATAATGTAAAATATGAATGATCTACACTGCTGTAGTCCAATGCTAGGGTGCCTATAACTATAACATCAATATAAAAATAGGTTGTAGTGTGATTCTTAGATGTTCAATAAATGAGTAACCATGAATATTAATACCTACAAAACATAAAAGTGATTAACAACTATGCAGTATTAAACAAAATAATCCAACTGTTTAAAAAAAAAAAACACAATAATAAATCCATGCAGTTCAGTGTAGTACCCACCATAAGTTCACTAATGGTGTAAATTTTGTTAAAAAAATGACCAACACCCCAATCTCTCAATGCTTTTTGTGCTTTTAAATTCCAAGCAATGTGTGTCACTGCAGTGCTCTGAGCTCACAGAACTCTCACCTCCAGGTTGATGTTATATAGGCTATATATCATAATCCTCCCAGATAACGATTAAGACCAACTCCTCTTCCTCCTTCGTATCTCTTGGGGCACTCTGCTTGGCCTTCCTGTGAGTTCCAATATAAGGGTATGTGGTGCCTTTAAGGATCCATTTATACATACTGTCGTAGTGCCCAATAATGACCAACTGAGAAATGCATCCCAGCTTAGTCTCTCTATAAATTTATGGCAGCTTATGGGGTGGCGCAGAAAGGGGCAAGGAGCAGACATCATGGCTCTGTCCTGAGAAGCTCTGTCACGAGTGATGCACAGTTTCACCAACGCAGTTTAACGAAAGCAGGATAACTAAAGCTGCATGAACAAGAACTCTGCTCCACTCTGCAAGACGACAAGCAAACCAGCTTTGACATTTATTTTATATTAGGTTTGTTTCCTACTCTCTATCCACTAACATGCTCCTTATTCTCTTCCTTCTCACATTGGTGTCTTCTATCCTCAAATTATCTTTACTCTACCCCTCCTCTCTTCCCTGCAGCATGCACATATCACCCTCACTCCTACCCTCTCCCTACTATGGCACCCATCATCTCCAGCATTTGCTGCACCCACATGCTGACATAAACACCAGGGCCACTAGACATGTGCGCTCATGCACATCCCACTCCCACCTTGCCTTCCTCGCCCTCCTCCTTCTCCTAGTCTCAGGTGACATTTCTCCTAATCCTGGTCCGCCATTTTCCAAATACAAGCCACATATTCAATACCCCTCCCCCTCTGGCAACCACCGCAATCCACTCAGTTTAATTTCTATCCCCCTGCTTCCTCAAAGCACCCCACCAATCTCATGTGCCCTTTGGAACGCCCGCTCCATCTGTAACAAGCTAATATCTGTACATGACCTCTTCATCTCTCATGGCTTGAACATACTCGCCATAACAGAAACCTGGCTTCAAAATTTTGACTCAGCTTCTCCTGCTGCCCTCTCCCATGGTGGTCTCCATTGGACTCACTGCCCCAGACCCAACAGACAGAAAGGAGGTGGAGTTAGCTTCCTTCTATCCCCACAAAGCACCTTCCAAGTCCTTCCTGTCCCT
Source organism: Lithobates clamitans (assembly GCA_037952925.1). Taxonomy (NCBI): domain Eukaryota; kingdom Metazoa; phylum Chordata; class Amphibia; order Anura; family Ranidae; genus Lithobates; species Lithobates clamitans. The sequence continues at coordinate 1,832,108 of JBBGZY010000006.1, read as the reverse complement.
CCCTCTCTATCCCTCTCTTCTTTTGAGATGCACTGTATTTGTCTGTTTTCTCCCATTTCTCTTAGGATTGCAGCAATTTATCGGCCTCCAGGACCTGTATCGCGCTTTCTTGATGACTTTGCTGCCTGGCTACCCTACTTTCTCTCCTCTGAAATACCCACCATTATTCTTGGTGACTTTAACATTCCTGTCAATGTTAACAGCCCAACTACAGCTAAACTTCTCGACTTAACCTCATCTTTTGACCTAACCCAATGGACACATACTTCCACTCACTCCAATGGTAATACCCTTGACCTTGTATTCTCTCATCTCTGCAACCCTGGCAACCTCACCAACACCCCCTTTCCTCTCTCTGATCACAACCTCATTACTTTCACTGTATCCTTGCCTCCAACCACCCATCCCTCCAAGCAGCAAACAATTACTTGTAGAAACCTTTGCCACTTTAACCCTTCTCTTCTCTATTCTGCTACTGACCACCTATATGACATAATCTCTCCCCTGTCCTGTCCTGTCCTGGCCACCTCTGTCTACAACAGTTTACTCTCATCATCACTAGATGCACCTGCTCCTCTAACTACACGCAGAATCAGACCCCGACCGTTACAACCCTGGCAAACTGACAACACTAGAAATCTCAAGAGACATTGCCGTGCTCTTGAACGACTGTGGCGTAAAACCAAATGCCTGCAAGACTTCACCCTATATAAATCTGCCCTTCTAAAATACAATTCATGCCTCCATGCTGCCAAACAAGCCTACTTTGTCTCTCTTATTAATTCCTTGTCATCCAGTCCCCGTCGGCTCTTCTCAACCTTTAACTCTCTGCTTCATCCACCACCCCCTCTACCCACTAACTCACTTACTGCCCAAGAGATTGCCAACCACTTCAAAGACAAGATTGATGCAATTAGTTAGGACATCTCCACTGTGCGTACGTCTTCCCCACCCAACATACCTTGCCTAGCAGCACATTCAACACTCTCCTCTTTTGAATTGGCTACTACGGAAGAGGTTACAAAAATTTTCTCGGATGCCCACCTAACCAATTGTCCTTTGGATCCTGTTCCCTCACAACTACTACGGTCACCATCTTCTTCTATCCTATGCTCCCTCACCCACATCTTCAATCTCTCCCTGTCTAGTGGCATCTTCCCCTCCCCTCTAAAACATGCGCAGATCACTCCCATTCTTAAAAAGCCCTCACTGGACCCTACCGACCTGAACAACTTAAGACCCATCTCATTGCTCCCATTCACCTCTAAACTTCTAGAACGCTTAGTCTACAACCGTCTTAGCTCCTACCTCAATGAAAATAACCTTCTTGACCCCTTACAGTCTGGCTTTCGCTCGCAGCACTCCACGGAAACTGCCTTACTAAAACTCACTAATGATTTACTAACTGCTAAAACCAACAGCCAGTACTCCATACTCCTACTACTTGACCTCTCTGCGGCCTTTGATACTGTTGACCACCCGCTCCTTCTCAATAAGCTACATTCCCTTGGCCTCCAAGATTCTGCTCTATCCTGGTTCTCTGCCCATTTATCACAGCGCTCCTTCAGTGTCACCTACAACTCTGTCTCCTCCTCTCCATTGCCCCTTTCTGTGGGGGTCCCCCAAGGCTCGGTTCTTGGACACCTTCTCTTCTCTATCTACACCTCCTCCCTCGGTCACTTAATAACTGCCCATGGCTTCCAATACCACTTATACGCTGATGACACCCAAATCTATCTGTCTGCTCCTCACCTCACTCCTTCAGTCTCCTCTCGCATTACTAACTTACTAACTGACATATCAGCATGGATGTCGCACCACTTCCTTAAACAAAATCACTCTAAAACTGAGCTATTAATATTCCCCCCCGCCCGTGCACCCCTCCATGACTTTTCCATCAAAATCAGCAATGCAACCATCAGTCCCTCCCCTCAGGCCACGGTACTAGGTGTAATCCTAGACTCTGACTTGTCATTTCAGCCTCAAATCCAATCGTTGTCAAAAGTTTGTAGAATTCACCTCCATAACATCTCTAAAATTCGCCCCTTTTTAACAAATGAAACCACCAAGCTCCTCATTCACTCACTTGTTATCTCTCGCCTTGACTATTGCAACTCCCTTCTCATTGGCTTGCCTCTCCATAGGCTATCCCCTCTTCAGTTTATCATGAATGCTGCTGCCAGACTTTTCCACCTTACCAACCGCTCAGAGTCTGCCAACCCTCTACTCCAATCCCTACACTGGCTCCCAATCACCCAGCGAATTAATTTCAAAATACTAACCACAACATACAAAGCCATTCACAACTCTGCCCCGAGCTACATCGCTAATCTTGTCTTCAAATATCATCCAAATCGACCTCTCCGCTCCTCTCAAGACCTCCTGCTTTCAAGCTCTCTCATCTCCTCCTCCCATGCTCGTCTCCAGGATTTCTCCAGAGCCTCTCCCGTCCTCTGGAACTCGCTACCTCCATCTATCCGGCTATCCCCTACTCTTGCTACCTTTAGGCGATTCCTGAAAACTCATCTCTTCAGGAAAGCCTATCACGTCTCCAACTAATCTCCTACCACTTCCACCAGCTCATTCCCCACAGTTACAACCTTTTGTACCACCTGCCCCACCCTATTAGATTGTAAGCTCTTCTGAGCAGGGCCCTCTTAATCCTCCTGTATTTTATTGTATTATAACTGTATTGTCTCCCTTTTATATTGTAAAGCGCTGCGTAAACTGTTGGCGCTATATAAATCCTGAATAATAATAATAATAATAATAATAATAGTGCCTTACCCGTATGTGGGGAAAATACCAGAAAGCCTCTTATGGTGTAGTATGTTGGTACTATAGACTTTTATTTAAAATCAATATCCACTTACATTTAAAATTCTTTAAAACGCTTGATATCTCAAAAATCCCTGGCTTCACTTATACATGATGTCACTTCCGGTCCACGTCTGCCTCCGCTTGCACCCTACATGTTACGTCATGACCACGTGAATTCCCTGATGAAGCCATGTGGTTGTGATGTAAATAATTTTAAATGTAAGTGGATATTGATTTATATAAAAATCTATAGTACCAACACCCTCTGCAACATCTCCAAACTACGTCTCTTCCTAACCAATGAAACCACAAAGCTCCTGATTCACTCCCTGGTTATCTCTTGCCTCGACTACTAGAACTCCCTCCTCATTGGCTCACCTTTAAATAGACTATCCCCCTTCAGTCCATCATGAATACTGCTGCCAGACTCATCCACCTTACAAACCGCTCAGCGCCTGCTACCCCTCTCTGCCACTCCCTCTATTGGCTGCCACTCACCCAACAAATTATATTCAAAATACTAACAATAAGTTACAAAGCCATCCACAACTCTGCCTCCAGCTACATCACTAGCCTAGTCTCAAAATACCAATCTAATCATCCTCTTCATTCCTCCAAAGACCTCCTGCTCTCTAACTCCCTCATCACCTCCTCCCATATTCACCTTTAGGACTTCTCCTGAGCCTCTCCCATCCTCTGGAATACCCTACCCCAATCTGTCAGACTATCTCCAAATGTATCTACTTTTAGGCGATCCCTGAAAACATTTCTCTTCGGAGAAGCCTATCCTGCCTCCACCTAACAACTGTTTTTATTTTCTTCATCAGCTCATCCCCCACAGTTATTACCCTTTCATATCACTTGACACTCCCTCCTAGATTGTAAGCTCTGAAGAGCAGGGCCCTCTGATTCTTCCGCTATTGAATTGTATTGTAATTGTACTGTCTGCCCTACTGTTGTAAAGCGCTGCGCAAACTGTTGGCGCTATATAAATATTGTATAATAATAATAATAATAATGATAAGAGGCTTTCTGGTAATTTCTCCACATATGGGCAAGGCTCTATGACAGCATGAATAAATAGATCCTTAAAGGCACCACATATCCCTATATTGGAACCCACAGGAAGGACAAACGGAGAGCCCCTAGAGGTACGGAGGAGGAACAGGAGTTGGTCTTTGTCATTATCTGGGAGGATTATGACATACAGCCTATATAAAACCAAGCTGGAGGTGAGATTTCTGTGAGCACAGAGCACTGAGGTGACACACATTGTGTATTTTTTGGAACAATAATTACACCATTAGTGAAGTTGATGGTGAATACTACACTGAACTGCACAGATTTATTATTGTGTTTTTTTAAACAATTGGACCATTTTGTTTAATATTGCATAGGTGTTAACTACTTGTATGTATTGTAGGCATTAAGATTCAAGGTTACTAATTTATTTGATGGTTTATTTATATGCATGGAGCATCTAAGAATCACAGTAAACTTATTATTATATTGATATTATATTTATAGGTATCCTAGCATTGGAATACAGCAGTGCAGCATCATACATATTTTACAGTAATTTATACAAAACCACTATGGGTCCAAGCTTCTTCAAATATTACTCTACCATACTATATTGCTACCAAAAATGTTGTTCTCATGCACAGTTAGATTATTCCAAATGATTTTATAATAACTTTTTTGGTAAAATCTTAGTGATATATTTAATTAAATCTTTATGATACTATTATTTTAAAGCATTATACAGAAACAGTAAATTAAGGAAGTTGTAAAGGCAGAAGGTTTTCTATCCTAATGCATATTATGCATTAAGATAAAAAGCCTTCTGCTTGTAGCAGCCATCCAAGCACCCCCTAATACTTAACTGAGCCCCATGTCTGTCCAGCGATGTCCACGAGTCCCTCGGCCATCTGGGACTCTCCCTCCTGATTGGCTGCGACACAGCAGTGACGCCACTGGCTCCTGCTGCTGTCAATCAAAGTCAGTTAGCCAATCAGGAGAGAGAGGGGTGGGGCCAAATGGCAGCTCCGTGTCTGTATTGACAAACGGAGCTGCAGCTCAGCTCGGGTGCCCCTATAGAAAGCTGCCTGCTGTGGGGGCACATGGACAGGAGAGAGGGGCCAGGAGCAGCGAAGAAGGACCAGAGAAGAGGAGGATTGGGGCTGATATGTGCAAATCCACTGCACAGAGCAGGTAAGTATAACATGTTTGTTATTTAAAAAAATAGACTTTACAATCACTTTAAGTACTAGATATGCACTGTTGTGGGTTTAGAGTAAAAGGTGTCTCCCTATCCCTAGGAATAAAAATCTGACAGAGGTTTCAAGTTTGACTTTGCATTCACTTTAATGTCTTATTAAATATATAGCTGTATTGTTTGTAAATTTTATATTTTGTTGGAGTTTGGTTTTTGCTGGAAAATAAAACTCAGTTTCCACTCAACACATTATTAAAATAAATCTATTAATACAATCCTGGTTTAACCATGTCACACCAGATCTTCTTCACTTTAAAAATACCCATCAAGAGTTAAAGTTACGGTGCCTTGCAAAAGTATTCACCCCCCTTGGCATTTTTCCTGTTTTGCTGTTTTGTTGCCTCACAACCTGGAAGTAACATGTATTGTTTGAGGATTTGCATCATTTAATTTACATAACATGCCCACAGCTTTGAAGATGTTTTTTTTTTTTTTTATTGTGAAGCAAACAACAAATAGGACAAAATAACAGAAAAAGTCAATGTGCATAACTATTCACCCCCCTAAAGCGAATACTTTGTAGAGCCACATTTTGCGGCTATTACAGCTCCAAGTCGCTTTGGATAAGTCTCTATGAGCTTGCCACATCTTACCACTGGGATTTTTGCCCATTCCTCCTTGCAAAACTGCTCCAGCTCCTTCAAATTGGTTGGTTTGCGCTTGTGAACAGCAATCTTTAAGTCTGACCACAGATTTTCTATTGGATTGAGGCCTGGACTTTGACTAGGCCATTCCAACACATTTACATGTTTCCCCTTAAACCACTCAAATGTTGCTTTAGCAGTGTGTTTGGGGTCATTGTCCTGCTGGAAGGTGAACCGCCGCCCTAGCCTCAAATGACAAACAGAGTGGTACAGGTTTTGCTCAAGAATATCCCTGTATTTAGCACCATCCATCTTTCCCTCAACTCTGACCAGTTTCCCAGTCCCGAATGCTGAAAAACATCCCCAAAGCATGATGCTGCCACCACTATGTTTCACTGTGGGGATGGTGTTCTTTGGGTGATGTGATGAGTTGGGTTTGCGCCAGACATAGCGTTTTCTTTGATGGCCAAAAAGTTCAATTTTAGTCTCATCAGACCAGAGCACCTTCCTCCATACATTTTGGGAGTCTCCCACATGCCTTTTCACAAACTCAAAATGTGCCATTTTGTTTTTTGCTGAAAGTATTGGCTTTCTTCTGGCCACTCTGCTATAAAGCCCAACTCTATGGAGTGTATGGCTTTTTGTTTAATGCCCCCCTTGCCCGGTCCGTGAGTTTTGGTGTGTGGCCGTCTCTTGGCAGGTTTGCTGTTGTGTCATGTTCTTTCCATTTGGTTATGATAGATTTGATGGTGCTCCTAGGGATCGTCAAAGATTTGGATATTTTTTATAATCTAACCCTGACTTGTACTTCTCAACAACATTGTCTCTTACTTGTTTGGAGAGTTCCTTGGTCTTCATGGCAGTGTTTGGTTAGTGGTGCCTCTTGCTTAGGTGTTGCAGCCTCTGGGGCCTTTCAAAAAGGTGTGTTTATGTAATGACAGATCATGTGACACTTAGATTGCACACAGATGGACATCATTTCACTAATTATGTAACTTCTGAAGGTAATTGGTTGCACCAGAGCTTTTTATGGGCTTCATAACAAAGGGGGTGAATACATACGCACATGCCAATTATCAGTTTTTTATTTCTGAAAAATAGTTTTATGTATATATTTTTCTAATTTTACTTCACCAACTTAGACTATTGTGTTCTGATCCATCACATATAATTCAGATTAAAAAAAAAACATTGAACTAAAGCCTGTAATGTAACAAAATAGGTAAAAAGCCAAGGGGGTGAATACTTTTGCAAGGCACTGTATATTCTGGTTCTCCAAGCGTCACTGAGACTCTTTATATTAACCTACACTATAATTGTTAAATGCTGATTTCGATATAAAGGAGAGAGGTTTTTACACCTCTTGCAGCTCATCCTAAAATTGTCAAGGATATGTTGGAGGAATATATGGCAAGATTTAGCCAGTGATTGGATGTGGGGGCTGAAGGAGAGGCCAGAGTCAAGGATTACACCCAGCACCCTGGCTTGTGTGGAGGGACCAATGATTGTGCTGTTGATCTTAATGGTAAAGTCATGGGGAGGGGACCAGGAAAGAGGATGGTCATAGCAGCCCCAACATATTTGCTACAAAAAAAATAACGAACACCGGCTGGCTATGGTACTCATGAGCATTTACAGCATGATGTGATTATGATGTAATTGGCCAGGAAACATGATTTGGGCATGAAAGATACCTTTATAAATATATAAACTATACTGTCACAAGTATTGTGACACCTACCTTTACACACACATGAACTTTAATGGCATCCCATTCTAATGCCCTGTACACACAGTCGGACATTGATCGGACATTCCGACAACAAAATCCATGGATTTTTTTCCGACAGATGTTGGCTCAAACTTGTCTTGCATACACACGGTCACACAAAGTTATCGGAAAATCCGATCGTTCTGAACGCGGTGACATAAAACACGTACATCGGGACTATAAACGGGGCAGTAGCCAATAGCTTTCATCTCTTAATTTATTCTGAGCATGCGTGGCACTTTGTGCGTCGGATTTGTGTACACACGATCAGAATTTCCGACAGAAAATTTTTTTTTCCGACGGAAAATTTTATAGCAAGCTCTCAAACTTTGTGTGTTGGAAATTCCTATGGAAAATGTGTGATGGAGCCTACACATGGTCGGAATTTCTGACAACAAGGTCCTATCACACATTTTCCATCGGAAAATCTTATCGTGTGTACAGGGCATTAGTGCATAGGGTTCAATATTGAGTTGGCCCACCCTTTGCAGCTTTAACTCTTCTGGAATGGCTGTCCACAAGGTTTAGGAGTGTGTCTATGGGAATGTTTGACCATTCTTCCAAAAGCGCATTTGTGAGGTCAAGCATAATGTTGGACGAGAAGTCCTGGCTCACACGCTCCGCTGTAATTCATCCCAAAAGTTTTTTATCATGTTGAGGTCAGGACTCTCTGCAGGCCAGTCATATTACTCCACTCCAAACTTCCTCATCCATGTCTTTATGGACCTTTGGAACACCTTTGAACACCTTTGGAATGAATTAACATGGAAACTGAGAACCAAGCTTTCTTGTCCAACATCAGTGTCTGACCTCACAAATGTGCTTCTGGAAGAATGGTCAAACATTCCCATAGACACACTCCAAAACCTTGTGGGATGGGCCAACTTAATATAAAACTCTACGGACTAAGACTGAGATTCCATTAAAATTCATGTGCGTGTAAAGACAGGCGCCCCAATACTTTTGACAATATAGTGTATATATAAATATATATATATATATATCAAGTGCACACATACAATAACTGAAAGATGCCAAACAGCTGCATTTCAAAGCAGTGGCAGAGTAGTGACAATGCTCAACTTATACATAATTATATGATTAAAATGTTTCAAATGGTAGAATTTGAATGTCAAGCGTACTGTCAAGGCATATAAATGGAAATATATTAAACCTTATCACACCGAAGCCATCCACAAGTTTATATATTCTGGCACAATAATAATGCAAAATATACTCTTAACATTCTTAAGGCACAGGTGATAGATGGTATGATATGAATGTAGGTAGTGAAGCACAAAGAAACAATATTCACACCTCAAGGGAAAAGAAAAGCTATTCAAATCTAATTCCCAAAATAGATATATTATATTTTCTTGTAACCGTGTTGCCTAGCAAATAAATAATCAGAACTGCTGTTTAAAAGGAATCATTAGGTAACTGAGGTAAGTGTCCACAGTGTTATTTTTAAGGTGAGCACAAAAAATGAATTTGGCTTTAAAGAGCCCCCCCTGCTTTCAGAGAGAGATCCTTGTAGTCCTCTAGTGTTATCTAGTGAATACTCTAATGGAGCATAGAGTGTGGCTGTCTCTTAAGAAAGTAAACACAGTACCTACAATATGGAGGGCATACTTTTGGTCTTCACAGCTGTAGATATATCACCCTATATGCTTCTGAACACAACCAAGACCCAAATAGGCACTTGAATTTACAAGATTGGGTCATCTCTGAACCAGCATTTTAGTCCAAGAATTAGTTGGATAGTGCCTGCACAAATATTGCTCTGTCTTTTTGGAAAAAAAAGAACTGCCAGATAAAGTACTGTGAACACTGTGAGACTTATTAAATAATTAAATAAGTGTTACTTAACAAATGTGCAGTGATATTAAAGCCTAGTTTTTTTTTTTTAATAACAAACATGTTATACTTAACTGTAATGGTTTTGCACAGAGCCGCCCGGATCCTCCTCCTTTTTTACCTTCATACATAGAATGCTTGTAGGTAAAAATCCTTGTGTGTTTACAACCACTTTAAAAAATATACTCTATAGTTGATGCTAGGTTTAACCACTTCAGCCCCGGAAGATTTGGCTGCTCAATGACCAGGCCATTTTTTGCGATATGGCACTGTGTGGCTTTAACTCACAATTGTGTGGTCGTGCAACGCTGTACCCAAACAAAATTGATGTCCTTTTTTCCCCACAAATAGAGCTTTTTTTGTGCTATTTGATCATCTCTGCGGTTTTTATTTTTTGCACTATAAACAAAAAAAGAGGTACAATTTTGAAAAAAAAAAATATTTAGTACTTTTTGCTATAATAAATATCCCCAATTTTTTTTTTTTTTTTTAAAGCAAATTTCTTCCTCAGTTTAGGCCGATATGTATATTTCTACATATTTTTGGTAATAAAAATCACAATAAGCATATATTAATTGGTTTGCTCAAAAGTTATAGGGTCTACAAAATAGGGGAACAATTTATGGCATTTTTATTATGAATTGTTTTTTTTACAAATAATGGCGGTGATCAGCAATTGTTATGGGGACTGCGACATTATGGCAGACAGATTGGACACTTTTGACACATTTTTGGGACCATTGACATTTATACAGGGATCAGTGCTATAAAAATGCACTGATTACTGTGTCACTGGCAGGGAATCGATCTGTCTTTCCTCTGTTCACAGTACAGGGATTTGTGTGTTTACACACACACGTCCCTGTTCTGGCTCGTGCCCATAATCACGACCACCGGCAACGCGCATTGGCATCCCTGCAGTGCAGCATGCTCCCGTGCCTGCTATCCTGCTTAAAAAGACAGACATACAGCTACGACTGTTCGCAGGATCGCGCCATATAATGACGGTGGCTGGTCGGCAAGCAGTTAAAAAAATTAACCGCTTTAAATTTTTTAATCTGTTCCATTTTATCCATGTATTTTGCTGCTAAGCTCATTGAATCAATATCCCAATTTTTAAAAAATGTGTTCATTTCTGTTATTATTTATTTTATTTTTTTTTCAGTTATTTCAGGTTCACTTATTTGCAGGTTCTTTTCATGGGACAATATTTAATCTTTTATTTTATGACTCAACATGCACCAAATAATCTTTAGATTTAGAGATTTCAGGGTCCTCCAATATCCAGGGAGAAGCAAATTATGATTACACTTGTTTAAAATCCATTACTATATTAGGGATTTGCAGAGAACAGAAAAAAGGCATAAACAAAAATCTTGCTGAAATCACAGGCTAAATGTAATCAAAACAAATATTTGGATTTAAAACCAGACACAGGTATAATTCCTTGTTTACACCACAGCTTTGCTTGTACCTAATTAAATGTAGGTAATCCCCAAAAAATTATACTGTCTCCACCAAAATGATGGTGATGGGGATCTCAGCGTGACCAGTTTCCTTGTAACGAAGGTCCTACATCCCTGAATATACTGATTTCATGCATGTAAAACCTGCCACAAATCTTGTTGTGCACAAAATGCTGCAGAAATTGTATTTATAATATCATCACTGTGAAGCATCATAAAACTCATATTTCAGTACATAGCCAGTGCCACTGAAATGTCAGTCTATATGTGTAAATGGTGTAAATATTTTATGTGAACACATAAAGAATTCAACCCACTAGAAAACATCAATTGAGTAAGACACTGTAAGTTTTTGAGTCCTTGCAAATGCAAGCAAAAATACTGTTTTTTTTTTTAAATTAATTTACTATGTACACGATTAGGTACTCTTTGCAAAGTGAATTTTTACCACATTCACTAAGCTAAGGGAAAATTCCACCTTAAAACAAACAACCTATTAGCCTTTAGTGAATCAATCCCTTTGTAAGAATCCTTCAATTCTGCCTATGAAAAATGTATAGTCTTCTGTTACTTAGCGTAAAGTGGAATTATACTCACCTTAAAGGGGTTGTAAACCCTCATGTTTTTTCACCCTAATGAATCCTATGCATTAAGGTAAAAAACGTATTCTAGTGACCGCCCCAAACCCACCCACCCCCCCAGTTTTACTCACCTGAGCCCTGGAATTTCCCATGGGGAAGACCCGCTCTTCCTCTGCCCGGGGATCTCGGCTCTTGATTGGATAGACTGATAGCAGCTCAGCCATTGGCTTTTTTTTTGTCAAAGCTTATTTGAACAAGCTGACGCTAGAAGCTGATTGGCTGCCATGCACAGTTGCAGCAGATTTTGCACTCTCTAGTTTTAGTAAATAAAACTCAGCATGTCTGGGAATGCTTGACTTTAAACAAATGGATCTACATTCAGGAGAATACACAAACAAAACTGCAGCAACTACAATAATGTAGCAGTCAGAGGGAGCAGCAGTAACCAGGGTATGCAGTTGCAACAGCAAAAAGAAACGAACAAGAGGAAGGGAGGGGGTGAATGAGTAAGCTGGCAGTGAACATGTAAGCATTGAAAAAGGCAGAGGAATGAGAGAAAAGGAGGGAGAGGAAAAAAAGGAAGGGGAACAAAAGGAAAAAAAAAAAGTAAAATAAAAAATGGACAGGCAGATTGAAAGGGGGAGAAGACACCCAGTTATATCTGTATTCACAGATGAGTGAGGATAAAAAGTAGGTGGAAAATGGGACTAAATATTTTTTTTAACTTTGGATACAGTAGGCAAGGATTAGAACCTCAGTTGAGCTGTTATTGCTGTTTGCATCCCCTACTGCATTCACCAGAATTGAAAGTGAGGGAAAATCCATAATTTTAAAATGTCATTGGAAAAGAAATAAAGGGCAAATCTTCCAGTAGGATAAATACTTGGACAAATGTGTCACCACAACTGTGGTGACAGCTGTCCTCTTGTGTACAGGACAGGAAATAAAGGTAATTCTCCACAATGGAAAAATCACAGAAAAATCTGAGAGGGGATTTAACGATTATCTCCTCTATTCAAAACTAAAAAAAGAAGGTTTTGGTCTTGGATATATTTTAAGAAATGCAGGGTGGTTAAGGGCTCGCCCTAGGCTGTAATTGGAAAAGAGCTTCCTGAAGATGCATGATTGTATGAGAAACACATAGAGGCTTCTGGGTAACACCGCCTTCACTTCCTGCCCCAACCCACACCAAATCGAGGCTTGGATTGCACGACTGATCCTGGGAGACAGAACGGCACTTGCAGGTCCTAAGAGCATTGCTGGAAAGACTTAGGGGGTTATTTACAAAAGGCAAATCCAATTTGCACTGCAAGTGCACTTGAAAGTGCACTGAAAGTGCACTTGGAAGTGCAGTCGCTCTAAATCTAAGGGGTAGATCTGAAATGAGGGGAAGCTCTGCTGATTTTATCATCCAATAATGTGCAAGCGAAAATGCTGTTTTTTATTTTCCTTGCATGTCCCCCTCAGCTCTATAGCGACTTTACTTCCAAGTGCACTTTCAGTGCACTTTCAAGTGCTCTTGCAGTGCAAAGTGGATTTTCCTTTAGTAAATAACCCCCTTAGTGTCGGTCTAAAGGCACCACACTTGTGAGTGAAAATTCCCTATACTTATTTTAGTTATTGAATAAATTTTAATATGTTGTGCAATAATGGCTGTTTGCTTTTTATGAGATCCTGAGATTAAGGTGGAGACACAAGGAGTGATCACTGGCATTCAATTGGGGAATCTTCAGGCATACTTATATAAGTGGAGTGTTTTTCCAACATAAACCAAAGGCGTTTTTTTACCTTGTTTCTGGTGAGTGTCCATTCTAGAAGGTGGTGGTGTGTCACGAATTGGTGAAAGTTTTCCAATCACGGATGTGGATTTGTGCACGGAGGATTTGGATAACCATCTTTTGAAGTGAATCACTGGAACTGTTGATTTTTTTATTTTTTATTTTTCTATTTTTTATTTATTTTTTATGATTTTTTATTATTTATATATTTCTTTGATTAAGAAGAATTATTTTTATTATAGTTCACTAAAATATGCAAAAATATGCACTTTATTTGAATTCATGATGATGATTCACTGATTGTTTTTGATATGTGGTAAGATAAATATAATATTTGGGGTCAGCGCAGTTACATCTTTTTTCATATTTTTTTTCATAATATTTGTAATTGGAAAATGAAGGATAAAAGCACACTGATGAGAACAACTTTCTGCTCTCTTCTCCTGAACTTATGTTTGGTGTTTAGACTGACAGCAATGATAAAAGCTATATAAATCTTATGGGCTGAGAATGCTGATACGCTTCTTCCAATCTGAAAGCATTTCAGGATTACAGAAGACTCACATCAAGGCAGACTGAGGTATTTCTGATAATTCAATGTACAAATATGAATGTATAAATAAACCAACTGCCTAAAGTTGGATGTGCTACAAACACACAGAAAAATACCATCAAATTGCACAGAATGTGTGTAATCATGTCCGTCCTTCTGCCTGTCTGTCATGGCCCCCCTTCTACTTGTCTGTATTTCCCAAATCTGAAAATGAAGCCAGGAGTTGCCATGTAAATGCAGTGGCTCAAGTATGTGCAGCCTTATTGGGAATGTTGTCATTGTAATACTTTCACCTCACTATTGGGCTTGCAACTGTCCGCCCTAGTAGTTTAATTATTATTTTAAACTTGGTGTTCGGCATCAAGCACACTTTTATTTTATTTTATGGTTCTTTCTGCGCCTCACTTGCACTTGCTAGTTTCTTCTTTGCTTTTCTTCTGCGATTTACTGGCGGTCACATTCTATATGCCTTTGGCATTTAATATACTTATTCCAATGATACATTTTACACATAAACGATCCTTTTAGATATCCTTTGGACTGCCAGGCATGTTATCTTCCATCACTCAATGGAGATTCACAACTTTCTTTTGGTATCTATCCATGTGTCCCAGCGACCATTTTGACAGTACTCCCACAGCTCCCAATGCAGATGTCCCCCTGACATCTCTCACTTTACATCACCATACGTTGAACTCTGAGCTGATCTGTGAGCATATCAAGGTAGGGACCCCACCTTTTTGGTGGGTTCACCTCTCCTTGTTTTTATTTTTTCCATTTGTATTTGGGCTAACTTCTATGCCCCTGATCGTGTGTATGGGGCATAAGACTATAATTCCATTTATATTCTTTATAGACTTGTATCTGCTCCTGAGGATGTGGAGCATACTCCACAAAACACGTAGAGCTACATGGATGCAATTCTTTTGTATTAACATGTGTTTTATTGTTCAATCTTTTATATATTGTTTATCCAATATGGACTAATGCCTATATTGTAGATTGTTATTTCTTGCATGATCAGCTCATATTCCAAAATCCACCTTTTAGTGTATTGTTATCTAGCTAAAATATGATGAGTGCATTTTGTTGCCTGAATTGGTAATTATGGCAAAATGTTATATTATATGCACTGTAACAAGAAAATAACATGTGTTTTTAACTTCAGTGTTCATTATTCCAACTATGTATATACATGAATCAATTTAGTGCTTTTTCACATTTATGACTGACTTACACTATGCACCTCATTTAGCCTAGGTTCACATTGCAGCGATTTGGCATGCGATTTGACATGTCGCACGATTTCAATCCCACTGTCAGTGTGAACCTGGGCTCAAAGTCCCAAACTCTTTCCCCTTTTCAGTATACATAGAGATGGAGGCATTTAATTATGAATCAACTATTATTTTCCTGCTGATTTTTTTTCAAATGTTTGTCTATTTTGTTTTTTTATTTATTTTTTTACCCTTAGTAATATATATTTTTTTCATTTTAATTTGTATTGTTTTCAATTTTTTTTCAGTGCCATATTTAATTTGTTTGTGAATAACTTTGCCATGTTTTGTACCAGAATTATACTTTTGCTTCAAGGACACGTTCTATAATAAAATAATTTGTATCTATAATTACACAATGTTTAATAAACATTAGCCAACAAAAACAAAAAGTGATTTGTTTTAGTTTCGTTTTGCATTTTTTTCCTAAGGATTGCATTACAAATATCTTTGCAAGACAAAAGAAAGAATGCCTAAATGTATTACTCTTTTAGCTTAAGTAATGACAAAGTTATTGCAAAATAAACAGGCCCATGGAAGAACATTGCTTTGGTTCACAGAACCGGTGTGAGAGGTGAAGTGGTTAAACAATGTTACCCTTTTGCCTCAGTGGTTTATATTATTACCCAATAAAACTTTGAGTGCTTTTTAATTAACCAAGTCATTTTACAGCATGTCACAATGTTGTACGCACTAAATAAGTTTGAATATAAAAATGCTAGCAGCATGCCTAAAGCACATATCTAAAGAATATGCTTCCATGTCCTAATACAGTATTACTACATTGGTTGCTCAGTGTGCTGAGCTTCATTTGCATTTACTCTTTGCATCTCTGCAAGAATCAAAATTACTTGCGAGAGTGTCAGATCCCTTGGTCATAAGCTGTATAATAGAAAAACAGTGGAAAGCGCTCTCATCTATAAAAACACACACCTTGTGAGCATGATACGTTGATAATTATGTTATTCAGCACATTTGACAAGAGGTCATTAAACATGTTCCACATGGCTGAAGCGTATCTTTGAGGTTGTAGGCAGACCTGAATTGATATGCTTGTTCTTAAAAATAGTTTAAAGACTATCACTCAGTAGGCTTCTTTGAAGTGCTTGGCTGTTACATTTGTTCCACTTAATATACTATATACAGTACATATACTATATTTTTTACAGCCTTATTAAACAATAAGGATAATTTAAGAATAATTATTTTTAAATACAGCCAAAACTGATTTTTAGCTTTGACCAGAGTTAACTTGATCATACATTACACAATGTGAATGTACAACCTCTTCACAATTTCATTTACATTTAACAAAACATGAAATATGAGGATTAACCTAATCAATCTAAAGGCAGAGTGCAGTAGTCAGAAGTATGACATATACAGCCCATTGTAATGAGTGCAGTGATCAAGGGTATAAAACAACAGCATACTACATATATTGCACAACACACAAAGCACTGGAGTCAGATATGCATAATGAACACTGCCAAAGGTGTCAGGAACATGTACTGCACAGAGTGCAGGGGACAGGAGTATGTAATGCACACAGTGCAGGGGTCAGGGTACATTAAGGCACAAAGTGCAGGGGTACGTAATGCATAGAGTTCACAAATCTGGGTTACACAATGCTCAGAGTTAAAGCATAACACACAGATCATTAGAGTACACCACAAAATTACCTCCCCCAAAGCCAAAATTCCTCCAATACAGACCTCCCTTTCACAAGTACAGAATAACTCCCACCATCCCTCAATGTACCTTTACTCTAATACAGATCTACCCCCTAGTACAAATCTCACCTCCAGTACAGACTTACCCCACGGATAGATCTACCCCAAATACAACTTCCTTTCTACCCGCCATCAAACCCACTCAGCAAACCAGGCAGTTCAGAGTTTGTGGAAGTCCTCCCTAGGCAAGGTCATGTGACCAGAGCCAAGGAGCTAAGTGTATCCTCCCTCACTCTGAACTGACAATGCCTGTATCTGAGGTCTGATAAGAGGCAGGAGTAGTGGGTGTCTGACAACTCTCAGTGCTAGCTGCTGCACTGCGGATGCTCTGTAATAGGGTATTTGGACCCCCTTTTAACCCTCCCTTATGTACACCCCTGCCCAGGAGACATTCCGACACACTGATCCAAACTGACTGCATCCAGCATCTGGGTCATTCAGATTTACATAGACTTCAATGTTTGTCTACATATGTCTTCTTCCTTTTCTAACAAACAGAAATAAAATTGCTCACAAATGACTTTCAGAGTGCCACGAGCACCTTCTAGAGTGCTACAGATTGTTGGTTGGACATAGCACATCGAAATCATATTTACTGGATCATTTGAGTTACTGTACATCAGGTCACAACCAATTAAACAACAAATCAACAGTGACTCTGCAATCCAAAAATATCTTCAAATGTATCAGTCTTCTTTGATATTATAAGCTGCATTATACCAAATGAAAAATGTTCATGTATATTGTTTTGCTATTACTTCCTATAATACACCATAAAAGAATATTCATTATGTACATAGGGATGTCAAATACTGTAGTGTGTGCACCGTACTGTAGACTTGCTAAAAATATTATTAGATTTATATTAGAAAATTATATGGAGAAGCAAGTAATGCTGCATAAAGGAGCAATTTTAGTTATTTTTTTAAATATATACAGTACTGCAACGTTATTAGTGTATTTATTTGTTCAGCTCATTATTATTTTTAGGTACTACTTGTTATAGCTTTTTTGTGCAAGCAAGTCCATTATTTGGTCTCTAAGTACAATTTTCTTTAATTAAGACCTGTTAGAATAAATGCATAGATGCAGGTTCATTTTAAGGCCACCTAGCTCATTATTTAAAGTGGAACTTTACTCTCTCTATTTTTTAATACTTATGCTGCTAGCATTAGTAAATAGAAAATAATAGGAAATTACTGTATAATATATATTTAAACCTTTTTTTTATTTACTTTTTTCAGTTACTTCCTGGCTTCCAGGCCTATGCAAATGAGGTCATACATCAATTCTTCGGCAGGAGAGGAGAGGTTTTCCCAGCTAAGTACACACTCCTGGATGCATGCCTGAGCTAAGGGCAGATGGATTCAAGGAAGTAAATGTTATATGAAGCACCTGCCTTTACTCAAGATGACCTGGGCCAGAAATTTTAGGGCATGGGTAACCAACCTTTGAGGTGTGGAGATCTACCTGAACAACCTGAAAGAGATCAAAGAAATTAACTAGCAAGGTCTAACTAAATAGTAAGGAAAACTTAGAAAAATGTAATAAAACAAATGGCACCATAAAAATATAAACTTAGCCTACCTTAACCACTTGCCGACCAGCCGCCACAGTTTTACTGTGGCAGAATGGCATGGCTGCCTGAAACGACGTTATGTTATGTTGCTTCACCCTGCGGCCACTAGGGCACCTGCTGCTTGCCCCTAGAGCTGAAGTGAGTGCCTGGCAAGCGTGATGACCACCAGGCTCCCGCGATCGCTCATGACACAGCAAGAACCAGGATCTGTGTGTGTAAACACACAGATCCTGGTTCTCTGAGGGGAGAAGAGACTGAGTACAAAGTATGAACAATGATATCTCTCTTCCACTAGCAAGTCCCACCCTCCTACAGTTAGAGCACAGAGAGGGAACACAGTTAACCCCTTGATTGCCCCTTAGTGTTAACCCCTTCCCTGCCAGTGACATTTTTACAGTAATCAGTGCCTTTTTATAGCACTGATTGCTGTATAATTGTCAATGGTCCCAAAAATGTGTCAAAAGTGTCCAATTTGTCCCCTAAAATATCGCAGTCCCGATAAAAATTGCAGATCGCCGCCATTACTAGTAGAAAAATATATAATAATAAGAATGCCATAAATCTATCCCCTATTTTGTAGGCGCTATTACTTTTGCGCAAACCAATCAATATACGCTTATTGCTATTTTTTTTTACCAAAAATATGTAGAAGAATACATATCTTTTATATTATATTGTGTCATATTTTTACAGTAATCAGTGCCTTTTTATAGCACTGATTGCTGTATAATTGTCAATGGTCCCAAAAATGTGTCAAAAGTGTCCAATTTGTCCCCTACAATATCGCAGTCCCGATAAAAATTGCAGATTGCCGCCATTACTAGTAGAAAAATATATAATAATAAGAATGCCATAAATCTATCCCCTATTTTGTAGACGCTATAACTTTTGCGCAAACCAATCAATATACGCTTATTGCTATTTTTTTTTACCAAAAATATGTAGAAGAATACATATCGGCCTAAACTGAGGAAAAAAATTGTCTTTTTGAAAAAAAATGTGGGATATTTATTATAGCAAAAATTAAAAGATACTCTGTTTTTTCTAAATTGTTGCTGTTCATTTGTTTATACCGCAAAAAATAAAAAACGCAGAGATGATCAAATACCACTAAAAGAAAGCTCTATTTGTGGGAAAAAAGGACACAAATGTTGTTTGGGTAAAGCGTCACATGGCCGCGCAATTGTCAGTTAAAGCGATGCAATGCCAAATTGTAAAAAGTGCTCTGGTCAGGAAAGGGGCTGAAGCGGTTAAATAAGAACAGTGTGTCAGGAACCATGAATCAGACTGAGACAGAAGTGCAGTAAAAATCACACTGTTTAATAATAATAATAATGGTAAAAGGTAAACAGAGCAAACGTGCTCAAAACATAGCCGGTAACCGGAACGTATAGTCAGACAAGGCAGGACATCAGGGAGCCAGGGATCAGCGTACTTCAGAACAGGCCAGGAAATCAGGTAACTGGAGAATCAGAGTAGTGGAACAGCAAGCAGGATTAGGAACCAGAAGGGACGTCAGCCAAGCAAGTTTTAACAGGAACACAGGAGAGAGTCTCTAGATATGGTGACCAAGATGAAGGCAGAGAGGATCTGGACTGACCAGCTTAAGTAGCCAGCCGACAAGCAGGATATCATCACCAGGTGAGCCACTGTGAAAAGATTAGAGCTGGCAATTAACTGACAGCTGAGCGGCCTGCTCTGAGAAGGAGGGGCTGAGCCCAGCCCTGACACAGTGTAAGTCAGTAGAGCAGTGGACAGTGTCAGTAGGGTAGTGGATGGTGTGTGGACAGTGTCAGTAGGGCAGTGGATGGTGTCAATAGGTGTCATTAGTGCAATGGATGATGTCAGTAGAGCAGTGGATGGTGTCAGTAAGGTAGTGGATAGTGTCAGGTAGAAGTGTGGAAAGTGTCATTGGGGACATTAAATTATATATACACTAGCCCCTTCCCCCACTCTCCATCCTAAAATGATCCCCACAGCAGCCTGTGGGAGTGAGAGGAAGCCAGCAGCGTTGTGGGGGGGGGGGCACACGGGGGGCCCAGGCAGCAAAAGGAAGGGGAACCTGGACAGGAGGGGAGGAAGGAGTGGAATTTACTGGAACCAATCTTCTGTAGTTCCCCCCTGCAGCAGCTGAAAGACAGCCGGAGAGAGAGGAGGAGAAGCTGATTTTCAGCTGCTGCAGTGGTGAAATATAGAGGATTGGTTCCAGTAAATCCCACCCCCTACTCCCCACCTGTCCATGTTCCCCTTACTTTTGCTGCCTGGGCCCCCTGTGTGCTCACCTTGGGAACTACTTCCAGTAAATGCCAACCTAGCCATCCCTCCTATCCAGGTTCCCCTCCATCTCTGCTTGTCTGCAGCATACTAAGTTGATCCTTCTGTATGCCACTCTGTATATGTAGGAGGAGCAACAGCGGTCAGCAAGGAAGGGACGCAATCAATCTGCTCGCGATTGATGGGTAGATCACGATTGATGGGTTGCTGGTTTTATCTCCAGCAAAATATAGCATGGACATACGGATGGATGGGTGAGTTTGCTCTGAGTATTAAAAAATAAGTTAAATAGCTTTTTGGTTTGTGGTGCTCAGATGCAGTGTAGTTCAGTTTAAATGGATTTAAAATTTAATACAACCTTAGACTAAGGTCACAAGGCCATTAGAACCTGCAGTTCATTTCTTAACCGAAGCTAGTCGACTCAGCAGGGAAGAGACAGGTCACTATTTTCTAATAGGAAAAGTTAAAGCCTATATAATTTGAGCCTACAAAAACATCTGAAGCAGATTGTATTAAAGAAGCAGAAGAAGATATTACATGTACAAGCCATGCAACAAGAAGGGAATTTCCGGTCACTTTATTTTAAAAGCTCAAAAATATGTACTAAGTTTTCATAGGTGGAGAATGGTTGACAGATATTAAAAGTGTATGTAGACCTTAACATCTAACTTTTCTTTTTTGTTCCATGTTGATCTTTTAAATATACTATTATACACCTTTTGTTTTATTTGTTGCATATAAAATATACCCATTGATTCTGCCAGAAATCTATTGCTGTATTGTGCATTCTACATTGTTATCTGAAACAATGTTATCAGAAAGTAAGTTAGGACTATGAAACACTCCGTTATGTTATGAAAAAAAGAAAAAGAGCAGTGCTCTGTAGCCCTAGCAGGCTTCTTTCCTACAGTGGCAGCACTTTTCTGTTGTCGATAGAATAAGAGTAAGGTTTGACACCCCAGGACAGGGAATGTTTTACTGGCTGGATCACCAGGTGAAAATAAAACAAACAATAAAGTTAAAAAAAGCCATAAAAAAGAAACATAATGCTGGCACCACATCAAGGACTTGTAAGCTGCAATATATTTAAGTTTTGTTTCTTGGTTTAGATACACTTTAAGCTACTACCATTAAGTGGGTCAAAGTAGACATAAACTGGAAATAACAAATTAATCTAAAAAAGTAGCAGAATTATGGTTTCAAAAGTTTAAAAACTAGACCCAAAGCAAGCAGAGTAATAGGAATCCATAGGAAGTGTATCAGCATACAACATTAAGAATTAACTAACAAAACAACAAAAACTTTTTGCTATGAATATTCAACTAAATGCAGATATTGACTTTTGTATAAAAACGAAAACAAAACAGGAAAAACAACAGATTGCTTTAACAATATGTAATGGGAATATGTAATATGTTGTGGGAAATTAGAATTGAACATAATACCCAATAAGTCTGCTGTATATCGCATTAGCATGCATGATTCTGTTAACCTTTAAATTGTTTCAGTGACTAAAAATGGATGTGGCGTCTGAAAAAGGTCAGTTTGCAATATCATTTATTTATAGGATTATATCATGGTTAATATTCTACCTTAGTTTCCTGAGTTTAATAGAAAAGCAAAGCTATTAAAATCTGAGCAGGGTCAATAGTACTGTTACAGTACACACTAAATGGCCTTTGGAGACAGGAACTTTGAACCCTTTTTATTAGACAATTTTGATAACAACTGAAATTAGTGCTTGTGCAAAGAATCCCTACATTGATCAAGCCTTAGTCACTTTTAGAAACTTAGCTGAAAGGGTCATCAAACTGTAACCTTTAAAAGCGAACTTTAGTCAACATTATTTTTATCTTAGTGCATCAGATATCCTTTTGCTTACCTGAATTCTTCATTAGTTTGATTCATTTTGTGTTATTGCAATAGGAAAATAGCCCCAAACGTCCCATTGCTGAAGGGCAGCAGTTCCCAGTAAATAAGACCACTACTTCTCATTTTAGACAGGGAGGAGGTTCTTGAGAAAAGGGGTTCCTACATACCAAAAATGCTGGGTTCTTCCTCCTATTCTCTCTTTTTACCAGGCTATGCTCTGCCTATGCTTTCCTTCTCATTATTCCATTTTGGGTACGGAATTCCTGTATGTATTTCTGAACATCAGCTGCTATATGAATAAGTGGTGCTCACTTTAATTATGCACATGCATGTATTCTTTTTGATCACAGATAGGAATTAATATTGGAACAGGTAACTGTTGTGTATCTTGCTTGACATATTGAGATATGTGTACCTATTAAATAATTGTGTTTATACCCTTTTTACAATTTTATTGCAAAAACATTACACAGTGTTTACTCTGTATATTTAAAACGATTGGACTAGCAGACTGATACACTGTAGAGGGCGTTAAGCACACTAAAGATTGTATATTGCAAAATAGTACAGATAATAGTGATGTGAAGACCTTTATTGCTAATTATAAGGGTTAAGTTAAAGGAGTTGTAATGTCTCCAGGTTTTTCACCTTAATGCATTCTCGTCATTTAGGTGAAAAACCTTCTGTGCTGCAGCAGCCACCCAGAGCCCCCCTTTTTTTTATCTGATCTTTCCAGCGACGAGAACGAGTCCAGCAGCTCCAGCCACTGTCTTGGGTCCTCATTGGACAGATTGATAGCAGCAGAAGTTATTACCTCCCACTGCTGTCAATCAAATCCAGCGACATGGGAGTTGGGGGCGGAGTCGAGTCCTGCTGTCTGCGTCAATGGACGCAGCAGCAGGACTCGAGAACATGCCCGCACGAGTGCCCTAATGGGATGCAGCTCTCTGTGAGGGCACTCTATGGGGAGAAGGAGCCAGGAGCGCCGTTGAGGGACCCCAGAAAAAGAGGACCAGGGCCACTCTGTGTAAAACCCTTGAACCAAGCAGGTAAGTATAACACGCTTGTTATATATTTTTTTTTAAACAAACCTTTACAATCACTTTAAGTTATCATTACTGTCTATAACTTCTGCCCTACTGACAACTGCTCCCCTCATTTCTAATTTAGCTATCACTATCTGTCAGAGGAACAAGAAGTGATGTGAAATCTCTCTGACAGGTCACAAAACAGCAACAACATTTTTATACAATGGTGTATTCTTAATGTGTCCAAGGGAGATGGGGCTCACTGTGGTCTCACACAATGCACACATCGAGGATTACTATCAGCAAGGGCTACCTGCACTCTCTGCTTCTCTCCCTACATCCTCCACCACAGGTTCCACCCTCCACCTTCATTTATGCCATCATTGGTTGCTAGGGCCATTGGCATCCTAGCAACTAATGACACCCTTTCCCAGCACACACAGCAGGCCATAACTTCCTTCATGTCTCCCCACTGTGCCCCCCGACTTCTGCTTCCTGGCTCTCAAGTCCTGCCTGCAGGGTAAGCATGGTCTCTGATCTAAGGGGAGCTCTGATCTAGGGGGGACTCCTTGTCTAAGGGGGACTCTGTTATAAGCAAGGGTTCCTGATCTAAGTATGGACTCTTGATCTAAGGAAGGACTCTTGATTCAAGAAGGGAGTTCAGTCTGAAGGGGGACCTGATCTAGGGGGGGATTCTAACCTAAGGGGAAAGTCCAGTCTAAAGGAAAAATCCTGATCTAAGGGTGATTCTGGTCTAGGGGCAATTCTGATCTAAGTAGGGACTACTGATCTAAGGGGGACTCTGATCTAAGCTGGGGGGGTTACAATCTAAGGAGGGATCTCTAATATGATGCGGGTTTCTGATCTAAGGGTGGTTTCTGATGTGGGTGGGGCTACTAATGTGAGGGGCGGGGCTCTGATCTAAGGGGAGTTCTAAACGGGCCTCTGGAATAAGAGGGGACTAATGAAAAAGGAGACTGATATAAGGGGGGACTCTGATGTAAAAGGAGACTCACATATAAAGGTAGGGTGGCTCTGATGAAAGAGGAGACTCTGATCTAAAGGGGGACTCCAATGTAAGAAGGGACTTTTGTTTCAGATCAGAGACATATAAGGGGGGCTCTGGTGTAGGAGGGACTCTGATTTAAGGGGGATTCCTGATGTGAACAGGGGTTTACAGATTGCTAAGTTATCACTGTCTTGCTGCCAGGTTATTAAGCAGTAACTGACTATTTTATGAAGTTCTTCTGCAAGGTAGTCTGAGCATATTTAATGGAAAAGTTTAATTTCTTTTAAATGATTGTGCTGAGTATTTACATGCCTGTTGGACCTGTGTTTTATGTACAATGCTCCTTTAAGATCCTCCCACTGTTATCACAATCGGAGCATTTTATTACTGAGAAGTGTTTGTTAGTATGGGGGAGGATATTAAAAATATGCATGTGTACTTAACTGCAGTGTGGCACATTTCTCCCTTGTTGCAGGTCCACAGTGGGACCCAACTTGTGTTCGTACACACAAGCCCATTGCATTAAATTTTATAGAACTTATTTACATTTTTCAAGTTTATCCAAACCTAAAATAACATTTTGGCTGGAGTTGGGTTCATCCAGGCATTTATAGATTAAAATGAATAATTTAGGATAATACAAAACGTGTAAAGGTTACAAGTACTGTTATTGGATTGCAGATCATTTCAACTGAAAAGGACTAGTATTCTACAGCATAGGTTAGATCCTGTGTTAATGAGCTTTTGGTCACGGATTCCGTATTCCCATACAGGTCTATGGGATTGCAATACCTGCTTGAGGCAGGTTAAATGAACCTGTCTCTGAATTCTGAATGATCTCAGAAGCATCTCAAACTGATTTCAAACCAATGCCATCAACATAAGTACATAGCCCATCAACACAGGTACTTAGTTGTTTTAATAGGACACTGGTTGAAATAGTGGATTTGTCTTTAACCCCTAATACCTGAAGGAAAATACAGTTTGGCAGATTTGGAATTTTTTATTAAAGGGTAAATTAGGCAGAGGAATTAGTAATTAGACATTTAGCACATATTAATGTACATTAGCAAGGGGTAGAACTTATCCAAAATAGTAAAAAATGAGAAAAAATGTAAACTTTGCTGTATATTTTTGTCATTACTATAAAGAAAAAAAATCCTACTCCTGACATTCTTGGTAATAAGATTTGTTGTTTAATATGTAAGTGCCAGTGCGCAAAACCACAATGAGAGTAAGGGATTAATAAAACTGACGGTGAGATACCCGATGGAGAGCCGCCAACATAGATAGGTTCACTCAATTCCCCAAAAAGAACAACTGTAAAATAAAATATGTGGCGCTATTCCATCAATCAGTGACAGTACAAAGTGTGGTAAAATGGGCAGAATATAATCCACCTCGTGTGGTAATAGACCAAGCAACAGTAAATACTAGCCAAGAATAGATGCCACCATACAAGAGTATATCAAGAAAAGCGGATGCGATTCTGCGATAAAAAACATAAATGAAAATTGAACAATATACAAAGTGACACAATGCTAAAGGAAATAAAGCAGTCACCCCTCAATAGGTGAAAAAATATCTGTAGATGTAAAAATGACTTCCCAAATGAATACTCACAAAAAAAATCAATATAAGTGAAAGCAATCAACTGCAAGGTGACTCAGTGCTTAGTGAAATAAAACGGTCACCCCTCATTGGGTGAAGAAATATAGTAACTGTGAGTGAGGAAAAATGCCTTCCCAAATGAATTCCTCAAAACCAAAAGTACATGTCACAGGTGATGCCAGTGGCTCAAAATAAATCACTGAAAATAAATACTAATACTAATGAATAAAGTCACTTCTTCTACGTGAACTACGAATAAGCAGTGCTAAAGTGACAGTAATGTGCAAACAAAATCTTGAGAATAAATGTGCATGAATTGCAAAAAAATAATATATAATGACCAAATAAATATTAAAATCATGCCATAACAATTAATAAATGCAATAATTTGAGTGTTTAAAATAATTAATAATGAATAATTAATGTTGATAGGGCAGCTAATCCCACTCCAGAGATGCTGTCCCAAACGGTGACAATAGTGCAAAATAGTCCATACAACAGTGCAATAGTGATGGGTGATTTCCGCAAAAAGTCTTAAGACACAGTGCAAAAAATGTGCAGTGACTGGTAATTTTTCTTCTATGCACGTTCTGGTGCAATTCCCAGATGTTTCCCCCAGCCTCTCACCTCCAACAGCGGCCCCCAATGAGCCTAGTAGGGCAGGTAGATGTTTCTAGGAGAGGATGTGTTTCTTGCAGCGTGTCTTTCACCATCCAGTAGGTCTGTCTCTCTGCAGCTCAACCCACAGCTCCCAGCACTCTCAGCGGTTCCAGCGGTTATTAAGAGCAAAGGAAAGATCTCATGGTGTAGTATTCAAAAAACCCATTTATTAAAAAAAGTAGTAACTTACATTGAAATGTACAGCAAACAGTGAATACGAGGGAAGCTTCCGGGTTCGGCCGTCCCCGAGAAGCGTCGGCACCTGACTCCTCCTACCCTGACGCGTTGCGTCACAGCACGTGACTTTATCTAAGGGGAGCTCTGATCTAGGGGGGACTCCTTGTCTAAGGGGGACTCTGTTATAAGCAAGGGTTCCTGATCTAAGTATGGACTCTTGATCTAAGGAAGGACTCTTGATTCAAGAAGGGAGTTCAGTCTGAAGGGGGACCTGATCTAGGGGGGGATTCTAACCTAAGGGGAAAGTCCAGTCTAAAGGAAAAATCCTGATCTAAGGGTGATTCTGGTCTAGGGGCAATTCTGATCTAAGTAGGGACTACTGATCTAAGGGGGACTCTGATCTAAGCTGGGGGGGTTACAATCTAAGGAGGGATCTCTAATATGATGCGGGTTTCTGATCTAAGGGTGGTTTCTGATGTGGGTGGGGCTACTAATGTGAGGGGCGGGGCTCTGATCTAAGGGGAGTTCTAAACGGGCCTCTGGAATAAGAGGGGACTAATGAAAAAGGAGACTGATATAAGGGGGGACTCTGATGTAAAAGGAGACTCACATATAAAGGTAGGGTGGCTCTGATGAAAGAGGAGACTCTGATCTAAAGGGGGACTCCAATGTAAGAAGGGACTTTTGTTTCAGATCAGAGACATATAAGGGGGGCTCTGGTGTAGGAGGGACTCTGATTTAAGGGGGATTCCTGATGTGAACAGGGGTTTACAGATTGCTAAGTTATCACTGTCTTGCTGCCAGGTTATTAAGCAGTAACTGACTATTTTATGAAGTTCTTCTGCAAGGTAGTCTGAGCATATTTAATGGAAAAGTTTAATTTCTTTTAAATGATTGTGCTGAGTATTTACATGCCTGTTGGACCTGTGTTTTATGTACAATGCTCCTTTAAGATCCTCCCACTGTTATCACAATCGGAGCATTTTATTACTGAGAAGTGTTTGTTAGTATGGGGGAGGATATTAAAAATATGCATGTGTACTTAACTGCAGTGTGGCACATTTCTCCCTTGTTGCAGGTCCACAGTGGGACCCAACTTGTGTTCGTACACACAAGCCCATTGCATTAAATTTTATAGAACTTATTTACATTTTTCAAGTTTATCCAAACCTAAAATAACATTTTGGCTGGAGTTGGGTTCATCCAGGCATTTATAGATTAAAATGAATAATTTAGGATAATACAAAACGTGTAAAGGTTACAAGTACTGTTATTGGATTGCAGATCATTTCAACTGAAAAGGACTAGTATTCTACAGCATAGGTTAGATCCTGTGTTAATGAGCTTTTGGTCACGGATTCCGTATTCCCATACAGGTCTATGGGATTGCAATACCTGCTTGAGGCAGGTTAAATGAACCTGTCTCTGAATTCTGAATGATCTCAGAAGCATCTCAAACTGATTTCAAACCAATGCCATCAACATAAGTACATAGCCCATCAACACAGGTACTTAGTTGTTTTAATAGGACACTGGTTGAAATAGTGGATTTGTCTTTAACCCCTAATACCTGAAGGAAAATACAGTTTGGCAGATTTGGAATTTTTTATTAAAGGGTAAATTAGGCAGAGGAATTAGTAATTAGACATTTAGCACATATTAATGTACATTAGCAAGGGGTAGAACTTATCCAAAATAGTAAAAAATGAGAAAAAATGTAAACTTTGCTGTATATTTTTGTCATTACTATAAAGAAAAAAAATCCTACTCCTGACATTCTTGGTAATAAGATTTGTTGTTAGTGCTCATAAAATGGCCAAGTAAAAATAGTGCACATTTTACTTTTTTTTTCATCCTACCTGAACACACTGGCACTGACAGCATATAAAAAAGTTTTTGTATAATCCTACCTGAAACATACACCTTTGACCCTGGCCTTTGACTTTGGCACTAACCTTGATCAAGTCCTGGTCTATTTTATATTTACAGTATCTCACAAAGTAAAATGTAAATATGTTATTATATCTTTTCATGTGACAACACTGAAGAAATTACACTTTGCTACAATGTAAAGTAGTGAGTGTACAGCTTGTATAATAGTGTAAATTTGCTGTCCCCTCAAAATAACTCAACACGCAGCCATTAATGTCTAAACCACTGGCAACAAAAGTGAGTACACTCCTAAGTGAAAATGTCCAATTGGGCCCAATTAGCCATTTTCCCTCCCTGTTGTCATGTAATTCGTTAATGTTACAAGGTCTCAGGTTTGAATGGCGAGCAGGTGTGTTGAATTTGGTGTTATCGCTCTCACTCTCTCATACTGGTCACTGGAGGTTCAACATGGCACCTCATGGCAAAGAACTCTCTGGGGATCTAAAAAAAAAAAGAATTGCTGTTTTACATAAAGATGGCCTAGGCTATAAGAAGATTGCCAAGACTCTGAAACTGAGCTGCAGCTTGGTGGCCAAGACCATACAGCGGTTGAACAGGACAAATTTACAAGTTATGCGCTGCCCTTGGATGACCCCAAAAACAAAATTAATAATAACCAACTCTGTACTTACTAGTGCAATAATATTAAATACAAATAATATAAATGTTGAATAAATAAACAAGGTGTGAAAAAACAAGTGCTTGTTACACCATAAATTAGTGCTTAATAGTGCTTGTTACACCATACATAGTGTCTTAATCAATATAAAAAGTGCTTAGTGCTCAATATAAAGTTTCCTGCTATTTTAAATGAAAAAATGTATAAATAATAAATAATAAATAATGAAAAAAGTTCTCTTTGGCACTCTAAATAGTACGTGCAAATAATGTCCAACAGTGATAATAAAACAATGTGTGCAGGTGGTGTTCAGCTGTGACAACAATCCAACATCATGCCGAAGATATCCTGAGTGCTGCAAAACATGCTCCTGTGCTCCTTCGTGACCCCCTTAAGCTAATGTGCTCACCTCAGAGCGTGTGACTCAGTTTCTACCCTGAGTCCAAATACGCTTTGGAGCCACCCCTGGGCTCAGTCTCAGTGTCTGCTGCACTCCTCCAGCAGGAAACAATGTGGCTCCATACATATAAATGAAAAGGAAACTATATAGTGTAATATAGTCAAAATACTTTTATTAAAAGAAAATGCTCCCCACACCGGGGTACTCACATGGCACTGGTGCGTCAGTGCACCATACTATAACGGCTTTCTATGCAAAATCACTGGATATTTGGTGCTGTATGCTGTGCTGGGGATATCCCCCTGATAATGACACGTGATCCCTGTGTCAAAGACGCGTAGGGGAGGGGCCAGGACGGAGAGACTGACACGGACTTTACACCAGCGCTGTCCCAGCACAGCATACCACACAGAGTTGGTTATTATTAATTTTGTTTTTGGGGTCACCCAAGCGCAGCGCATAACTTGTAAATTTATCCTATTATATGAAGCGTGATTAGCGCATGCAGCTGGAGGTAGCACAAGTAAGGCATAAGATCATTGTGGCTCACAGAATTTTTCCAATTTGGTTGAACAGGACAGGTTCCACTCAAAACAGGCCTCGCCATGGTCAACCAAAGAAGTTAAGTTAAGTGCACGTGCTCAGCATCACATACAGAGGTTGTCTTTGGAAAATTGATGTATGAGTGCTGCCAGCATTGCTATTGAGGTTGAAGGGGTGGGGGGTCAGCCTGTCAGTGCTCAAACCATACGCCGCACACTGCTTCAAATTGGTCTGCATGGCTATCGTCCCAGAAGGAAGCTTCTTCTAAAGATGAGGCACAAGAAAGCCCACAAACAGTTTGCTGAAGACAAGCAGACTAAGGACATGGATTACTGGAACCATGTCCTGTGGTCTGATGGGACCAAGATAAACTTATTTGGTTTAGATGGTGTCAAGTGTGTGTGTGGCAGCAACCAGGTGAGGAGTACAAAGACAAGCGTGTATTACCTAAAGTTAAGTATAGTGGTGGGAGTGTCATGGTCTGGGGCTGCATAAGTGCTGCTACCACTGGGGAGGTACAGTTCATGGAGGGAACCATGAACTGTAGCTCATGGTTCATGATGTCCTCATGGAGGAGTGGAAGAGGACTCCGGTGGCAACCTGTGAAGCTCTGGTGAACTACATGCCCAAGAATTTTAAGGCAGTACTGGAAAATAAGTGTACTCACTTTTGTTGCCAGCGATTTAGACATTAATGGCTGTTTGTTGAGTTACTATGAGGAGACTGCAAATTTACACTGTTATGCAAGCTGTACACTCGCTATTTCACATTGTAGCAAAGTGTAATTTTTTCAGAGTTGTCACATGAAAAGATAAAATAAAATATTTACAAAAATGTTTACTCACTTTTGTGATACTGTATTTAGGTTTTTGATTTATTTATTTATTTTACACACAGGCTTTCTATTTTTTAATTTTTTTTCTCTGACTAGGAGTAGGAGTATCTTGAATCTTTTTCTCTATTGAGAAGACGAGACAGAGTACAAGGGTGACTTTTACCATGTCATCACTGTGTAAGCCAATCACAGGCTTTCACAGTGAACACGTGATGAGGAGCCGGTACTCTGGACTCCTGATCATTGTTACAAAATCCACAGTTGTAAGCGACAACTCATTTTTTTGAGGTGGAAACATGCTTCCAGCACAAACGCCAGTACGAATTTGTATGCCAGTGTAATGGGTTAAAGGGAACTTTCTTCGAGACAAGTATAGCAATCTGCCTGTATTGGGGTCTATTGCCATCTGTGCCTCTATTGGGGAGACTTAATTTTACTTCCTGTCAAGGTATGACAAATTGGTAACATTTTCCAAGTAAAAAAGCAAAAACTGTTTTTTAGTAAATTGTGGAAGGAACAGAACTTTTCATGTTTGTATTGCTGTCTGTGCTTAATGATAGAAAGTTGCCTCAATGGGGTCACAGACAAAAATCTTTTGGCTGGGGATGTGCTTTAACCAACCGTCTCTGTGTGGCTAACTGATCTTTTCTCTACAGTCATTTAGCATGGTTGCTGTCTTTACTGCTTGATATACAGATACTAAAAAAAAGATGGATTTGGGAACCTCTGTATTTAACACAATCATGAAACTGGAACAGTAAGCACGTGAAAATGTGAAAGTTACAATTAAAATGACTTAAGTAAATGTTTCAGCAAATATGTGCACTCACTTTACATTTTCTATAGTTTTTATGTAATGTACTTTATAAATCATCAAATAGTGCAAGTTGTATTCTAAACTAAACGTATGTTTCCAACACACAGCATAGTAAAGTTATTTACAGATGATATAAAGGGTTTTCCAACATTTGTCTGTATTTATGTTATGTGGTGCTACAAATACAAATACAGTTTTAAAAAGTTAACCTCTTAGCACTGAGAGTATGCAAATATATGCAGCCTCTTGGTGGATGGGCCTCAATGCCAAAAGGCTGCATATTTGCATACCAAAATGTAAACAAACCATTGCCAAGAGCGCACACCCTTAGCTCTCCCACCACAGTTACCGGTGCCTAGCGGAAAGCTGCCGATAGCTACTAGCGATTGGGGGCTCTCCGATCATGTGACTGATGTGACAGCCAATCACAGTGGGCACATGATCATAAACCCTGCCTCCTGGCATCAGAAAACCCTTAAAGGACAGGGAGGCACAGGAATTAAGGAGTTAACCTAACAACAATCAAAAATTAATGGCAAAAAAAAAAAATTAGGAAAGAATTCTTAAATACAAATTAAAGTTACAAGGGGACTGATTTGCAAATAAACATTACTTATGAATGAAGGTTGCAATCTGTTCACTGACTCCATTCATACAGTAGTCAAAGCCAATGCTCTTGAAACAACAAGGACAATCTGGCTAAAAAACTGGCACCCTAAGTGTTTAGATATAGGAGATTGTCTCTCCTACTTTAATAAACAGGACTCATTTTTTACTGTGAGAGTCAAACCTGCTTAGGGTATCTGGAGCAGCTGTCCGCACTCCTGGCACCCAGATTTGATGACTGTCAAACTGATGGGACTTCTCCAGGTGCACATGTTTCCCACTACAGTGTCCAAAGCAGAAGCCTCCCCTGCCTTTGCCTCGTAAATTTACATTGGCCAGTGAAGGAGTCAAGCATGGAAAGGAAGTACATATTTCGCTGCCCTGTATAGTGAGTTGTCACCAATGAAAGAATTGTCAGTGTGCTGTATGGGCATTAGACTGATAACAATATACAAAACAATGGAACCTGTATGGCTTTTTGTAGTGACACTTATTTTCCCATTTAGAGGTACAGAACCCAGGAGTAACAGATACCCACATACCCATACGTACCCTAGATAAGTATAGGTAAGTATATAGTTTTCTTTTTACATGGTGGCTTTCATTTTTATTTGGAACCTATAGTACCAGGGTTATTTTAATGGCTAGTCATGACTACAGAGAGGCAGCATCTTGCTTCAGACATGTTTCATTTACTGCTACAGGCCTAAAAATGTTTCTTCCAAGCAGCAATTCCACATTAACAATCTGGTGTTGGTAGTTACTTATGTTACATATTTCTCTGAACATTAGCATTTTACCTGCAGTTCTCCTTTAAATGAATACCATTGTTAACAGACTTTTCTATTTAAACATTAACATTTGTAGTGCATACACTGAGTTTTGATGAGATTACAAAATGTGAAGCATTTTTTGTTTAGAAAAGGGAATAATCAAATCAAGCTAGTCAAGTGAATGAAATATCAAGCTACCAAAATTAATTGGCAATCAGTCCCCTCAGGGAATATTCTTTTAGATTTGAGGTATTTTAAGTTTATTTTATGAAAACCTAATTAGAAAACAAACCAGTGAATTGCTTAAACTGTGACCATTGTCTTCCATTATTATTAATTTATAATTTTTCTTACATTAATATAGCTCACGGTTTACAAAATCACATGGCAGTGACCCCCCCCCCCTCCCCCAACTTCCTCTTTTCCTATATTACTTCTTTTTCAGTTGCTTGAGTGACCATGCTGTTTACGAACAAAAGGGAGTTCTGGCTCAAACACAACATGATGGTGGGAAGTGGATTAAGTAGCAGTCCTTTACATCTTATGAACTTCTTGCATTTCACAGCTTTCAACTATGCTAGTGCCATACATGGAGATAGATGTCCCCTGCAGAGTTTTCAGTGAACCAAGCCAATACGGACTTGAAGGGTATATTTGCACATTTATGTTCTATTAAAATGTTTGTACAATGTACTTACTTTATTTAAAATGTTATTATTCAAAACAATTTGTAATTTTGTGACAAATACTTGCATGCATTGAAAAGTAGGAAAAGAAAACCTCCCCTGGGGAGAAAATGTCCTTAGCACAAATGGCCATTCGGGAATGGCTGTAACGATTATAATAGAGGTAAATGAAAAAAAGAATTTGAGTGCTGTCGTTTTATATTAGCTGTTATTAAAAAAAGCTGAGTATGGCTTTTTAGTCAATAGGTCACTAATTAAAGCAAGGCAATTTTATTATAGCAGAATGCTCATGTTTCTGCTATCTGGACCAAAAGTAAATGTATTAAACTGTCACAAATCATGGAGATTTAGATGATCATTTAAAACCAAAATATCAGCATTGGGTGGGATCTTCTTTGTTAATTAAGACATTGCACATAGGCTATACCAGACAGCCCTTGTGTTTGTGGTGCATAATTTGATATAAGGGGGTATTTATTAATGTGTTGACACAGTAAGACAATGCTAAGACTGATTATAAAGCATATTTACTAGTTAGCAGCTTGATTCATGAATTGCTATTCTGCTGCTCCAAAGAAGTAGTGCAACAAAATAAACCTGCCCCTGACTGTTTCTTAATTGTGCATGTGTTTGAGTGTCTCAATGATTGCATGTACTGAGTGCAAGTTATACCCTACTCATAACAGACATAGGTTTAAAATGTTCTATGTATCTTAAGTGCAGTCTAAATGCAAAACACAAAAATCAGCACATGGGATGTACCTTACAGTCAGCAGGATGTGTCCCTTGTGCTAATACCTTGTTTGGTATGTGAAATCCTCTTCTGTCCATGCTAGGGTTGCCAACTTTTCTTTAAGCCCAACCTGAAACTTTAGTGGTACATGGCAATTTTTTTTTTTAAGGGTGAACATTGTGGACTCTGGTGTAAAGAGGAACTCTGATGTTCCGCTCACCAAAGCCTCCATTTGCATCAGAGTTCTCATCATTCCCCCTTAAATCAGGCTTCATGATTCAAAATAGACTGTCCAGGTGAATCCCGGATGGGTGGCAACCCCAGTCCATGCCCTGCCACTCCCGCCACCAAAATCTTCCAGTGTGGGTGGGGATTAGTAGAACTATGCAAGCTGTCACAGGCACTCATCAAAAGTGCCCAACAATGCCCACACCTTCTATGAGGAACAAAGGATCTATGAATGAAGGAAGGGCAGATGACTGAAAGATTTGCCCCCTTCATGCATAGCTGCTTTTTTCATAGAAGCTCTAGTACATCTTCTATGAATTGAGCAGATGGGAGGAAAAGGTGGGCATAGTTAGGCATTCTTGATAAGAGCGTGTGATGGCACCCACAGTATAATAACCCCACTGCACCAGTAGATTATGGCAGCAGGGGTCAAGGGCATGGTCTAGGGCATAGGAAAATGATGAATCCAATGTACCCCTCGGGTTCAGTGTAGATTTGACAAATCTTACCCAAGTGTGGATTTAGACAATAGGCAAGGGACTGTGCAAACAAAAGGCACGGGGGACATGTACTTCAGCAAAAAAAAACCCTGTTTGACGCAGCAATTTGAACAACGCCTAAAGTGAAGCATTAGAAATGCAAATTTTTTTTAAAAACCATGCTAGGGGAATGCCCTAAACCTGCCTGTTAAATGGTGCATATGTAAAATTTATACAACCTACTACAGCAAAACTGACATTTAAAGAAAAAAATGCTGTTTAAATCACCATTAAATGAAAGCTCTCAGCTGCTTCCTACTGTTTGTACACAAATGGACAGGGATTTTCTTCATCTATAGAAAAGCATTATCCTGGATGAGGGTCTATTATAGATGTTAATAGGGTCATGGGGTTTTCACTTAAAATACATACTATATCCTCACCCTTACTGAAAAAAACAAGCGAAAAGTATGGAGTTGTTCTCTAAAATCCATAACAGACCCTTATCAGAGCAGACCAGGAGTGGGGGAGGGAATGAGTGTGTGCTCCACCTCCTGAACCACACTAGAGCCGCATGCCCTCAACATGAAGAAGGTACTTTGCCAGGGGAGAACCTCCTGTCAAAACATCTTGCCTGCATGGTAATGAGAAGCCCCCTTAAAAAAAACGGGTCCCCAGGTACCATTCCCCATGTGAATGAAAAAGGGGACCCTCCCCCAACCTAAATGACACATGTTACTAAAGAATGTATGTACAAAGTAAACAGTAAATAAAGTGGACCTATCATCATATAAATGTTTTCAGAGTAAGTGTATGCATACTAAGTAATGTGTAAATGTAACACTTGCAGGTATTTATTACCACTTACCGTACTCCCCCTGACAATGCCTGTATCGGCCATCTCTGTTCAGGCATTATCCAGAGCTAACGTCTATATCCTGAACTAATATTCTGGCACAGAGATGACAAAATAATATAATTCCTGGTACCTGTGCAGTTCTTGGCTGTGTTCGTTCTGCTGCTGACTTGCTACAAAAATATAATTGTGCTCTCAGTTGACTGGGAAAAAGAGACTGAGAATGAGGTTAATAAATGCTTGCTACTGTCTGCAGCAGACTGATGGCTTTATTTCAGCCTAGGCCAAGTCACTCACCTAGAACTCAAGGGCTGCTTTTTAACTATAAAGCATTTTTGAAAAATGATGGTGCTGTTATATATTATTGCATATCACCTTAACAAAACAATACAACTACCTCCAGACCACTTAACAGGGTATATCTTTCCTTTTATTACTTGCAGTGTATCACCTGTTTTAAAACAAGTGTACAGAAATACAAATGGATGTTAAAAATGTACTAAAAATGCTAAAATGCACACTGTTGGTTAGTGATTGGCTTTCTTTGGACTGTAAATATACTCAATGTAGGATTTGCCATTTCAACTGCACTTTTCATTCGTTGTGTGTTTACAAAAAAAAAATCTGAACACTCCAGCATCGTTAGTTCTTATGTGTACTAAATGCATCACTAAGTACAAATGTTGCCATGGAAATTAGTTTAGCAATGAAGACTGATTACCAGAACACACTAATTCCTGATTATGGGGCTTGTTGAGTTAAGAATATCCCTGTTCATTTTTAGAAAAGGTAAAGGATTAATCAGCACTTGTTCCAGTACACAATCTATTCCTTTTACTCGCGTAAATAAACCACAGAGACTACATTAAAAAAAAGATGTGTACTGTGACATGTTCCACACCATCAAGAAGAAAAGAAAGTAACCGCAGGAATTCAAAATACCTAGTTCTGAATGAAAATCTGACATAACAAGAACTTTCAAATAAAATAGTATGTGGAGCTGCCCTATCCTGGTATACTAACTCCAAATATCCTCCTCATAGAAGTATGATGTGCATATAATCTAGTAACAATACCTTGTGATACCCAAATACAATCTACTTCAATGCATTAGTAATTTGACAATATCCAAGAAAATAGTGTATCAAAATAGTATAATCTGATTCCTAATGCTCATATATAAATGCGACTAAATAAATAAAATGTGACGCTATCCTCTTCTTGTGTATTCACTCCAAATACAAAAATTAGAAACCACAAAAGAGCTGAAAAAATCTTCCTCATACAAGTGCAATGTAACGATGCCTTATAGTAACCAAATCAATGAATTAATATTTGATATATATATCCAAAAACAAATAGTGCATCAAAATAAACTGGTTCTTAGGCCTAATTCACACCAATGCATTTTTAGTGCTTTTTGCATTTTGCAGATTTGCACTACAGAACGTGTTCCATAGGAAACAATGTTAAATGGACTGTAGTGCAAATCTGCAACATGCAAAAAGCACTAAAAATGCATAGGTGTGAATCCAGCCTTAGTGCTCATATATATGAACTAAGTGTTAAAGTGCCCTGTGCATAGTGCAAAAAGTGTGACTCTTGTTGCAACTATTATAACATAAACATTTTTTTTTTTTAAAGTGACACAATGTGCAAAGTTATCATAAAGTGCATGATGTGCAACTATCAATGCGATAAAGCTCCCGCATAGGTATATAAATCATAAACATCAAAAGTGACGATTGTGCAATAAAGTCCACAAACACTCTTTCATGCAATGCAACTCCTGCTGTGCCCGTAATGTCCGCAAGGGGAAGTCTATTCAAAAGTGCAAATAATGGTGACTTGTGCTACATTCTTCCAATTCTGTTCTCATGCGTGGTAATTGTTTCCCCCAGCCTCTCACCTTCAGTAGCGGCCCCCAATTGGGCCGAATCAAGCGAGAAAGACCGGGTAGATGATGTTCTGTATAGGGGATGAATCTTCTACAGTGATCCCATTTCCCAAGACGGCATCCGTGGATATGACTCTCTGCAAACCTCACCACCACCTCACCGCCACTCAGAATACTCCCAGGGTGATGGTAAAGGAGAAAAGAATAGCCTCCATAGTGTAGTATTGCAGTAAAAATTTATTGAAACAAACGTAGTGACTTACATTTAAATATACAGCAAGCAGTGTAGATCAGAAGGCTTCCGGGTTCGGCCGTACCCGGAAGCGTCGGCACCTGGCTCCTCCTACCCTTTAGAACCCAGGGAAGCAGCTAAGAGGTCCATGATAACTTTGGAGGAGCTACAGAGATCCACAGCTCAGGTGGGGGAATCTGTCCACAGGACAACTATTAGTCGTGCATTTTGCAAATCTGGCCTTTAAAGAAGAGTGGCAAGAAGAAAGCCATTGTTAAGAGAAAGCCATAAGAAGTCCCCTTTTGCAGTTTGCGAGAAGCCATGTGGGGGACATAGCAAACATGTGGAAGAAGGTGCTCTGTTCAAATGAGGCCAAAATTGAACTTTTTGGCCTAAAAGCAAAACGCTATGTGTGACGGAAAACGAATACTACACATCACCCTGAATACACCATCCTCACCGTGAAACATGGTAATGGCAGCATTGTGTCGTGGGTATGCTTTTCCTCAGCAGGGACAGGGAAGCTGATCAGAGTTGATGGGAAGATGGATGGAGTCAAATACAGGGCAGAAGAAGAAAACCTGTTAGAGTCTGCAAAAGACTTGAGACTGGGGTGGAGGTTCACCTACCAGCAGGAAAACGACCCTAAACATACAGCCAGAACTAGAATAGAATGGTTCAGATCAAAGCATATTCATGTGTTAGAATGGCCCAGTCAAAGTCCAGGCCTAAATCCAATTGAGAATCTGTGGCAAGACTTGAAAATTGCTGTTCACATATGTACTCCATCCTATCTGACAGAGCTTAAAGTGGGGTTCCACCTAAAAAACCAAACATATCTAAAAAATTCTAAAAAAAAAAACAAAAAAACATTTGGATATTTTTTTTTTTTTACTTACCTCTAAATGCCTGTTGCTAGGTGGTCCCTCGTAGTCTGCCCCTTCCTCTGCCTGGGCTGGTGACATCACTTCCCCGTGGCACAGGAAGGGCTCGGCTCTTCTCCCTCCCTCCTGTCAATCATCTGGGACCCATTACAGGTCCCAGGTGATTGAGCGGCCAATCACGGCGCACGGCGCTGCTCGCGCATGCGCAGTGGGGGCCAGGCTGTGAAGCCACAGCCCGGCGCCCACAGTTGAAATGCCGGCGCCGACGAGCGGAGGGGGGGACGAGCTGGGCTTCGATCCCCCGCATCGCTGGACCCTGGGACAGGTAAGTGTCCAATAAAAAGTCAGCAGCTGCAGTATTTGTAGCTGCTGACTTTTATTTATTTATTTTTTTAATGGCCCCCCTGGGTGGAACTCCTCTTTAAGCTATTTTGCAAAATATCACTCTCTAGATGTGCAAAGCTGGTAGAGACATACCCAAAAAGACTTGCAGCTGTAATTGCAGTGAAAAGTGGTTCTACAAAGTATTGACTCGGGGGGGGGGCTGAATACAAATGCACACCACACTTTTACATATTTATTTGTAAAAAAAATGTGAAGACCATTTACCATTTTCCTTCCACTTCACAATTATGTACCACTTTGTGTTGGTCTATCACATATAATCTCAATAAAATACATTTACCTTTTTGGTTGTAACATGACAAAATGTGGAAAATTTCAAGGGGTATGGATACTTTTTCAAGGCACTGTATATTTGTGTTTAACCACTTCAATACCGGGCCTATTCTGGCACTCCTCTCCTACATGTAAAAATCATAATTTTTTGCCAGAAAATGACTCAGAACCCCCAAACATTATATATTATTTTTTAGCAGACACCTTAGGAAATAAAATGATGGTCAGTGCAACTTTTTATCTTGCACGGTAATTGCGCAACAATTTTTTAAAAGTGTTTTTTTTAAAAAAAAAACTGTTTCATGATTTAAAAAATTAACAAAACAGTAAAGTTAGCCCAATTTTTTAATATAATGTGAAAGATGATGTTACGCTGAGTAAATAGATACCCAACATGTCACACTTTAAAATTGTGCACACTCATGGAATGACGCCAAACTTTAGTACTTAAAAATCTCCATAGGCGATGCTTTAAAATTTTTTACAGGTTACATGTTTAGAGTTACAGAGGAGGTCCAGTGCTAGAATTGTTGCTTGTGCTCTAACGCACCTGGTGATACCTCACATGTGTGGTTTTAACAGTGTTTACATATGTGGGCGGGACTAATGTGTGTGTTCGCTTCTGAACGCAAGTTACCGGGGACAGGGGCGTTTTAAATTATTTTTTTTAATTTTATTTTACTTTATTTTTTTATTTTTACTTTCTTTCACAACATTTTTTTTATCACTTTTATTCCTATTACAAGGAATGTAAACATTCCTTGTAATAGGAATCATGTGTGGCAGGTCCTCTTTATGGAGAGATGCAGGGTCAATAAGACCCCATATCTCTCCTCCAGGCTGGAAAGCATGAGATCAGAAAAAAATCCACAATCTCATGCTTACCAGCCACGATCGTGGCTTTGTTTACAACCGCGGCCCGGACGTGACGTCATAATGTCACGGCCGGGTCTCCGACAGTCATAGAGATGACTGGCGGAGGCCGATTCTTTCGATGGCACGGGAGAGCCTGGAGAAGCACCAGATGGCAGCAGGAGGGGTGTTGTCCCCTCCCGTCGCCTGTAAGAATGATCAAGCAGTGGAACTGTCGCTATGATCATTCTTATGGTGCACAGAATTGCAGACTGAAAACAAGGATATCTGAATGATGCCTGTAGCTGCGGGCATCATTCAGATATTCCCACTGAAAGTCCAGGACGTCATATGACCTCCTTGGGCAGGAAGTGGTTAAGCCCATCTTTGTGGTATTTGAAAAGATGTGTTATTAGGGACAAATTGCAGCAAGATAAATGCTATTATCATAAATACTATTATTATTTTTATATAGGGTTAAATTTTGTGCCAAGAATTTGTGGAGCGCTTTACAACATGAGGGGTGACAGTATTTACAATACAATTCATTACAGGAGATATCGCAGGACCCTGCTTGTTAAAGCCTACAATCTAAAAAATTGAAAATGCTAGCCTAATTTAGATAGGTAAATATAGCATGAAGGTCTGATAGGTTCACTAGAACAAATAAACTCTCTTTCACACAAATACATGGAAGGAGTATGCCCATCCATGTGAATTTTTTTGATTTTCTGACCTTATTCTGAAATACCAGGCAGTAAGGAATTCTGTGTACTTCAAGTGCCCAAGATTCTTTTTTTTGCCAAGCCTTTCAAATGGTATTCTCTTTATCAGCTGCACTCTATAAGTAATACAAATGGGACATGGAAAGATTTGTAGACTAAGGTTCAAAAACACAATGAATGAAGGTAATGGGTGATAACTATCAAGATGATAGCGATAGCTATTGCTTGCTTTTTTTTTTTTTTTACTTTTTTTGGCATGTGTGCTTAACGTTGCCTTTTGTGACACAGAGTTTCCATTGAGTACAGGTGAACAAACATTTAAAATCTGAAGAGGACCATTTTTATTTTTTTCATATTTATATTTCATATTTATAAACATAACCTGTCACTTCAGTATTTGTATGAATAACTGCAGCATATAATTTGGGATTCTGTAAAACCTCAGGCCTCATGCCACCATACTCTAGCCATGCCAAGTTATATATGCTACTTAGGTTATATAAAGAGTACAAATATGTATTAAAATTATTTAGGAAGAAAAAGCTTCCAAAATAAAAGATACAATATAGATATGTATATCACCATGTTCCTATAATGTATTAAAGTTTAAAATATCAATTAATTAATAATTATATAATCTTAACCAAAGCAACAGTGAACAGTTTATAAGTTAATGATCGATTAATTACAGTAATGACATACAAAGTCTTTACAGAGCTGAATGCCTTCATCATTGGTCTCATTAATAACTATTCAAACTTTTTATGGTGCTCAGACAAAGCTAAGATGAAGAAAGTGAAAGGAATTTGTCAGTGCAAAAAAAAAAATGTTCAAACTAACTGTACAACAAAAGCTAATAAGACCTAATTATTTGGACTGAAGAGGTAAATTGCAGTTGTTAATGATGTAAAAGATCAAATGTTTAATTACTGCCTCATAATATGAGAGATAATGCAAAAGAGTCAGTATGCCAACCCACTTGGGAGCATTTTTGTTTTGAATGGACCTTGCACTTATATGACTTAGCTTTTAAACTGTCTAAAGCAGGCCACACACTACTTAGATTTCCCTCATTTGTAATTAGAAAAGAGTGTAAGCTATTATTACTAATACATAAATAAACCTTTCCTAAAGAAATGTCTAAAGGAATATATTTTAAAAAATGCTGTGCGAATGTCTCAAGCCTATCACTGTAATGTGTTTAATATATTTATTGCCTGTGATTGTCAGCTCCACCTAGTGGGCAACTAGTATGTTCATGATTATTTCCTAGGAAATAAAAATATTATGCAAATGATGCTGAATATTCATAGTGGTTGCGTGAGCCATTTACACAACACCATTTTAATAGACCCCAAAGTGTTACCTAAATATATTACTTAAATCAGAATGCCTTTTTAAAAAGGAAATTCCTCTAGCCCTTGTAGAAGTGTGTATCTTTTCCTCAGAAGGCTCTTTTGACAATAAAGACCCATAAATCACACCACTGTTTAACCAATATAGGAGACATTTAGCAGTAATATGTATCCTCACACCTCCCAAGCCAAATGAAATAAATTAACAAATGCCACTTCTTCGTACTTTGTCCATCTTTCAAAGCAAAGCAGTAAAAGCTAGAAATAATAAACAAAACCTTTCACCATTAACAAAAAATCTATGTGATTTATCACACTAGGCATGTGCATACGCGCTTCCTCTGAAAGGGACACTTCT
The DNA here is from genome assembly GCA_037952925.1 of Lithobates clamitans. Classification (NCBI taxonomy): domain Eukaryota; kingdom Metazoa; phylum Chordata; class Amphibia; order Anura; family Ranidae; genus Lithobates; species Lithobates clamitans. The sequence goes on along the minus strand of JBBGZY010000006.1, from coordinate 1,788,712 downwards.
GCATGGATCTCCTCCATCTTATCCCTCCTCTACTGTTTTTTTTTTAAGTTGCCTTGCTGATTTGTTGCAGTGACAATTAATCATTTTCTACCTGCTGCTTTTCTATGATAGCTGTCATTCAGAAGGTCAAATTATGCTGAGCTTGTTAGCATTGATTATATCTGCATGGCTGCAGATAGCAGAGAATCAATAAAACGTCCAAATTCCCCAGATTCTGTGTGAGGGTGTTAAAGGTAATTGTGAGGGTACTAAGTGGGACAAAAATGGTGAAATAAAGTTACAGAAGGTCAAATTCACCATCCCAACCCTTAGTATCTGGTAACATGTAACGTCTTTGGAAGTGGTTGACCCTCTTCTCAAATATTAATTATCTGCTAATATAGTAGCCTTCTAATAACACATTAGTGCTCTTAACATGTCAGTTCTCTGGTGATAGAGCAGTTTCAGGGGCTGTGATAACTTTCCAGTTCTCTGAAAACAAATCAGCAGTCTTACGGTCCATGCACACTAGGCAGCAGAAAAAAAATGCTATGGAGCGTACCGTACACACATTTAGGCATGTTTGCACCCATAAGCGTTTTTCCCCAAAACACTAGAAAAAATGTTTGATGTGCCTAAATGCCTTGTTTAACCACTTGCCTACTTGGCATTTTCACCCCCTTCCTGCCCATGCCAATTTTCAACTTTCAGTGCTATCGCACTTTGAATGACAATTGCCCGGTCATGCAACACTGTACCAAAACTAAATTTTTATCATTTTTTTGAGATAGATAGAGCTTTCTTTTGGTGGTATTAAATCACCAGTGTTTTTTTTTTGTTTTTTTGCTAAACAAATGAAAATGTAGGAATAAAGCGTTTTTTTCTAAGTTTCTGTTATAAAATTTAGTAAATAAGTAATTTTTCTCATTCACTAATGTGTGCTGATGAGGCTACACTGATATGCTGCACTGACAGGCTGCACTGATGAGCACAGATAGGCTGCACGGATGGGCACTGATGAGGCAGCACTGATGGGCACTGATGAGGAGGCACTGATGAGGCTGCAATGATATGCAGCACTGATAAGCATTGATTGGTGGCTTGATGGGCACTGATGGGCACTGATATGCGGCACTGATTGGCACTGATAGGCGGAATTGATTGGTGGCACTGATGGCACTGATAGGCAGCACTGATAGGCATCACTAATAGGCATCACTGAGAAGCAGCACTGATTGACACTGAGAGGCATCACTAAAGGGCACTGATTGCAGCACTAGTGGGAACAGATTGGCAGCATTGGTGGGCACAGATTGGCAGCACTGGTGGGCACTGTTGGGACTACACTGATAATGATCAGTGCTCTGATTTTCAGTGCAGATGCCCTGGGATTTTCTGTTTTTTCGGCTCTCCTCTCCTCATGCCCTGTCAGCGTGAGGGGAGGATTGACAATAACCGGCAAATCCTGTTTACTTTTGTGATCAGCTGTGATTGGACACGTGGTAAAGAGCCGCTGTGGTTGGCTCTTTACCCCTATCTGTGATCAACTGCGCCTGAAGGACGTCATATGAAGGCCTCCCTGCAAAAGTGCAGCCTCGCTGTAGGGGTTAAGCATGCTTAGGTGTGTTTCGGTGTGTCAAGTGTTTTCTCTTTCAAAAGTTCCCCTCAAAAACGCACCTGACGAGGTTTTTTTCCAGCCTGTAAACACTCCTCTAAAAAATTTGCCTGTAAACACCCAAATGTGCATGGACACATAAGCTAACATAGAGTTGCTTCTATAGGCTGACAGAAAAAAACACCAAACACCTGTATAATCAGCATTTTTTCTGCTCAGTGTGCATGAGGCCTCGAACGTGTCTGCATTGTGTTAATACATCTTTGGTACTTTGGTTACACCGTAGTGCTCTGACAATAAGATCAGTTTCTAGGGAGTAAAGGTTTCAGGGTGAAAAGTAAAATGTGTCTCTTCCCCCACATTTTTTTTTATATATGAATAAAACTAGTTATCAAAAACCGCAGCACACAAATTTACAGAAGCATTATTGGATATCTGTGCTGAAAGAGTATGGAGACTGCAATTATTAACTTATCCTACCAAAAAGGTCTGTTGCTGCTGATCCAATGGTTTCAACTTGATCACAAACGAATATGCAGCTTGTTCCAGGAAAGTGACTAAAAAAGTATTAAGTCTAGAGACAACTGACCAGCTAGTAGTTTTAGAAGGAGGTCAAACAATATATTTAATATATATAATATACAATATATATATATATATATATATACAATATATATATATATATATATATATATATATATATATATATATACTGTATATATATATATATATATATATATATATACTGTATATATATATATATATATATATATATATATATATATGTATATATATATATATATGTATGTATATATATATATATATGTATGTATATATATATATATATGTATGTATATATATATATATATATATATATATATATATATATATATATATATATATTTCTCACAGTACAGGTTTCACTAATTTAATTTATAAATAGCATACAGCCCCAAATTAGAGTATGAAGCTTAACATAATAATGCATGTACTGGTCTTTTTAAGACATGTTTTTAAAGTCTATGTGAGGAAATATAATGATAGATATAAGGATAGAGGTTTGATATAGGCATTGGTCAAAGTACCAGCAGAGGTGGAAGAAATCACAGCACAGGGGTACAACTTCCCAGATTCCTAACTCCTCCATGTGCGATGTGCAAAGATTGCCACAGAAATGAAATCTCTGTAGAGCATAAAGGGTTGTGTCTATATGGAAACAGTGTTTTCACAACAACAGAAAATAGTCACTGCACAACGCACCAATTTAGTAAAAACAAACATTTGTTTTGTCTTAAATATCAACATATAAGGTATACTGCATGCAACATGCCACTTAAAGCAAACCATTAAAAATAATAAGCAAACATGGTTTACCCAAAAATGTATATCTTCTTCAACAATACTATATTAGAGTTGAGGAGCCACCACTAGGGGCCACCCAGGCTCTGCTTCAATGCATGTGCACCGCAGGAAACCTAATAACAGGTAGGGAGAACAGAGTGGGCAGCATGGTGATGAAGGGTTCTGCTTAGACATGTGCAATTAGTTTCTTTCTGAATTCGTTTTTCGACTAAATTCGACAAATTCGTTAATGCGGAAATATTCAAATTTTTCCAAAAATTTGAACATCAGAATATTCGAAAAATCAGAAATTCCGAAATTCGAAAATTCAGAAATTCCAAGATTCAGAAATTAAAAAATTTGAAAATCAAGAATTCGAAAATTTGGAAATTCAAAAATTTGAAAATTGTTATGTTCCATTTGTTTAAGTGCGGCATTCGTTATTTCGGATAAATTGTAACTTCGGATAAATTTGTATTCGTTCACTAACAGTCAAATTTGAAAGGAAATTCCAATACCTATAGTTAGTCATTATTAGTTAGTTAGTTATTTTTTCAGATTTTTGAATTTTCAAATTTTCGGATTTTCATTCTTATTTTAGGATTTTCACATTTTCAGATTTTCGAATTTCCAGAATTTCCGAATTTTCAAATTTTCAAATTTTTGGATTGCTAATTTGCAAATTTTATTACCATAATGACTTTCAATCATAACGAATGACCCGAAAAGCGAAAAAAAATGAATAAAACGAAAACTAACAAATTTTTTGCCAGTGCATATGTCTAGTTCTACTGCTTCTTTATTGTCTAATCAGCATATCGGGTATGTGATTTCACCAAACTGTGCTGCTCCAGCTGCACTGGAGGTTGAGAACCTGGCTGTAATTTTTTGGTTGGATGCCCAGGTCCTAAAACTGGGTGCACAAAACTGTAAAACGAATCCTGTACATGTATTTCAACTATGTATTCAGTTACTTTCCTAAAGTTCAGCTTTAATATGCCAGTCCTCTGTTAAACATCAGTAATTTTAAGTGGCTAGCATGTCTTGATATGACAACAATTTTAATATGTCAGAATATGTCAATAAGTCAGCGATCTGATAATACATAATCGTTTTCTACATCTCAGTACTTTGCAGAAGTGTTGATATGCCCTGTCACCAGGGACATGTGTCCAGAGTTTCTTCCTTTGTCTCCTGGGTCAGCAATTCCTTCACTTTACCGCTATGTGGGAGTCCCTACAAAGACATAGGTTATGTCACCTGTAGCTATGCAAATGCGAATAGTGTTAAAGTGCCCTGTACAGAGGACAGAGAGAGAGCAGCCCAAATCTAAGAGAAGCTATTCTAGGCTCCTTCTCTGCTCAGAGGTGTAATATGACACAAGCCTTAGGGAAATATCTAGGAGGATTTCCTTTCACTAGGATCCAGACAATGCTTTGCGTCTAAGGTATAGGTACGTTTTTGCTTAAAGAGAGGAAAGCCAAATGTTTGCTTGTGGAAATGTTTTTTTTTTTTCTTGGTAAGGAATTTGCCCCAAGGGGGGTCTATTATTCTTTGGGAAGGGGTTGAGATTTTTGCTTGAAGGGTAGGAAGTGTGAGTGGGTAATTTTATCTGGATGGGAGGATGGATATTTGCTTGGGAAGGATGGTCGATTTTTTTTTTAGAGAGGATTTTTTGCTTAGAGATAGGGGAAAGGAATTTTAGCATGGGTGTACATAGTTACATGGTTAGTAAGGTTAGTAAGGTTGAATAAAGACACCAGTCCATCCAGTTCAACCTGAGTGAGTGTGGGTGTGTGTCTACAATTGTCCCTGTCCCATTGTGTCTCATAAAGATGCTCGTCTATCATATTATTATTTTTTATTATTTAAGGTACCCATATAGCGCCGACAATTTACGCAGTGCTCCACACATACATCACACCCTACCCACAAGGAGCCCACAATCCAAGGTCCCCAACTCACATTCATATACTAGGGCCAATTTTGGACAGAGGCCAATTAACCTACCAGCATGTCTTTGGAGGAAACTGGAGTATCCGGAGAAAACCCATGCAGGCACAGGGAGAACATGCAAACTCCAGACAGGTAGTGTCGTGGTTGGGATTCGAACTAGCAACCCTTTTTACTGCTAGTTGAGAGTGCTACCCACTACACCACTGTGCCACCCAAAGAAGTAAGAAGTAATCTTTGCTTGGAGGAAGTGTTTTTTATTGGGCTAGTTGAACGGGCATTGTGTCTTCATGTTTGTAAAGCCTAGTACACACCGCTAGTTTTTTTTTCTTCAACCCAGCGAGTTGAATGAAAAAAAACTGACAGCTTAGGTCAGAGCCTCTGTACTAACAATCCAATATTAGTACAGTGATTTCCCATGCTGAGCTTTTGTGTTCTGACAGGGGGACAGCTCCCCAGCAGAACACTTCGGTCAGCGCTCCCAGCCATTGGATGAAAGTGCTGATCGGGATCCGGTCAACAGTTCTGTTGGACCAGCTGCCATACACACAGGCCAAATGTCGACTGGTTTCTATTGAACTGGCCAATGCCGACCCCCATTTGAACCGTGTGTACTAGGCTTAAGTTACATACAGTATTCCTCTGTGTTGTGTGTTTTCTTTTAAATTCAATGGCACATTGCAAGTAAAGGTAAAAATCGTAGACAGGAAAAATGTTACAAGTAAGAATTTTAATAATTAGTGAGGGGGTCTCTTTAAAACATCTCTGTAGATCTGTATATGAAACAATTGCAACTTTCTGTTTGGCTTTTAAGCCTACATACCAAAGGTGGAAGGTGGATATTTATCACATGTTAAAACAAAGTGCCTAATGCTGGTACATTCAATTTCCCTGTTACTCCTGTCACATTTATCGTGCACCCTTCATCTCCCGCTAGGCTTCAGGGATGTGATGTGATATAGAGGCCTATTGGCCACTCTTTGCACGCAAATTAATAAGAGCTGTCATTGCTGGTTTCCAGAAGAGTGGATGAGAAATATAGCTAAAAGGGATATGGTGGAGGAGCCTGCTGACTTCACCACTGTCATAGTCACTACACGGATCACACAAATTACATCTTGAGAAGGGGGAAACCAACATTAAAACATAAAATATAATCACTTTTCCTTGTATTGTTGTGAACTTCTGTTGCTGCTCAAGGCAACTATTTTTTTTTTTCTATTTTTGGATCATTGGTTTACTTCAAAATATATGAACTACATAAATCTGATAAAAGTTAAATGCATTTGCTCACAACACAATCTTCTTGTTAGGGATCAATGGTTCTGCATATTGCATGTAAACAAGTCACACACCGCAAAAACACAACTTCACTTGAAGGCCTATTGTGATCCATTAAGTAAAATTATTTTTTTATTACTTCTGGCTGTGTTTCAGATTGTGAAATAATTTAATCCTAGTTCTGTTATTTTACCAGTACTTTTATATAAAATACCATGATCACATCAGAACATAGGGTCTTTGTCAGAAGTAATTAAAAAGGTTGTACAGTCTGAAGGTTTTTTACCTTAATGCATTCTCAACCCTTCTGTGTTCTGCCCCCCCCCCCCCCAGCCCCTGTTATACTTACCTGAGCCTCATCTCGATCCAGCACTATTCCAGAGAGAAACGGCTCTCCCCACGTGCTCTTTTCTCAATGGACATGGAGACAGCAGTGGGAGCCATTGGCTCCCACTGCTGTCAATCACAGCTTGTGAGGAGAGCATGGGGGGTGTGGCCGAGCTGCTCTGTCTATGTCAATTGACACACACACAGCCTGGCTCAGGATAGAGCATATTTTTTTATTATTTTTAGGTATACCGTGTAAATGGGAACACATAACATATAATTTGGGTATCTCACATTTGGCTGCAAAGGCGGAAAGACACTTTAAGGGATCAGCCCAATGGGAAATGCAGCACAATGCACATGTCCTGCAATTTGTTCTGGTGCACTGTTCTACAATTCTTTTTTTTTTTTGTCTTTTGCCATATGTAGGTTATTTTTAGTTTTGGATAATGTAGGGGATGATTAAACCCCTGTCAGCTTGTTCTTTTCTGTCACACTACTATTGTGGGGACACCCTTTTACTTGTAAATGCAGAGATGCAGCAGCAAGTTAGATGAAGTCTTCTGAAATTAGGAGAATTTCCTTCTTCGGACTGTTCTTCGGACAACAATACAATTTTGAATTTCCTCTCACTTTTTTTCACTGTGCCAATAAAGCGCAAATAAAGGGTGAATCTCCTCAGCGGTGACAGGGACAACAATAAACTTGACAAAGGGCCTAACCTCTCTCTACTCTATCCAAAACAAAAAAAAAGGTTTTGTTTAGAAATACACTGTAAACACTTGTGAACTGTCTTTAAAAAACGACAACATTCCTAATTATGATGCTAATTGCAAAAATATTTCAGCTTAAAAAGAATAATTAGAGTGTTTAACATTTGTCACAAAGCAGTAACAAGCATTTAACAATGCTATACAGACTTATTATTTTTTACTGAATAAGGCCATGGATGCCTTAAAGGATTTATTTTTTTATGTGTATACTAGACCTTATAAAGGGCCTCTAAATGAAAATAAAGAAAAGGTCATTTGCCTCAGGCCCGCTATTACAAGAAGCTCACTAAGGCAGTTACCATTTATAAAAGTTGAAATTGTGAGGATGTACAAAAATCTCAAATTTCAACTGTTTAAAAAGTTAAGTAACCATTTTCCTTAGCTGTTTGGAACAAATTATGAATGTCATCAAACCTCATTTTACAAGATCCTATTATTCCTCACCAAATTCTAAAAATCATAAGTTGCCCACAAACATTCAAGACAGCTAGCCATTCATGCAATCTGTTCACTGAAAAGTTGCACCTTAAGCTTTCACATTCATAATAGACTTGTTCATATAGTGAATAAAGTGCTCTAGAGACACCACTGGCACTGGCCTCTCTTGTCTGGAAAGGATCCATCCCAGCCTGTAGACTTTCCCCCCAAAATGCTCAGGCAGAGGGTGCCAGTTTCTGTTAGAGAAGGCTGACACACTAATGAATGTTATGAATGTTCCCCACTCCAATTGTAAATAGATAGATTGGGCAATGGTATCTCATGGCTGCAGCCACCTTGAAAATCATTGATTCTGTGCAAAAAAAGCAGATTATGGATTATTCCTAATGTACTGTACAAAATTATATCAGTGTGTATTCACATTTCGAATATCTTGTTTTTGTGTATCATTTTTAGGTATATAGATATATATCTATCTATATAGATAGATATATATCTATATCTATATATATCTATATTAATATAGATATATATATATAGAGAGAGAGAGACAGAAAGGGGCTTTGCTTTATGCTTAATGCTTAAGCTGGTCATAAAGTGGTCACTGGCTGAATGAAAATAAAAAACTAATTATCTATGGCCATCTTTAGTAGTGACACACTGTGCTTGTTGCTTGCTGATTCTTCCCCAACGTCATTCTCCCTACAAGTCTTCTAGACATGATCTGCCTGATAATAGTATACATTCTAAAATCTTTAATGAGGTTAACACTTCCAAGACTACCAATAACCTGAGACTTAGCCCTTTTTGTTGTGTGAGAGTGCTAATAGAAATTTGCTTTCACTCAAAGTAAGGAATACATTTTTACCAAAAAATAATATATACTATTTGGTAATGCTGGCATGTTACCTACTATTTTATCTAAAGTGTGTTTGTCCTGATAGGTCTAATTTAAAGCTTTTAAAATGTCTTCTCCTTTAAATTGATTTGAAATGTGGAAAGGTTAAAATAAAAAATGCCACATAATGCTAACCTACAAATCAGCTTTCAAAAATTGACAGTTTTCTTTTAGAATATACATGTAAATCTATTGTGGCTTGTGTTTAGAGAGTGCACTAACAGGAGCAGCTGGGCTGAATGAGAGACAGTTGGGAGCTGATTTATTGTGCAACAATGTGCAAAAGAAATGTTCCTTTGTTCCTCCTATGTCAAGGACACTGTGGATCTCCTGCATAGCCTAGAGGGAGTGATTCTCTCTGAGGGAGCCACTTTTGTAGCAATCAATGTGGAGGCATTATATTCTAGTATCCCACATGATTGCGAGATACAAACAATCAGTTAATTTTTGCAGACAACAGATAAGTACCAGCGACCCTTGAATCAGTTCATATTGCAATTATTGGAATACATTCTTCATAGTAATGTGTTCACTTATGATGGCTCCCACTACCTCCAGGTCCAGGGTGTGGCTATGGGGACCTCATGTGCCCCCTCATATACCTGCCTGAACCTGGGGGGGTGGGAGTGTCATATTTTCACCAAGGAGGACTTGTCAATGTACCTGCACCTAGTTTTAACGTAGCACAGGTACCTCAATGATATTCTCATGGTGTGGAAAGACCATATCTGGAACTTTTAGCATTCTTGGATAAACTGAAAGATAACACTTTAACCCTCCATTTCACCCACACTATATCTAACAGTGTCACTTTTCTGGATCTCAATGTTTCCATCCAACCTGATGGTCAAGTGATTACATCACTATTTACATCACTATTTACATCACTATTTTGCAGGCAACATCATCTTAATTTAATTAAGAGTATCCCCTATGGACAGTACCTACGTATTAAGCGTAAATGCTCTAATCCACAGGATTTTGAGAGGGAGGCCTTGGCCCTCAGAGATAGACTCATTATACATGGATACAGTAAAAAATGTCTGAAAAGGGCCTACCAAAAAGTATACGGTCACCCTCGTTCTGAACTTCTTTTTAAACAGAAAATTCGAGACCCATTCATGACTGACACTGACAAATTTATTACCACTTATACTTACCATCACAATATAATCAGACAAACAGTTAAAAAATTCTGGTACCTTCTAATTACTGATGATATCATAGGGAAATATGTCAAACCAAATCCAGAAATAGTGTTCAGGCGTAGCATCTCTTTAAGAGACAAATTAGTCCACAGTAATTCCACACAACCCTCATGAATACAGGAGGGTCCCCTGGGCACCTATAAATATGGAGACTGCCCTGAGTGCCCTTACATTAGGGAATGTGACACTTGTTTATTACCTAATGGGGAAAGAATCAGGACTCTGTACCACGTAAACTGCGTCACAACGGGAGTGGTCTATAAACCTGCAGTTGTGGTGCATTTTACGTGAGAAAGACTAAACGCCCCTTTCATAAACGCATCCATGACCAGGTACCAAAGCTAAACACCCCAATTGGATGCCATATAAACTTAAAACACAATTATAATATTCTAGCTATGAGTTTCATTGAATTAGACCATGTACAAGAGGACCTCAGAGGGGAAGACTTCGATAAACTGGTCCCACAACGTGAAACTAGATGGATCCATCATTTAAAGGCTCTCACCCCTCCAGGGATGAACGATGTGATCAGGTTGCACCCTTCCTTTAATTGTTACTATATGGATTGATGTTTTTTGTCTTATTGCCCTGTTTTTGGCTCTTCCTGAATCGCTAAGTTATTAGGGCCTTTGTCCTTTTAGGCCAAACAATGCGATCAGCTTTGCACTTCTCCTTTAATTGTTATTATGTTTAGCGATGTCCTTTGACCTATGACCTTGCTCTAGCCCTCATGAATCGTTATGCTGCATTACATGTATGGGTCAACATGTGGGACCCTTTAAATTGTCAAACGTGACAATTTTAAAACCAATCATAGGTTATATTTCACTTAAATAGTGGTTTGTATTACATTATTCATGTAAAACTTCTTCCCCTAATTGACTGCGACAGTGGATCCATTGCCCTCCCTCAAGATGGTGGGCCATGACATGGACGGATGCACTCGGCCACGCCCCCGCCTTCCCCATCCTTGCGTGCAATCACGTCCCGGTTTCTGGGCTTGGTCTGCTATGCTGGGGTGGGTGGATCCCTGTTCACCTCTCCTCCTTGTCCCCAGCATACCCATGTGCCGAGCAGCTAGTAACGCTTGTCATATGACACGCAATTATGTCACAATGCATGCGCCGGTCCACCTGAAGCCGTCGCGCCCATATTGGGATAGCTCCGGCGCCCAGATAATTGATTCTGGCTGCCGGACTATAGCTGGGGGCAATCAGGAGAACTAGTTCTCTTATATGGCACAAGTGATTCCGGGACACAACTCTCTCTCCTCTCTCTGCAGCCAAACAGGCTGAAGATTCATTTGGCAGTGTGGAATTGACACAGGTAGGACATGCCTCTGGAGAGCTCTTTTTTCAGCAACAAAGCTCTCTAATAATTGATAGTTTTATCTATTTCCTTGTCTAATTTGCAGATTGCGTTTATTTCTACTCAAACGAAACAGCATATGGCTGTCAGTATGGGAACTTGCTGGGTTTGAAATATCTACAACTAGCATTACCTTCACCTTCCCTTATCTCTGTGATAGGTTCATATTAACATTGGCTATCTAAATGTTGTGCAAAGGTAGGGTAGTTATACAAAGGAATGTTGCTCTGTTTATCAGTAGTAGTACCATCATTGTAGTTATTGTTGTTATAACATTACTATTACTTTTATTGAGTGGCTGTTATTATGATATTATTATCACTATCATTGAGTACATGTGAGGAATTGAGATTACATTTAAATCATGGTTATTTTATACATTTGTGAGGAATCCAAACGAAATCTATGAGAGGAGTTCACTTGTCAACTGTGTGTTTAATGAACGACCTGTTTCACCACAAAAGCAGGAATGCTCTAAATGTTTAAATCAAATTTATGGCTGCAATACAGGAGGTAAATATTGAATTTTGAGTTAAGGATATATGTCTAGAATCAAGGTATGTGTAACTTAATCCCCGTTGGAACCCTTTGGGAGGAGGGTACACACAGCCCATTTCAAAACACAAATAAATAAATAAACAAGGAAATGGAAAAATGTGGGTAGTAATTTTTGCACCCGCTTATTAAGAAAATTAATGAATTACTAAATAGGATTAAATTAAACTGGAGGTTTGAGGTTGGAGGAGGAGGAGAAAGGGAGAGGGAGTTTTCCCTTGGGACCCCTGTGCAATGTATAGTTGAACTGTAAGGAATAACTGGGTACACGTTGCAGTCTATGGTGGGGAGAAGTTATGGCATAATGTTTGAAATGTGTTATACTGATATGACTATTTAAGATCAAATTTGTTACTCTATTTAGATGGCAGCAATTCAAGTCTGCTATCTCCTGACGAAGAGGACCATGTCCATGAAACGCGTTGAGCAGAAAAACTTGCTATATAAAACACTGCAGTGGTTGGGAATGACTGTTTTACATTTGTTTTTTATTATTAGATGTTGATTTTAAAAGAAATGCAATAAAATGTTAAAAAATCTTACTAAAACGTTGTGCCTCAAAAGTCTCACATTTTTACTATAGACATAGTTTTGATATACCAAATTTAGGGATGTGGCATATACATCAAATTACTTTTTGATCGAATCAAGAAATGTTCCTATTTGTACAATTTTCACACTTAATTCTTGTCATCAGTTTGTCAAATATACTTTATAATTTAGAGTCCATGCACAATGGCTTAAAAAATGCTGCTTCTGGGGGGCGCATGCGCGGCTTCAGGGAAGATGGACGCTTGAGTCTGTAGCTCCGCTCCGCTCGGGACTTCAACGGCTTCCGGAGGGCCACTTACAGCGTTAACACCCCTCAAGCCAATAACTCATGGTGCTTGCCTGCGAGGAAAAAGAAAACCGGAGAATCCTCTCAAAACACCCTAACCCACTATCTCCTCCACACGAGGGATCGGCTCAGCATGTCTCAAGATGGCGCCGCCGGGAAAGGAAGATCTCCTGCTCCAGCCTCTCCGCCTCGACGGAGTCCCTCTCCCTCCGCAAACAGGACGGGTGAGTCCCATACTGCTCTCTCTAAGGAAGATTTGGATGTCAGCCTGGAGACCATGTATACCAGATTGGCCACAAAATTTCAAACAGAGCTGCATAAGACTTCCCACACATTATCCCAGGAAATTGCGGCCTTGGGCTCACGCACTGAGCTTCTTGAAACAAAACATGACGAGCTGGCCTTAGCGTACAACGACCTCAGTCGTGAGCATGAATCCCTGACCCAGGCTCTGTCAGCCATCCAAACACAAGTCGAAGATCTCGACAATAGAAATAGGCGCAACAATTTGCGTCTGAGAGGCATCCCCGAGACCAAAACTGATTTGATCCCAACAGTGATCAGACTGTTCAAATCACTCCTTCCAGAACAGGACTCTGCGGCGTTTAAATGTGACCGTATTCATAGAGCCCTACGCCCAAAACCTCCAGATGATAAACCCCCCAGGGATATCGTCCTCTGCATGAAGGACTTTCTCATCAAGGAGGAAATCTTAAGAGCTGCCCGGAACAAGCCCCGGATAACACTGGACGACCACCTTATCCAGATCTACCCGGACATTTCCCCAACAACCCTGGACAGAAGAAGTCTAAAGGAAATCACCACTGCACTACAATCTGCTCATATCCGCTACAGATGGGGCTTTCCATTTAAACTACAGGTCTCACATAATGGCACCACTTTTTCAGCTACCACCCTACAGGAGGGCCATGAAATCCTGGTAAAGCTTGGCCTCCTAGATGCAGCTGCGATTCGTCGCTTCCCTTCTACACCCCGCCAAGCGCCCATCTGGCAAACACCACCACCCAGAAGAGACAGAAGAAGGATTCGATATGACATCGGAGAGGACCCCGTCATCCCACCACGCTGAAGAATTGCTGACGCCCATATTTTTTGATCACACTGCACCTACTCTGCTCCGTATCATTTTTAGTGCGACTGTCCCTTGGAGCTGTTCGATGTGTTCCCCTCCCAGCGAGAAAAGATTTTTTATTTTTACAGTTTTGCTGGGATCGAGACCTAGTTGTCTCGTAAGTTGTGTCAGTGAGATAATTCTTTTTTTCTTCTCTCTACCTGACCCAGTTTGGATGTGGTCCTCCACATCCTGGTTTTATTTTTTTTGTTGCTATTTTTTCTCTCTTTTGTTTTTTTGGTTTTTAAGTATTAATAACCATTACTTTCTTGCTAGTCAGCTAATTCAAAGCCTGAAACTTTTTTTCATAATATGGTATCCTCATGAAACCACCAAAGCTGCTGTTGTTGTTTCTCAGATTTTTATGTTTGCTTACAGGGTAGAAGGCTGGTCGGGCGAGACCGTGGAGGTACCCCTGCTGGATACACGATACCCTAACTTGAATATACAATTTCGTCCCCTAGGATGGCACATTCTAAGCCCCCTCTCACTAGATAGTACCCAATTAACTGATAATGGCTATCACATGTATTTCACATAATGTGAAGGGATTCAACTCCCCTACTAAGAGACGTAAGGCCTTTGACATGTATGGGCAGATTGGTGCTAAGATTCTCCTGTTACAGGAGACACACTTTGCCCATACTTCACACCCTAAATTCTTCCATAGAAACTTCCCCTAGTCGTTTTACTCCCTCTACTCATCCAAAAGCAGGGGTGCCGCCATCTTCTTGCATACTTCTCTCCCAATGGAGGTTAAACAATGTTTTAAAGACAAAGATAGCAGATTTGTGATTATAAAAGGTGTGTTACATAATAGAGACATAACTATCGCCAGTGTATACGCCCCGAATGACGCACCCGCCTCCTTTTTCAAATCATTTTTTGATAAACTGACCTGCTTGAACTCTCCTCATATCATAATAGGAGGAGACTTCAACCTAGTAGCTAATCCTACTCTTGATAGATCCTCTTCCACTAAGATCTCCAAAGCGTTCCCCAGGTCTCTTACCCAGGGCCTCTTAGATCACCAACTGGTTGATACTTGGAGAACACATAATATAGGGCTCAAGGAATTCACCTTTTACTCGCACCCCCATAAGAGTTATGCCAGGTTAGATTACATATATACTACCCCTATCATATTGGCGAACTCCACCAAAGCTACGATTTACCCCTGTGTTTGGTCAGACCACCATGTGACATCTTTTACCACTGAATTTATAGGGTTGGCCCCAACACCATACACTTGGAGACTGAACGAGGCATTGTTATCAGACGTTCTTGTCGAATCTGAAACGGCTAAATCAATAGATGAATACTTCTCCCTTAACGCCCTCCCTGACACCCCCCTCCCCATTTTATGGATTGCCCACAAAGCCGTCATAAGGGGTAAATTAATCAGCATAGCCTCTTCCCACAATAAGAACCACAGACAAAAGATTTTGTCTCTTACTACTGACCTGGATCGCATTTACAAAAACACTAACTTGTTAAGCTTAGAATCCACTAGGAAAATAATAGACCAAAAGCGCCTTGAATTAGACTCCCTTTTAGCCTCTAAAATTGAAAAAGACCTCCGTTGGTCCAAAGCTAAAATTCTATTACACAACAACACCTCCTCCACCTTATTCGCAAGAAAGCTACACCAGTCATTCCGCCCCACGCATGTATACAAACTCTCCTCAAATACAGGCTCACCCACCTCTCACCCCAAGGAAGTCCTCCGAATATTCGAACAATTTTACTCCTCCCTCCTCTCTCCAAACCCAAACCCCCCTTCCCCTGCAGACGACACATGGTTCCAAGACCTGCACATTCCCTCCCTCTCAACTTCACAGGTTGAGAAGCTCAATGCCCCCATCACCCTTTCAGAGGTTCTCAACGTCATTAAATCCCTAAAATCTGGCTCTGCCCCTGGCCCTGATGGCTTTTCAGCCATTTATTACAAAAAATTTGCCACTTTACTCTCCCCCGGCTTAGTCCAATTATTCAATTGGATTCTACAAGGAGGGGACTTCCCGGAGGAGATGTTACTCGCAAACATGTCCCTGATTCCCAAGCCTAACAAAAATCACTTACTCCCCCAAAATTATAGGCCGATCTCTGTCATGAACATTGATGTAAAAATCTTTAGTAGAATTCTTGCAGACAGGTTGGCCTCTATAATTTCCTCCTTTATCTCACCATTCCAGTCTGGTTTTATCCCCCACAGATTCATAACAGATAACATTAGATTGGCCTCTAACATCATCCAAGACTCCAACTTAAACTCCCGTCAATTATTTTTACTTAGCCTAGACATACACAAGGCGTTCGATAGCGTCTCCTGGAGCTATCTTAATACGCTTTTGCAACGAATGGGATTCCGAGAGGAATTTTTACAGGGGTTCCGTGCCCTTTATGTGAACCCCAAAACACGAATTAAAATCCCGGGATGCAATTCCGAGTTCTTCCCCATTGGTAGAGGCACTCGTCAAGGTTGCCCACTTTCCCCACCAATTTTTGCCCTCGCCCTCGAACCCCTAGCCATCGCGATCCTTAACAATCAAAACATTTCAGGTTTCACCAAGGGCTCATCATCCTATAAGTTCTGTATGTACGCAGACGACGTCCTTCTGTTTCTAACGAACCCTCACATTTCCCTACCAAACCTCCTCCAAACTCTTTCATACTTTGCGGGGGTCTCCGGCCTTAAGATCAATGTCTCGAAATCGATCGCCCTCCCTCTGGGCTTTTCTCCAGCTGAGGTTCAACAATTTAAAAATACCTTTCACTTTGTGTGGAAGGAAACTTCTCTATCATACCTGGGCATTGATCTGGCTGGAGACTTCAGCAAACTTTTTGACTATAATTACCCCCCCATGATCTCTAAACTGAAGAAAACACTCCACTCATGGTCTCAGCTGCGTATCTCTTTTTTAGGCAGAATCACAGCCCTTAGAATGGTGATACTTCCCAGACTGTTGTACCTCTTTCGTTCCCTCCCTATCAGAGTTTCTAAATCTTACCTTCTCACCTTTCAAATATATATGAACAAATTTATCTGGCAAGATAAACCCCCTAGATTTGCCAAAGAGGTTCTCTATCGTTACTCTAAAAGGGGAGGCTTAGGGGTTCCCCGTATCTGGCTTTACTTTATTGCTTGCAGACTTGCACAACAAGCCCAGTGGAACATCAGAAACTCCAGGGTCCCTTGGGTAAAGTTCGAACAAGATTCTATCTCCCCATTATATCTACCGGGTTTGATGTGGTCTTCCTGCCCCCTCCTTACAGAAGTCTCTAACAAAAACCTAATAGTCGCAGTCAGTTTAGCACTATGGAACACATATAAGAAAAAATACAATCTCATTTCCCAACCATCCCTGGGTGCCTCCTATATTGGTGACCCAAGATTCCCAACTGCCTTTACTCATCCTGAATTGTTTGAAGGATGGACCCAACACAACCTGATCACATTAAATGACTTTTTAGAAAACTCCAAGCTTACTTCATTTGCTTCCTTTAAATCCCGTTTTCTTATCCCTGATAGGGAATTTTATCACTTCCTTCAGATAAGACATTTTTTTCAACACCACTACCCCTCCCCCTACTCAGTGGACTCAACTCAATATGAGGATGTGTGTCGTACTGCTCCTCGTCAGAGGGGCCTTATCTCACAGATCCATAGCTCCCTGGTCTCAATTGAGGACTCTCCGATCCTGAAATACAGATCACTTTGGGAACAGGACCTAGCACTGGATCAAGACGTCATAGACTGGGACAAAGGATGGTTGAACATATGTAAATGTTCAAAATCCCTTTCTATAAAAGAAACTGCCATTAAGCTCACAACTAGATGGTATTACACCCCTACACGTATACAAAAAATTTTCCCCCAGTCCTCTCCCTACTGCTTCAGAGGCTGCTCTAAGTTAGGCACATACATTCACACCTTTTGGGAATGTGAAAAATTGCAACTCACCCGGAAAGAGGTTCTAACACTGATTGACAAATTAGTGGGAAGCCCCGTTAACCTCACCTTTCATCATTGCATCCTATTTCAAGATATTCCTGAGATCACCAAACCCCAGATGAGGTTAATTCACTCAATATGTATTGCTACGCTTTGGGGTATTGCTCTTCACTGGAAATCTTCTTCAATTCCCTTTGCACAAATTATTTCTCGTATAGATTCTATGAAGAAAACTGAGAAAATATTTCACACCCTTCATGACTCTATACCTATTTTTGATGCTAAATGGAACCCATGGTTCCTTTTCAGGCTACAAGACTGACCATGCAACATTCAATATGACTAAGCTAAATCTTATTTCCGTTATCCTGTTTTGGTTCTCTGTTTTATGGTTTTTCTTTTATCTGCTTTTCCTTCGTATTATTTTATGATTTGTTTTTGGTCCCCTCCCTCTTTGGTTTTATTATGTTGTTTTCGCTGAAGTATGATATCCTACCAACACTGAATTTAATTCAATTTATTTCTGCTGTGATATATGCTGCTCATAGGCATCACTGTGAATATACATTCTAGATCTGACTTACTGCGGTTGTCATGTTTCACTGTAGGATTTTGTTCCTAATGCAACCTTACATGTATGTGTTTTCTTTTCAATAATCTCAATAAAAACCTTTAGAAAACAAAAAAATGCTGCTTTTACCGGAGTTTTTGTCTTGCCTGTAGAAGCAGGTCAATGTTATCCTATGTGTCCAGGCACATTAGCACATTTAGAGGCATATTTTAAGCTCAGCGTTTAGAGGCAGGAAAAAAAATTATTGCAGCTTTTTGGCAGAAACAATTGCTAAACACTACTAAACGTGCTTAAACATGTGTACAAAAATGCTCTACAGGTGCATCTCAAAAAATTTGAATATCATCAAAAAGTTAATTTATTTCAGTAATTAAATCCAAAAAGTGATTATATACAGAGTGATATATTTCAAGCCTTTCTTTCTTTTAATTTTGATGATTATGGCTCACAGCTAGTGAAAACTAGACCATGTAGACTCATGGTGTTTCACTCGAATCAGCTAATTAACTCAAAATACATGTAAGGGTTTGCTAAAGAAGCTGGCTGTTCAGAGTGCTGTATCCCAGCATATTAATAGAAGGAAAAAAGTGTGGTAGAAAAAGGTGCACAAGCAACAGGGATAACCCCAGCCATGAGAGGATTTTGAAGCAAAGGCCATTCAAGAATTTGGGGGAGATTCACAAGGAGTGCACTACACCTGGGGTCAGTTCTTCATGAGCCACCACACACAGATGTATCCAGGACATGGGCTACAACTGTTGCATTTCTTGTGTCAAGCCACTCCTGAACCAGAGACAATGTCAGAAGCATCTTATCTAGGCAAAGGAGAAAAAGGACTGAATTCTTGCTGAGTGGTCCAAAGTCCTCTTTTCGGATGAAAGTACATTTTTCATTTTATTTGGAAATCAAGGTCCCAGAGTCTGGACAAAGAGTGGAAAGACACACAATCCAAGTTGAATGAGGTCCAGTGTGAAGTTTCCACAGTAAGTGATGATTTGAGGAGCCATGTCATCTGCTGGTGTTGATCCACTGTGTTTTATCAAGTCCAAAGTCAGCGCAGCCCTCTACCAGAAAATTCTAGAGCACTTCATGCCTCCCTCTACTTACCAGCTTTATGGAAATGCTGATTTAATTTTCCAGCAGGACTTGGCACCTGCCAACATTACCAAAAGTAACAATACCTGGTTTAATGTTCATAGTATCACTATGCTTGATTGCCCAGCAAACTTGTCTGACATAAACCCCATAGAGAATCTGTGGGGTATTGTCAAGAGGAAGATTAAAGACACCATACCCAATAATTCAGATGAGCTGAAAGCCGCTATCACAGCAACCTGGGCTTCCATAACATCTCAGCAGTGCCACAGGCTGATCTCCTCCATGCCACACCGCATTGATACAGTAATTCATGAAAAAAGATCCCTGACCAAGTATTGAGTGCATACTATACTGTACATGGACATACTTTTCAGTAAGCCAACATTTCTGTATTAAAATTCCTTTTTTTATTGGTCTTATGTAGTATTCTAAATTTCTGAGATACCGAATTTTGGGTTTTCACTAGCTGTAAGCTATAATCATCAAATTTAAAAAATGGAGATGCTTAAAATATATCACTCTGTGTGTAATTAATCTATATAATATATGTTTCATTTTTTTAATTGAATTACTAAAATAAATTAACTTTTTGATGATATTCTAATGTTTTGAGATGCATCTGTAGATGAGTGTTTTTTAAGCCCAGTGTTCATGGATCCTTATACCTAAAATATTGTTAGCTTCAGGCTGGTAATATCTATGAGTTTCAATATGTCATCTTTTGAGGGGAAATTAATCATTTAGGGTGATAACAAAATAATGCTTTGTGTGATAAAAAAAAACATGATTTGTGAGTAAATAAGCATTTTAATAGTTACGTTAAGTGAATTTGTGTGAAATTAAAAAGGAAAACAAAATTTTTTTAAAAATACCTTTTACTCCTTTACTCCAGAGATGCAGACAGCCCCTAACATCCTGTTGTGGAAAGACAACATTAACTTTGCTGATCTGAAATCTCACAGAGGAGGATTGTAAAACAGGTATAAGGTCTGGCACTGCTTCTAAGTACGACTTGTGGAGTAAATCCTTTCAGCATAGTAGTATATTAAGACTGGCTAGGCTGTTCTTAATTAGGAACCTTAGGTCAAGGGATATATAAAAGAATGCCAACATAGGATGTAGTTGGAATAGTTTAAAACAAGCCATGCTTTTTAGAGGTCAATCTGTGTGTTGTTTTATCGATATAAATTCCATAGACCCCCTTGTTAAAATATAAAAAAAAAAAATAAGGTGTATATTTGCTGTAGGATATATCTGTTAACATGTACTTTTTCTAACGATGTGATAAAAGATATATTAGTTTTGGAACCTGCAGTCTTTGATTCCTCACTTAATTATATCACAAAACAGTCAAAGCAACATGACTCACTGTTTTCTGTTGCCCAAGAGATTGAACCGTTCAAATCGTGTCTTGCATGGAGCTCAACTGACCGGCATTTAAGCCACTGTATCTACCAAGCCATTTACACAATGTTGTATGGCTGAAGGCAAAAGATCTAGCTTACTTTAGACAGTGGAATACAAAACAATATCATTCTGGGCCATACGTATACCCTGTTTCCCCGAAAATAAGACCTAGTGTGATTGTCGGTGATGGCTGCAATATAAGCCCTACCCCCCAAATAAGCCCTACCCTGTTTCCCCGAAAATAAGACCTAGCCTGAAAATAAGACCTACAAGGACTTTAACTAGGGCTTATTTGGGGGGTAGGGCTTATATTGCAGCCATCACCGACAATCACGCTAGGTCTTATTTTCGGGGAAACAGGGTAGTACAAACAGAAATGAACAGACAGCCTATCATAGACACAAATGCAGAATGTATGGCAGTTCCCTGCAGGGCAAAGACAGCCTTAAGGAGGGGCTCTAACCTTTAATTTACTGGATCTGTACGTGGGACTATCCTTCAGGGGTTTCTTGTCAAGAGTAATCTGGGACTGATGGAGGTAGAGTTCTATAGAAATTCTTTTGTAACACTGTCAAGTGCTTTTGAGCTCTAACAACTCTTTTCTCTGTGCAAAATGCACTGAATTTTACATTTAATAATAGTGGTGAGCACATGATTCTCTAATTAGAATAACAAACTCAAATTAACTTTTTTACAGGTGTCAATGTCTTCAAGAATCACATAGCTGTGGTAGGGAAACCACCTTGTAATGACATAACTAGTACATTTTTTGCAAGCTTTTGATACAGTATATATGGATACATCATGTTTCTAACAGTCATAAACATGGGAGAATGCAAATAAGATAATAATGGATGTGGGCATAAACACAGATTGGTTCCCACAGACACAGTGAAACTAAAAAAGTGTGGGCACAGACAAAAAAAAAAATTAGTTTGGTAAATCAGCTCACTTGCATATTACCCGTTGTCCCAGCTTCTAACAGTAATGCCCCGTACAAATGGTCAGACATTGATCGGACATTCTGACAACAAAATCCTAGGATTTTTTCCAACGGATGCTGGCTCAAACTTGTCTTGCATACAGACGGTCACAAAAAGTTGTCGGAAAATCCGATCATTCTGAACGCGGTGATGTAAAACACGTATGTCGGGACTATAAACGGGACAGTAGCCAATAGCTTTAATCTCTTTATTTATTCTGAGCATGCATGGTACTTTGTGCGTAGGATTTGTGTACACACGATCGGAAATTCCGACAATGGATTTTGTTGTCGGAAAATTTTATAGCAAGCTCTCAAACTTTGTGTGTCGGAAAATCCGATGGAAAATGTGTGATGGAGCCTACACACGGTCGGAATTTCTGACAACAAGGTCCTATCACACATTTTCCATCGGAAAATCCGACCGTGTGTACGGGGCATTAGATATAATTGTTAGTAGATTATAGAGATACAGTACACACAGTTCTATTATGAACAACTCTAGATCATTTTTGCATTTCTTAATGGTTCAAAATGTTTTTAACAACATTTCAAATGAGTGCTATTAAACACCATATGAGACACATGGTCCTCAAATGATTTTACATATAAATAGAAAAGATCAAGCCATAAGCAGGGGATTGCTAATTTAATCAGAAAAAGCTGACACTATGCTCTGCGCAGTCAAGAATTACATGTCTGAAATTGATCTGTAAGCAAAAATCATTTTACATTTAGATGTTAAGGTAAGCGTAAAATTAAAAGGATCAATATCCTATGTGAAGGATATAGTAATTAATGATCTGCAGATCAATACCTTTGCTTTTCATGCTACAAAAATCACATTATTTTAACTGATTAGTATATGCTTGTAAAACTATAATGGTGATTAAAGTATAAATATTAATGTACTATAGCTCAAATTCATATATATATATATATATATATATATATATATATATATATATATATATATATATATATATATATATATATATGTAACATTTGAAGGGACAGTGGTTTTACATGTAGATTAGTGAATTACTAAAAATCCATGTTGGTCGGTCAAGGTGATTTGCCTTTTTTTGACACTAGAGGCTTTGAATCTGTGGTGGGCTGGGGGGTGGGTGCTGGAGGCTTTCCCATGTCCCCCTCCCTTAACATGCTCCTCCTAGCTCCTCTTCCCCCCTTCCTGTTTTCTTTTATTTTTCCTTTTCTTTTTTTCCCTTTCTTTTATTCTCCTATCCTTCCTTTTTACCAACTTTCTTTTCACCCTATTATAATCTAGGTAACTCCCTGATAGGTTTACCCATTACTCATAGACAGAGGTCTGACAGACTTTCGCTTGGGCTATTCCAATTCAGGGGTTATGCACATTCCATATGCTTTTTCTTCACTCTGAAAATGTCATTGATGTTATAGTCGCCCAGAGAACATTTTACTGTACTCGAAAATTGTACACCCATCCTCTGTGAATCATCTACTCTTTCCATTGTTACTCTATGTTTAGATATACACTATATTAGTGTATTGGTAAAAGTATTGGTAAAAGTATTGGGACACCTGCCTTTAATGGCATCCCAGTCTTAGTCTGTAGGGTTCAATATTGAGTTGGCCCACCCTTTGCAGCTATAACAGTTTTAACTCTTCTGGGAAGGATGTCCACAAGGTTTAGGAGTGTGTCTATGGGAATGTTTGACCAATTTTTCCAGAAGCGCATTTGTGAGGTCAGGCACTGATGTTGGATGAAGGCCTGGCTCACAGTCTCTGCTCTAATTCGTCCTAAAGGTGTTCTATCGGGTTGAGTTCAGGACTCTTTGCTTTGTGCACTGGTCCAAATCATTTGGTGGAGGGGGTACTATGGTGTGCATGGGCGTCTGCAGCATAGGGCAAGGGGGGCAGTGGCCCCCCCTGGAATTGTAAGAAGGTAGAGGTCAACCGATATATTGGAGAAGGGAGGAGGAACGTTCCTCCTCCCTTATCCACTCTGTTGATAGAGCAGCGTCACGGTGTGTGAAACTGTATGGGGAGAGAGAGGAGCTATCAAAATTGAGGTTGGATGTCGGGGGTGGGCGGGACCCGGGGTGGGCGGGACCTAGCTATCCAACACCAGCAATGGGATTGGATCTGGGCAGGCCTCTACGTGTATGTGGCCCTGCCCCTTTCTTAAACAGCCCAATCATTGGCTGGATAGCTGCTGGGTCCTGCCCACACTGGGTCCCGCCCCCATCCTCCAACATCACACTCCCCTCTCGGCTCCCCTCTCTCTCTCCATACAGTTTCACACACCGTGGCGCTGCAGAGAGCATTCAGTTTCACACAGTTACACTATCAGCTGTGAAACCTGCCATTGCCATCCAGTGCCACCTGCCAGTGCCATCTGCCAATGCCAACCAGTGCCTGCCAGTGCCACCTTCCAGTGCCAACCAGTGCCACCTGCCAATCAGTGCCACCTGCCAGTGCCACCTGCCAATCAGTGCCACCTGCCAGTGCCATCTGCCAGTGCCAACCAGTGCCAACTGCCAGTATCACCTGCCAGTGCCAATCAGTGCCTGCCAGTGCAACCTGTCAGTGCCACTTGCTAGTGCCAGTGCCAATCAGTACCAACTGCCAGTGACATCTTCCAGTGCCAACCAGTGCCACCTGCCAGTGCCAATTAGTGCCACTTGCCAGTGCCAATTAGTGCCACCTGACAATCAGTGCCAACCAGTGCCACTTTCCAGTGCCAGCTGTCAGTGCCACCTGCCAGTGCCATTCAGTGCCACCTGCCAGTGCCACCTGCCAGTGCCAATCAGTGCCATCTGCCAGTGCCACCTGCCAGTGCCACCTGCCAGTGCCAATTAGTGCCACCTGCCAGTGCCAACTAGTGCCACCTGCCAGTGTCACCTGTCAGTGCCACCTGCCAGTGCCAACCAGTGCCATCTGCCAATGCCAACCAGTGCCACCTGTCAGTGCCTGCCAGTGCCACCTGTCAAAAAAAATCAGCCTAAAATATCGACTGCAAAAATCGGCATCATATATCGGCCATCGGCCGCCCCGATTTCTAAATATCTGCAACGGATAAATAAAAACCCATATCGGTCGACCTCTATAAGAAGGTGTTGAAGAGTGAAGACAGTTGCCCTGTGTAACGCAATGGCCGCTGCCTCTGCGGCAGCCATGGACTTTTTTTTCTATGTCTGCTGGCTTGGGGCTGCTCTCAGTCTGTTCCGACTGATCACAGATTGATACAGACACCCGTCCCTCCCTCCTTCCCTCCCTCACCCCCGGCCCGATCATTGGATTGGCTCTGACTGCCGCTCGGGCCTCTGCTCGACATCTTGGCAGTTCCGGAACGTGATTGGCTGCCCAGCCTGCCTGTGTAACGTCGCTATGCTGATCGCCGACTCCTCCCACAGGTGCATGCAGTGGCCGAGAGAGAAGACGCTGCCAGTGCTATCGCAACACTGAAGAACCACATGTAACAGCACTGCAATGCCACTGTGCCAGGTAGGAGGAGAATATATATAGATGTATTGCTAGTAAAGTTGGACAGCTGAGCTATTGCTGGAAAAATAAATTATCTTCTTATAATATCTTCTTCACTTTGTATGGAAGTTACTCTCTCAGGCATACCAGTCCATGTCCATGCCCATATAAATATAGCCTAGAGAATGTACATCTTTCTACATTGCAATGTATTGCAATACATCTGTTGTGGCCATATTTTGATCTTGATGAAAACAACCTATACAGTATAGGCTGTTTTAATAAAAATCAAAATATGGCCACAACAGATGTATTGCAATACATTGCAAATAGAAAGATTTACATTCTCTAGGCTATATTTATATATATATTTATTTATATTTACGAGTAAAGCTGAATTATCTCAAGAGCTATTTCACACTGCCATCAGGCCGCGTTATCGGTAAAGCGCCAGCACTTTACCATCGTTTTAGCAGCACTATTAGGCCGCTATCGGGGCGCTTTTAACCCCCACTAGCAGTCGAAGAAAGGGTTAAATGTAACTGTGTATCGGCGCTGCCGAAGCGCCCCCCCCCCCTAAAAAAAAGTTCTGTGGACGCCCATGATAGTGTGGGGTCGTTTTTCAGGGGTTGGGCTTGGCCCCTTAGTTCCGGTGAAGGGAACTCTTAAGGCATCAGCATACCAACACATTTTGGACGATTTCATGCTCCCAATTTTGTGGGAACAGTTTGGGGTTGGCCCTTTCCTATTTCAATATGACAGCACACCAGTGCACAAATCAAGGTCCACAAAGACATGGATGAGCGAGTTTGGGGTGGAAGAACTTGATTGGCCTGTAAGAGTCTTGACTTCAACCCAATAGAACCCCTTTGGGATGAATTAGAGTGGAGACTGCGAGCCAGGCCTTCTTAACCAACATCAGTTCCTGACTTCACAAATGTGCTTCTGGAAGAATGGTCAAACATTCCCATAGGCACACTCCTAAACCTTGTGCACGGCCTTCCCAGAAGAGTTGAAGCTGTTAGCGCTGTAAAGGGTGGGCCAACTCACTATTGAACCCTACGGACTAAGACTGGGATACCATTAAAGTTTATGTAGATAAATAATGAAGAAACTCCTGCGCTGTCAGAAATACCTATGCTAAGGGGCACTGCTGCAACACCTAAATGGCTGATCCAAACAGACAAAAGTGGTAAGAATAAAGTGAGTGGTGATTGCGCTGTGATAAAAAGAGGAAGGGGGAAGAGGAAGGGGAAGGGGCTAACTCAAATGTATAGAGAGGTGAGTGAAAAATGAAAAAACATTTTTACAAAAGGTATAATGAGCATGAGGGCTAGTATCATATTAGCACATGAAAAATATTGTAAATACTGAAACAAAAGAAAAGAAAATTCTCAGTGCAAAAGGGCTAGTATCATACTAGCACATATGTTGTAACTCAGCAAATACTTATTAAAAGAAAAATCTCAGTGCAAAAGGGCTAGTATCATACTAGCACATATGTGGTAACTCAGCAAATACTTATTGGTGACTCCAAGTAAATAAATAAATGGTGAACAATCCCACCACCTTGTAGTACAAAGTGCTCAAACAATGAGTCATCAGTTCCAAAAAGGCAAAATGAAAAAATTATACAAAATATAACAGTATAATGAAATGTAATAACTTGCGGTCTCATGGGCACTAAATCCGAATAGACTGAGGAAACAAAATTGCCTAAAACGTATAAAAAGCTATAAAATGAGTGACAAATACAGTGTGGGTACAAAAAAAATTGAACCAAATACAAATATATAAATAAAAAAAAGTCCATGTGCATGAGGGCTAGTATCATACTAGTACATAAAAAAATATTGTAAATACTGAAACAAAAAAGAGGACTCTCAGTGCAAAAGGGCTAGTGTCATAATAGCACATATGTGGTAACTCAGCAAGTTCTTATTAGTGACTCCAAGTAAATAAATAAATGGTGAACAGTCCCACCACCTTGTAGTACAAAGTGCTCAAACAATGAGTCATCAGTTCCAAAAAGGCACAAGCCACAGGGAAGGGAAAAAAAGTCTTCAGTGGGGACACCTCTGTGCTCGCAAGCAGCTCACCTTACTGCTGCAAGACAACAGCTTGTAATCCAATAACAAATCACCAGCAGACAAGGGTCCCATCCAGTAGTTCAGGCGATTCGGGTGGTGGGTGTGCAGGATGGTATATAAAAAATTTTGTAAAATGAGTGTGGGCGTCAATCCAACGAACGCCGAGTTCGTATACCTCAAAAGGGTGTCTTCAAACCGTCCCCATTTCCTCAATGCTCGTCACAATGGGATGAATATATGTGGAGTGTTGGAAGAGAGTGCACATAGCGTGATCCCGTATATAAATCAGTTTATTAGGTTAAAAACAACATGGTACACTTACATTTAGCAGAAGGCTATAGTAAAAAACATCCACAAGCACCGAGCTCGTATCCTATCGTCAGTTTGTGACAGTTCCCGTGCTCCAATCCTGATGCGTATCGTCATGTCACCTGACTTCATCAGAGGATAACACGGGGTGAAGAGTCTATGCTTTTATATGGTCTCTATGTAATGGGCTTTTGGCGGCCATTTTCTCAAAGCCCGCCACTACAAAAATGGACGCCCGGTGGCCATTTTCCCGAAGCCCGCCACTGCACTGGGTGAACCCAGCACTGGACAAATCCGTCGGTCATTTTGTTGAGGTCTCACTCTTATATTAAAAGAGGCACTAGTAGTCATAATCATGCTTAATAAAAGGCAGCCAAGAGGCGCAGCAAGCCGCACACACTGCAAGGTGTATAGCAGCCAACTAATATATGTAATCCTTGGGAAAAAAAATAAAAATAAACTGGGAAACGTATAGCAAACTAAAAAATGTATAAAAAGGGGCAAGTATACAGTAAAAACAAGAATACAAAAATCAGCAAAATTATAAAAAAAAAAAAAAAAAAAAAACACTAGTGGTTAGTCCAGCGGGAGAGGGGACATCCAATAAATGTCAAAAGTAATGGATAATATAAAAAATTGTTTTAAAAATATATGGAATAAGCAGAGATAACAAAAAGATACTGGAGCTCGGGGAATATCACAGGCTCACTGAAAGGGAATGCATAAGGTAAATACACTAAAGTTGAAATATGTATATATAACAGTGATAACAATATAGCAAAACAAAAAGATAAAAAATATATAAGTAAAACTAATCAGGAGAGTATATAAGAAAATCAGTAAAGTATTAGAAAAGCAGAGGATATGGTACCCGGTGTACATAATCGCATGGGGTGCAGAAGATTAATAGTCGCTAAGAAAGCAATTCAGGTCAAACTCGATGTTAAGCCTTTTGGGTACAAGAGTGTCCATAGAAAAGATCCATTGGGACTCGAGTTGACTTAAAATCCTCACTTTGTGTCCCCCACACCATGGTTTGGTATAGGGCACAATACCCCAAAATCTCAGATGGCTAGGGTCTCTATTGTGACATTTATCAAAATGCCTAGAGACATTGTGTTTGTCATACCCCTTTTGAATCTTTTGAACATGTTCCTTGATACGAATTCTCAATAGCCTTTTGGTACGACCAATGTATTGGAGGCCACAGAATTACACCCAATAAACTTGTTGATCTCATATTTTGTGCCATTGCTGTTTCATTGGACGTTTAGTACGGGTACAGGCATAACATCGTTTACAAGGGTAAAATCCCCTGCCTGTGAAGAAAGAAAATTGTTTCTTTGGAGGATCAATCACGCTTTTAACTAACCGATCTCTTAGTGTGGGTGCCCTTTTGTAGGTAAATTTAGGTTTATCTGGTAGCACCTCCCTGAGCCCTCTATCAGATTTCAAAATATGCCAGTGTCGTGATACGATGCTTTCGATCTTCTTATATTGAGAGTTGTACTCAAGGACTAGGGGCACCTGATCCTGTTGACATGTTGGTCTTTTGTCTTCGAGCAATACTGGACTTTGCATTTGTCCTACTTCTTTGATTTTTTCTCTTAGAAACTCTTGACTGTAGCCTTTATTTATGAATCTCTCTCCAATCAGACTGGCCTGCATATAGAAGTCTTTTTCAAGAGTGCAATTACGTCTTAGTCGCATGATCTGGCCTTTAGGGATGTTAAATAGCCAGTTTCTGTGATGGCAACTTTGCAGAGGTAAGTAACTATTACGGTCGACGTTTTTAAAGAAGGTCTTAGTAATGAATTGATTGTTGATACGTGAAATTTCAAGATCGAGAAACGGAATAGAGTGTTCCTCTATTTGCCACATTAATACAATATTTTTGGTATTATTGTTTAATTTGGAAAAAAATGAGATTAAGAGGTCACAATCACCTTCCCAAATAATAAAAATATTGTCGA
Source organism: Lithobates clamitans (assembly GCA_037952925.1). Taxonomy (NCBI): domain Eukaryota; kingdom Metazoa; phylum Chordata; class Amphibia; order Anura; family Ranidae; genus Lithobates; species Lithobates clamitans. The sequence goes on along the minus strand of JBBGZY010000006.1, from coordinate 1,759,150 downwards.
TATACCTTTTGAATAGGCGTAATTCCTTGGGTGGAATACCGAGGTGATATGGGTATAGGTGATAAATCAGTATGGCAAGGGTTAATTTTAACCGTCTTTTCCGGAGTGGCGAATGCAGAAATAGGTTCAACCTGTACAATATTGTTCTGCCATTTGAATACCAGGTCCTTTTTAAAATCTCTGATATCCCTGGAGAATTTCTTTCCCTTTCTTTGCTGGGCTTCAGTGCCCTTTCCAGAAGAGTTGAAGCTGTTAGAGCTGTAAAGGGTGGGCCAACTCACTATTGAACCCTACGGACTAAGACTGGGATACCATTAAAGTTTATGTGTTTATTGTAAAGGCAGGTGTCCCAATACTTTGGACAATATAGTGTACATCTCCGGATTATTGTAATATTGAAGTTTATGGTGTTCATTAATGACCCAATATACGTTTATGAAAAAAAAATCCACCCAGAATCAGTGAAGGACACACCAAATATGAAGGCTGGTATCCCCTACTATGTTAATACCAACCAGCCATATGTCCATCTGCATCAGACAGATTGTGTATCATAAATGTAAAGGGTGCTTTGAGATTGTCTATAGTTTTAAAGGGTGCCTTAACTGAACAAAAGGTTGAGAAACACTGGAATAAATTCTGATTATTTCTAGAGTTATCGAAATAGACTATATAAGTTATCATATTCCCCACTTTGGCAGCCTTCAGCATTGTCCTCATCTCCCTGAAGCTCTGAGCTGTGGATGGTCCCTCTGTTTCATCACAAACAATGCAGAGCTATTAGCCCTTAGGCATTGTACATGGAGGAGGTGAGCATGCGACCGCGACTGAGAGCACCTTATAAAGGCATCAGTGCTGGACCAGTTGCATGGATGGAGAAAGTCTGTTGGAACCAGGAATAAGGCAAGCATTATTCCTTATTTCTGTAACCCTAGGCTTAATGAGCATTAAACTCTTGCTAATGTGGGGGCCTATACAGCAAAGGTATTTTTTTCGCAGCCCGGAGTTCATCTTTAAACATATATAGGAGATACATTTAATTGTAAAACTTGAGGATTAGACCACCAAAGGAAAGATACAAAGTGAAGCTATAGAAAGAGGGTAGATTTACTACTAATTCCTAGCTAAGGCTGTGCCAGAAAGTTTGATTTATTTCTCTAAAGCTTTTGTTAGTAGTTGAATGACCTCTTTGTTAGATTGGAATGCATTTGTTCTGTGCAGAAGAATATCTCTCTTTCTTATTTTTTCTTTTTAAGTTTTTATAGATCATCAGCATTACTTGGTTGATACAGCTTATTAATCATGATTTTCTTTTTTTAACAAACATTATTTAGAAGTTATTGTATTAACCGCTTCAGCCCCGGAAGATTTTACCTCCTTCGTGACCAGAGCACTTTTTTGCGATTTGGCACCGATTTAACTGACAATTGCGCAGTCGTGCGACGTCGTGCACCTAAACAAAATTGACGTCCTTTTTTTCCCACAAATAGACCTTTCTTTTGGTGGTATTTGATCACCTCTGTGTTTTTTTTTTTTTTGTGCCATAAACAAAAAAAGAGCACCAATTTTTTTTTAAAAAAAGCAATATTTTTTACTTTTGGCTATAATAAATATCCCCCCCAAAATATATAGAAAAACACATTTTTTCCTCAGTTTAGGTTGATATGTATTATTCTACATATTTTTGGTAAAAAAAAAATGCACTAAGCGTACATTGATTTGTATATTGATTGGTTTGCACAAAAGTTATAGCATCTACAAAATAGGGGATAGTTTTATGGCATTTTTATTATTAATTTTTTTTAATTAGTAATGGCGGCGATCTGCGATTATTATCATGACTGCGACATTATGGCAGACATATCGGACACTTTTGACACTATTTTGGGACCATTGTCATTTATTCAACGATCAGTGCTATAAAAATGCACTGATTACTGTGTAAATGACACTGGCAGCGAAGGGGTTAACCACTAGGGGGCGATCAAGGCGATTAAGTGTGTCCTAGGGAGTGATTCCAACTGTGGGGGGATGGGCTTGCTTCAACTCACATAACAGCGATCACTGCTCCCGATGACAGGGAGCAGTGATCTCTGTCATGTCACAAGGCAGAATGGGGAAATGCCTTGTTTACATAGGCACTTCCCCATTCTGCGGCTCCATGACACGATTGCCAGGAGACTGGCAGACATCGAGTCTGCCAGTCCCGCGGGCATGCTAGCCCTGCCAATTAAAGGGGACGTACAGGTACGCCCATTTGCCCACCGCTGCCATTGTGCCGACATATATCGGTGTGCAGCGGTCGGCAAGTGGTTAATGTCTGTGTGATGCTAAAGGGAAACAGTGTTTTGCAGTGCTATCAAGTACAACATTACTGGAATAATGACTCTTAAATGTAATCCTGTGGGTATAATTGAGAAAAAGGCGCCACTACTCAAAATACCGCTATTGCGCATCTGGATAGATACAGAGTATGTGGAAGCTGCCACTTAAAAAGATCAAGGACCAAGGGAGGGGTGAGATTCAACCTTTTGCCTGCACACATTGGGTCCGCCGTGGCCGTTTTATCCGCTGCTCTTGAGGCTTTGAAAGGCTTACCTTAGTCACTTTTTCAACTTGTACCATGTGAGTTTAAATCTTGAAGGCTGTTTGGTGTTTTCATTAAAGCTTTGTTTACGGTATTACACTATTGGTACACTTTTTTATTCACATGTAGAGATTATATGAGACGCCCGGCTGGAGTTCGGATGCTTGCTCTAAAACCCTATCCATGTGGTTTAATAAATGTGCTTTAGCCTAACATGAGAATGTAGGCATTGGAATTCAGTGAGTGCGTTTCTTTAGGGGAGTGGAATCACAGACACATTGGTGTGGTGAATGGATTAAGAGATCTTCACATCGACTATAGATCCTCTTCAATATTTTATGGACTTTATTTTTTATATTTTGGAAAAATGTATTTATTTAATTATTTATTTATTTACTTATTTTTGTGGCTTCACTAGCTACATGATATCACTTCACTTGTCACAGGGTGTTTAGTGCTATTTGTCAATTTAGTGCTATAGCATTTATTATATTTTAGCACATGTCAGTTATATTCTCATTTGTAAATTGTGAGTCACATGTCACTTTAGGGGATTTAATACTCCTTGTGCACAAACATTTAGCACCGCTATTTTGACTTTGTGTCATTATCTCGGATTGACCAGTAGTTAAAATAATGACTCTTAAATGACATTTATGTTCTTAGTGATGTATATGTAGGCATATATCAAGCAGTTTCTGTTTTCCAATATCTTTTTTTAATAGACTCACTATACAACAGTGCATTTCCTAATATACCAATTCAGTGTAACAAATGTATTCTAAATAGATTTTAAAAGAGTTTTGACTACATTACATTATACTTATATCTTTTAAATAGATCACCACTTTAAAAGGAATACATTATTTTTTTGTATAGTTTCTTTAGTATAATTAGGACTAAATAGACAAAAATTTAAAAGTTTTCCTAGTTCAGATAACTATGATATGTTGCATAATAATATTTTGTATTTTTATTCACAGCCAGCTAATGGAACTCCATGTTCCTTTTCATGTGTTTATTCTGTCCTATTCTTAGCTGATCTGTTGCAAAAAAGCTTGCTAAAAGTGGTCAGTGTTTTCAGCCGAAATGTACATATAGAGCTTAATAAGTCATAGGATAAACTCACCCCCCTCCCTGTTTGCTCTGTTCAGACAGAAATATGGAATTTCAATTAGAAAGGGAACATTGTAAGATCGTAAGTGGATCATAAGCTTAATAATAGCATGCAATGCTAAGCTACAGTTTCCAAATCGAGAAAAGTCATTTCTTGTATTAAAAGAGGTGTGGACTCCAAAGAGAAACATATAATTTTGCCACTGTAAAAATCATTAGTAAGACCCCATCTGGGATATGCAGTTCAGTTTTGGATACCAGTTTTCCAAAAGGATATCAGGGAACTGGAGAAAGTGCAGAGAAGGGCAACCAAGATGATAAGAGGCATGAAGGAGCTCAGCTATGAAGAAAAATTAGAGGAACTGAATGTATTCTCTCTCGAGAAGAGGAGATTAAGGGGGGATATGATCAACATCTACAAATACATAAGGGTTCCATATAGTGAACTTGATGTTGAGTCATTCACTTTAAGGTCATCACAGAGGACAAGGGGGCATTATTTACGTCTAGAGGAAAAGTGATTTCATCTCCAAATACAGAAAGGTTTCTTCACAGTAATAGCTGTGAAAATGTGGAATGGACTCCCTCAAGAGCTGGTTCTGGCCAGCTCAGTAGATTGCGTTAAAAAGGTCTGGAATGTACATAATATAACTGGATACTAACAATTATAGGTAAAGTTGATCCAGGGAAAATCCTATTACCTCTCAGGGGATCAGGAAGGAATTTTTCCCCTGCTGTAGAAAATTGGATCATGCTGTGCTGGTTTTTTTTGCCTTCCTCTGGATCAACTGTGGGTATACATTGAGTGTATGGGATTGTATTTTTTTATTCATTTTTGTTTCTTTTTTATTAGTTGATCTAGATGGACTTGTGTCTTTTTTCAACCTGACTAACTATGTAACTATCTAAAAGTACAGCTACTGATATACATATACAGTATGATATGTGGCTGACCAGGTGTTCCAAGTTTCCAGGAACAATTTCCACTTTAAGGAGGCTGTCTTCTAATAGAAAGAGTCCCTGGAACAGGAGCTGTGTGGTATTTTGCTATAGAAACATATTTTTTAAGTTTAAACAGTTCAAAGCTCCTTGGATGCCTGCCCTAATCGAGAGGGACAGAGGGGAGGAGTAAAAATATTAGCTCCCCAGCTCCCTAGCATAATTTAATGACTTTTGACCATTAGGAAGAGTCCACAAACTGGGGCATAGATACAGCACAGATAATGACGTCCAACCCCCCCCCCACCACACACACACACACACACACAACACACACCTTTTCCCAGCATCCACTGTGAGACTTAACGCTTAACACAGGCCAAGACAAACCTGTGCTGGTATACAGCATAGAAAATGGTAAAAAAGTCAAGAGACAGCTTGGGACAAGAATGTCCAGTGAAGTCCATTCATCTTCTTCTGTCATGCCGCCGATGAGCCAAAAAAAACAATGCAACACCTCTGCCTCCATGGGAGGCTTCCGCCGCGGGACACTTCCCATTGGTGACAGTTCTTATATATCTGAGGGCGGGGCCACCCGGTGACATAAACGGGTGACCCTGCCCCCCCTGACGCCACAGGGAAGCCATGGGGAAGCCCCTGTGGTGTCAGAGGGGGGCAGGGTCATCCTCTTTTTTACCATTTTTGACACTTTTTTTGTGAAATGGTAGGGGTACGATGTACCCCGTTACCAATTCACATAGGGAGGTGGGATCTGGGGGTCCCCTTGTTAAAGGGGGCTTCCAGATTCCGATAAGCCCCCCTGCATGCATACCCCCACAACCACCGGGCAAGGGTTGTGGGGATGAGGCCCTTGTTGAGGGCATGTGGCCTGGTACGGTTCACCAGGGAGGGGGCGCTCTCTCATTCCCCCCTCTTTTCCTGCGGCCTGACAGGTTGCATGCTTGGATAAGGGATGGTATGGATTTTGGGGGGACCCCTATGCCACTTTTTTTTTAAATTTGGCACAGGGTTCCCCTTAATTTCCATACCAGACCTGAAGGGCCTGGTATGGATTTAGGGGGGACCCCCACACAATTTTTTTAAAATGTTTTTTTTGGGGTTCGCTTTAATATTCATACCAGACCCAAAGGCCTTGGTAATGGACTAGGGGCGGACCCCATGCCGTGTTTTTTAATGTGTTTTATCTATATTGGCAGGATCCGACAATTCATTACAGCCGTGATCAGTTTTAAATGACAATTTTTACTTTAGAAATGTCATTTTGCTGCAGTACTGTTCTAAATACGGGAAAAATGCGCCACCTTACAGGCATACTATAGACACCCCCAGGCACGATATTCACAGGAATATTTCATTGTTATTGTTTCACTTTAAGCATTAAAAAAAAATGCATTGATACATATCCCCTGGGGCAGGACTCAGGTCCCCAAACACTTTTTATGACAATAACTTGCATATAAGCCTTTAAAATGAGCACTTTTGATTTTTCATGTTAGTGTCCCATAGACTTTAACAGTGTTCCGGCGTCTTTCGAATTGGCCCCGACCACCGCATATTGTTGGGAGTTCACCCGAACATCCAAACAACCAAAGTTCGGCCCGAACTTATGCTTGGGCTGAACCATTCGCCCATCCCTAATTACCTCCACTGTGCAGTTAGTTTTGCACAGAGTGGCCCTGATCCTCGACTTCTGGGGTCCCCCAGCGGCGCTGGTAGCTCCTCCCTGCATCGAGTGTCCACATTGGAGAAGGCTCTCCTAAGGTGGACACCCATGCGGGCGTGCTCCCGAGTCCTGCATCTGAGTACATTCACACAGAATGCAGGACTCATCCCCGCTCCCTGGCTTGGATTTGATTGACAGCAGCGGGAGCCAATGGCTGCGCTGCTATCAATCTAGCCAATCAAGAGCCGAGACAACGGGCAGGGAGGAACAAATGGGCTCAGGTGAGTAAAATGGGGGGGGCGGTCAGTGTCAGAAGTTTTTTCACCTTAATGCATAGGATTAGGGATGAAAGCTGGATAAATCCAGTCAGATCCAGTAAAGGATAGGGCTATATAAACGGGGTTCCATCCAGTCAGGCTCATTTGCCTCAGAAGACAGGAGCTGTGGTGTTCTAGGAGTTTTTCTCCATTGAGCAAACAGAGTCTTCTGAGGCCAGAAGATGAGCCTGATGCGGCGGCTGATCGAGAGGGCTGGAGAAGAAGGAGGCGAAGATTGGATCCGGCAATGCCTAGACCTTCCTCGGGCTCCGTGTCAAGAGGCTCCGGTGGGAGCCGCAACAGCCATAGGAGGTCCGGGGAGCTCGGCGGCCGAAGTCCGGATGTCGGTGGCGGAACCCATCTCCAGCGAGCCGGTGTCGCGTCGAGAGGAAGAAGGCGCTGGACAGAGAGAGGAAGTTCCGTGTCACAGGGTTCGTGACCCTTCAGCATCAAGGAGTGGAGGCGCATCCCTCGCCGATGTCACTCCCCTTCACCACCAACAGCCAGCCGCATGGAGCGAGCGGCTTTGGGAGGAGGCGGCACATCGAGAGGCGTGGCCAGGGGCGCAGCTAGAGCGTCATCTGACACCAGAGTAAGTAGAAGCGCGGCAGCAGGTTCGGCCGGAGGAGTGGCCAGCGGCGTGTCAAGAGGCTGAGCTAAGGGCAGGGCTTCAACAAGGCAATCATTAATTCCTCAACAAGAGGATTCATCGCTATGGCAACATATAGCACAGCCTGAGGTCAGTAATAGAGATACTTTTGAATTGACTGGAAATACATCTACCATTAGTCAAGCACACAGAGAATTTGAGGAAGAAGGCTTAATGATATCTCAGGATGGTCAGCACACACAGATACAAGGGAAGGGTGAGTTAAATACTGTTCCTAGTTTAGTAAATATAGCTGAGCTATTGGCTAAATTGGCTAAAGATATTTCTGTAGCTACTAGTCAGGCTCGAGCTTCACCAACACAAGAAAATTCTCTTATGGGAGTTTGGGCGCCATCTAGTGGTTTATTAGCTAATGATCAGTCCTCAGATTCTAATGCTTTATATCAATTAGCTAGATCACAGAATTTACCTGAAACATGTTTAAAAGAATCCATGGCTTGTAAAATTTCTCCGTTAGGTTATCATTTATCTATTACAGTAAAAGAAAAATTTTGGAGAGGAGAATTTTAAGATATATTATTTTTACTCCCTTCTGCCAAAGAGTTTATTAATAAGGAAAAGAAAGAGGAGGATGATAGAAGGAGACCAGTTTCAAGGTCATTTAATAACTGGTTGCAGGCTTTCTGCATTTTTTCGGGAATTATGTGTGAGAAATTTCCGGAAAAAAGCGTTGGCCCTTTTCAACATTTGGACATTGTTTTAGAGGCTTCTAAGAATTTTGGTGGTACTGCATGGTTTAAATATGATGAGGCGTTTCGACAAAAATTGTCGGTACATCCAACATTGCATTGGGGAGTGAAGGACGTGGGCCTTTGGCTCAATCTTTTTCTTCCCCAAAGACCAAGTTTTGTTAAGCAGAGCCAAAGTTCTCAGCCAGCAAACAATTCCAATTATAGAAAAGGCATTTGCTTCAACTTCAACGATGGTCAGTGCAAATGGCCAAACTCGTGCAAATATCGACATGAGTGTGCTTTTTGCACAGGAACACATCCAATTTCAAAATGTTTCAAAAAGATGTCAGCAAATAACCAGCAATCAGGGATGGTTCAAAAAGGCAACTACGCCAGTGAAGTTGCAAGATATGCTCCCGTGGCTCAGAATGTTTCCAGACAGGTTGACGGCTCAGCTGTTAATTGAAGGTTTTAGAGATGGATTTTGGTTACAAAATTTTTCAGGTATAGGGTGTACCCTAGTTAATAATCTTATATCTGTAGATCAATTTTCTGATGTAGTTTATTCAAAGATTTTTAAAGAAGTTTCAGAAGGTAGGATTGCAGGTCCTTTTAGTTCTCCTCCTTTTAAGAATTTCAGAATTTCCCCTTTAGGTATTGTACCGAAAAAGGAAAAAAATTATTTTAGATTTATACATCATTTGTCATTCCCTACGGGTCAATCTCTTAATGATCAGATTGATAATAGTCTTTCGTTGGTTACCTACGCCTCGTTTGAAGACGCTTTGTCCAAACTGAGATATTTAGTTAAAGGGGCCCTCATGGCGAAGGCTGATATTAAATCGGCATTTCCCCTTCTTCCTATTAACCCAGAATGTTTTAATTCCTTAGGTTTTTTCTTTGATAAGCAATTTTATTTTGACAAATGTTTACCAATGGGTTGTTCATTGTCCTGTTTTTATTTTGAGTCTTTTTCATCTTTTTTAGAGTGGGTGGTTAGTGTAAAGTCTGATTCTCAATTTTTACTTCACTATTTAGATGATTTTTTATTTTTAGGTTTAGCTAATTCTTTTGATTGTGCGTTTTTATTAGATACATTTTTTAGGATCTGTAGCGATTTTGGTATTCCACTAGCACAAGAAAAAATGGCCTGGCCTTCAACTTGTCTCGAATTTTTAGGTATTACCGTTGATTCAGAATTGATGGAATTTAGGCTGCCGGAAGGGAAAATAAATAAGCTTTCGGCTTTATTGCTGGTTATAATAAGAAAGAAAAAAGTATGTTTAAAAGAAATGCAGTCGCTATTAGGCTTGTTAGCATTTGCTTCTAGAATTATGCCAATCGGCAAGGTTTTTTCTAGAAAATTATATGCGTCTATTTCAGGGTTAAAATCACCTTTTCTCATATTAGGATAACTCATGATATGAGAGAGGATTTATTAGTTTGGTTACAATTCCTTACACATTTTAATGGGAAATCTGTATGGCAAGAGGAGTTTATTTTGGATAAAGACTTTTTCCTGTTCAATGATGCTGCTAGATCTTGTGGTTTTGCTGCAATTTGGCAAGCTAATTGGTGTGCAGATCTTTGGAATCCAAAATGGCAACAGAGGGGTCTTTTAAAAAATATAGTTCTTTTAGAGTTGTTCCCGATAATTGTAGTGCTAGAAATTTGGGGTCCCTATTTTAAAAATAAGCGTATATTAATTAGGACTGAAAATAAAGGAGTCATGTATGCGATTAATTGTCTAACATCTAAATCTCCACCAGTCATTGTCCTATTGCGTTACTTGATTTTCAAATGTCTACATTTGAACATCTGGTTGAAAGCAATTCATGTGTCAGGTAAGGACAATGACATGGCGGACTCCTCATCTCGCTTTCAGATGGATCGATTTTTTCAGCTGTTTCCAGATGCGGACAGAGTAGGAATACGGTGTCCTCCCATATTATGGGATCTGGTTTGAGACCCATATCGGAATACATAAAAAATTTGATTGCTCCTTCGACGTTGGCTGGATATCAATCGGCCTGGCTGCTTTGGCTTTCTTTTTTAAATTCAATCCGAGAACCTGCAGGTTCTTTTTCTGAAAGTTTAGTACTGATATTTTTGAATGGTTTATTTGACAAAGGTTATTCATGGTCTTATGTGCAAAGGACCCTTTCCGGAGTTTCAATTTTTCTTAAACTTAAGAATTTACCCTCTTGCTTGCAATTTTTCTCAGTACGTCAAGCATTGAAGGGTTATAAGAAAAAGAATTTTACTTGGGATCAGCGTAAACCTATTACTCCAGTTGTATTAGGTGACCTTTGTTCAATCACGGAACAAGTTTGTTTTTCCGTCTTTGAGTTAATATTATTTAAAGCAGTTTTTTCTATTTCGTTTTTTGGTGCGTTTAGAGTGTCAGAATTGTTTTTTATTCAGGTCAATGACATTATTATTTCTGACTCAATGTTAAGAATTTTTATTAGAAGATCTAAAACCGACCAACTAGGTAAAGGTATTTGGATTAATTTATATGCGTGTAATAGCTCTCCTATTTGCCCTGTTCGGTTGATGAAAACATACTGTTCTATTAGACCTTTCATGCATGATAAATTTTTCATACATGAGTCTGGTTCTGCGTTAACAAGATATCAATTCAATTGTGTGTTTAAAAGATGTTTAGCACGATTAAATTTACAAAATTCACATCTTACTTCACACTCTTTTAGAATTGGAGCAGCTACAGAAGCAGCTAGGTTAGGTTTAGATACTGATTTGATAAAGAAAGTTGGTAGATGGAAATCTAACAGTTACCTTTTATATATTCGTCCTAATCAATCTTTTTGATTCATTTCAAGTAAATGCCGGGTAATATGGATTGTTGTACATTCATATGTGTTTTGGGCACATCGGAGAGCTAAGACTAGAGTGTATACTAACTATTTAGGTTTGGACCCTTTGCAGTTTAGCATTTTTGGTAAGGTAAAAGAGGTATGGTTTGGGAGAATTTAATGCCGGTAATAGGTAGGCTTATTCAGCGTTTTCCACCTCCAGATGTATTAATTATTCATCTGGGGGGGAATGATATAGGAAAGCAAAAAACTTTAGACATCATTTTCGGAATTAGAGATGACTTACACAGGATTCAATTGTCTTTTCCTCACACTGTTATTGTTTTTTCAGAAATGGTGCAAAGGTTGAGATGGCTTTCTCCACCTTCTATGCGACATGGGGAAAAGATCAGAAAAAGAGTGAACAGGGCAGTAGCAAAAATTTTACAGGATTTTGGTATAATTTCATTTAGGCATATGGAATTGGAAGGCAATATCAAAGGTCTATATAGAGAGGATGGAATTCATCTCTCTGACATAGGTTTGGATATTTTTAATACAAATTTGAGTACTTGTGTTGAAATGGCCGCGGTGTGGGGTGTTGGTGACAGGTGGTTTTGAATCCACCTGTCTTTTGGATAATGTTGGTTTCTGATAATTTTAATGCAGCCTGAGCCGTAGTGGCTAGGTTGTTTTGAGTTTATTTGAGTTGGTGTTATTATATCAAATATAACATTGTCTTTAAACCAATAATAAAGCAGCCGCGGCCTTATTTATCCAACACTTGTCTGAGTTTATTATTATAAGATTATAGTTAATTAGTTATTAAGGATTCCTGCCTGCTGTCCCATGATTTACTAAATGCAAAAAGGCTGTTCACTTTGAAAGGAAATGTTCACTTTACAAGGGAACCTGCTCTTAACCACCTCAATACTGGGCATCTTCACTCCCTTCCTGCCCAGGCTAATTTTCAGTTTTTAGTATTGTCGTGCTTTAAATAATAATTACTCAGTCATGCAGCACTGTACCCATATGAAATTGTTATATTTTTTTTCACACAAACAGAGCTTTCTTTTGGTGGTATTTAATCACCGCTGGGTTTTTTGTGCAATAAATGAAAAATAAACAATGAAAAAAATGTGTTATAAAATTTTGAAAATAAGTATTTTTTTCTTCATAAATTTTTGACCAAAATGTATACTGCTACATTTCTTCAGTAAAAATAACACAAATTATTTAGTTTGTGTTAAAGTTATAGAGTCTACAAGCTATGGTGCCAATAATTGAAAATGAATCACATCTGATGTACTGATATGTAATTTTTCTAGGCCCTAACATGCCAAGACAGTACAAATACCCCCCAAATAACCCCTTTTTGGAAAGTAGGTCATCCAAGGTATTTAGTAAGAGGCATTGCAATAAAATGTTTTTTTTTTTATACAAAAAATTTAATATTAACAAGTTGTTTCTCACACACGGCATAGGCAACTACACCCCAAAACACATTCTGCTACTCCTCCTGAGTATGGCAATAACACATGTGTGAGACAGCCTAGTCACATAGAGAGGTGCAACATCCAAGGAGTACCCTCAGGCATTATCCATTTTAAGACCAGGTCTTCTTCTGACAGTTTTTGTTTACAAGTAAAAATCATTATTTTTGCTAGAAAATTACTTAGAACCCCCAAACATGATATATTTTTGTAGCAGAGGCCCTAGAGAATAAAATGGTGTTTTTTGCAAATTTTCATGTCACACAGTATTTGCGCAGCGGATTTTCAAACTCAATTTTACACACTAACGCATCAATACACTTTAATGAATTTCAATGCACACAAAGACAATATAATACCCACATTTTGGTAAAATATAAAATATGGCGTTGAGCTGGGTAAATAGATATCAAACATGTCACGCTTTAAAATTGCACATGCCTGTGAAATGGCACCAAACTTCGGTATTTAAAAATCTCCATAGGCAATGCTTTATAAACCTTTATTGGTTACTGGTTTAGGGTTACACATGAGGTCTGGTGCTAGAATTATTGCTCTCACTCTGATGTTCGCGGTGCTACCTCAAATGTGTCGTGTGATCGCTGTTTACATATGCGTACAGGACCAACATGTGTGTTTGCCTTTGCACTTGAGCACAGGGAGACGGGCGCTTTCATTTTCTATTTATTTATTGGTGGGACACTGGCACCCTGACAGATGTTTTTGTGCACTTTTACACTGACAGATTTTTTGTACACTGTTATAGATGTTGATCATCCGTCGGCGGACACTAACAGATGTTGATGTTGCAATAGAATACCATTGCAGATGTTTTTTGTGCACTGGTAGAAATGTCAATGGGACACTGGTACACTGTGACAGATGTTTTGTGCACTGGTACAGATGCTCATGGGACACTTGGACAGGGACAGTGGCGCTTGATGTACTGTGTGGGGATGGCTGCAGTCTGTGTGATCTCTGTGTAATGGAATACTAAAACATCAGTTGCACAGAGAACTGTCACAGAGGCTGCAGCATCCCCCCCATCCCGCACTGAGCTCTCACTGAGCTCAGCAGGGAGAGCTGGCACAGGGACATGTGTCTCTATTTGCACTGTTTGATGGCTGTGATTGGACACTTACAGGGCCATTTACAGAGCTCATGTCCCGATCTGTGATGTGCTGTGTCCAAAGGACACAACTATCACAGGATCGTGTCGGTACATGTGGGCACCCATTCTGAGGGATGTACAGGTACAGGTACATCCACTCACAGCGGGAAGGCTCCCACCTGGCCATTTATGTACATTGGCTGGGTGGGTGGTGCTTAACTTAGCAATTGTGGTGAAAATTTCCTAAGAAAAAAAGTATATTTGTGTGCAAATGATTGGATGATGGAAGTCAGCAAACCTTCACCTCATTCACTAAGCTAAAGGAAACTTTCCTTGCAAAGTCAACAGTCGATTTGCCTTTAATACGGTAATGTCTCTTCTTCAATAAAGGTTTCTTATCTTCATGTTCACAACCTTCTTCTGCTGGATACTGCGATGTATAAACTCCCTTGCACATGCATGGGACCTACATCATCCTGAATCAAATGGGGAGTAAGTACAGCGCTGCTCCAATGGTATTATAAAGGTAGTTACACAATAAGCGGCCAACACACCTCTAAGACAAAGATAGAAGTAAGTAAATCAAAAAATATATATAGTGTAGCGCTATGTGTATAAATAAAAAAAAAAATATGAGAACAAAGGATTAAGTTCGAGCCATCTTTAAATGGCCAGAAAATAAACAAGGAATACTTCTAAATTGGATGAAAAGTGACTCAATACAAAAAGTGCGCTATATGTTACAAAATGACATGTAAAATATAATAATAATAACAATACACCAGTGAGATATAAGAACAAGACCAAATTATACATGGATAAGAAATCAACCAAAAAAGTCCATAAATATTTAGAAAATGTGTTCCTGATAGAAATCAAAAACCACCACCAACAGTCTCTGAGGGTTAACTGATGAAGACAACAACTGAATATTTCTGGTGGGTGAGAAGGTAAGACACCAAATGAAATGAGACGTCTGAGTATGTGACAGGACCATCACCAAAGCATCTGAGGAGGCTTACCGGAAGCAGGGGACTTGAGAAGACATACGTCTTACAAGTCTCAAAAAGCTTATTTAGCCGCCAAGGCTGGCAAGATGGATCATCGGGTAGCCACAACTTCAAATAGGGAGGGAGGGAAGATCTGTCAACAGCTTCAATATATTGTTATTATTATTATATTTTACATGTCATTTTGTAACATATAGTGCACTTTTTGTATTGAGTCACTTTTCATCCAATTTAGAAGTATTCCTTGTTTATTTTCTGGCCATTTAAAGATGGCTCGAACTTAATCCTTTGTTCTTTTATTTATACACATAGCGCTACACTATATATATTTTTGACCTACATCATCCTGCAATGCCAGTCATGATGGCTGAAGATGCAGAACCTGATAAAAGTTGGGTAGAAGATATTGGCTCTGGAGAGGAAGCTAGCAGATCTCCAATCAGTGGACAGGCAGTAAATATAGTTCTGCTTTAAGGTGTGAACTTATTTATAACATTTGTCTCTTGTTTTCTTACTTTCTATACTTATGTCAATGGTAATAAAACTGTTGTTTTCCTACCGTGTCATTGTATTGAACTGAGTGTTTTCTGGGCACGCTGCCTAGATCTCTATTAGTTAACCAACATTTGAAGCTGTGAAATGCCATGCTAAAATGTTTAAACCACACAGACAGAAAAGTAAACTGATTTCCCTTGCTATCTCTCATTTAATGCTTTTGACACCACTAACTTGCATCTGTTCACCAGGCAAAGTAAAAAACAAAAAATGAAAAGACTTACCTTTGTTTCTTGTCACTTCATGATGCCTCTCTTGCTAAAATAAAATATAAAAAAAGAATGTTAGGCTTGTAAAATAAATATTGTTCATGTTTATTTACATTTATGCTCATACAGTTTAGTTCAGTTGTAGAAAATACTCATATCCATTACATTGTAAAATTATTAGTATCCTAGGGAAAAAATGTTACCAACGCCTGTCCAACCAACCCCTGTCTGGCAAGTGTTTAACCCCCCTGGCAGGCAGGAAGAGGGCTGCCAGACAACTTCACATATCAAAGTTTCGTAGCTGGGTTTTATAGGCAAATATGCCTTTTCAACCAGCTACCCTAATCGCATACACATACATGTTTTACTAACAAAGCATGGTCGCTGGTATTGTAAAACAAAGTAATATAACTTATCTTAAAAAATGTTGAACAGTCTTTTGGCACCATTTAAAATTTAAACTTTCATATATCTAGGTATATGATGCAGCTACCTGTAGTGAAAATTATCTGTCAAAATAATTGCGAGATCCATATATGCAGTAAAGACAATTAAAGTTACTTAGAAATCTTTCAATACACAAGTTCAGTTTGACTTTGCAACCTATTCCTTATGAAGCTTCCTTATTGGTTAGTCTATGTCCCCATCCCAGTTGAACTCAAAGAGTAGCCACAGCTTGATGGCTTACATTAAGACAATTCCATCAAAGATATGGGTACTATTTATTTTTCTACTTTTTAAATTAAATGCATTGTTTTAATTTTTGCTATTTTTTTAATAAAAATTCTACCCCAATAGACTTAAAGTGGCTCTTCGGTCATTTTTTTCAACTTTACATTAAATCCTCTGCCCTTGTTGTTTTAACTTGGGATAGTAAAAGTTTTTTTTTTTCTGCCAATAAATACCTTATACAGCCCACTTCCTGTTTCTTGTCTGGTCTTTAACCTAGGCTCATGACATCATTCACAGCTCTCTTTCTCTCTATCACTACCGTGAGAATTTGCCAGGAAGGAAGTACAGAATCACAGTATATATAAAATAATATGCAAAGTGGTTGGAGGGAAGCTTCAGAATGGCAAAGATGTTCTTTTATTACAAATTAAGTGAGCAGACTGCAGTTCCTCTTTAAGTTAGCAATTGATGGCTAGTGTTTTTTGTTCATCCAGCTGACTGAATGAAAAAAAACCAAAAAAAACAAAACAAATAGCTTCCACACAAGGTAGATGGAGAAATCACAATTGAAAGTAATGTAACATTTTTTTTTTTTTACACTTTTCTAACACTTCGGGGGGAGTGAACAGGATTGAGGTACTAGGGGTAAGATAGAAACACAGATTTTGAATTCAATAAGGTAAATATAATTTTTTTTTCACATATTAAGTAACACTTTTTGGATTATCTGATTAAAGGATTAGTTCAAGGGGAATTGAATTATCAGGGTAAGAGGGATACACGGAATTAGGGTGGAACAGGAGGGTAGGCGGCGTATTATGCCATGCAATCCCCCGGAAACCCACTCCTTAATATTTGATTAATTTTAAATTTATTTTAGGAGCACTGGGATAATGAGATTGAGGATTTATAGTTGAGATGTGTTTTCGGTCCCCCCTTTAAAAGTTGGATGTTGGGAGTGGGGAATTTTAGAGTAAGAAACATAGACCTAATAAGATATGATTTTTTTTTTATATTCCAGGAATGCTAAATGTTAAATGTAATGTGTTTAGGTGTTATGTAAATATGTAATGTATATGGTTGTATTTTTGTATTTTTATATATTGAGTTTTTTGAATGTTATGTAGTTTGTTGTTTATTCTGTCTGATTTTAAGAACATTTAATAAAAAAGAGTTGGAAATGAAAGTAATGTAACATTCAAGGAAATCAAGGGGTATGTATTTTTCTTTTTCAAACAAAATGTAAATCTACATGAGAACTGGATAATGAAAATTGAGCTCCAACTGGTATACAAGGTGTCTATTAAGCCAAAGAGGTATACTTAGTAAAGTGTGTGCATCATATACTGTAGCACCACTTTAACAGGGCATTTTACAGTGTGCCCACTGCAGCTGGAACACCCTCCCCCCCAACTGGAGGAGCATTATATTATAGTACAATACCTACCATTTACATGTAATTGGTGCAGCTACAATGAAGGGTTCACGACAACTGGGGAGATAGTTTGAGTTGCTTGAGAAATAAGTACACATGAAAGTCAAACAAAGAGAATGTTCCTACAGTGGGTGTTCTAGCCTTGGGACCTATATGGAAAAAATATCAATGAAAAGCATGTCTGGAGATTGTATCAACCCCAGACATGTGAAAAAAATATTTGATTGCAGCTGAAAGTAAGGTCTTATTCAAGGAAACCAGGGGGTATTTATTTTTAATTTCAATTGATATACAAGGAGCCAAACATGTATACCTAGTAAAGTGTTTGCTTTATATAGCACCATTTAAAAATGAACAGGGAAGCTGTCAATTTTGCTACTGCAAGCAGGCAAACAGATCTCCCTCCAACTGGAAGAACATTAAAATACAGTACAGAACCCTCAATCTTACATGTATTTGGTGAACCTACAATGAAGGGTTCATCACAAGAAGTCTGCACTGCATGTAAAATAAATACACAAGAAGGGGGAAAGTTGCCTTTCGGTCCTCTATGCAAATGTAAAAAAAAACAAAGAAAAGCATGCCTGGAGATTTTATCAACCTTGATAAAGGTCCTGCAGCCATGTGGAAATAATATTTGATAACAGATGAAAGTAATGTAATATTCAAGGAAATCAAGGAATATTCATTTATTTTTCATTTCAGAATGAAAAGTAAATCTACATGAGGACTGTATAATGAAAAGTGACTAAACAAATAACTGAATAGTCAGGTCAAGGTTATGAGGACAGATTATAGCTGATGCTTTGGATATATTTAGCTATGAACAAAGAAGATTAAGTTGTTGCGTGATAACTGTGTTTGAGATTTTAGAGGGAACTGTTGCAGCAAATCATCAGTTTGCATGTCTTCCTGTTGTATTTAAGAAAAACAAAAACAACTGTTTAAACATATATTTCCAAGGTTGTTAATGTTAGTTTAACTGTGTCTTTGAGAAGAGCAGTGTGTCAAGATTTTAATCAATGTTTTCATTGCAGTTGCACAGTACTTTTTTTTTATGTTGTCCCACAGAGATATTAATGGCACGCTATTATAAAATGTCACGTGTAGGCAGTGTGATTCTTCTCTGTGTGTTTATTTCTCCACTGTTTTATGAATTGTTGATCAAACAATAATCATACTTTTAACTTTCATCCATAGATTTTGAGTAATAAATCAGTCATGATTTGGATCAGTAGGTGACTTTAGCATGCCTTAAAGTAAATCTGTACTATGGACATGCATGCACAGCAGTATGTTTGTTTTTTACCCTTTTGTTTTTATTTTTGCCATGCATGTTAAATTGAATTTTTGGCCTAAACATTGCCTAAAACCCCCTAAATGGTATATATTTTCTGAATGCAGAGAACCTGTAAAATAAAAGATGGTAGTTGCAAATGTTATGTTATCAAACCTATATTTGCATTACATTCAATTTAATTTTAGTGCACAGCAACATAGTATGATTTTTTTTGTGAACTTTAAAATATGTTTTGAGTAAATAGATTATCCAAAGCCTGAAAAAAAGTGATCAGGCAGCTCCACAGCTGCTCAACTTGCCTTTACCAGAAAGTCTAGAACCTGAGAAAAAATATATATAAATACATAAATAAAACAAGCTAATGGTTGCTATTGCATTACTGCTTTAGGCAGCTTAATGGAGTGGAATGAGAGCAAAGAAATCTTGAAAATGTGCTGGGGAGTGGACATCATTATAAACCTATTGTTTTGATCTGCATGGAAAAAACAAGGGTTCACTTTAATTAATAAATGTATTATTATACAATTGCCTTAAAGTGGTTCTAAAGGCAGAAGGTTTTTTACCTTCTATGCATTAAGGTTAAAAACCTTCTGGGTGCAGTTCCCCCCCAGTCCCTCCTTATATTTAGCTGTTACGTGTGCGTGGTGTCTCCGCTTGCTTTTTGCGGAGCTCCACGTTGTCTGGGACTACCCTCTCAGGGGCCACAGCTATAAAAATCCCTACTTTGGATTTGGGATTTGTTAAAACTACATGGGCTAGCACAGATGGGATTATAATAAAGACAAACACTGTTAATTAAATTTAACAAATCATTTATTAATTGGTATTTATAAGGCCACGGTGTTATCCATAGGGGTTACCTAAAATACTCAAATTTATTTTAAAGAATATAAAGCCATCCTGGCTACAATTGAACAAATTAAATGGTGTCCATCCAACAATGCTGGACGACTACTCCCCCTCATGGACAACATCATGACAAAAAAGGGGGCGGGTGGGTGGGTGTCGCTTGTTCTGCTTCACACGGACAGTGACCGTTGCACTCAGCCCCTTATATAGGCTTCTTCAGCGCTGCTCAGCGCCCGCCAAATTCCTCCAATCCTGACGCTGGCCCTTGCTACCAATCCTCTTACTGTTGCTGCCCTGAGCAACAGTGGCAACCAATGGCAACCTAGCAAATAGATAAAAGGGAGAGAGAAACTGCAGCCCCCTCTGAGCCATCCCATGTGGGCCCCAGCATAATGCTATGACCCTTCATGGGCTAGCACAGATGGGATTATAATAAAGACAAACACTGTTAATTAAATTTAACAAATCATTTAATAATTGGTATTTATAAGGCCACGGTGTTATCCATAGGGGTTACCTAAAATACTCAAATTTATTTTAAAGAATATAAAGCCATCCTGGCTACAATTGAACAAATTAAATGGTGTCCATCCAACAATGCTGGACGACTACTCCCCACCGGCTGAGGACAGCAGCAGTGCTGCCGGCCAAAGCCCCCCCCCAACACCGTGGCTGATTCAATTCGATTTTGTAAACCCATATTAAATATATCTAAGCCTATCACAGATAAATGGACCATATCTCCACGAAATAAACCGTGTACAAAACCTTCTAATTCTAAGTGGCGAAAAGATATGCCACCGGAAGAACTTAAAAAACTATGGATTGTTCTATTGAGACGCCTTCTAATCTTATCCACATAAAATAAGTTGCCCGAGGGAGACCATAGAAGACGAGGAATCATCTCTGAAAATGCTACTATAGCATTTGGGAATAAAAGTTGAATATAACAAAGATCCCTCTTAATTTCACATAGAAGATCCCACGTCTTAACTTTGCCTAAATCATTGCCCCCGGCATGAAGCACCAAGATCTGGGGTAAAGGCCAAACATTAGATAGGTGAAGTAAATGATCTCTCAAATTTTTCCACCTCAAACCCCTAATACCTGACCACAAAACTGTGAAAGACTTAGAGTCCAGACCTAAATTAGCCGAGTAGGTTCTAGTTTCAGCATGCTTGGCTGCCCAGAAAACGTAGGAATGACCTACAATCCAGACCGTAGCTGTGGAAGATCCTGAAAAGAGATTACAAAATTAGTAGATCAGGGCGAACATAAATCTTATATCTATCACTACCCCAACGGCCAATTCTTTTTAAAGTTTCTGCCGGGAAACCTAAAGAGTCAGCTATGGTGGCTGCCCCAATGCGAAAAGAATGTGAAGAAAAGCAAAAACCAGATAGGTTCAAGCGTTTCAGAGAAGCAGCCAACACACCTGAAAACTGGTACCTAGTTAAAGAGGACAGATCCTGATGGATAAAGAAGGAATCATCAGAACATGGTCTAATTGACATATATCTAGACACCAATAGTACCGGGCATATTGTAGGATTGGTAGAACTAGCCAGAGAAATCCAATGACCTTGACCTGTTGGAAGAGATTTAGACCTACAAAGGAAAAGGCTAAGGGACCCATCATACACAATGACATGTGATTTGAGGAGAAAAGATGAGGACCTTTTATTTTCAGATGTAAATTCCCCAATTCTGAGGGCGCCAAAAAAAGGCAACTGAAAAAACGGCCCTAAACAAAATTAACTCAAATTCCGAGAAACACACCACTTCTAGAATCTTAAGGAGATCAACCAATATAGCAGCCGAAATAGGGCGCCTATTATCCAATAAAGGTTTTGACCTCCTAAAACCTTTTAAAACTTGATTAACTTGAAAGAAAGAGGTTAGAGATGGCAAACCTGCAAATTTGAGAAAGAAGGAGACCCCCGCTAAAATTTTGCTGATAGAAGCTGGGCTAAGATTAGCCTGAAGCAATGAAGACACAAAAGACAGGGAGACATAAGAAGTTACAACAAGAGAATCCAGACCAAAGTCCTGACAAAAGGAGCACCATCTGGACCAGGATAGGCGATAATCTGACCACGTTTTCTTCGACACTGAATTCTTGAAGTTACCAAGAATTAACTCCATATTAAGCCCCAGAGGAAATCCGGGCAAGGAGTTCCGCATTGATCCGATGTCGGAGCCAATTCCCGAAACCTCGTGAACTGTGAACGAGATAAAGCATCAGCAATATTATTTTGTACGCCCGGAATGTGCTCTGCTTTCAACCAGATATTGAATCGCATGCATTGTAAAACCAGAAAACGTAGTAGCCTAATCACCGGCTCAGATTTAGAGGATAAAGTATTCACTGCATACAAAACACCTTTATTATCAGTATGCACCAGAACTCTGCGATTCGCAAAAACGTCTTTCCAAACTACTAAAGAGACTATCACAGGGAAAAGCTCCAAAAGGACCAAATTTCGAATGATGTCCTTTTGTAACCAGTCCTGATGCCACTCACCTGCGCACCAATGCCCATCCATAAATGCTCCAAAGCCTGAAGACCCAGCTGCATCCGTGAAAAAATTAAGCTGATCGTTAGTAACAAAATCCTGTTGCCATATAGTAGAACCATTAAAATGACACAAAAAAGCATCCCAAATTCTAAGGTCTTCCCGAACGCTCTTGGAGATCCGAACATGGGAATATGGGTTTGTAAAGCCTTTGATTGCCAATGAAAACTTGCGAGAAAACACCCTAGCCATTGGAATGACTCTGGCTGCAAAGGCAAACAGACCCAGAAGAGATTGAGCCTCCTTCAATAATACTTTCTTTCTTAAAAGAAAAACTGAGATCATGGATCTCATTTTTTGTATTTTTTGAAGAGGCAATTTAAATTCCATTGCAGCTGAATCGATGGTAATCCCTAAAAATTCAATCGAAGTGGATGGAAACACTGTCTTTTCTGCTGCTAAAGGGATCCCAAAGTGCTCACAAATATTAAAAAATAACTGAAGAGATTTGAGGCACGAGGGGGAATCAGATGGGCCAACAAATAAAAAATCCTCTAGATAATGTAGGAAACCTCCACCGGGATAGAGGTCAGACAAAATCCACTGAAGAAAGGTTGAAAAAGCTTCAAAATAAAAACAAGACAAAGAAAACCCCATGGGCATACATTTGTCAAAGAAATATTCACCCGAGAATTGAAAACCTAGGGAACTGAAGCCCTGTGGATGGACCGGGAGCAAACGAAATGCTGACTTAATATCTGCCTTGGCTAGCAAGGCCCCTTGTCCATGACTCCTTAGTATAACCAAAGCCTCATCGAATGATGCGTAGCAAACTGGAGCTTCAACACCAGCTACCTCATCATTCAAAGAGGAGTTCTCCGGATATGAAAGGTGATGTATCAGGCGGTAAGAACCTTGTTCTTTTTTAGGAACTAAACCCAACGGGGAAAGCCTAAAATTTGCGAATGGCGGGGAAGCAAAAGGACCAGCCACCCTCCCTTCTTCCAGTTCTTTGTAAATTTTCTTTCTTACCACTGAAGTATTAGTATAAACAGATTTTAAATTCTGAACCATAGAACAGCCCGAGCCTTGAAAGGCCGGGACCAAAAAACCCTCCTTGAAACCTTCAGTTAGCAGAGCCGCCATCCTGTGATCTGGATAGCGCTCTAACCACGGGAGCATTCTTGGGAGGTTCACTGGAGTCACTGCCCTTCCCATGAGCGTGCCCGGGAAATGGCTGAAAGGCTGTCGCTGCAGATTTGCGAAAGCACCTGCTAGCCGGATGGTTCCCACTACAATGAGAGCATTCATGCTTGTATCTGCAATTTGAGAGAAACTTGCATTGCCCTTCATTGAAAGAAAAGCAAAATCCCTTACGCAACGCAGACTGTGCGTTAGATACCCCTTTTGGAGTGAACTGAAGCTTAGGCGGCAACATGAGATTCAGCCATAGCCCAACATCTTTGGAACCCCAATGCAGGGAGGGGTGGACTGCCAATTTTTGGCGAAAATTTTCGTCATATGTGAACCATGCAGAGCCACCGAAATGACGAAAGGCCTCTGCAACAATATCTAAGTGTTGGAATAAACCTGAACACTTTGCAGGGAAACGTTCACCCATAACTGCTGCATAAATGCAGAAAGCCTGCAACCAATTTTGGAAGGTCCTTGGTATGGCCCTTCTCCTGTCCTCCTCAGATCTATCCGCTGCCAGCCTGTCAGATTTCAACAAAAATTCTTTAGAAGCCGGCAAAAGAGATAATATGTCAATGAATTCTCCTCTCCAAATCTTTTCTTTAACAGGCTTGGCTAAATGGAACCCTAAAGGTGACAGAACACATGGTAAGGGTTCCTTAAAAGAAGCCTCCCCAACTGCCACTGCTGAAGGCCTGATAGGCAGGATGGGATTAACAGACAATGGAGAGTTAACCACATCATCATGGTTTAACATGCCATGATCAGTCATTTGTGACTCATTTAAGTTTTGCCATACTGAGCTAACTTCATGCAATGGTAATTTTTTAACAGCACCATAATCATGTGCCCCTGTAAATATTTCAGTATCACTACCAACAGGCTCAAACGCACCAGATATCTGTGCCCTCTGATCAATTTTACTGGTATGCACAACATGCCTAGCACCAAACCTTTCTCTTTGTGCCCCTAGAATTTGAGAATTAACATTAGTTTGCTTAACATTCAATGCACCAGTGACCTGTGCTCCTTTAAAACTATTATCAATATTATTAGCACCAGCAGTCTGTGCCCCTTTAAATTGTTGTAAAATATTTGACAATGAATTCACTAGGAATGAAACATCTGCCATATTTGTAAACTGACACTGCTCACCATCATATGATATTGACGGATGCTCACTGAGTGCAGCAGCCTGGGGAAGCTGAGTAGCGCTGCTCTCCCTCATAGCCGGCTCTCTCTGTGTTCTTGAAGTGCCAGCCCTCTCCTCCCTTGCCACCTGAGGCGAAGCCGCTGTTCTCGTTCGTTTCTTCTTCCTCCCTGGCTGCTGCCGAGTCCCGCCTCTGACTGGGGCCGAAGCTACCTCCATCTTCTGCTTAGTGAGTGATGTCTCAGCAGGCGGAGCCGAGTCGCGCTCCTCCCCTAGGCATTGAAGGAGCCATTCTTCACCGCCCTCTCCCTCCGCTCTCTCAATAAGGCAGCACAGGAGTTCTTCCCGACTTTCAGACGAACAGCGGTTCATGCTGCAGCTCTGTGGTGTCGCTTCTTCTGCTTCACACGGACAGTAACCGTTGCACTCAGCCCCTTATATAGGCTTCTTCAGCGCTGCTCAGCGCCCGCCAAATTCCTCCAATCCTGACGCTGGCCCTTGCTACCAATCCTCTTACTGTTGCTGCCCTGAGCAACAGTGGCAACCAATGGCAACCTAGCAAATAGATAAAAGGGAGAGAGAAACTGCAGCCCCCTCTGAGCCATCCCATGTGGGCCCCAGCATAATGCTATGACCCTTCATTCTGTAAGTGTGACATTTGTTACTTATATGCTTTTTTTTTCATTTTGATTTGGGGTGGTGTCTCCTTTGGGAGGCAGGACCAACCTGTCTTTGGGTGCTCCCAGGGATACGCCTCCTGCTTGGTAGGTGGGCTGTTTTTCACTGGTGATGTCCTTATTGGGATTTTAGGTCTGTCCCCTCGAGACACTGCTAGAACCTGTTCAAGTGCACTTTCTAATTTAACCATAAATATTTTATTATAGGCTTCCCCCATTCATTGGTTGAGACCATTCTTTTGGGATTTCCTACCTAAACGCCCTTGTTGGGTCTTATACCCTATGGCCTCTTTGTGTGATGAAAGGCTTATACAAATTTCCAGGATGATCTTTGGTGTTGAGGGGGTACTTTCTCCTAACCAATTTATTTGACATGTAATTTTATCAATGATATTGTTAGGTGTTTGATATACGCCAAAGTCAACTTTGTATTCAATGTTTCATTGTAATTGTATACCCAATATATTTATATTGTATTTTACATTTTCAGAGGTGGTTACAGTCCCTGATGAAGATTATATTGTATGCACTTTTCGAAACGCATTGGACTTTTCCACTACTTACCATCTTTTGTCATCTGGTTGAATGGTTTCATGATTGTAGTAGGATTCTGCCACTTCTGTCAATTATTGTATAATATTATTCAAATACATGAATATACAGTGGGGACGGAAAGTATTCAAACCCCCTTAAATTTTTTCACTCTTTGTTATATCGCAGCCATTTGCTAAAATCATTTAAGTTCATTTTTTTCCTCATTAATGTACACACAGCACCCCATATTGACAGAAAAACACAGAATTGTTGACATTTTTGCAGATTTATTAAAAATGAAAAACTGAAATATCACATGGTCCTAAGTATTCAGACCCTTTGCTCAGTATTTAGTAGAATCACCCTTTTGATCTAATACAGCCATGAGTTTTTTGGGAAAGTTGCAACAAGATTTGGGGATCCTCTGCCATTCCTCCTGCAGATCCTCTCCAGTTCTGTCAAGTTGGATGGTAAACGTTGGTGGACAGCCATTTTAGGTCTCTCCAGAGATGCTCAATTGGGTTTAAGTCAGGGCTCTGGCTGAGCCATTCAAGAACAGTCACGGAGTTGTTGTGAAGCCACTCCTTCATTATTTTAGCTGTGTGCTTAGGGTCATTGTCTTGCTGGAAGGTAAACCTTCGGCCCAGTCTGAGGTCCTGAGCACTCTGGAGAAGGTTTTTGTCCAGGATATCCCTGTACTTGGCCACATTCATCTTTCCCTGGATTGCAACCAGTCATCCTGTCCCTACAGCTGAAAAACACCCCCCCCAGCATGATGCTGCCACCACCATGCTTTACTGTTGGGACTGTATTGGACAGGTGATGAGCAGTGCCTGGTTTTCTCCACACTTACTGCTTAGAATTAAGGCCAAAAAGTTCAATCTTGGTCTCATCAGACCAGAGAATCTTATTTCTCACCACCTTGGAGTCCTTCAGGTGTTTTTTCAGCAAACTCCATGCGGGCTTTCATGTGTCTTGCACTGAGGAGAGGCTTTCGTCGGGCCACTCTGCTATTAAGCCCCGACTGGTGGAGGGCTGCAGTGATGGTTGACTTTCTACATCTTTCTCCCATCTCCTGACTGCATCTCTGGAGCTCAGCCACAGTGATCTTTGGGTTCTTCTTTACCTCTCTCACCAAGGCTCTTCTCCCCTGATAGCTCAGTTTGGCCGGAAGGCCAGCTCTAGGAAGGGTTCTGGTCGTCCCAAACGTCTTCCGTTTTTATTTAAGGATTATGGGGGCCACTGTGCTCTTGGGAACCTTAAGTGCAGCAGAAAATTTTTTGTAACCTTGGCTAGATCTGTGCCTTGCCACAATTCTGTCTCTGAGCTCTTCAGGCAGTTCCTTTGACCTCATGATTCTCATTTGCTCTGACATGCACTGTGAGCTGTAAGGTCTTATATAGACAGGTATGTGGCTTTCCTAATCAAGTCCAATCAGTATAATCAAACACAGCTGGACTCAAATAAAGGTGTAGAACTATCTCAAGGATGCTCAGAAGAAATGGACAGCACCTGAGTTAAATATATGAGTGTCACAGCAAAGGGTCTGAATACTTAAGACCATGTGATATTTCAGTTTTTCTTTTTTAATAAATCTGCAAAAATTTCAACAATTCTGTGTTTTTCTGTCAATATGGGGTGCTGTGTGCACATTAATGAGGAAAAAGATGAACTTAAATGATTTTAGCAAATGGCTGCGATATAACAAAGAGTGAACAATTTAAGGGGGTCTGAATACTTTCCATCCCCACTGTATGTTTCTCCTATGGTTCTTTCCATAAGAATTTTATGAATTTTTGTGTATTAATAAAATCATATATTTTTTATTATTTTTTCTACTTATTTTTTTGTCAAATTGCCTTAAAAATCCCATTTTGAGGCTCTTCTTCTTTAGTCCCTCCTTATACTTACCTGAGCCCCATCTTAATCCAGCAATGAGCATGCGAGCAGTGGCTCTGCCAGGAATCTCTCTCCTCACTGGTTCACACAGCAGTGGAAGCCATTGGCCCCTACTGCTGTCAATCACAGCTAGTGAACCAATGAAAAGAGAGCAGGAGGTGGGGTCGAGCAACACTCTGTGTGTGAATGGACAATGCAAGAGTTTTGCTATTAGGGGCACTCAGCAGGGGGGGGAGCCAGGACCACCGGTGGGGGACCCAAAAAGAAGAGGATTGGGGATGCTCTGTGCAAAACCATTGCACAAGGCACGTAAGTATAACATGTTTGTTTTTTCAATTACAACCTTTAGAATAACTTTCCTTATATATATTAGGTTTGCATAGACTATGGAAGAGTTAAAATTGTCATTTTTTTCCCCAATGTTTTATTGGGAACATTATACTTCCATTTTGATCCTGAAGCCCCAGAAATGTAAGAAATAAACACCCTAAATGTGGGGGATATTAGTCTTTTGTCACTAGAACATGTGTCCTTATTGAAAGATTTCCCCTCTGTTCCTGTTCTGGTGACAACTGCTAGTGGAAACACAGGAAGTCAATTCGCCTAGAGGGGACACAACAAATAAAACTTGACATTTTTGGAAACCCTTCCCCACTCTAGATAATGTACACTTGTGTCTTTTGTTATCCTAATGAATTATGTGTCTCTATCTTTAAGTAAAAAAGGTTTTGGCTTGAAATACACTTTAAAGTTGACCATCATCTCTGTTAAATGTATACTCTAATGCCCCGTACACACGGTCGAACATTGATCAGACATTCCGACAACAAAATCCTAGGATTTTTTCCAACGCATGTTGGCTCAAACTTGTGTTGCATACACATGGTCACACAAAGTTGTCGGAAAATCCGATCATTCTGAACGCGGTGACGTAAAACACGTACGTCGGGACTATAAAGGGGGCAGTAGCCAATAGCTTTCATCTCTTTATTTATTCTGAGCATGCGTGGCACTTTGTGCGTCGGATTTGTGTACACACGATCGGATATTCCGACAACGGATTTTGTTGTCGGAAAATTTTATAGCCTGCTCTCAAACTTTGTGTGTCGGAAAATCCGATGGAAAATGTGTGATGGAGCCTACACACGGTCGGAATTTCCGACAACAAGGTCCTATCACACATTTTCCATCGGAAAATCCGACCGTGTGTACGGAGCATAAGATAGGATGGTGAAATTATCAACCTATTTTGCCGTGCTTGCAGAGGTTCTTGAAAGAATAGAGGAACCCTATATACAGTATATGTCTATTGAATGCTGTCTTAAAGGAAACCTGTTGTGAAAGAAGTATAGGGGATCAATTTCTGACCTCCTTCGAATATTCTAGTTGCTTGACTGCCTGTTGCTTTAAATACCTTACATCATAAACCTAAATAAGACTAAGTTTGATGGAATGAAGCTGCATTAAAAAAGCCAAAGATGAGAAAAACTGCAAGAAGCGACTTGTGAAATCTAAACATAAAAGGAGATACTTCAAGATCCTGTCCATGCACAAGAGAAGTGTAATACAAAACATTTTTTAAACTAATAATTTACCGGCCCCTTAAGACTGTACAACACAAGTCAAAGATAAAAAATTGTGCTAGTTCTAGAATAAATGGCACTAGTTTTCAAACCATTCAGCTTTTCACTCTGAGCTATTAAATAGGAATCCAGATGTTCTACTTGGAATTTCAAACATCCAGAGTGAAAATGGAAGTCTTTAATCACAGCTAGTTCTAGCATTCATTTACAATAACACCAAGCACATGAAAAATCTTTTCTGTTGCAGAAGCGTGATTATTATAAACTTTAAAGCTTAATTGATGAATGTGAGGTATATATTTTCTCAAACATGAAGCTGTCTCTTTTAACAAGACAATTGCAGGCACTAATTAGATAAACAACTTCCTATTTTGTTGCTTTGTCTAGCTTTAAATTGCCCATTGACAGTGAAGACAGTCATTAGAAAGCTCAATTGCTTGCTGGTGATGACCTATGAAGTTGTTTCTAGGGAAGATAAAACAAAGGAAAACCAACATAACTATGCATTTTAACCTTTAATAAATGGCTAGATAGAACAATATGCTGAATTTTTTTTTATTAGTATAAACTATACAGGTTTCTGAATAAAAATTGCATGTTGCTTTTGCAAATACCACAAATATGTTAAAAATTTGAAAAAAAAAAAAAAGTCCTAAGGACCCAGTTGCTACCATTATGCCCCGTACACACAATCGGACTTTCCGACAACAAAACCGTTTATTTTTGTTTGAAGGATGTTGGCTCCAACTTGTCTAGCATACACACGGTCACACAAACATTTGTTGGCGGAAAAATTTGAGAACCTGCTAGCCAACAATTGTTGGCGGAAAGTCAGATAACAAATGTTCGATGGAGCATACACACGGTCGGACTTTCCACCAACAAGCTCACATCCAACATTGGTGGAAAATCCGATCGTGTGTATGGGGCATTACTTTCAAAAACACCAGCACACCACACTCTTGCATATGATGCCCTGCTGCTCTTTTTTACTATTACGATTATTATAAATGGGCTGGGTTGGCATATAGTTAGTTCTTAAGCCTTTTGGATATCAGCTTAATCTTCCTCAGAGGTCTATATTTATATCAACCATTTGAGTCCCAGAGCATTTTTTTTCCTGGCAATGTCCCAGTTTCACAAATGATACCTTTTAGCATTTGTATTCTACCCCAATATATTATACACTGGGGGTTATTTACTAAAGGCAAATCCACTTTGCACTACAAGTGCACTGCACTGTTTTTACTTTTCATCAGCTCATCCCCCACAGTTATTACCTTTTGTATCACTTGACCCTCCCTCTTAGGTTGTAGGCTCTAACAAAAAGGGCCCTCTGATTCCTCTTGTACCAAATTGTATTGTAACTGTAAAGTCTGCCTTTATTTTGCAAAGCGCTGAGCAAACTGGTAGCGCTATATAAATCAGGTATAATAATATTTACCACAAAACATAATCAACAAAGTCTGCTGAATGATATCACACTAGTACATCTTATATTTAATGTAGCAGAACAGTAA
Source organism: Lithobates clamitans (assembly GCA_037952925.1). Lineage (NCBI taxonomy): Eukaryota > Metazoa > Chordata > Amphibia > Anura > Ranidae > Lithobates > Lithobates clamitans. Next base: position 1,728,643 of record JBBGZY010000006.1, on the reverse strand, counting down.
TACTTAAAATGAACATATTTACTTAAGTAAAACTACTATGGAGTGCTGTGTAGAATGATCTAAAGCCCAGAATCTGATAGCTTTAGCTCCTGAGCTTAGTTCTACACCCCTTCCTTCACTAATATCTGGTGATTTCTGTACCAGAAACTGCCTGAATTTCTAAAGAAATGCTAAGTCTGAGTGCTGCTTTATAACCATGCTGGCATGAACAGCTGCTCTCCCTGTGTAATTTAAAATTGCACCTGGGACTAAAGTTTTATAGTTAGTGAGGTTGAATAAAGACACCAGTCCATCAAGTTCAGTGAGTGTGTGTGTGTCTGAGCACCCTTGAATGTGGTAACAGATGTACAAGGTTCAAAGAAGCATGGGTAGCAGTAGCTTGGTAGCAGGTGATTGCCACAGACAGAGATGTAGTCAAAGCAAGAAAGGGTCATACACAGTAGGCAGGAGTGTGGACAAGAAGCAGGCAGAGCAAGGTCAGTAGCAGGTCGAGGTCAGTACCAGGAAAGCAGGCAGAGTAATGTCCAGGAGCAGGCCGAGCGCAGTACCAGGGAAGAAGGCAGGGAATAGTCAGAGTCAAGCTGAGGTCGGTATCCAGAATCCACAGATCAAGGTCAGAAGCAATCTGGGTCAGCAATGAAAAATCAGTCAGCAAAAGCAGGAACATTGGTAACAGGAAAGTTGAAGAACATCCAACGATTATCACACTCCAGGGTTTCCTTTAACCGCTTCAGATCCGCGCTATTGCCAAATGACGGCAACAGCACGGACCTACATTGCCGGGACTACGTCTATTGACGTCGTCCCGTGCACGAGCGGCCTGCGCGCCCCCTGCAGGGTGCGCGCGGCGCGCTCGGTGATCAGCGAGTCTCTGAGACTCGCCTAATCACAGATCAGAGTAAGGGGTTGGTCCCGACCCCTTACCACATGATCAGCTGTCAGCCAATGACAGCTGATCATGTGATGTAAACAGAGCCGGTAATTGGCTATTTTTTCTCCTCGCGCTGACAGTGTGAGGAGGAAAAAAAAGCCGATCACCGGCGGCCGTGAGAGGGACATCAGTCCTGATCACGGCGATCATCTGCCCCCTGACACCTGGCAATAGGCAGCAGTGCCGCCTACCAGTGCCCACCAGCGTCACCCATCAGTGCCCACAGTGCCATCCATCAGCACCCACAGTGCCACCCATCAGCGCCCACATCAGTGCCACAACAACAGTGCTGCACATCAGTGCCACCTATCAGTGCCCATCAGTGTCACCTACCAGTGCCCATCAGTGCTGCCTAACACTGCCCATCAGTGCCACCCATCAGTGCCGCCCATCAGTGCCCCCATCAGTGGTACCTATCAGTGTCCATCAGTGCCACCTATCCGTGCCACCCATCCGTGCCACCCATCAGCGCCCATCAGTGGCCATCAGTGCTGCCTTATCTGTGCCCATCAGTACCGCCTTATCTGTCCCCAACATTGCTGCCTTAACTGTGCCTATCAGTGCCGCCTTAACTGTGCCTATCAGTGCCGCCTTAACTATGCCTATCAGTGCCACCTTAACTGTGTCTATCTGTGCCCATCAGTGCAGCCTATCAGTGCCCACCAGTGCCGCCTCATCAGCGCATATCAATGAAGGAGAAAAATTACCTGTTTGTAAAATTTTATAACAAACTATGAAACATGATATTTTTTTTTTCAAAATATTTCATCTTTTTTTGTTTGTTTAGCAAAAAATTAAAATCCCAGCTGTGATTAAATACCACCAAAAGAAAGCTCTATTTATGGGAAAAAAAGATAAAATTTCATTTGGGTACAGTGTTGTATGACCACGCAATTGTCATTCAAAGTGCGTCAGCGCTGAAAGCTGAAAATTGGTCTGGGCAGGAGGGGGGTTTAAGTGCCCAGTAAGCAAGTGGTTAAATAAGCAGATTGGAGCCTATGCACGTGGACATGCGCGCTGATGCATGCTGCCGCACACAGATGCACCTACATATTAGTGCTCCCTGGATATTAGTTTAAGCTTGTCTGTGTGCTGGTACATGTGCACATGCTGCACAGAAATTAGCATTAGCTGCACAGAAATTAGCATTAGCTGCATGGGAATTAGCATGAGCTGCACAAGAATGCGCATTAACTGTAGTATTAGCATTAGTATTAGCTGTGCGAGTATTGGTCCTTTGACAAATGGTGACCGGAACTGGATGGCATACTCAAGATATGGCTGAAGCAGAGTTCTGTAAAGTGGTAGAATTATAGTCTTATCTTATCTGTTTCTGCAGCTTGGCATTGCATGCTATTATTGAGCCTGGGATCTACTAGGACCCTTTAGAACCTTTTCCATCCTCAATTCTCCCAGAGATTCTCCCCCTAGTGAGTAACTTGTATTCATATTCTTAGCCGTTATGTCTCCTTCTTATAATATTGTTATATCCTGTTGGGATGGTATTGCCCTGCTTAGCTTGGTATCAACAGCAAACACCAATATTAAACTTTCTATATTAAGTTGCGCTATGCTCTCATGTGAGTGAATACTAGCAATAAACCTTGATAATGCTAAATTATATATATAAAGTGACTCCGTACATAAATAAAAATTGATTGATTAATTGATTAGATCATGTTTTAAATAGTCTACTGTTTTAAGATGATTTTCAAACGTCCACTGTTTTAAGGTGATTTTCAAACATGAAATTAACACCTCAGAGGTCACGTTCGCAAGTACTAAATAACCTGCCTTCACTTACCTGTGCGGGCATTATTAACTAAATTTTCTTGTCAACATTGCTGTAAACATTCTTGTACTATGTCATTGTTCACTTATAATTGTGTCCATTTACGGACCTTTTAATGTCTTATTTTTCAATAAACTGAAAGATTTTATATATACTTTTGTCCATACCCTTTCGGTACTGCAATAGTCCTAAACTCTCTTTTTTTTGGAAGAGGTAGGACCCAATTGGAGAGGTCCTAGCTGTTCTCTCTTCCAAACAATATTGCTGTAAACATTGAAAGGATGATGGTACCTATTAATGACACAATACCCTCTCTCTAATCCTGTGGCATTCATTTAATTATCGTTGATGAAATTAACACACGATACACCCAAGAGTCGTGGTTAAAAGAAATAAAGACCTCCACCTCTGCACACACTGCCGCTTACCGACTCCAAATGGTCTCCTATTACAGGTGATCACACTCGCTTGTGGTTTAATACCCAGCCCGGCCTTTTGAGAGATGAAACGGTGATCGCAGCATCTTCACAGAATGTAATCTTTCAGGGGCACGTGTTGCCCATTGATCCCCAAAAAGACATAAAAGCTTCCACAGGGTAAAATCCAAGGTTACTTTATTTAAATAAGAAAGTATTGCACTTACAGTTAAAACAATTAGAAATTGCAGTATAAACGAGCCGGCCGGCTCTCGATAGCAGCCCGTCACTCCGGGACCTGCATGAATGCGGTGATGTCAGCACGTCGCTCCTCCTTACACGTTTTGTCACACCTGACATCATCCTGGAGCCTGTTGAATGCCACTATGTGTCTTATTCACACAAGAAAGGAAGCCTATGCTTCCTTTCCTGTGTGAATAAGACAAATAGTGGCATTCTATAATCAATTAATCAATCAATTTTTATTTATGTACGGAGTCATTTTATATATATAATTTAGCATTATTAAAGTTTATTGCTAGTATTCAATCACATGAGAGCATAGCGCAACTTAATATAAAAAGTTGTTTATTTTGTGCGTATCTCACAGGAAGTTGCAGCTTTGCTTTCTAAAAAACAAACTTATTTATGTTTCATCCATTCACTTGTTCACTTGTTCTTCTTGTCTGATATGCACAGTAATTTTAATTTTTTTTTGTGCATATCTCACAGGAAGTTCCAGCTTTGTTTTCTAAAAAACAAACATATGTTTCATCCATTCACTTATTCACTTGCTCTTTTTGTCTGATAAGCGCAGTAGCCTTGGGGTACCACACCTACAACTCTACACCACTCAAAAGATAAGTTATTTATCACCCACCTCTGGATGCACTACTATAACCAGCTTTCTATCTACAGGTACTGTACATATACTATCATCAATGCTACAGATTGAGCAATTTGTAAATTAAGCATTTATGGGGCACTGTATTAAATGCTGGGGTGAAATCCAGATACACCACATCCAAAGGCCTTCCTCTATCCAAATTACAGCATACCTCCTCATAGAATGTTAAAAGGCTGGTCTGGAAAAAAAATCTTTCATAATTTCATGCTGGTTACTAATAATAGTACTATTTTCATCAGCAGACTCTTGGATGTGGTCCCTTATCATCCCCTCCAATAGTTTACAAACTATTGATGTTAGGCTGACTGGTACTATGTTTGTTTTTTTGCCAATCAACTGGTACCATTCCAGTCATTAAGCTGTCCTTAAAAATTAGGAATAACAGTATGGCTTTAACAATGCTAATTTATTTGTGGACTCTCTGGTGTAACCCATCTGGTCCTGGTGACTTTTTCACATTAAGTTTTTCAAGTCTCCTTCTCCTTTAAACCAATATCCACAAAATGTGTCATATTCATTGCATTTATTTTACACATCTAGACTGAGATTGGTCTCATATTCATACTTTAGGTTAAGGGATCTGTAGCACACACCCACTATCAATTTACTGTTTGTTTCTTCTTTTTGAAGCTTCAACCACATCTACCTCATCTACTGCCCCATTAGCAATGTCATCCCTTATGTTCAAATTGCTCTTGACATATAGGTACACTCCTTCTTGTCTTCTACCTACTTCGCCCTTCCAATACAGTTGCAAGTCATTCATGTAAACTGTAAAACCAGATTTCTGTTATTACCACAAAGTCAAAATCCCTCCGCCTGTATCTGCGATTCCAGTTCTTCAATTTTTTCAATCAAACTTCTAACATAAGTGAAAATGCCTTTTAATATGGTATAAGAGCATGTCATTTTCTCCTTGATTGTTCTAAAGCTGCAAAAGGATTCTGCCAGCTGACAAGTGTTGGTCTTAGGTATTCTAGTTACACTGCCAATTTTTCCCACATTAGCACCCTCTGACCCTTGTCCACTGCCTGATATAATGTCCCCTGATGTGATTAGAAGCATTTCCTTATTTATCCCAGAGCAACTGGGGGGCACGGGAGTTAAGCTTTAATTCTAGCATTTGTGTAAAAAGAAAAACAATGACGATAGCTAATAAGACTATAAGAAAGGGACAATATTCAAAAATCTATTTAGTATTGCAATTGCTTACTAAGGTATGAAAAGCACATGTGTCAAAGAAAGGAGTGGTGGCAAGGTAACCATACAATGTGGTCTTGGAAGAAATAAGGCAGTTTAAGTTTAGTTATTTAGCATTACAAATTCAAGAAGCAGCATATGAAATAATGAACATACCAAGGCCATCAGGTGTATGCATGTTTGTTACCCACAGTTAAATTTGTAATTTCCTGTCACTGACTTTTTTTTTACGAATGCATTTTCCTTTAAATTGCATTCAACTTGGATTTGAGATCAGTCTAAGATGTTTAGGAAACCATTCAGAGTTTTTGACAGGTGTATTTGACCTGCAGTTGATCTCATTCAGATTTGCATTTGACCTTCTTCTGACCAGTTTGAAGCTGCTTTTGCATTTCAATTGAATTGTATAGAGAGACATGCAGACTGACATGTCATAAACATGTCAACATTGGCCCTATGTAATATCGGAACACATAGTTACATTGTTAGATTTTAAAAAAGGCCAATATCCACTTTTTAAGCATTTCCCTACATGAAAAGTGATTGCAATCTAACTGATATAAGACAGCATCAAAACATTGGAGAAAAAGGTATTTTGATTTCAGGTACACCACCATTCGGTTGGTGTATGTTCATATACTAAACCTAGTACAGTTTATCAGTGAAAAGCCACATGCATGCTGTAAAAATTTTGCATCTCACCAAGCACCATGTGTGCTTAGCAAATCATGTAAGATCATACTTTAGCCATTTGCCTGGTTTGGGGGCCCTTTGATGCCACATGCATATAAAACAGATAAAACAGGCCCAATGTGTTTGCAATGGGCCTTCCCAATTACAGTCAAACTCATCCACTGCAGACACAGACAGTACAGTGCCTTGCACAAGAATTCACCCCCCTTGGCATTTTTTTGTGTTTTGTTACCTCACAACCTAGAATTAACATGGATTGTTTGAGGATTTTCATCATTTAATTTACAGAACATGTCCACAACTTTGAAGATGTTTTTTTTTTGACTTGTGAAAAAGTCAATGTGCATAACTCTTAACCCCCCTAAAGTCAATACTTTGTATAGCCAAATTTTGTGGCTATCACAGCTCCAATTGCTTTGGATAAGTCTCTATGAGCTTGCTACATCTTACCACTGGGATTTTTGCCCATTCCTCCTTGGAAAACTGCTCCAGCTCCTTCAAGTTGGATGGTTTGAGCTTGTAAACAGCAATCTTTATGTCTGACCACAGTATTTCTATTGGATTGAGGTCTGGGCTTTGACTAGGCCATTCCAACACATTTACATGTTTCCCCCTAAATCAAAGTGTTGCTTTAGCAGTGTGTTTGGGGTCATTGTCCTGCTGCAAGGAGAAACTCCGTCCTAGCCACAAATCACTCACAGAGTGGTACAGGTTTTGCTCAAGAATATCCCTGTATTTAGCACCATCCATCTATCCCTCAACTCTGACCAGTTTCCCAGTCCCAACTGCTGAAAAACATTTCCCACAGCATGATGCTGCCACCACCATTTTTCACTGTGAGGATGGTGTTCTTTGGGTGATGTGATGTGTTGGGTTTGCACCAGACACAGCGTTTTCTTTAATGGCCAAAAAGTTCAATTTTAATCTCATCAGACCAGAGCACCTTCCCTCCATACATTTTGGGAGTCTCCCACATGCCTTTTCGCAAACTCAAAACTTGCCATTTTGTTTTTTGCTGAAAATAATGGCTTTCTTCTGTCGCTTATTGTCGTCCTATGTACAGATACTCCAGCCTCTACTGTGGAACTCTGCAGCTCCTCCAGGGTTACCTTAGGTCTCTGTGCTGCCTCTCTGATTAATGCCCTCCTTGCCCAGTCCGTGAGTTTTGGTGTGTGGCCATCTCTTGGCAGGTTTACTGTTGTGCCATGTTCTTTCCATTTAGTTATGATAGATTTGATGGTGCTCCTAGGGATCATCAAAGATTTTGATTTTTTTTTAATAACCTAACCCTGACTTGTACTTCTCAACAACATTGTCCCTTACTTGTTTGGAGAGTTCATTGGCCTTCATGGCAGTGTTTGGTTAGTGGTGCCTCTTGATTAGGTGTTGCAGCCTCTGGGGCCTTTCAAAAGGGTGTGTATATGAAATGAGAGATCATGTGACACTTAGATTGCACACAGGTGGACATCATTTCACTAATTATGTGACTTCTGAAGGTAATTGGTTACACCAGAGCTTTTTATGGGCTTCATAACAAAGGGGGTAAATACATACGCACGTGCCAATTATCAGTTTTTTATTTCTGAAAAATAGTTTTATGTACACATTTTTCTAATTTTACTTTACCAACTTAGACTATTGTGTTCTGATCCATCACATATAATTCAGATTAAAAAAACATTGAACTAATGGCTGAAATGTAACAAAATAGGTAAAAAGCCAAGGGGGTGAATACTTTTACAAGGCATTGTATATGGCCGGTATAGCTTCAGTGTTTTTACTTCTAGTAATTAGCAGGAATGGGCTTGGGCGTGTTCTGGATCCCACCTGCCTGATCCCACCAGGAAGCCAACACTGCACACCGCTAATCACAGGCAGTAAGACATTTCCCAATCCGCAGCTGCACAGATCGGGAAATGTCTGACTGCTTGTGATTAACCGTGTGCAGTGTCGGTTTCCTGGGGGGATCGGCAGGTGCGATCCCGAAAACACCTGAGCCCTTCTCTAGTAATTAGCTGCTCCAGGGAAAGTGTCCAAATAACTCCAAAGCTGCTTACAGCTGTGCAGCTTTTTTGGTGCAACATGACCAGAAAGTCAGGATTCCTCCAGTGCACTCAAGATCAGCTGACTACTGTTACTACCTACCATTTCAGTCTGCTACAGTCACTTCAGTCCAGTTTACTACAATCACTTCCATTTAATTTGCTACAGTCCCTACAGTCCAGTCTGCTATAGCCAATACAGTCCCTTCTGCTGCAGCCTTTTCCGTCTAGTCTGCCACAGTCACTTCAGTCCTCTCTACTACTATCACTTCAGTTTAATTTGCTACAGTCCCTACAGTCCAGTCTGATGCAGTCATGTCAGTCCATACCATTACAGACACTACAGTCCACTCTGCTATGGTCACTACTGTTCATTCTGCTACCGTCCAGTCTGCTGCAGTTATGCTTTTATGGCCCAATATACTATGGTGAGTAATGTCCAGTTTGCTACAGTCCCTACAGTCCAGTCTACTACATTCACTACAGTCCAGTGTGCTATTATCACTACTATCCAGTCTGCTACAGTCAATACTGTCCAGGGTGCTACTGTCCAGTCTGCTACAGTTCTACTTCTATGGTCCAGTCTCCTACAGTGACTAATATCCAGTCTGCTACAGCCACTACAATCCAGTCTGCTATAGTCACTACTGCCCAGTCTGATAAAGTAAAGTCTTCACCTGCTTAGTTTAAAATGTGAAAAGGGGTCTGCTTTCTCCCCAACCCATGACACCTAATGTGCTTTACAACACATTTCTTAAGTCAGGTTCACGTACACCTGAGAAACCAGAGCAAAGTAATTCTCCTAAGTTCTCCTGCTCTGGTTGTTTTTACACCATATTAGAGGTTATTGTCACACCACTCCTTGTCACATAAAGTGTTGCATTAACACATATGTCATTGTGTATTAAAGCACACTTTGTTAAGACAGATCATTCATTTGAATTGGTTAAAAACTTACTGTAAAAATGGACTTGCACCACAAAGCAGTGTGCACTGTGGTGCATTGCATTGTGAGTGCATTGCCTTTTATTGTAATGCAATGACGTGCAAAAATTATTAACAGAACACTGTCATTTGTGTATTGATGTGTATTGTGGCAACACATGCTAAAACGTTTGTATACTGCATGTTACTGCAAGACAAGGTGTTACTAGACCCTGTAACTGTTTGTAGTGCGTAGTCCTGCAATCATGTGTATTTAAATGCACTTTCTCAATTTCCTCTAAATATTCATCTGGTTTTGAGACCCACAACAGCACCGTAATTCTCTGGGCCCCAGGACACCTCTTTAGCATAATGACTGACATGTCCTATAACTTATATGTGGCCCAGTGTTTGGGCAAGGTTGTTCTAATTGAAGGTTTCCCAGGTAGGTAGGTATTATGATGACAAATTCTATTTTGGTTATTGCATTTGAAGGGTATCTATATTCCAAAAAAAAAAAAAAAAAAAAATATATATATATATATATATATATATATATATATATATATACACACATATATATACATTATAATACAGCTTATTGGTCCTTAAATGTATTGGTCCTTAATGTATTAATTTTCTTATTTTGAGGATTTTTTCCTTTATATTCACCTGCAAATAACACAGTTCCTGCCCCTGCCCCTACATTTACTCCACCATATCTTTGGAAGGAGCCATGGTTGTCACCCAGGCTGGATGCCTGCCTTTGCTCATCTCCGTTACATGAGGGGGTGGGAGAAAAATTTTTTACAGAGGGAAAAAACCATCACTTATGCTGTCTTTTTAGCTCACAGGAAGTGACAAGAACGCTACATTTCTAGCAAGATCAACAGACATTTTCTGTAGTTAGAAAATGTTCTTAGGAAAGAAAATGAAAACGAATGCAGCTGTCACATCTAAGAAGTGGTAAGCTGCAATATATTAAAATGTTTTTCTATATAGTTCTCTTTTAAGTTGAACTCATATCCTTCATGCTTGCTCTACATAAGTGACACTCTTGTTAGTGAAACTAGGATCACAATGACAATGCTGGAGCTTCAAAAACATGTCCACAATGACAGTTCCCTTGTTTGTATCACAAGTTCACTTTAACTATTATAACATTGAAATATTTTCAGTGGCATGAAATAATTATTCATTCCCTGTGCCAACATGTATTAAACAGATCTGTAAAAACTGCTTCATAATATATAAAGTGCACAGTGAAAACAGGAAAATGCATTTAGACATTCTTTTACCGAGGATAAAAAAAAGATTGTCCACTAAGCCAAAATCAATCCAAAAATAAAAGTATGTAATCATTCCTTCAACCATCAGTTTGTCTGAGCAATTTAAAATTCTGCTGTCCTTGTTAAAATGCATGTTTTTACAACCCTCGTTTTTTTTTTGTTTTTTTTTTACAAAGCAGTGATCATAAAGTAATAATGTTGTCACATATACTAAAGTGATTTTACGCTGTTGGCCATCAATTGCTTTTACTAGCAAAAGAGCTTATTTTGTTGCATCAGAGCCTGATTTCTTCTACAAAAAGACCCATGTGTGGCAGGTTGCAAATAGATCTTAAGCTGCCTAGCTAGATTTGAGTCCATCTGGCTCTATTAGCACTGGGGTTAGAAAAAAAAAAAAAGCTGACACAAGCGAGTTCTAATTTTGTGTTTTCTATAAATTACCAGAATATTGTCTCACTAAATCAAAGCTTTCTGTACTGCTTTTAGAGTGCTTTCTTTGAAAGATTATCCTTATCCTGCATCATTCTTGGAAACATGGCTTCCCTGGATTACCTTGATTTATTGTGGAAGCATTTGCCCTTGTAAAAGCTTTGGCTTTGTAGTAAGAGCAGGTATAAGGTATTTGTTTGAATCTGTGAGCTAATGGGTCAATAAAATCCCATTGTTTTTAAAGTTAGATTACAAACAGTTATTTTCTTTCCTTTTTTTTTCGGGCTGATGGCTTTGTAATTTAAGTGACTGTAGAGCTGCCTAATCATTTTTGCAGTCTGCGGTAGACGCCAACCACCCTATCCGCCATCATGTGTCATACAATCCCTGTCCAAATCATGCCGCCTTAGCCTCCACAACATTTCCAGAATACGCCCCTTTTTAACTAATGACACCACCAAGTTTCTAATTCACTCCCTGGTCATCTCTCGCCTCGATTACTGCAACTCCCTCCTCATTGGATTACCTTTACATTGACTCTCCCCCCTTCAGTCCATAATGAATGCCGCTGCAAGACTCATCCCCCTTACCAACCATTTAGTGTCCTCCACCCCTCTCTGCCAATGCCTCCACTGGCTTCCACTCACCCAACGAATAAAATTCAAAGTACTAACAATAATTTACAAAGCCGTCCATAACTCTGCCCCAGCTACGTCACTAACCTAGTCCCAAAATACCAACCAAGTCGCTCTCTTCGGTCATCCCAAGACCTCCTACTCTCTAGCTCCTTTGTCACCTCCTCTCATGCTCGCCTCCAGGATTTCTCCAGAGCTTCTCCCAGCCAATGGAACTCCCTACCCCAATCTGTCTGACTGTCCCCTAATCTATCCATCTTTAGGTGATCCCTGAAAACCCTTCTCTTCAAAGAAGCATATCCTGCTTATAACTAACACTGTTTTACTTCCTCCATCAGCTCATCCCCCCACAGGTATTTCCTTTTGTATCAATTGACCCTTCCTTTTAAGATTGTAAGCTCTAACAAGCAGGGCCCTCTGATTCCTCTTGTACCAAACTGTAATGTAACTGTAATGTCTGCCCTCATGTTGTAAAGCTCTGCGCAAACTGTATATAAAACCTGTATAATAATAATAATGTGTCCAGGTCTCACTTGTCCCTCCTGGGTGCCTGGGACTATCATACCAAGTGTCAGAATGGAAAGTGCTGGAAAATGAATGAACATCCATTTGAAAATCTCACCTGTGAAGAATGAACCTGGAAACGCTCAGCTCTAATAAATTTTGGAATTAGAGATGTCAATTTCTAGGTCCTCTGGCCTGGAAAAAGTTGAATGGCACAATCTGTTGTCTGCTTCAAAAGAGTGCCAAGGTGAATCTGATGAACTGTAAAGGCTTTCACAATGCTGCCTATGTGCAATTTTAAGGCTTGATATGTTTGGTTAAGGACTGGGCAAATGCTGACATTCCAAATGTAACCATAAAACAAAAGCAGATATAGGTAATATGGGACTTTTCAGGCACTATAATTGACAACAAAAGGAACTTATAGATAATAAAATAAGACTTATTAATACATCCATGAAAACACAACATAAATCATTGGCTGATTACACTGGCTGATTATAACACTTATTTCTCAACAGAATGTCCTCAAATTCATAATTACAATGCATGTACAGTAGTGTCCAAAGAACTGTGTACATAGGAACAGTTCAGCTCAGACACGCTTGGTATCTACTTACTCGAGGCAACCTCTTATTTAAATTTTACCAAAAGCTTGAGTTTTATATTTTGTTTGTCTGCACTAAAATTAATTTGATAAACAGTTGCGTTAACATTGTGTGACATAAATTATATATAATGTTTTGGATGTTTTAAGTAACCTTCAGGTTTAAAATATGTATTTTATGTGGAAAGAGTAAAAAAAAGACACTAAGGCCCCTTTCACATGAGTGCTTCCGCTAAGTGGAATCCACTTGCTCAGCAGAGATCTCTCAGCTGAGCAGGCAGATGACAGGTCCGTGTCCACTCTGTTAGGCAAAGCAGACATGAACACAGTCCCACTATACTCTATGAGGCAATCGCATGCATATGTCTATGAGGCAATCCGATCCATATGTTTTTGGCGGAGAGGATCAGATCAGACAGTAGTGGGTATCAGCGGACACGTGTCCACTGACATCCATCGCTCCATAGAAGAGACTGCAGGGTCTGATCAAGTCTGCCTGAAAAACTGACAGGAAGACCTGATAGGACAGCCTGTGTGAAAGGGGCCTAACAGCAAAATGGTTAAACTTTTTTTTTCAACCATTACTAAAATTAAAAAAATGTGAAAGTGGCCAGCCTAAGAAACTATACAAGGAAAGTTTCATGATTCATTCACATACACCAAAATTATTGGGACACCTGCCTTACATGCACATGAACTTTAATGGCATCCCAGTCCTGGTTTGTAGGGTTCATAACTGAATTGGCCCACCCTTTGCAGCTATAACAGCTTCAACTCTTCTGGGAAGGCTGTCCACAAGGTTTAGGAGTGTGTCTATGGAAATGTTTGACCATTCTTCCAGAAGCGCATTTGTGAGGTCAGGCACTGATGTGGATGAGAAGGCCTGGCTTGCAGTCTCCGCTCCTATTCATCCCAAAGGTGTTCTATCAGGCAGAGTTGTGCAGGCCAGTCTATCTATCTATCTATCTATCTATCTATCTATCTATCTATCTATCTATCTATCTATCTATCTATCTATCTATCTATCTATCTATCTTCAATTATATCACTTCCAAATTTTTATTCTGTCGTGTGAGAATTTTCTTGACTCTAGTAAACTCTTCGGGTTCTATCTGAGATTAGCATGCAAAAAAAAATGGACGATTATTTGTCCGATAATTTCATCGTGTATACCAGGCATTAGTCTCCCCTGACATTAGACAAGACATTATTAGAATGACATAACATTATACAATGACTAGTTACAGCGCCACCTACTGTTAATCACAGAATGTTACCCTCCAATGAGTTACATGGTAGAGTGTTGGGAAGCTTCAAAATATATGACAAAACATATCTAAAACCAAAAATAAATTATTGTATTGCAGTTTATTAGACCATAAATGTGGTGGCTGGATTTGTTATCTTTTTAGGCTTTTATCTATAATTGTTACCTGTCAGGTATTACACAAGTTAAAAAAAAAATACACAGGTATTTTTCTGTACTTGCAGAAAATGTACATGATAAAAAGAAAAAGCTTTATTGAGCATATAGGAATAAAATATCAAAAACGAGACAAAAGGAAGCATATGTCAATCTTGAAAAAACAACTTGTCTTATAAGCAGAGCAGGTAGGAGGACAGCATATAGCATTTACACTAAGAGATAGTATTTTTATCAACATGGTAACATTACATAAATATAAAACAAGGGCATATCTCAGAGGCAACCAGGTGAGAAAGATAAAGAATAAATGGTGTAAGGGATCCCTGTCAAAGTTAAGCAAATGAGAATGAAGACAATATGATTGTGGAAATTGTGAATGGGGCCGAGAACTTTAGATAACACCATAGGCGTGCATAGGGGGTGTGCCAGGTGTGCCTGGGCACACCCTAATCCCTCTGTGCAGTGCCGATTCCCCCTACTGCCAAGGATCCCCCCCCCGTGTTACACTCCCGGCAGTGCTGCTGGCTTCCAACCTCTCCTCTCCCCGCAGCTGCTGCAAAGCACAGGTTTACCTTAATATGGGGTGATTCTCGCCTCAGTGGCATCCCCCATGAAATGATTTGAAGAAAATTGGCTTTTTATAGAGTGATGTGATTGTATGTGCAAAATAAGATGCTTTCTTATGATTGAGAAAGTAAATAGCGTGCCTTTTTTTTTTTACTCCAAACTACTTTTAATCCTAAAACTGGAAATCTGCCCAATTTCACAAATAGCATACAGATTTTTATGTATAAAAGTATATTTAATTCCATAATGGCAAAGTGAATTTACAGTAAATCTGTGCTTTGCCTGCACAAGACAAAACAATGTATTCACTTAACTGTTACCCTTCCTACTTGCCCAATACACCTCCTTCTTTTTGCTACTCTGCCCCTATATGACTGGTGAAGAAAAGGAAATAAGTCACATGCTTCCCATATCTGAAACTACCAGGGGCCAATGGGACATGACCGTCTACAGCTGGGGGGAGCAGAAGTTACTGTAAGTAAACCTGTTGCTTTGAATTGACGCCTTTTTTTTCCACAGATAGAGCTTTCTTTTGGTGGTATTTGATCGCCTCTGTTGTTTTTATTTTTTGCGCTATAAACAAAAAAAGAGCAACAATTTTGGAAAAAACACAATATTTTGTACTTTTTGCTATAATAGATATATCCATTTTTTTTTAAAAAGCTATTTTTTTCTCCGTTTAGGCCAATATGTATTCTTCTACATATTTTTTGTAAAAAAAATTGCAATAAGCGTATATTGATTGGTTTGCGCAAAAGTTATAGCGTCTACAAAATAGGGGATAGATTAATAGCATTTTTATTATTATTTTTTTTTTTTACTAGTAATGGCGGCAATCTGCGATTTTTATCAGGACTGCGACATTATGGCAAATACAGCGGACATTTTTGACACATTTTTGGGACCATTGGCATTTATGCAGCGATCAGTGCTATAAAAATGCACTGATTACTGTATAAATGTCACTGGCAAGGAAGGGGTTAACACTAGGGGGCGATCAAGGGGTTAACTGTGTTCCCTAGTGTGTGTTTCTAACTGAAGGGGGAGGGGACTGACTAGAGGAAGTGACGTATCGTGGTATCTATCTAATAGGAACACACAATCTGTCACTCCTCTCAGAACAGGGAAATGTGTGTTTACACACACTCGTTCCTGTTCTGTCTCTTCTGCTCGCGATTGCTCGTGGCCAGCGGTCATCGCGACCATCGGCCATGAGCATCGGCACCCCCGCTGTGTAGCGGGTATGCCTGCAATCCTGATCCCACAAGCTGACGTATAGCTACGATGGTTCGTGGGATCGTTCCGACCTGCCGCGGTAAAATGGCGGTCAAAGTATATCTAAAGCCCAAACTTTCTTCTAAGGCTTTGTATAGGATATAGAATGGTTAAAACCCCTGTTCAATTGGGGAGGTTTCCCTTCACTTGCTGTTCCAGACATACAACAGAAAGTGAGAAGAAGAGAAAAATCCCCACTTACACACAATCGGAAATTCAACCAGCAAAAAGAGCAATGAGAGCTTTTGGTTGGAAAATGCAACCGTGTGTATGCTCCATCGGACTTTTGCTGGCGGAATTGCCGCCAGCAAAAGATTGAGAGCAGGTTCTCAATTTTTCGGTCGGAAAAAGTTCCTATCTGAAAATGCGATCGTCTGTACAAATTCAGATGCACAAAATTTCAACTCATGCTCGGAAACAATTCGACGCATGCTCGGAAGCATTGAACTTCATTTTCTCAGCTCATCGTAGTGTTGTACGTCACCGCATGCTTGACGGTCAAAAGTTCAGAGAACTTTTGTGTGACCATGTGCAAGCTTGAGCGGAATTCCGTTGGAAAAACCATCCAAGTTTTTTCCAACGGAAAATCCACTCGTGTGTACATGGCTTTAGTTGTAACTGTAACAGAAAAAAATTCCCTCTTCTCTTTTTCTGGTGACAACTGTAAAATTTGGAGTTCTCATCACTCCTTATTTCTATCCCTGTGACAACGGTCATCAAGACAAAAAGTAAAAGGTAAGTTTTCCCTGTAGGGACACATACCCAAATAAAAATAGAGTTTCTAAAATTTACACATGCTATTCAAAACTAGAAAATAAAGTTATTTTTGCTTAAGATATACTTTAGAACAGCAAATTTCACTAACAATTTAAAATATCCAGCCATTGCCTCCCAGAAATGTATGTTGTATTAAGTCATAAAATAAACTAGTTCATAAACATTATTAGCCAGTGGGAATTAAATGTTAAGTCATACACACAAATGTGAACTGCAAGGCTTTATATGTCAAGTCTCATTTCTCTTGCCCAATCTAGCATCATCTGGTACAGGCTCTTATGCTAGTGAACTGAAAAATGTGCCCCTTTTTTCTACTGGTTCAGAGAAAAAAATCACTTTTTTACCCCTATGGTAAACTAGGACATATTAATAAAAATGAGAAAAATTAAATATCCAGCAGGAAATCATACACCACTTTACACAGGACAAACTCCAAGGAATATATTAATCAAGAATCTAAATATTAATTATTTGTTTTAGTCTAGTGTCACATCTTGGCAAATAGCTAAAGGCAACTGATTTATTATGCTGTGGCACCTTTACCATATTCTGTAATAGAGTTAATCCACAGTGATTTATGATTAAGTTTACAAATGCCTACCATGAAAGATATAAAGAACTAAATGTTAATTATCTTTACATAATTTATATACTGCCTCACAGTAATGAAAATTATGTATATCCAGATGAGTAAATACTTTTTATATCTTATACAAAGACTGTAAATTACACATGTATAAAATGGGTTATATAACAAATATATTCAAGAGAATATAAATATTTATTATGTAATATTGTCCATTTTTGCTTGTGTTTGGTCATGAATTTGAGTCTAAAAAGTTAAACTCAGTATAAAAACTCAGTATCTATCCGCATGAAAATGAAAACTATGAATAATGTTTAAAATACCACTAAAACTATACCACAAACAAGTATTATTACAATAAATATAATATTTTATATATTTATATTATAGGTACAATAATTCATACCTGTATGCAATCTATTTTATGTTTACGGTTATTATAGGCCGAGGAACTTCTAATGAGAAGTCTTGTTATGTTTTCCAGAATATCCTTACATACAATCAGAGAACTTTACTCAGTCTGAATACCAATCTGTTTTTGTATCTGCATATCTTTTCTAAGGTATGAATTATGCATAATCTACAAATACACTTTTTGTAATTGTGTATTTTTAGTAAAATGCAGACACTGCTCAACTTTCAGTTTTTAAGAGATATTATTAGAGAATTTAAATTATCTATATCATATCCAGTATATTTAAAAAAATACTAAAATATTTAAGTATACTGTATATACAGCCAATTATTTTTTTAGTTTTGGATAGAGTGTGGGTGTGTTGAAACCCTTGTCATGTTTTAATGCTGTCTTTATCTGACCATTGTCACTGGAACAGAAATTGTAACATTTTTTCATAAGGTAATGAGGTAATGGAAAATCATCCAATAGAGAAAGCATTTGTCTAAGAAGTTATTTTACCCTCACTTTGAGTAATTTCTATCTGTATCCTATAGAAGCTGCAGTAGGGTGAAGGTAAATCTTGTCAACTTCTGAAAATAAACATGACATGAGCTCTAACTATTCCATAGTCAATGCAAAACAAAAAGAACACTTTATTGACTTTAAATATGCTTTAACAACATAGACATACATGCAGATAGCATGCTCCTGTCAGTCAATCAAAACCAGCATCTACAACTTCAAGGCAGTGGTGATAATGACCCACCATTCTGTGATTAACCATTTTCATTCTAGCTTGGCCTTATGTTGTAATGGAATCTATTTTAGAATATTTTAAAACATGTATTATGTTTAATTTAGTTTACATTTTATTTTAACCACTTCAGCCCCGGAAGGATTTACCCCCTTCCTGACCAAGCCCTTTTTTGCAATACGGCACTGAGTAGTTTTAACTGACAATTGCGCAGTCGTGCAATGTTTTACCCTAAGAAAACTGACGTTCTTTTTTTCCCACAAATAGAGATTTCTTTTGATGGTATTTAATCACCTCTTCAGTTTTTATTTTTTGCGCTATAAACAAAAAGAGAGTGAACATTTTGAAAAAAAAGCAATATTTTTTACTTTTTGCTATAATAAATATCCCCCAAAAAATATAAAAAAATTAATTTCTTCATCAGTTTAGGTCAATATATATGCTTCTACATATTTTTGGTAAAAAAAAATCGCAATAAGCGTATATTGATTGGTTTGCGCAAAAGTTATCGCTTCTACAAAATAGGGGATAGATTTATGGCATTTTTATTATTAATTTTTTTGTATTAGTAATGGCGGCGATCTGCGATTTTTATTGTGACTGTGACATTGCAGCAGACATATCTGACACTTTTGACACTGTTTTGGGACCATTGGCATTTATACAGCAATCAGCGCTATAAAAATGCACTGATTACTGTGTAAATCTCACTGGCAGGGAAGAGGTTAAACACTAGGGGGCAATCAAGGGGTTAAGTGTGTTCCCTGGGCATGTTCTAACTGTAGGGGGATGGGCTCACTAGAACATGACAGAGATCACTGCTCCCGATCACTGGGGGCAGTGGATCCCTGTCATGTTGCTAGGCAGAACAGGGAAATGCCTTGATTACATAGGCATCTCCCCGTTCTGCCTCTCCGTGTCACGATCGCAGGCCACTGGCGGCACTCCCGCCAGCCACCGATGACACAGCAACGTACGCGTATGTTGTTTTGCGCACCTGTGCCACTTTGCCAACGTATATCGGCGTGAGCCGGTGGTTAAATACATTTTATACCACACAGTCCCTTTCCTGCCTCACTTGTTGCATATGTTATCACCAATGAAAAAAAGACTTGCCCTCGGTTAGTTGGGAAGAGGGATATTTGGAAATTTCAGATGATGAAGAGGTAGGCAATGAGGTCCCAGAAAAAGGATACACAATTTAAAAGACAATCAAAGGCAGTAACATTGTACAAGCAAATGTGCATAAGGATTCTATCCAAGAATGGTTCTTATAGATGTATACCAGAGGTCTCCCATAAAAAAATATAAAACAGACTAGTTTGAGATAGAAGTTATCTTTTTTTCAAGTAGATTTTCCAGTATTACCGACCTTCTATGCATTGACAAAGTTGTACAAGTCAGGTACCTGATTTTTGTACTGTACTTACCCTTACTACTCCATGGAAAATTGTTAAATTTTGTCTTGGCGACCTGGGGAAAGTGTCTCTGTTGACTATCTTTTTGAGAAGTAGTAAAGAGGACCGTTGCAGAGTTATTACTTGTATTGTGATAATGTGTATATTTTCCAAGTAGAGATCTCTAGTATTTGTCACTTTAGCTGGCAATCAGAGGATCATTTTCTCCTGAAGCAGGTTGTCCTTGCCACCTTCTGGCAGGAAGATTTAATGCCAAAACAGGGAGGAAGGAGGGTGGAGTAACTAGCTTTGTCACATGTCTACAATCTTTCAGTGTGGAAAAACAGCCAACATGGAGTATGGTTAACATGGTATATTATGACTTCCTTAGCTCACTGTCTGTGCCTGAAGTGCGGAACAAGTACCTCAGAATCCGTGGACAAATTATCTGAACAAAGAAGTGATCTTTTAACTGACACCAGAGTGTGGATCGAACTCCATGGGAGCTTGTCATTGTATATATATACAGTATGTATCTGTCTGTATTACCGTTGGAGATTTTCCTTTGTGTGATTGTTCAATTTCCGGCTTCAAGAAAATATTTTTATAATGCCATTTAAGTCTTAAGTCTTTTACTTAAAGTGATTGTAAACCCTCATCTTGTAAAACAACCAGTACAGTTTAAAATAGAAATGAAAGGCAAAACATTTGTGTGTAGATATATATTAAAAAAATTATAAATACCTTTTTTCTCCTTTTTTTATAAGTGATCATTTTTTATTTTTTTTGTTTCATAAATAGTGATCATTCTCTCTGTTCTCAGCTGCATAAGAGCTGGGCAGGAGAAACAGCAGCAGCACAATGAGCTTTACAGTGAATGGCTGTGCAGGACGGGCATGTCAGGACAGGACTGATCATTGGAGAACTGGTTGCATTCCCAGCATAGCTAGAGAACTGACCATGGTGTGTTCCCTCGCTTAGTGTGGTCAGTTTTTAATAGGAAAGCAGAGGGACTGGCAGAAACACCAGGGATTTACCAGGTATTTATATGAGGAAGCAATACAAAGAGAACAGGATACTTTTTTAATATAAGCACATAGTACAGCAGGCACATATTAGAAATATTAAGTGTTGAGTTTACATGCGCTTTAATGGAAACCAATCATACGAGAAATGTGAGGCCGCCATTGTGGGCTTCTTTTAAAAATGCTGATTGTGTGGCTCTCATGCTTCAAACCGTTTTAAATCACTGACCCAGAAAAAGAATGCAAATTAGGATTTATGGCTTCGCTTGTTGCATACTTGTACTGAGTGTAATGGCATGTCAATATGTTAAGATAAGGACTTTTCATTGCTGCAGTCAGACCAAAAAAAGATAGATTCTCATTGATTTCTGGAACTACTGCATGTAATAATTAGCACTTAAGAATAAGTACTCTTCATTAAATATTTTGAATATTGAATATTATTTTTAATTTTTTGATGTTGTCCTTACTGTGGATTACTGTGTTTACTTTATGCCACATATAACATTACCCTGACACTTGGGACAGCTATGCAGAAAACATTGTCTCAAAAGAGTTAATGACAATCTAGGTCTTTTTGAGAAATGATCATTTATATTCTTCTTGGTTAGCAGTGGTTTCCGTTTGGCTTCTTTGAAATTGGGTGCATTTCTTTCCAGTGTCTTTTGGAGTGTGACATCATAAACACTGACCTTTTCTGAGACAAAGGACACCCACGGTTCTTTGAAATTGATATGTGATTTTATACTATGAATCTGAAGTAAAAACATCTTATGCCCCGTACACACGGTCGGATTTTCCGATGGACAATGTCTGATCGGAGCGTGTTGTCGGAAATTCCGACCGTGTGTGGGCGCCATCGGACATTTTCCATCTGATTTTCCGACACACAAAGTTGGAGAGCAGGAGATAAAATTTTCCGACAACAAAATCCGATTGCGTCAATTCCGACCGTGTGTGGCCTGTTCCAACGCACAAAGTGCCACGCATGCTCAGAAGAAATTCTGACAGGGGACAGCTCGTTCTGGTAAACTTAGCGTTCGCAATGGATACAGCACTTTCGTCACGCTGCAATGTTCAAAATGGTTTAATACAGTGCACTCTCTTCTTTATAATGTGCCAAGAATATATTAGTTTTGATGCTCATATTCACACACACTTCTCACAAACTTCTTTCGTTACTATTTATCGGGATTCCCTCAATATATTTTGATTTCTCACATCTGACATTTTTTTTTTTTTTTTTTACTTTAATGTAGAATCTTTTTTTGTGTTTCTCTTTTTTAATTTTTTTTTTGGTGATTTTGATTTGTACTCCCGAAAATGTTTGTGTGTTTTTTGTGACAAGTTCCCACAACACCATTGATATGTTGTTCTATTTAATCTGTAGGAGATTGTTTGGTGTTGTTGTCCCTTGTTAATTTCACATTTTATGTTAAAAATGTACCTGAATCGTCACCAACAAACTGTCCTTTTTGGATGAAAACACACACAGGAGAGTAGAATTTACCGAAAAATTATTTATTAAGGGGTCACAACTATAAACAAAGAGGGAGGCAACGCTGGAGAAACTGCAGAAGTGGGCGAAGCCTTGGACCCCCAGGGCAGACATCAATTATTTAAAAGCAAAATTGGTGGCCTGAGGAGTCCATATCTAAGGGAGGGCAGTCTGGTCCAGAAGTCCCAGAGATCCGGAAAGCAGCAGATGACATCTGTGTCCCCAGGCTGTGGTCATACGAGAGACTGTATCTTCTGTCAGACCAGACTGAACCCAGGGTCATCACTCTTTGGTCTTCCTTCCACGCTTCCTTCCAGCCTTTGGCTGTGGTGGTCTAGTTGTGTCAGCAGGAGGAGGAGGAGGATCATCCATCTCAATGACATCCGTCTTGTGTGTCAGTTCCCCACTCTCCCCCTTACGTAGGACTTTATAAATCAGGTCCTCAGAGATCTTGCGTTGGCCCTCCTGCATGCCCAGCAATTTGGTGGCAGCCATGCAGGCAAAGGCCTCTTCAGGACTGGGGAAGGCTCTGAGGGATGCCGAAGCCTCCTGGATCAGCCTGTATGTTGAATCCTGCACAGGACTGGGAGTGGCCTTCCTGGCTCGTTTATGTGGCAGGCGGAGGGGAGGAACCTGAGACTCAGTCAGGCTGCGACTTGTCCCAGGCTTCTCCTGGCTGACACTTAGCCCCGCCTCCTCCTGGCTGACACTAATCCCCGCCTCCTCCTGGCTGACACTAATAATCCCTGCCTCCTCCTGACTGCCACATTCCACAGCCTCCTCCTGGCTGATAGGGACATAGTTTTAGTATTTTTTACATAAATCACACACAATTTTCACCTCCTGACTGCTGCAAATTGAATGTTAACAAAAATAACAGACTATCATTCTGAGCCCAGCATTTTTCATTCTTGTCCCAATTTTGGGTGCCCACTACTGTCTATTGATATGTAAAACACTTTCAATTAATGATCAATAATAACATCTAGTAAACATCATTTATTTATTGGCCAGAAATCTGTAGAAGAATGCTATACCTGACTCCAGCTGGGCTCCTATACTTCTTCCTGGCTGGAAGGCCCAGGTTGGACATCGGAAGCCTCAGCTGGGATGGAAGGAAGAGTGGAAGGAAGAGTGGAGAGGGATTCCCTGACTTCAGTGTGGTCTGACAGAAATCGCAGTCTCTCATAGTACCACAGCCTGGGGACATAAACGTCATCTGCTGCAGCTCCGGACCTCTGGGAATCTGTGACCTTCTTGCGCTCCCTAAGATATGTGCTCCTCAGGCCACCAATTTTTGCTTTTAAATAAGGGATGGTTGCTGTGGGGACCACCGGCTTCACCAACTCCAGCAGTTTCTCCAGCGCTGCCTGCCTCTTCTGTTTGTGATTATAGTGGGGGTGTCTCACCTGCCACAGACAGGGCAGCTCCCTGTACTTGTCAATAAACAGGGGCAGGAAATTGTGGTCATTGAACCCATCCATTTTCTCTGCAAGACACAACACAAGACAAACCCTAAAGTCAGGCCAAACTCCCCTAATCTTGTTACAATATAGGCTTCCATTTCGAAGCAGTATAGGCCCAAGTTTAGATCCTACCTTCGTTAGCACGATCGGCGTCTCCGATGCCCCTTCCTCCGCTCACAGATCGTACGTAAGACGCGCGCGTTACGATTAATACACACTGCGCATGCGTATAACTCCGCCCGCCCCTGACGTTCTTTCTATTCTATTCCCCGCCCCTTTTCGTTCGGCGCAGTGGAGGAAGAGCACATGGCGGATAGACAGCAGGATCATGCTAATTACAGCAACGAGGAGGAGGAGGAAAGGCCGGAGCCTGAAACGTCCCGATCCAGAAGGAGATTAAAGGACTCAAATATGTCCTTTGGGGAGATGTTGGAGATGGTGGACATCCTGAAGAAGGCCGACTATGATGGAAAGTATGGGCCTTACCCCAACCACAATGTCCGAAAGGCCAAGATCATGGCGAAAGTGGTCAGGAGTCTGCACTGGAAATTCGGGGTACGACGATCAAAAGATCAGCTCAGGAAGCGGTGGTCGGACCTGAAATTACGAGAACATGAGCAGTACAGAAAGATCCGGAGAGTGCTGCAAAAAAGTAAGTAGTTGTGCTGTGTTCCTATTGTTCTTGTGTTTATTACGTTCGTGCTGCTCCATGTGCTTTTAGGAACTGTTGTACAGTTTAAAATGGGCACATTATTCGTTCGGATCACACATTTTAATTTCAGACGATAAAATACCATTGTTTAGGCCATATGCATTTGGCCACCATTTTGACGCCCTATACTTGTCTTCAAAGAATTGGGTTGTGTAGATGGCTTTGTTACTAGAATGAAATGCAAACTAGATTCTGTGTAAGGAGAGGACACTCAGCAGCTGTTTTCACATCTGGACACTGGAGCACTAGTGTGGGACCCCAGAACACCATTTTTATTAGGTGGGCCACACAGGTGCTCCAGTGTATACTATAGGGGGGTCTCCATCTGTGAAGCTTGTACCAAACAGGTAAAGTATTGCAGCTTGACAAAGGGCATTAAAAAAGCTACATCTTGGAACTCTGCTAAAACAGACAATTGTACCCCACTTCCAAGCAATGTTTCATCTTTATAGTTCTGCCATCAAATATCTGTGTGCTAATTATACCATTTTTGTTTTACATAGGGGAGAAAAGACTTGGAGGACACCCCTCATCCGAGGAGACCAGAGCCCCCCCCCCCCTGGAAGAAGGGGAAATCCCCCCAACACAAGCTGAGCAGGAGGATGAAGACGTGGTGGAACTAGTCACCACAACAGGTGAGTGTCTGCGACCACAGGCTCACGTAAGAGATGGATGGCGGCATTTTTTAGACCTAATTTATTTTGGGTTCCTCTCTTTTTAGGTGATCGTGAGGTTGTGGATGAAGATCCTTTCACATCCGAAAGTGCCCAGATCCTGATCGGGGAGATCATGGGGTGTAATTTACAATTGGAAAACATCAAGCAAAACATCAATGATGTTATTACAAAATATAAAAACATCATTGATGTTTTGGGGAGAGTTTAAAACCCCTCCAAATCACTTTCTTCTTTTGTGTGCTACAATGTGCGAAATGTTTTTGTGATTTTTCCCAAAGCCAAATTTGGAGGATGCACACAGTGTGTCAACATGTGCCATCTGCCATCACAGGAGATCAATGGACGCGTTTTGGGGGTGCAACCCCTTCCTCAATAATAAAGTAGCGGTGAGGAAGGGCTTTCTCCCCCAAAACACGTCCCTTCATCCCCCCTGATGGCAGAAAGCACATGTTGACATTGGGAAATTGGTGTGCATCTTCCAAATTTGGCTTTTCCAGGGGTGATTTCCCCCCATCTGAACGCTATATCAAACCCAGTTCCTAAATACTCATGTCTGATATTGCCTTCAAGTTCTACCAAATGTGAACTTTGTAAGATCAAGATTTGTGTCTTTCTTGTGGGTTTTACACAGGCCTGTTTTCTATAAAATGCACATTTTGATTTTGGATAATGACACCACAAAAATTGTTATACAACAAACATGTTGGTTTGTCAGAAAAACCTTTGGTAAATGCACATGTGATTGTGCAGGTATTAAAAAGATTGTTAATCAAGAATGTGTGGATTATTGTCTCAACACTACAACACTTTTGGGGTGATGTAATTGTTGTTTTATGAGAAAATGGGGGTAATTTCCTAAGGGAAAATCCACTTTGCACTACAAGTGCAGTTTCAGTTGAGTTGCAAGTGCACTTGTAGTGAAAAGTGTCTTTGCATTTAGTAAATACCAGCCAACAGTGCTTTGTAAGGTTACACAATCACAACATTTTCTGCACTCCACACATTTCTGTGAGGGTCAGCTCAAACAAACACAAGCAGTAAATGTCCACAAAGAAGAGCCTGGGGGGAGATGCCTGTCGAGAACTTGAGGTCCTGCAGGCTTCTCCCTGTGGCCAAATACCGCAAGGTAGCGACCAACCTCTGCTCTGGAGTGATGGCTTGCCTCATGCAGGTATCCTGCCTGCTGATATAGGGGGTCAGCGAAGCCAACAAACGGTGAAATACGGGGTCCGTCATCCGGAGAAAGTTCCTGAAATCATCAGGATATTTCTCACGGATCTCGCGGAACAAAGGCATATGAGAGAACTGGTCACGCTGAAGCAACCAATTCTTGGTCCATGAACTCCTCCCCACCCTGTTCATGGACTGGACTTGTGTCAAGGTCAGGACCCCAACACCAAGCCCCCACACAGCACGAACTCTACGAGGAGTACGCATACGAAACATGGCTAGAAAACGGTCGGCTGCTCAGAATGAAGTAACAGAACGCACTGAAGAACAGCAAGGCCTGTGAAGAGCGACCTGAAAAACAGTAACGAACGAACAAGAATACAATGACTACTTAAAGTCACGCGGAACTTGCTTGCACGCACTGAAGAGCAGATACAAACCCACAAGCACAAACTGAACGGCAGAAAACGATCTGAAAGCCACGAGTCTGAAAAAGCGCGAATCATCTCTCACCAAACTTTTACTAACACGAGATTAGAAAAAGGAGCCCAAAGGGTGCCGCGCTTGGTTCTGAACCGGCCTTTTCTAGTCTCGTCGTACGTGGTGTACGTGACCGCGTGGTTGTCGATCGGAAATTCCGACAACTTTGTGCGACCGTGTGTAGGCAAAACAAGTTTGAGCCAACATCCGTCGGAAAAAATCCTAGGATTTTGTTGTCGGAATGTCCGAACAAAGTCCGACCGTGTGTACAGGGCATTACAGTGGTTCTAATGGCTCGCATTTGTTTTACCTTCATGCATCCTATGCATAAGTGTAAAAAATCTTCTCTGTGCCGCAGCCCCTCCCACTAATACTTACCTGAGCCCCAAAGTGATCCAGCGTTGTGCACAAGAACCTTGGCTCTCTGGGGTCTCTCTTTTCTTATTGACTGAAACAGCAGCAATTGGCTCCCGCTGTTGTCAATCGCAGCCAGTGAGCCAATGAGGAGAGAGAGGGTGGGGGGCAGAGCCGTGGCTCTGTGTGTAAATGGAGACACAGAGCCGCAGCTCAGGAATGAGAATGCTTGGGTGCCCCCTTTGCAAGCTGCTTTCTCTGTGGGTACTTGGCAGGAAGAAGGGGCCAAGAGCACCGGCAAGGGACCCAAGAAGAGGAGGATCATAGGTGCTCTGTGCAAAACCATTACACAGGGCAGGTAAGTATAACATGTTTTTTTTTGTTTTTTTAAATGAAAGCCTTGGAGGGGCGTGGCCTGCAGCAGACCAGAATGGAAGCCTAGGATCCAAGCTCTGCTCCACGGCTTGGAGCTCCGGCAACTCAGCGCAACTACCCTGCCTGCATTCCGCATACCCTGCTGGGGGAAAGATTTGGGACACCCTCGGGCATGTCCAGAAAATGTTACAAGCCACCCGCACCGTGCTGTCTTACACACTACTACACCGCCGCGGTGGCCATGCAGTCAGCCCAAGATGGCGCTGGCTCCGAGAACAGCCACCACGCTGACACTGCCAGCCTCCCTGCTTGCTCTGCACCCACGCTCCCACAGCCAGGAGACCCCTCCAAAAAGGCAGCCAGAGAGGACATGGACACCTTGCCTTCTCCAGAAGCCTCATCAGCTGTGCAATCAGCGGACAGAGGTAAGAGGTTGGCATTCCCCTGCCAATTTACCCTGCTAAGAGCCTCAGGCTAAAAAGCAACGATGGGCTGCTGTTGTTAATGGAGCACACAGTACAGAGCATACACCATCCTTTGCTGCTGTTCCTGTCACAGACAATCCTGTTTCTGAGGCAATGCTAGTCTATACTGCTTACTCTGCAAAAAAGGCTTGCACAGAAAATTACAAATTTCCATGTCTCAAAGGATTGCCAAACCCTCACACTTACCAGCTGACTTCCCGAGGGATGTATTGGCTCGGATTCACTTTTTTCATATTAAGGAGCAAACCGATACCTATGCTAATCTATTGTTTTCTATGCTATTTAAATTTGAATTGATTTTATTAGAATTTTGGGAAATGGTTATATTCTTTCTATTCTATTGTTTTTTAATTCTATTCTTTTTCTATTTGTTCTATTCTTTTCTATTCTATTATTTTATTTTCAATTCTATTCTTTTCTATTCATATACAAATTTATTCTATTCAAATTTTGGAAGATGGTTATATTCTTTCTTTTCTATTCTATTCTTTTCTGTTGTTTTTTCTATACTATTCTGTTATTTTCTAGTCTATTGTAATCTATTCCTTCCTATTCTATTCAAATTCAAATTGATTGATCAAATTGATCTAATACAGTGTGTACAGTTTCTACTACACTTCTGGTGGTGTACACAGTACACAATACAGTGTAGCCGTAGTACAGTTTCTACTACTTTTCTGGTGGTGTACACAGTCTCTACAGTAATATAGTGTGTACAGTTTCTACTACACTTCTGGTGGTGTACACAGTACACAATACAGTGCAGCCGTAGTACAGTTGCTAATACAGTGCAGGTGGTGTACACAGAATCTAATACAGTGTGTAAAGTTTCTACTACACTTTTGGTGGTGCACACAGTACACAATACAGTGCAGCCATAGTAAAGTTGCTAATACAGTGCAGACGGTGTACACAGTATCTAATACAGTGTGTATAGTGTCCACTAAGTCCATGCCCCACACTTTCTACCTGAAACCCCTAAGGTCGACTTTTCGCTATATCGCAGACTCTGATAAGGTCGCCATGGTCAATGCCATAATCAGCAGTCGACTGGACTACTGCAATGCCCTGTACCTGGGTTTGCCTGCTTGTACCATCTACAAGCTCCAGTTGATTCAGAATGCCAAAGCAAGGTTACTGACGGGTGTTGGTCGTTGTGACCACATCACTCCATCTCCTAGAGCCCTGCATTGGCTGCGCGTGAAAGAACGGGTTCTGTTCAAAACTGGAGGTCTTGTCCATAAGGCATGGCATGGATGTGGCCCAGAGTACCTGAAGGAAAAATTCATCAAGTATGTGCCTACTCAATCCTTGAGTTTGGCGAACTTGGCCATATTGAAGATTCCAAAATTCAAAAAGAAAATATGCAGAGGGTGAACGAGTGAAGTACAAGGAGCTGAATTTTGGAACTCCTTGCTTCTGAAACTGAGACTTGAGAATGACTTTCTGAAATTCCAAAAGAAATTGAAAACCATACTTTTTGTACAAGATTTTGGAGTCACCTAATTTAAATGGGGTGTGATGGACAGACCCCAAGCTTTTATTCTGTATGTTGTCATGCTGGTATGTTGGTTGTCCTAAGGTCTTTTAATGTCAATGTCTTTTGTTTTGCACATCGAGGCCTTCGGGTAAGACTGCGTAGGTTAAGCATTTTAATAAATTATAAATAAATACTACACTTCTCCTGGTGTAAACAGTAAAAAATACAGTGCAGTTGTAGCATAGTTGCTAACACAGTCCAGGCGGTGTACGCAGTATCTAATACAGTGTGTACAGTTTCTACTATACTTCTAGTGGTGTACACAGTACACAATACAGTGCACCCGTAGTACAGTTTCTACTACTTTTCTGGTGGTGTACACAGTATCTAATACAGTGTGTACAGTTTCTACTACACTTCTGGTGGTGTACACAGTACACAATACAGTGTAGCCGTAGTACAGTTTCTACTACTTTTCTGGTGGTGTACACAGTCTCTACAGTAATACAGTGTGTACAGTTTCTACTACACTTCTGGTGGTGTACACAGTACACAATACAGTGCAGCCGTAGTACAGTTGCTAATACAGTGCAGGCGGTGTACACAGAATCTAATACAGTGTGTAAAGTTTCTACTACACTTTTGGTGGTGCACACAGTACACAATACAGTGCAGCCATAGTAAAGTTGCTAATACAGTGCAGACGGTGTACACAGTATCTAATACAGTGTGTATAGTGTCCACTAAGTCCATGCCCCACACTTTCTACCTGAAACCCCTAAGGTCGACTTTTCGCTATATCGCAGACTCTGATAAGGTCGCCATGGTCAATGCCATTATCAGCAGTCGACTGGACTACTGCAATGCCCTGTACCTGGGTTTGCCTGCTTGTACCATCTACAAGCTCCAGTTGATTCAGAATGCCAAAGCAAGGTTACTGACGGGTGTTGGTCATTGTGTCCACATCACTCCATCTCTTAGAGCCCTGCATTGGCTGCCCGTGAAAGAACGGGTTCTGTTCAAAACTGGAGGTCTTGTATATAAGGCATGGCATGGATGTGGCCCAGAGTACCTGAAGGAAAAATTAATCAAGTATGTGCCTACCCAATCCTTGAGTTTGGCGAACTTGGCCATATTGAAGATTCCAAAATTCAAAAAGAAAATATGCAGAGGGTGAACGAGTGAAGTACAAGGAGCTGAATTTTGGAACTCCTTGCTTCTGAAACTGAGACTTGAGAATGACTTTCTGAAATTCCGAAAGAAATTGAAAACCATACTTTTTGTACAAGATTTTGGAGTCACCTAATTTAAATGGGGTGTGATGGACAGACCCCCAGGCTTTTATTCTGTATGTTGTCATGCTGGTATGTTGGTTCTCCTAAGGTCTTTTAATGTCAATGTCTTTTGTTTTGCACATCGAGGCCTTCGGGTAAGACTGCGTAGGTTAAGCATTTTAATAAATTATAAATAAATACTACACTTCTCGTGGTGTAAACAGTAAAAAATACAGTGCAGCTGTAGCACAGTTGCTAACACAGTGCAGGCGGTGTACGCAGTATCTAATACAGTGTGTACAGTTTCTACTATACTTCTAGTGGTGTACACGTTACACAATACAGTGCACCCGTAGTACAGTTTCTACTACTTTTCTGGTGGTGTACACAGTATCTAATATAGTGTTTACAGTTTCTGCTACACTTCTGGTGGTGTACACAGTACACAATACAGTGCAGCCATAGTATAGTTGCTAAAACAGTGCAGGCGGTGTACACAGTATATAACAAAGTGTTTACAGTTTCTACTACATTTCTGGTGGTGTACACAGTACACAATACAGTGCAGCCGTAGTACAGTTGCTAATACAGTGCAGGCGGTGTACACAGTATCTAATACAGTGTTTACAGTTTCTACTACACTTCTGGTGGTGTACACAGTACACAATGCAGTACAGCTGTAGTACAGTTGCTAAAACAGTGCAGGCAGTGTACACAGTATCTAATACAGTGTTTACAGTTTCTACTACACTTCTGGTGGTGTACACAGTACACAATACAGTGCAGCTGTAGTACAGTTGCTAATACAGTGCAGGCGGTGTACACAGTATCTAATACAGTGTGTACAGTTTCTACTACACAAAGGGCCTGGTAATGGACTGGGGGGAAACCTATGCTGTTTTTTTCAATGATTTTCATCTATATTGCGGTGACCCGACAATACATTACAGCTGCGAGTAGTTTTAACCACTTCCTGACGAGTGCACAACCATATACGTCGGCACGATGGCAATGGCTGCACAAATGGGTGTAGAGGTACGTCCCCTTTAAAAAGCGGCATTGTGGACGTGCGTACTCAATGTCCGCCGGTGTCCTGCGATCGTGTCATGGAGTGGCAGAACAGAGAGATGCCTATGTAAACAAGGCATTTCCCCATTCTGCCTAGAGACATGACAGAGATCTACTGCCCCCTGTCATCGGGAGCAGTGATCGCTGTCATGTGCTAGGTAGCCCATCCCTCCCACAGTTAGAATCACTCCCTAGGACACACCTAACCCCTTGATCGCCCCCTATTTTTTAACCCCATCCCTGTCAGTGTCATTTATACAGTAATCAGTGCATTTTTATAGCACTGATCGCTGTATAAATGACAATGGTCCCAAAATAGTGTCAAAAGTGTCCAATGTGTCTGCAATAATGTTGCAGTCACGATAAAAATCGCAGATCGCCACCATTACTAATAAAAAAAAAATAACAAAAAATGCCATAAATCTATCCCCTATTTTGTAGACGCTATAACTTTTGTGCAAACCAATCAATATACGCTTATTGCGATTTTTTTTTACCAAAAATATATAGAAGAATACATATCAGCCTAAACTGAGGAAAAAAAAATTTTTTATATACTTTTTTATATACTTTTTTTTTATAGCAAAAAGTAAAAAATATTGCTTTTTTTTCAAAATTGTCGCTCTTTTTTTGTGTATAGTGTAAAAAAAATGCAGAGGAGATCAAATGCCACCAAAAGAAAGCTGTATTTGTGGGAAAAAAAGGACATCAATTTTGTTTGGGTGCAACGTAGCACGACCGCGCAATTGTCAGTTAAAGCAGTGCCGTATCGCAAAAAGTGCTCTGGTCAGGAAGGGGGTAAATTCTTCTGGGGTTGAAGTGGTTAAATGACATTTTTTTTCCTTTAGAAATGTAATTTTGCTGTGGTATTGTTCTAAACATGGGAAAAATGCGCTACTTTACAAGCATACTAAGGACACCCCCAGGCACGACATTTAAAGGAATATTTTTATTGTTTCACTTTAAGCAATATTAAAATCACTGCTCCCGAAAAAATGGCCATTTTTAAAACTTTTTTTGCATTGATATGTATCCCCTGGGGCAGGACCCGGGTCCCCAAACCCTTTTTATGGCAATAACTTGCACATAAGCCTTTAAAATGATCACTTTTGATTTTTCACGTTCGTGTCCCATAGACTTTAACGGCGTTCGTTAAATTTTTTGCCTGTTCGCATGTTCTGCTACGAACTGAACCAGGGGGTTCATCTTCGGCTCATCTCTACTTGCCATCCTACCATTTGTACTTCCTGAATCCGTGGAACTTTTGTCACCTAACTTATCCATTTCGGCCTGGGTGGAAACAGGTATCTCTAACCTGGAAATCCTCTTCTCCAGAACAGGAATGCACTCTCACCTGCAACAGGAGTATGGCCTATCTCCTAGAGCATGTTTTCTTTACTTGAGGACACACTCCCTACTATCCAAACTACAATGGTCAAAAACAAACTCTCTCTCAACCACCCTCCTGAGATTCTATGACAACAACAACCCCACAATCAAAAGAATCTCCCTAAAAATAGTTAGTTTTGCCCAGATCAACTGCTATACAGAAGTTCAGTATTAATCTATAAAAAATATATATAGTAATTCAACCAAACGCCATAAGAACATTCGCGTAGTCCATGTGACCAAAATACAGCCTATACATAAAAAAAGGGGAAAGATATCCTACAAAGAGGGTCACCACTGCAGAACACAACGGTTGAAAAACATTATCTTATTATTGAAAAAGCACCATCACAATACAAAAATTGACAAGGAGTCCAGGTGAAAGATATTCTTTCACCACCCAATTAAAAAGACAACGTTGTCTTGGGACAGATTGCAGCTTCACATACATGCATACAACCCAGCTATCACACAGCTAAGTCCAGGTACACTATAGAAAAAAATTGCATACAAATTGCAGATAGATACTAGGTAATTAAGAGTGATTCCTAGATAATTTTGGAACAATGTGTATATACACTGGCGTGGATGCTACAGAACAGCTTCAGATAAACATAGTCTAGGATAAGTCATATATAGGGAATTGAAAAGATATTTCCTTAATCCTTAAAACTTCCTTGTAATGGTTTTATATGGTATGGGAACTGTCCTGGTATCAGTTCCTGAGATTCAATTTGTCAAATGGGGGGGGTTGGGGAATGGTGGAGACCAGTGAGCATAGGCCATTATGATTCACAGTGTGTAGAAAAAAATTGTGAAAAAAACGTGCTGTCTTATACAAATAGTGGTAGCTGCCAGCACATCAGATAATCTGTGAATAAGTGAACAAATAAAGTAGTATAGTGCAGCGCTGATGAAGATGAAATTAGCAATAAAATTATCCCAATATAAAGTGAATATGATAAATGAATATTCAAAACAAAAATACACAACAATAAAATATCACAACGATAATGATAAAATAGCATAAACCAACACTGTCAGTGCATATAAAGTGCATAAAGTCCATATATGACATCAAATATAGTGACTGTGAATCTGTGTGAACTGGTTGTCTATAGATAATCCACCACCGTAAGGAAAGGGGCATACCAGACAGGTTGAACCCAACTAGGCATATGCCTGATGAGTCAACCAAGCTTTTGGTGTAACACACCCAAGGAGGTACAGCAATCATGACTTCCAAAATAGACCAAAGCAGATAGGGATCCGTGACCGTTTTGATATCAGTAGCTGTTTACCATAGGAATAGTGACCAGAATTCGTGAGTGATTCCTCTCAATATGACATATGGCAAAAGGAGAAAAAATAGGGCCACATAGTGTAATACTGTAAAATATAAAGCATTTATTAAAAAATGAGAAAATGGTCACTCACATTTGAGAAGACATTAAAAGCATTGGACAAAATCAAAGCAACGCAGTGGCATCAGCAGTGCCCGTCCCGCCGTTTCGTCCTAATAAGGCATCCTCTGATTCACAGCATATAAGCCTCAGGTGACATCCTATATCATCATACGGAAACATGTTTATCTCACCACCTCAGCCGTCTCCGCTGTCTCATCCACCAGGGGCTCTCATTTCCTGTTCTGGCTGCAGGTAATATCCGGTTGCAGTTGAGCCCAGGACTCCCTCTCAACAGGGCACAGTGTCTCTGTATCCAGTAGGGGTAAACAATCCCAAGGTGTCTATACCATCCCCATTTAGAATCTGTCTGTGTTGCACACTACATCTGGACTCTCGTTACTGACGTGCTGATGTCATGCTGACGCTGCGTTTCATTAGCTAGACTTGCTAACCTCTTCAGAGCAAGGAGTGGTCTGTGAGGTTTATTTAAATAGCAATCCGGCCAGGTAGTACTTAAAATTGGCCACTAGATGTCATCAGGTTCTACACCTACAAATAGACATGTGCACACTGAAATATTTCATTTCGGAATTTCGTCCGAAAAATACATTTATTTAGTTATTCCCGAAATTTGTTTTTATTTAGTTCATTAAAAATTGCATTCGTCCGAAAATCCAAATTAAGGTCGAATCTGTCATTGAAGGCTTATGGTGTCTGTCGAATGTTCAAAGAAGATTCGACGGAGCAGCTAAACTGTACGATGTTGTATAGTTTACCTGCTCCGCCGAATCTTCTTAGAACTTTCAACAGACACCATAAGCCAAAGTACGTGTGTACTTAGTTCTAGCTATTTTACTGCTCCACCTCTTTGGTTACAATAGGCCAATAACATTCATCATCATTATTTTTATTTATCTTTTCTCCCCTACGTCAAATCTTTTCTCCCCTACGTCAAATCTTTTCTCTCTATGTCAAATCTTTTCTCTCTATGTAGAATAATCTTGGACTAATAGAGTTAAGGTTAGGCACATTCGACCACAGGTTCGATAGACACAGATTGTTATTGTCATCATGTCGAATCTCCTATCTATATCAAACTGTTGTAGCAACGAAAACGAAAATAAAGCATTTGTTTATGTCGGATCTTTCGTTTTTCGGATTCTGCACTTTCGTTATCGTTTGTTAAAACGATAACGAAAATACCTGAAATTCGGACGAAAATACATTCGGACGAAAACGAATGCACATGTCTACCTACAAATAACATTCAGTACATATAGAACAGAAACACCACTGAATGCATTTAAACAGCTTAATGCCCCGTACACACGGTCGGACATTGATCGGACAATCCGACAACAAAATACTAGGATTTTTTCTGACGGATGTTGGCTCAAACTTGTCTTGCATACACATGGTCACACAAAGTTTTAGGAAAATCCGATCATTCTGAATGCTGTGACGAAAAAAAACACGTACGTCGGGACTATAAACGGGGCAGTAGCCAATAGCTTTCATCTCTTTATTTATTCTGAGCATGTATGGCACTTTGTGCGTCGGATTTGTGTACACACGATCGGAAATTCCGACAACGGATTTTGTTGTCGGAAAATTTTATAGCCTGCTCTCAATCTTTGTGTGTCGGAAAATCCGATGGAAAATGTGTGATGGAGCCTACACATGGTCGGAATTTCCGACACCAAGGTCCTATCACACATTTTCCGTCTGAGAATCCGACCATGTGTACGGGGCATTAAAGAGATAGAGAAAGGGGGGATAGAGAGGATAAAGATTTTTTTTTTTTTTTTTTGGATGTGTCCCAGCGGGATTTGGGGTGGTCATCAAGATAATATTAGAGATAGCTTTTAACATAGAAGGTGTGTATATATAGATTAATTAAGTGACAATCCACTCAATTTATCATTCTCATATGGAAACAAATTAAATGCTATATTGGAGGGTCAGGGATTATGTAGCAGACACCACCAAAAATCATATGGAGGGTAAAGGCTTGAAAAAGGGGAGGAGAGAGAGAAGAGGCTTAAGAGGGGGGCTTGGAAAAGAATAATTTTTAGCCTTTTTTTCCCCACTTCACGCCTCCAAGAATGGTTGTAGATTGCATTCATTATTCAAGCCTTTCGGAATCATAGCAGATAAATTATAGATCCACATTTTTTCCTTCAGTAGTAAGAAAGTGTCAAAATCACCCCTTCTCATTGGGAGGTTCAGGACATAGATACTCTTCACCATAAGTCATTTTGGGTTACTATTATGGAATTGTTTAAAGTGCTGTGTTAGAGGGTGCTCATCATCACTCTTTTTATTTTTAATGCTACTGATGTGTTCACCGATTCTTATACTTAGCTGTTTCTTGTATTTGCCTCGGGTGTTGCCACTTGAAGACTTGTTTTTATTTCTGATAGCAAGCTATGTTGTATGTATCTCTGTATACTTGATACACTTTGTTCTGTTATAACCCTTCAGGTGGCCAGGTCAGTAAAGCGTACGGACCTCATTTCTCCCTCTCCTATAAGCTTATGGTCACTTCAATGGCCATAAGCTTATATCAGAATTGTTCAGCAGACTCTGCTGAACAATTCTATATCTCTGATCAGTGGATTACAACTCGCTGATTAGAGTTATTATCCCCTAATGTAACCGTATCCCCCACCCACAGCACCGCCTCCCTGTCCCTTGCCTCTACACTCCACCGCACCCTTCTATCTAAAACTGCCCCCCACTCTCCTCTCCTATCATCCCCCTTCTTCACCCCCAGCATTGATTACCCCCCTCCTGCAATCCTGCTCCCTGCAGCCACCATCGTTAGCAGGAATCCCCCTCCTCCACTCCTGCCGGTTTGAGGTGCTGCATAGGGCTTAAGGGGGTCCAGATGTGTCCCTATGCCAGTCAGATCATCCCCCAACTGCCCCCGCACCCCTGATCCATGGCCGCTCTGAGTGGCATCACTCCTTTACTTCCCTCCGCCTGCCGCTTCTCTCTGCACAGATCTTCGGTGTGGGTGGGGGTGAAGTTGGGGCTTGGGGGGCTTTAGTACACATGTGTTTACTAAGCTCCCTCCTGTAGAGGAGAGGGCCCATGCAGCGATCACTACTGATTTCTGCTTTGTGCCCACTGACACTGACAACTATTATATTGTAACCACGAGTGTTACAATGTATCAGACTGTCATTTTCTGAATGAATGGAATCTCTATACAGATTTTCATTCATTCAAGTAAAGTGCTGCAGAGAAAAGTGACTATCTATAGTCCCTTGCTCGGTCTCAAAAAAAGAGATATGGGGGTCTGTTTAGCTCACCCCCCCCCCCAAAAAAAAATGAATGACTGTAAAAAAAAATTGTAAAAAGTATTTTTTTTTAAATAAACACAAACATAGTAAGACCCCCCAGGTCTGACCACACTCACCCCTCCATGGTAACGGTCCTCCCACACACACACCCCTCCACGGATACCACAGCTTCTCCTCCTGGCCAACCCAATCTGTCCTGATTGGCCAGGAGGAGAAGCCGAAAGACGTTAGCGAATATTAATTCGCTATTGTCACAACTCAAAAGTGAGTGGGTTCGGGGTGCAATGCTATACGCCCAAGCCCAACCTTTTTCAAGCCAATTAGAGCCTCAGGCTTTAATCATGTGGTTTGAAAAAAAAAAACTCATACAAACTTATGAGTCCGGTGCCCTGTAGGGGGGCAGTGCCCCTAATCAACCGGCCGCTCCTGGTAAGACCCTTTCACATGGAACGGACTCTGAAAAAGCAGATCCATCTGCTCAGTGTGGGATCTGTCTGCTGATCCCTGCTGAGCAGGCAGAAGACAGGTCCACGTCCGCTTCGCTGATGCAGAGTAGACACAGACACAGCTCACTATTCTCTATGGGACGGTCGGATGGAAACAGACCGCCTGTCCATTTTCATTGGATGCCATCCGATCTGCTAGATGGATGGGGAATGGAATTCTCATCCATCTATTTTGGATCTGGATCAGATGGAGGCGTGTGTAAACAGAAAAATATCCATTTACATCAGTCTGTCCATAGAGAACAATGGGTGGTCCGATTGGGCCCACCTGAAAAACGGACAGGCAGACCCGATCAGTAGTGCTTGTGTGAAAGGGGTCTAAGGCCTTGTTCCCACAGGGCATACACAGCATACCTTTACAGGGATACACGGGTGTTCCGTGCATCTCTGTGCAGACAGTCCCATTGATGTCATTTGTGAGGTAGCACCTGCACCAACAGAGCCGTTGCTCCCAATTTTACATCCATGTAGGTCCGCATGCATGTCCCTGAGCTCACACTGTCTGTGTTTGGGGTCATGTACCCACACTCGCACGGATGTCAGATTGGGAACAGCAGCAATGCTTGTGCAGCCGTTGCATCCCAATTGACATAAATGGGACTGCCTGTACAGGGATACATGGAACACCTGTCCATCCTTGTGTGGGTAAACATGGCCCCCATGGCCCTCTATGGGTGTATACATTAGTATGCCACATGTGAACGAGGCTTTAGTACTAATTTAGCAGAAATTTTGTAAGTTACGTTGTGTTTATGTGCAAAATTAATGATTTTAGTGTATTTCTAGTGAAAATAGCGATATGATGAACATTTGCGCTATATTTGCGGGGCCCATGTGGCTTGAAAAAAAGACTCATACAAACGTATAAGTCCGGCGCCCTGCTGGGGAGTGGCGCCCCAGTGCTCCTAATGGACCTGGCTGCTCCTGGTAAGACCCCTTTCACATGGAGCGGACTCTGAAAAAGCAGATCTGCCTGCTCAGCGTGGATCTGTCTGCTGATCCCCGCTGAGCAGGCGGATGATAGGTCTGCGTCTGCTCCGCTGATGCAGAGCAGACACGGAAATAGCTCGCTATTCTCTATGGGGTGGTCAGATGAAAATGGACCGCCTGTCCATTTCCATTGGATGCCATCCGGTCTGATCTGCTGGATGGATGGGGAATGGAATCCCCATCTGCCTGTTTTTAGCAGACTGGATCAGATGCAGGTGGGTGTAAACAGACACATGTCCATTTACATCAGTCTCTCCATAGAGAACAATGGGTGGTCCGATTGGGCCCACCTGAAAAATGGACAGGCAGACCCAAACAGTGTGCTTATGTGAAAGGGGCCTAAGGCCTTGTTCACACAGGGCATACACAGAGTACCTTAACAGGGATGCACAGGTGTTCCATGCATCTCTGTGCAGACAGTCCCATTGTTGTCATTTGGGATGTAGCACCTGCACGAACAGAGCTGTTGCTACCAATTTTACATCCATGTAAGTCCGCATGCATGTCCCTGAGCTCACACTGTCTGCGTTCGGGGTGATGTACCCACACACATGGATGTCAGATTGGGAACAGCAGATGTGCTTTTGCAGCCATTGCATCCGAATTGACATAAATGGGACTGCCTGTACGGGGATGTACAGAACACCTGTGCATCCCTGTGTGGGTAAACATGGCCCCCATGGTCCTCCATGGGTGTACACTCTAGTATGCCACATGTGAACGAGGCTTTAATACTAATTTAGCAGAAATTTTGTAAGTTACGTTGTGTTTATGTGCAATATTATTGATTTTAGTGTATTTTTAGTGACAATAGCGATATGATGAACATTTGCGCTATATTTGCGGGGCCCAAAAAATCAGTATCACTTTTTTTTTATTCTACTGGCCATGTGCTTTTAGAAAATGTCTAGTTTGAGGGTTCTTTTCAAATTCTGAAAGCTGTAAGTGAAAAATGAAAACCCCAAAATTTTTAGAGAAATTTTTGGGTACGTTTGTTTTTCACCATTTTGAAAAAAGGCGCAATTTAAAATTTACAAATATTTGTTCTTTATTAACTTCATACAGGTTAAGCTTTTATATTTAGTATGGATTTAGCAGGAAATTTGTAAAATTAGCTGTGTTTTTATTTGCTAATAATGGTTTTAGTGTATTTTTTGCCAATATATTGGTTCAATAAACATTTGCGCAAATACCACGGGGTCTAAAAAATCAGTAGCACCTTCTTTTTATTCTAGAGGTCTAATGTTTTCAGAAAATATGTGGTTTTTGGGCGTCTTTCACATATTCTGAAAGCTGTAAGGGAAAAATGAAAACCTCCAGATTTTTAGAGAAATTTTTGGGCACGTTCGATTTTCACCATTTTGAAAAAAAGGCGCAATTTAAAATTTACAAATATTTGTTACTTATTAACTCTGTACAGGTTAAGCTTTTAAATTTAGTAGGCATTTTGCAGGAATTTTGTAAAATTAGCTGTGTTTTTATCTGCTAATAATGGTTTTAGTGTATTTTTTGTCAGTATATTGGTTCGATAAACATTTGCGCAAATACCACGGGGTCTAAAAAATCAGTAGCATCTTCCTTTTATTCTAGCGGTCATATGCTTTCAAAAAAATTTGGATTTTGGGGGTCTTTCACAAATTCTGAAAGCTGTAAGGGAAAAATGAAAACCTTCCGATTTTTAGAGAAATTTGGATATTTACATTTTTTGCATACGCTCGAGTTTCAACATTTTGCATAAGGGCGCAATGTAAAAATTAAAATGTTTTGTTATTTGTTAACTCCATACAGGTTAAGCTTTTATATTTAGTATGGATTTAGCAGGAAATTTGTAAAATTAGCTGTGTTTTTATTTGCTAATAATGGTTTTAGTGTATTTTTTGCCAATATATTGGTTCAATAAACATTTGCGCAAATACCACAGGGTCTAAAAAATCAGTAGCACCTTCTTTCTATTCTAGAGGTCATATGCTTTCAGAAAATATGTGGTTTTGGGGGTCTTTCACATATTCTGAAAGCTGTAAGGGAAAAATGAAAACCTCCAGATTTTTAGAGAAATTTTTGGGTACGTTTGATTTTCACCATTTTGCAAAAAGGCGCAATTTAAAATTTACAATTATCTGTTGTTTAATTTTGTAAAATTTGCTGTGTTTTTATCTACAAATAATGGTTTTAATGAATTTTTTGCAAATACATTGTTTTGATAAACATTTGCGCAAATACCGCGGGGTCTAAAAAATCAGTAGCACCTTCTTTTTATTCTACTTATCATGTGCTTTCAGAAAATATATGTTTTTTTGGTGAAAAAATTATGGTGAAAAAAACAAAGGAAAAATTGCAAAAATGGTCTGGCCACCTGAATGTACAACATGGAGCACAGGGACTGGCAGTGGTAGGATTAAAGACTGATAGCTAAAGCCTTTTTCTGAATTGTTTAAGAAATTCCTTGATTTCCTTGATTTCCTTCTGGGATCCCTGTGCTCGCAACTTGTGTACTGGTGACTTGACTCTGACAGTAAGACACAAAATATATAATGTCCATATTGTACAGGTCCGACTATAACCAAATGGCTATGTTTAGTTCGCTTATTATAATTCTCCTTTTATTGTATTGCGTTAATTAGGGGAGAGATGGCTAATACACAGCGGGGTTGATTAACTAAAACTGGCACAAGGTTTTTTACCTGCATGCATTCTGTGCGCAGAAGCCCCCCAACCCCTAAACGTTTATTCCACATGTTCCACCATAACCAAAGTTCATTCTCATTATCTAGACCTCTGGATAACAGGCAAAAAGTTGCAGTGCTGATCACAAAAGAGAGTTTATAAAATGCATTTTCTATTTTTAATTTAGTCTTGCAGAAATC
Source organism: Lithobates clamitans (assembly GCA_037952925.1). Classification (NCBI taxonomy): domain Eukaryota; kingdom Metazoa; phylum Chordata; class Amphibia; order Anura; family Ranidae; genus Lithobates; species Lithobates clamitans. Next base: position 1,686,568 of record JBBGZY010000006.1, on the reverse strand, counting down.
CTGATGCATCAAAGTGTCAGTATCAGGGGCGTAACTACCACCATAGCGACCCATGCGGGCGCTATGGGGCCCGCAGCCAAGTGGGGCCCAGTGAGGATGAGAGCACCGCCGGCACAGTCTCCCAGCCAGGGGAAGAGAGAGGAGAGGAAGAGGCAAGCTGTGACCTCTGCCCAATGCAGCGTGACCTGTGCCCAATACAGCGTTGCCTGTGCCCCATACAGCCTCACCTGTGCAGAGGAAGAGGCAAGCCACCCGGATCAGCCGAGAGCTGAATTGCCCGATGTAATAGCTTTCATTAGAACTTCCAGTGTTCCCGGGGCTCATGTCACATAGCTCCACCTCTTGGCCCAGCGCCTTTGATAGACAGAACGCCAATCCAATGCGGGACGTGTGACGTCATCAAGGGCGTCAGGCCAAGAGGTGGGGCTATGTGACGATAAGCCCCGGGAAGACGGGAAATTCAAATGAAAGCTATTACAGTGGGCAATCCCGCTCTCTGCTGATCTGGGTGGCTTGCCTCTTCCTCTGCACAGGTGAGGCTGTATGGGGCACAGACAGACCAGGCTGTATTGGGCACAGGCAACACTGTATTGGGCACAGGTTACGCTGCATTGGGCACAGGTCACACTGCATTGGGCACAGGTCACGCTGTATGGGGCACAGGTCACGCTGCATTGGGCACAGGTCACGCTGCATTGGGCACAGGTCACGTTGCATGGGGCACAGGTCACGCTGCATTGACACTAGAGCAGCTGTGGGGGGGCTGTTTGCAGGAGGGCCCCATACAACATTTTGCTATGGGGCCCTGCTATTTCTAGTTACGCCCCTGGTCAGTATTAAGAAGTTTCTCACAGGCTGCAATCACATTCTTACCTGCTTTATAAGTTATAATGCAGATGGAGAGATATCAAGCAGAGAGAGAGGAAGTTACACAGCACAAGCCTTAAAAACCTAATCCAGACACTGAACTTGTAAGGAGCTACAGTATGTACAATCATGCTGCAGTAGACTGCAGCAAATTCAAATTAAGATAAACTCATGGATTTTCTGTCTTTGGCACAGTTACAGCATTTGCTGAATAGCATTAACAGTTTACTTATTGTTTTCACTCATTGCCTGCAATTGCTATTTGTTTCTTTAGCAGGTGGTGGCCCAATAATCTCAAGAGCTGTTTGAAATAAGGAACATGACTTGTTTCTATCAAGCTGTTTAAGGCCAGCTTTTCTCTTTTTCAGTATTTCACATCTTTATGTTAGAAAATCCTCCTACAAACATTAAATGAAAACTAGAATGATACTGTTATGCCGTGTACACATGAGCGGATTTCTCGTCGGAAAAAGATATGACGGCTTTTCCGACGGGATTCCGCTCAAGCTTGCCTTATATACACGGTAATGCAAAAGTTTGCTGAAATTATGACCGTCAAGAACGCGGTGACGTACAACACTACGACGAGACGAGAAAATGAAGTTCAATGCTTTCAAGCATGCGCAGGCATTTTGCACGTCGCAATTGCCACAGACGATCGCATTTTCAGATAGGAACTTTTCCTGACCGAAAAATTGAGAGCATGCTCTCAATCTTTGGCTGGCTGGAAATCCGCCAGCAAAATACTGATGGAGCATACACATGGTCGCATTTTCCAACGAAAAACTCTCATCGGTCTTTTGCAGGCCGAAATTACGATCAAGTGCATTAGGGTCTAAAAATTGCTATACCACAAGTGTCTTAATCAGCAGGAATAGTACAGTTAAACTATAAAAGAACTGTTTCTTGTACAATTGAACCAACCTCCAAAGTAAACTAAACCAAAAGTAAATTTAAACTAAAATAAATAAATATATAATCATACTTGACTTCCCCGAAAGCACTATAAAATATATATGGCATATATATGGCACGTGCTGCTGCCACACTATGTAGAAAACTGATATGTAAAACAAAATACAGTTGAACTACAGAATGATAACCTGAGGGAATCTTGTACCAATTAGGAATTTAGAAAATGTTCGGTTTTCAAGGATAGCAGTTGCTTTGTAATGCAGTTGTCGAGGTAAGTTTTGTTATTCATCTTTGATGTCTAAAACTCCTTATGAAGTGTGAAATTAAATGCTTTTCAAACCTTTCAGATACAAAATGCCCTGAAATAATAGTGGAAGGGAGTAATGCAGAAGCCATTGTAAAGATCAGACATGTAAAAGAATTATTCCCTGAGAAAGCTCTTGCAGTGATTCAGATGAGAAAATGTTCCAGGGAGTTAATGATACTAATACAGATATGGATGCCAACTGTATAGAAGCTGTAGGAACAGATTTTGTTGCATCTCATGTCTGTTATTTTTGAAGATTTTAACCTCTTCATTTGAAAAGTGATGACTGTAGATGTCCACTACACTGACATTCTGCCTTCCCACACATCTTATTTACTAGGTTAATTTGTACCTGTAACTCATTTACAAAGATAAACTTGCACAGTACCTGTGAACATTTTTAGATGATTTCCTGAGTGTCCTGGAATAGCTAAAACCTTGGGTGTTTTTTTATACTAACTACAACCACAGCTTGCATGTAAGTGCTCTAACCTGCCCCCTCCCATCTTTACCCCTCCTAAGTAGGAAGTTTTATTAGCAAATAAGAAGGAATTGGAAAATGTAAGGGAGTGATCAGTGTGACCATGAACATTATGGCTGAAAAAGCATAACAGAGTGTCCTGATTTTGATACCACTAAAGCGCTCACTTAATCACTTAAAATTTGGGGACATGCATGTTAAAACACTCAGTAGTCAGCTTCCTATGTTTAGCGATGCCACATATTTGCTTTAACATGGATCTGAACTAAAAACATTGAAGATTTTCTATTTTATAAGGTAAATTTAGAAATGTTAATTGTGCATAAGCAGTACCCTAAAATGCACCTTTTGTCTGGAATATCATTCTAGATAATAGCAGTGCACTTCTTCGTCCTGGTATGTGAATGTGCCTAGGCACTCCTGTGGTGCCTTCAGACTCATAGCTGCAGTGTGATATCTAGGGCACTGCTGCCTTTAACTGCTGGACTCACTAGATTTGGAGACAACAAAATCCATTGTCGGAAATTCCGATCGTGTGCACACAAATCCGACGCACAAAGTGCCACGCATGCTCACAATAAATTAAGAGACGAAAGCTATTGGCTACTGCCCCGTTCATAGTCCCGACGTACGTGTTTTACATCACCGCGTTAAGAATGATTGGATTTTCCGACAACTTTGTGTGACCGTGTGTATGCAAGACAAGTTTGAGCCAACATCCATCAGAAAAAATCCATGGATTTTGTTGTCGGAATGTTCGATCAATGTTCGATTGTGTGTACAGGGCATAACATGTTTGTTATTTTTATATGTAAAAAAACGAGACTTTACAATCACTTTTAATAAAAAAACAAATGAAGAAAACATTAAAACAAATAAATAAGATCAGAATTCATTATTAATAACAAAGGATTAGTAAAGCCTTATTTTGGCATGAATGAATGACAGCTACTGGTCTTTTTTTTTTTTTAATTGTTTTAATGTTCTCTACATTTATAACTTTTATTTAATGTATTTTTATAGCCCTGATTATGAGGAATTTGTGCCCCTTATTACAGCATTGGCTGTGTTTTATCTTCTTGTTGTTATGCGTGTTAATAACAATAAAGTATTTTAGATGTTTAGGATGGTTATTTAGTGTTTTTTCATTTTCATTTGGACTTCTCAATTTGTAAGATCCCTCTCTCTTTTGGGAGGCCTTCACTTTGTGGAGAGCTGCCAAAGCAAAACATTAAGTATAAGTAATAAGTCATCTTTACAAGTTTAAAATCTGTGTCCAGCATCTCACCCCATCTCTCTTTGAACAGTACAGAACAAGGCATGGTAAAGTCAGTAATGGTAAAAAAGATAAGATGTAGGGAGACCAAAGGCAATCTTTGTGTCTAGTCCTTTGTCTTCTCCTGTCTTATCTCCTGCCTCAAGTGACAAGTAACTTCTACCCACTCACACTATGCAGCTAAATCCCTAAATAACAACCACCAAATTAAAAACCTTTAAT